>JAZDUA010000190.1:0-632500 GCA_038098605.1 Gryllus longicercus
GCGCGTCCGCGCCAGCTGCGAGGCGGCGAACCAAGCGCTTTCCATGTCGGGCTGCGAAAGGGAACGCGGACGCCAGTCTGCCTGCCTGTCTGCCTGCCAGCCAGCGAGCTCGCGATTTGCTCCCACCCGCCGCCTCGCCGTTCGGGCTGGCAGATGGCCGTTCAGAAAGTAGCGAATAAGCGGGAACGGCGGTAAAAGGTACTGCGAATAAAGTACCACAGTGATTGTCATTAATATTTATATTTCAATCAGGTGATTTACAAAAACGATATTTAAGATATATTTGTTTTTAAATTACTTTCAAAGCATTTGTAAGCGTAGGTTGCGCATGTTGTGGTTAAATGGCCAGGGTTGCCAAAGTACATAGTAAGCTCTGTATGGGACGGAAAAGTAATCGTAATAAACCACAGGTCTAATTTACCCCTAGAAGTACTCGTATTTACATGCTCGGAATTTTACTTTACAGTTCGCTTAAATAGTGAACATCTGGCAACTCAGCACGAGTTGGCTTTATATGGAGTCACGCGCTCGTTTTATTTCTTCCATTATATTTTTTTGGTTAATGTTTTGCAGTACGGCGGCATTTCGACGCTGTATGAGAGTGGGTTTATTCTATCCTCGTACGTTAAGCTTTGATGAATGTGCTCAGATTGCAGATGTGCAAAAAATACGTCCAGCAGACCCGTTGCGCCGCTCGCCTGATGTTGCAGAGTAGTGGAATCACTAAGTCCGTATTTTTAACACTGCTGTCAATCGTGGTTTAGACGAGGATCTTAAAGAGAGCTCTTAAAAGTCCAAAGGCCACAAGAGTTGACTTGGTCGCCACTCCTTTAAGTCAAGCTGTTTCTATTAATATAGTCCATTCATCAACTTATGGGGTCCGTTGATTACCTTTCCGTAATATTTGCTAGGTTGTTAGTGGTTGTTAGTAATTGCGAAGGGAGAAAATGAGCCTGTAAAGCTTATGTGCATGCTGTAGTGTCAGGTTTCAATGCTTTGGGTATTGTATCGTATGCGTGCGTATCCAGAAAATAAATGTGGCAATGTTGCACTAAAAAAACGATCCCAAATTTAATTCCAAGGGGCAAAGAATCCAGTTCTTTCAAACTTTGTTATCATAGTGCTACAAAACTCCGTCCGGAACGTTTAGACCATTTGCATACAATTGCAGCGTACTTCTGAAAATATTTCTGAAATACTGAAAATTCTTGAAGGTTGTTTTTCTTCACTGAAAAAAATATACTAGTGGTCACGATTCATAGGTTCACGAGCCTACTACCTGCGCGATATTGGTTCAGTAGAGGAATCCTAAAGCAGGTTTTAACGTAAGCCTCTTACAGAATAAATGTCATGATATAAAGTTTAAAGTTTGTTCTTGGCATGAGAGAGGCAGGTTCGTATGGGAGCATATTGTGGGTGATTCCCTCGTATTTCCAAGGACAGTATACAGGCCGTGCTGATCGATCTATTGAAGATGGCAATGACATTGATAGGCTAACATATTCTTAAGACGCCAAGGAGCGAATGCGTTCTGGTATTTAAAAAAATCGTTTGTATCGATACAGTTTTCATTTTTCATTATTCTTAATTGTCAGTTTTAGGCATTTGGGACAGCTCACTTCCAGCCCCTCACGTATCCATTGTGACCAAAACATCTTCCTGAACATTTTTTTTTTCATTGTTGAGGGGGAGATGATATCAGTCTCCCGACCCGCCTTTCTGAGAAGTCTTTCGGCCCATCTCAACTCTTGCGAGAGAAGAGAGGGATTGAGATGAATAAATGGGTGAACGTGAACCCTACTTCAGCACCTCCCATCGCCGTGGTTTCCCAGACACCTTCTAAACCATTTTTTTCCATTTGCTGGCATGGAGATTATATAATGAGGGGTGGGGATACACTGGAAATACACGGGACTGTGCGAACGCCTCTATGCCACCAACACATGGCGAAAACATTCAGGTTTTACAAAGGATTTGAACCCGCAGACTTAAATAGAGCTCATTCCCAATGAGCACAAGAATGAAGGACCGCGGCCATGATCTCATGCACTCGAGCTCATCCTCAACTCTTTTGGCTCTAGACCGACTAGACAGATTTACATTTGTCAATGTCGATTTCATAGATTTTCAATTATTAATAGCTTGATATTGCTATATACAACAAAATGATACTCATATATAATTATAATAATCTTCCTTGCCTTGCTTTCAAATATCTACTTTCCCGAACCAAACTTATTTGTTGGTCTTTGACTAGCTTTTACATTTTATTCTCGAGGTTTTCATAAATCTCATTGCTTTCTGTACTTGCAGTATTACTTGGATTCCCTTTGTGATGAACGAGGAAAAATGGTTTGTCTGTTTCCAGAATGTGATATTACCAATTATAATTTATTAATTTGTATGTTATGAATACCCACTGCCTTCTGCGTAGGTAAGGTATGTCACCCTTAAAAGTTGTTTTGAAGTAGGCCATTTATATTTTACCTTTTGAAGATAAAATAAATGTTAACAATGTTGTGCCTGATACATCAAAGTGATATAAAGACATTGTGTTATTACTTTGTAATTAATCTTCTCATTCTCTTTAAGTTGAAACTAATGCTGAATGCAGTTTCACAGAACTTTCTAATTGTCCGTACGTTACATTATATTTCTGCATTGACTGTCCAGAACGTGATTACATAATAGAAGAGGAACAAATGTTATACTAATACTCAAATTTTCAAACTTTATGATAAATTAATTCCTCGCAATGCTGTTGGTTGTGTACTTCCTTTCTAAATTATTAGTTGTATTTACTCGTACTGCCGCTACCGCAAATAGCTTTTCGTATTCTGGCGCTGACCCAACATTGTGTGAACCGTGACTATTGAAAATATCACGAGTATACCTTGAGTTACTTGATGACTAAAGCGCAATCTTTTCCGTCAGTGTTGCCAGATAGACAAAGACACATATTCGTTAATTTTTAAGCGAATTGACAACCATGGACTTCGACCTTTCGTGGGAGAGGTGTTCGTTCACCTTGAGTTATGAAGAGAATCAGAACCTTTTATGATGAGCCTTTTTGTTTAAGGAATGTAAGAGGAACAAAGAATATTTTGAATTGCATATGATTGAAAGTATGTTCTATGGGCAAGGTAAATTAAATCACTCGACCTCTACCATTATATTTAGTACTGTGTATCATAATATTTGTTAAATGGTAATTTTTGTTTCTTATATCCAATGTAATGGGCTTGAAATGGCAATTTTTGCTTGCTTTTTCTTAAACGTAAGTGCAACTGCATCCATTGTGTTCACCGATTGTTTTAAATGTAATATACCGTGTATATGTGACGTAAGAATTCCGTTTCCTAATTGTATTTCATTGTTGTTCTCATGCTTGCGGACATGTTTTTCCACTGTAGAACACAATTGAAAACTTCCTGCGTAATATGCATTTCGTCTGTAATCACAACATACAATGTTGAATGATCATTCATATTCATAAACATTGCGTTCAGCAGAAGAATGCATTCACGTTACATGGAAAAAAGTACTGGGCAGAAAATAGTACCGTACGTTTTGCTCAAAAGCCATGAAAATAGCCTTCCTTGAATGCTCTCGTGTTTGAATTCCCGCACTTCAGTTCTGTAAACAAAGCAAAATAATTGCTTCTGTGATACTCCGGAAGTGTCAGAATATCGATGTAAAAAAAATAAATTTTGACGTAGATGCAATTTTAATAAATAAGACGATGTTTTTAACTGTCTTTTGACGTTAAATAAATAAACAAATATGAAACGGAAGGAAATTTGAAACTTCACATTCTGTTAAGAACTCGGAACGTATCCACTTAGAGCCAATCAATAATTTTGCGCAATGTGTTAGATGAACATAAGTCAACAATTCCTCAGATTTATTTCTTTATAAGCATACATTTTTGTGGTTGTTGATCAGAAATACTTTGCGGGCTCAATTTCAGGCGTATGACGTTCCTTTCTTTTCGTGCGTCCAGACAAGAGATTCTAATAGACTTGAATGTATGTATCAAAAAAATTATTCTTAATTGCAAACGCGTTGTCCAGTCATCGCTGCGTTCGGAGAATCTCTGTTTCCGGCCATGTGTTTTAAAGTGAGTCATTAGGTCGTAATATCAACTTGTAAATGAAACAGTGTATTGTTTGGGTGTGTCCTGTTCTTATAGTGCTTTTACTGTGTTTGTTAGTGTCTTGAAAGTTTTATTTCTTGTCATGAAATTTGAAGGAACGTGAAGATATCGTTGTTTAGCTGCAACTAGAACAATTCTTCACGTTTTAGAGAGAAGCTTTCGAATGTCCAATTTTTGCTTTTTATCGTGAAACGAAAAATTGTTCTGAGAATTTGCATGCTAACTTGCATACAAATGTTTTGGAATCGCTGTGACTTAGATGGACAAATTGTGTTTAATATAATTGCAACGTTTCATAACAAATCCTTATGTTACTTGGTAACATTTTTAAAAGAAGAAAATATAGATTAATTGTTTAAGAAAATTTTGTTTCGCTAAAATAATGTCCATGGCAACATTCCCAATAGTTTCCAGAGAAATTAGTTTTTCTACATAAAAAATGCATAATTATAAATGGTAAATACAATGAAAATATCTGATGTAGTATTTCTTCCTTGTAACAATTGAAAAAGAACTCTTGGACTCCATAAAAAATGAATTTCTTCAGAGGACATTCAAAAATTTGCCTACATCAGGAGGCTCGAGTCTCTACAAATTTAGTAAGGCAGGATGATTAGGAGTATTTAAACATAGTTTTTGATAAAATTTTATGAATTTCATTACAACGATAGCACGCCGTTTTTAAAGGTCAAGCATTGGTTTAAAATGCTTTTATCTTTTTCTGAATTTAAATCATTCAGAATCTAAATTGTGTGCATATCAAGCTTGTATGTTTTAGTAGCATTGTCTAGCGTTTTTTAAAATACTTTTTTGCTTCGTCTGCTTTTAAACGTATGTACTTGGTAGCAAACGTATGGTAGTGGCCTTGCGATGATATTCCATACGCCAAAGAGAATTTCCATCCCTGATTAACTGATGCGTTACTGCACGAGTTTGAGAATGTAACCCCGTTGCAGCATGTTGGCGTTGGGTACGCAACTACGCAACGTTTTGATGTGTGGAATGCTCAAATTACTGTGACTAATTTGTGGACTGTAGGACCACTTTAATTTCATGTGTGGCGGGGGCACTTTCTTGCAGAAGAAGCAACAATTGTAATGAATTATAAGAGTATCAAGCGAATTTTAGATTTGTCGTCACCGAAAGAATTCTAAAGAAATTTCAATTTAAATATTTCTTTAAGGGAGCCCAGGTGATTTGTCAAAAATAAGAAAGAAAAATCAGAAAAATGAGCGTGTTTACAAGCGATCACTGACAGGTAAGTCCTTGGGTTCCAGTCCTGACAGTGGCAGGACTTTCGACACTAGCTTGTCAGCTGGGGCGAATTCAGCCGCTGTCTAGAGACGAAAAACTACCGATCAGAGCAATCGACTGCTAGTATTCATGATTTTTCCAATCAATACCAGGCGGATGCCGGAGCAGTACCCCAACAAACGGGCCACAGAGCACGCGCAGTCTTTCCTTCCTCTTCATTGTTCTTTCCTCATCCCTTTCTTATACACTCATACGCACACATGCTTCACACATATCTGAAGATCAGTCTGGAGCTTAAGCTTGTCCCCTCTGAGGCGATGCCACGCGAGAGATACCTGCTTAGGGAAAATCCGCGCAAGCCAGCGTAGGTCGGTTCCGGATCTCGTTAGCCAGCGTGGGATGATCACCGCCACCTCCCGCGATAAAATACATGTACTTCGCATACAGGGCAAACTACATTAGTAGTTGACGCGCCCGGAATCTTCAATTAATCGAGTGTTGAAAAAAACAGAACATTGAGATTTGGCGACCCCCTCCGTAACAGACAGATTCGGTCACTGGACAAATCTAGCGATGACCATGTAATAAATGGCACGCCTCGCCAGACTAAAACCCCCGTATTGGGGCTTGCGGGCGCCGTCCGTGAGCGGCGCGGCGTTGCGCGCGGATCGCGGTCCGCGAGGTCCGGGAGGTCCGGCTTCGGCGCCGACACGGGCTTCGCGCGGCGCGACGCGGCGGGGGCGCGGCCTTGGCGCCCGCCGCTTCCCGGTTCACGCGCGCCGCCGCCGCCGGAGAAAGCGGCGCCAACACCAGCCCTTGCGCCGACGACGGAGGGGGCACGGTGGGCTCCGAGGCGAATGCTCGCGAAAGAAACTTGCGACGCGAGGCTGCAAGACGCTCGGTGCGGTGAGCGCGTACAATGCCCAGTGTGTGGACAGCAAGCCCTAGGTTGGATACCTAATGAGCGGCGGATTTTTCGTTGACGGAAATCCAAGGAGGATTCTGACGTGTTTGTAGGAAAATTTAAGACAACCAGCCTGCGTCGTATGTTTATATCAGACACTAGATTCCGACAATTTTGAACGATAAAAAAATATTTTCTGTGATTTCAATATTCGATTTAACCGAATAATCGGAGGACCGTAAACAAGAACTATTGATGTTCCAGTCGTGGTATTTGGGACAACTGTCTCCGATGAAGGAGTTTCTAATCGCCCTGGTCCGAAGGGGGCAAATGTGGATTCTGCTGCCTGCCCCTTCCGAACGCGGTGGGCGTAGGCGAGGATGCGATCGCTGCGCGAACCTCGCTCCAGGAAGCTGCAAGGCGACGTCAGGCGTCAGGCGTCAGGCGTCGGGAGAGAAGCTGCGCCGGGCTAGCAGCGCCCGCCCAAAGGCCGCGGCTCCCAGCGGCGGAGGCGCGCTCCTGCTTTGCGCAACACGTCACACTGCTGCGAACAGCGTTCCGGCTTCCATTCATTGAAGAATTCGTATTCGGCTTCGGTTTTGCGCAACGTTCCTTTTTGCGCAACGACGCTTAGTTTTCGGTTTGAAAACCGGTACAAGAGGTTCTTCCTCATTTTTGTTAAACATCATGTCGACGGCCCACTTTCAAAAGGCAACGAGAAGAAACTTTTTGCGTTTTGAGGTGTTGCCGTTTTAAAGTTTAATATAGCTTTGAAATAGCAAGTTACATCACTTAAATTTGAAATATATTATTAACTAGTATCAGTTTCCCACACATTTCAAATTCAAGTGATGTAATTGGACGTTTTAAGGGAGATATTAAACTTCAAAACGGTTCAAAACTCAATCTGAAAACTTAGAATTTTGGGTTGTTGCCTTTTGGAACTGAGCCATTGCTAGCTCAGTCGAATGTAGCTGATTTAGACGATTCCGATTCGCCTTTACTTGTTTGAAGTAATGGCCGCTGTGATGGCTGCGGGCCCCGTCTGAATTGCATTAAAAAACATAGTGAGTCACAACGAAAATTGTCATAGAACAAAATGCAATTAATCCTACGGGAAGGGTATCATGTGTAAATAAATTTTACTCTGACACTTTTTGAAAAGTGAACCCATTATAACAAGTTGAACGGCATTGGGAAAAACTTTTAATAACGGAAATCTACTCGTTCGGTTACGGTTCTAGAAAAACATAGCGCTGCAAATATTTTCCTCTCTGGAGTGAATGTATATAGTTTTCAAACGTTATCAACCAAGCTTGTCGGTACCTTTATTCATAATTCATATTGAGCAGAAGAGTGGGGTAGAGATTCTAGAGCTCCAGAAATCAGGCGCAGATATTCCTCTTCCCCATACGTCCAGTACACTTTTTAATGTTTTGGGGCGATTTAAATAATAAATATATTTAATGGAAATTAACTATTGCAGTGTTGATCTTCATATTTATACGATTTTTAACGGTTTTTGATTTATGGCTTCTAGCAACGATTATTTTGTGGCGAAAGTACAACTTTGTGGAATTTTTTGTGGTTCGAAGCCTTTTAGTAACATTTTAGGCACCCGACTGCAAATCAGTACCATCCTGGTGGATTAAGTTCGATTTGTATGGAGAGAACTGGTCTATTGAAGAGGTGTTATTATTCATATCAAGCATCAAGAACTTTATTCTCAAAAGGCATTATCAAATTTTCTCCTAAAAGCAACGTATTTTGAGGAAGTGGTATAAGAATGAATAATTTGTAGTAAATACAAATTTAAAGAAATTGGCTTTTTTTAAAATGAGAGTTCATGACTTGAGTTTTCCTTCATATAATTTAAATACATTTACTATATGGAAAACATACTCTTACTTTTTCTTGTTGGAATATTGCCTCTTTTCTTTGTATTGCTAGATTTTGAGGAGCTTGAATGTAGATATTGTTCGTTTCATAATAATCAACTTGTTGCTCGCAATTATTGATTTTAATAGTTTGTAATCATCTGAAGTATCTGAAGAAGAAGACGAGTATTTTTTTCATCTTAAGATTTGGTAAAAGCTGATAAGACTATTTCATCGTAGAAATGACATTGAGATTTTTCTCGCTGTTTATCTATCCTGAAGTAGTATATAAATGTAATAGTGATAGCTCTTCAATAGGTATATATTTAACATGTTTATTCTAGTCTTAGGTCTGTGACTTTATCCATTTTTTGTGTTGTTGTGGCTTGCTCTAATCCAGAAAATATAAATCTATTCCAAGGGAAGGAAGGAAAGTGGCTTCACCGTAAAAATTCTGAAAAACCAAAACAAATTTATATGAACACAAGTTAAAATCCATTGCGGTGTGATACACGCAAGTTCTGCCTGGAAGTATCAGATTTGAAGTTCCTGAACTACGCAGGATGTGAAAGTTTAAACCCGTTAAAAGTTTTCCCCCGTACTTGTAAGGAAACATACTTATTCAATCTTATTCTGTGACAGTAATTAATGTGTGGTGGAAAGTTTAGTACCTGTACGAGAAGTTCGGAAGTATATTACAGCAGTTTTGTTATCTAATCCCATTGTGCGATAAGTAGTATCTCGCGTCAAAATATCGTTTGAGAATAATTTTACGATGTATAAATATCGTAGCGAGATAATGCACGAAAACAAGACCAAACAAAATTGGTAAAGGGACAAAATCCGCAAAATGGCGAGCCGAGCGTGCACATCCGCCATTTATGTCTCGGGTCAAGATAACGCAGAATATTTACTGCCGCCTGCCGCTGCCGCTTCCGTGCAGGTGCTCCGGGACGGTAAGTGCCCAGGCGGCCGCGGAGGTGGGAAGTGTCCCGGCCGCTTCCCTGCCCTCCCTTGTTCTCTCGCCGATCCCCGCCCCCGCTGTGTCGTGCGTCAGTGAAATCGGGCTGCGCAAAAAGCAACATCGCGAGGCCTTGGGGACAGGCCTCCGCAGATCGCGCACGTATATGCCCTCTGGCGCTGCCCTCATCGCACAGAAGGAAACGAGAGATGGAGCCAGCGATTAGAAGCTTCAGACGAAGTATTGCGTAGACGTGGAGTTTCACATTTGCTCCACATTTTGTCAGTCCTTCTTCGTTGTAGCCGAAGGATAAACATGTGACCTGAATAATGGTATTAAATTTAGATTCGAAGTATAATAGTATTTGAGTTTGATATTTAGCGTTAAGGGTTTCTCACATTGATAAAAACAGTAATGATGTATGCTGAAGCGATAAGAGTTATGTAATGGAACATGAATGGATAATCGCTTCACGACAAACTACCGACTTAGAAAGTAATGTTTTCTTGTACATCGTTGAAAAAAGAAATATACGAGATATTTCGGTGAAAATGATGCGGCCGCCTCCGCTTGGAATATACAAAAGCAACACGCGCACATGTTGCTTACCCGTAAACACTTTTCATCAGCCTTATTATACCACGATGTATTTCGAGAGAACCTTGACGGCAAAAATCGTGGCGTTGGGAGGCTGGCGCGGAGCACGGAGTCATGTTGTGTCTTGCGTTATAATTAGTTCCCGCTATCGCTGCGCGGTGGAAATGGAAAGAGGGAGGGAGGTCGACTGCGTGCTGACACATCGGAGGTTCGTCTGTCAACACCACTTCCACTCTCACGGCCGTACTTTCCGCAACCACGGACTATCCCCCTCCATCTCGTTAGTTTCCGCCTCTGCTTTGTTCTACATCCCTACTCCTTTCCGCGACACGGCTGTTTCCAATTTTACATCCATCTCGAAACCCGCTCTCGTACCTGCCCCGGACCCGCGTTCATTCCCCTGCGCGTCACTCATCCCGTTGGCGACTCCCTTGCTGACTTCCGCGTCCTCGCTCTTTCCCACATTCAGCCGCCTGCATGTCTCGTGCTGTGGCCGCCCCGCCACGCCCCCATCTCCCCGCATTTCCCAGTCTCTAGACGCCCCTGGCAGACTCCATCCTCACCTCTCTCTCTCACTCCCACCCTCCCCCACGCTGTTCCCACATCCACCGCCGCCGCACGTCTTCCAGCCCGTGCGCCCTGCGCGGCGGTACAAAAACCGGCGCGAAAACGCCCACTCCGCATCCGGCGCCCGATTGTGTGCACAGGCGGCGGCGCGGACGCCTCGCTCAGTTCCGCTGCCGCCTCCGCCTCCGCGCCCGCTTGCGCTACCCGCCGCCTCCCCTCCCCCGCCCCAGTGGCCCCCCGCTTACCGCCTCTATCTCTCGCTCTGCCGTGCCCGCCTCGGCCAACCCCCGCCTTTCTCTGGTGTTCCCACCACAACTAAACCCCCGCCACCCCTACCTCCTCCCCCTTTCCCCGCCCCCTATCACCCTGCACGCGCCCCCGCCTCGGCCAACCCCCTGCCTCCTCCTTTGTTTTCGGCCACCATTGCTGCCGTTCTCGCAAGTCCATGCACTCGAAACCATGCTGGCCAGAGTTTTGCAGAGCTGTAACTTCTGACAAATTACACATGGCGGTTGGAAATATTGCGAGTCGTGCCCTTCAGGAGAGAAGACTATCATGAATATGTAATTAAAATAATTTTTGTAATAAAATAATTTGGTTTGCCAAAAAAGATATATCTAACAGTATGTTTAATTATAATTGATAAATTTCTGGCTGAAGCTAATTCCGTTATATTTGTCGAAGCGCGCATGTTTACAAAACATGCCTATTTATAAATAATGTCAAAGTCTGCAAGACACATTGCAGTAATAGATTTTTTGTGTAAGAAGAAATTGATAAGATCATTTTATTTTTGATGGACATTTTCGTCATTTTAACGCTCATAGTGTCCGGTATGATACATTGTAATCTTATTTCTCATGGATTATGCTGAAAAATAGGTGTTTAATAGTAAATATTTGCACAGGAAGAACTTGAAATATACATTGTTTTTATGAACTTGGCGTTCACATCCAGCGCGATGTATAATGACAGTGATAAATGGAAAGTATATTGCGAAATGGAATAGAAACACGAACTGAGGATGCAAATATTCACAAGTTTATGGTTGAATTATGCTCTCTTAGTCGTTTATTTCCGTTGTCGACTTTATAACATGACATTCCTTGCACATCCACGCTTTCCATGAACCAGATGTCTTCAGTAGGGCAGGCGGTGCACATGCGCTCTCGAAGTGCCTAAGAAGGCGAATACCCGTTCACACAGCGGCGTCGCTGCAATGCCGCCGTGCGTGGCGTGCGAGGTCTGATCGCCGGGCGCGATCGCTCGCCTCACGCAACCCTCCCCTCCGCGCAGCTGCCGCAGACGCCCTCTCGCCGCGTTGCCCGTTGCCCGTTGCCCCAGCGCGTACGCGCCATACGCGTCGACACACGCGGGGAACGCGCCCGCGCGCGCCGGCCACGGCGAGCGATCTCACGCGGCGCGCGCACCGGCGGGGGCGGTTCCCTCCCCCTTGGCTTATCCTTACCCTCCTCCTCTCTTTCGTTCCCCTCACTCACACCCCTTGTCGCGTCCCCCTCTCTCATCCGCATTCTTTACCTGCCCCCGGCCACCCTCTTCACCAGCCCCCGCCCCGGTCTCATTGTTCCACTGCCCCGCTCCCTGGCCCCGCTCCTGCCTCCCCTGCTCTCTCCCCCCCCCCCCCCACACACTCCACCCTCGCCCTCCTCTCCCTCCCCCTCGCCATCACCCGGCATTCACCCTTGCCCCCTCCCCTGTCCGCTATCTTCTCACCCTCCCTCTTGCTATCCCCGGCCCCTCCCCATAGCTATTCCCTCCTCCGCCCAAAACCTCCCCCTCGCCATCGAACTCTCCTGCGTCCTTGCAGCCGCGTCGCCGCTGTACTCGCACTCGCTAGCACCCACCCCGCCACCTACACCGTCACCACCTCCGCCGCAGCCACCGGTCCCGTCGCCAACATTGCTACCATTATCCTTATCGACATCTCCAGAACCACAACAATCGCGCCGTTTGGGGTTCTCAGGTGCAACGCCGATGTGCAATGCTTTGCCAGCTTCGCAACAGCCGACGTAGGCGCCCGCGAGGCGTGGATAAATGGAGCTTAGACATGCAGAGCATGGTTTCGTAGATTGTAGGGAATACGATGCTGCTACTTGTGTCAGTGTGTCGCATGTTGTCGTACGCAGGTGTCACAGATTCGCCGTTATCTGGCATCTCGAATGAGCAGCCTCCTTCCTTTTTTACAGTTCCGACCATCCTCTCGTAGGTTATCGCACTGCTGCTTGTGCATTTTTTTTTTTTTTTTTTTTTTTAAGGGACATTAGTTTCTTTTACACTTCGATTGCCTCTGCAGCTATTAATCGTACTTATAATTTTGTAAAGTTTCCGAAAGACTTCAAACTATTTATTTTTATTATAATATTAAAAGCTAACTCCTTTGCTTCTTTTTCATACTCGTCCACTACATACGTACATAGTGAAGAAAGTGGCTGCAGCGAAAAGTTGCGTTTATTCTTCAGAAAAGCTTGTATTGTGCGGTTCTGCAATCGACAAAATGGATAAATCATGTTCTTACCCGTATATGGCTTCCTCTAACGTGTACCCAGAATGCATGTTTTGTGGGTCCGAAAAATTGGTTTACTACAAAACATCTCTAATCGATCTTTCTTACCTATTTCTTGTCCTATAGTCTCCTCTTACACACGCACACATTCACATGCACTAGACTATAACACATGTCGGAAGATCATCGGGCTGGGGGCGCTGCCCCGCTGGGAGAGGTATCTGGAGAGAGAGATCCACCGAAAACCGAGGTGTTTGTCGGTGCCGGATCTCACCAACCAGCAGAGGAGGAACTCCGCCACATGTCGCTTTAAACCGCTCACTACACTTACGGGACTAATAGCAATTTCAGTTGACTATCTGACCTAATTAGTGTTGGGGTGGGGGTCGAAGTCGTGTCATGCCACTCCAGGCGTAGGGTCGCGACTAGGGATGCGACATCGACAAAAAAATCGATGTTACTGAATATCGATGTTCAGAATTAAAACATCAATGTTAAAAATACATCGTCAAAAACCCATCGATGTTTTAAAGTTGCTTTAATATCCTCTAATCTTAAATTTCTGCGCTAGAAAATATGATTTAACAGTTGCCCTACACATTAATGTACAATTAAATGTATTTGAAAACTAATAACGCCTCTGTATGTGTGAAATACGTAGGATGTACCAACGTGGAAAAAATTAAGGAAATACAAAGGCATTAAAATCATCTCGGACAACGGAAATTAGTCTGTTCGAAGGTAATACAAAGTGTGCTCGTATGGTTCGAACACAAACACAGTGGTACCATCAGTTACTATTTCGTATTTTAATGTTTACAAATTTGTGATTATGATATTTTTTTCACTCATGAAAAAAAAGTCGATCCCAAAACTTCGATGTTTAGAAAACATCGGCTTCAATACATCGATGTTTAAAATATCGATGTTTCCATTAAAATATCGATGTTTCCATTAAAATATCGATGTTTCCATTAAAATATCGATGTTTCCATTAAAATATCGATGTTTCCATTAAAATATCGATGTTTCCATAAAAACGATGTTTTGAAAACATCGACATCGATGTCGCATCCCTAGTCGCGGCATGCACGCTGGTGGAGCTGCGCCGCGAAGGGGAGCTGCGCGGGCCAGCGAAAGGGGGTGCGCTCGGCTGGACGCAACGCTTTCTATGGGCGGGCGACGCGACGGCAACTCGCTCGGATAAACCGCGATATTACCGCACTGCTGCGGCTGCGGGGCGGCCGATCTTTCCCTGCGATCTCGATTGCTGGACCAGGCAGGATTTTATTCGCGTGTGTGGGGAGTAGTAAGAAGGAAAGTTTTCAAGAGGGCGAGCGGTGTACCGAGGGAGATGGCTCAGGGCATCAACTGATGTCTCTGCAGCCCCTCTGACCGAGGAGATTCTAGGTTCGAGTCCCGACGGTGGCAGGATTTTCGGCAATTCAGTCGCTGTCTAGAGGAGAATTCGAGCGTCCGTCAGCTCTGATCTGTAATTTTCTGTGAGTTCTTCGATCAACGCCAGGCGAATGCCGGAGCAGTACCCTACCAAACGGGCCACGGATCGCGCGCTATCTTTTCTACCTCTTCCTTGTCGTATCCTCTCCACTTACACGCACACTAACATGCACTACAGAAGCACACATGTCGGGAGACCGGTCGGGAACTTAGAGCTTGTCCCGGCTGGGGCGGTGCCCCGCTGTTGGAGATACCTGGTTGGAGAAATCCCCGCTACCCGAAGGTAGATCGGCGCTATGTGGAAAATGAATGTTTATATGTGATTGTACAATATAAAACAATCGAAACATTTTCATTATTTGCTGTTTAATTCGAAAACGTATGGTACGACTCCGGAGAGCCCTCTTATGTCGACGTCTTTATCACCTGTCGTTTTGGTTAAATCGCTTCCCTGTTGAAGCAAGTGCCACAGACTGAGATGATTGGTGTCCGTGGTGATTCGAATGAATTAATACGTTGTCGTGTGAGATTGCCTATTCTAGGTCCATGTTAAAAATCTTTTAGAGAAAACCTAAAACGGGTTGCAGATTGCAGGCGGTGCCTGCTTTTTAATACTTCACGCGAATGCGTTTAGCAGTATTTCACGATATTTGCTCCGGATAGCGGCCTTTGAACTCCGGCAAATGCCGGGGTCGGGCTGAACCTGCTCGTTGTGCTGTACGCCAACGAGGTTGTGTACACGCTGGTGAACGTACACTTACGTAGATACAGGTGTTTCTCCGAGGCGCGTTTTGTTGTCGACGTGTGTTTATGCCCGGCTCCCGCGCCCTGGAACGGGCCGCAGGCATGCAATCACAGCGTTAGCGGGCGCCTGCGTTCGCTCGCTCTCTCCGCGCGTGCCGCTCGGCAAGCAGCAGCGAGTTGAACACGAACACGCATTCGAACTAGCGCCCTCAACTATTCTCATCTCCCTCAGGTGCGCCGGTGCCCGCCAAGGACGCGCTCACGTGTAGGGGGCGGGTATTTCTCATCGCGCATGTGCACGGAACCCCGGAGCCGCCGACGCCAACCTGCAGTAAATAGGTCTGGGAATATGCGGCGAGGCTGTTAAACCCGTAGGCCGTATATCTTGTGCGCGTCGCGCTCCGTCGCCATCTGAAAGCGACAGGAAGAATATTTTAGTTCAATTGCTGACGTTAGGCGTGAAATTATACAGGTGATGTGTACGCGTTGTAAAAAAAATTAAAGCACCAACAAATTTGAGTTAAGTGTATTTTATGCTCGATTAGAATATTTTCTTAACTGTTAAAGTACGTGTTAATACACAACAAAAAATATGTAAGCATTCGAATATAAAAGAACAGTATTATTGCCACTAATAATATTAATAATGTAACATTCTTTTGTTCATACCTGGTGATGCGTATAAATTTTACGCGAAACATTTTTTTGAAGACTTGTATGTTGATTATCAAAAAAGAAAAAAGGACACCAGAATGTTAAATTATTAACAAATTATATCATGAGGCTAAACATTTGTGCTTAAAATTAGTGTTCGTACTAGAGTTAGTCGCAGTTTTTAATGTATTTTTTGACTTGCATTCAATCAATCTGAATGCAGAAATGCGTTAGACTTGAAATAAATGTTTTTTAAAATATAAATAAGAAAGAAATCTTTCAGAAAGGAAAAGGACGGGATATTCTTTACAAGCCGCCTGCTCCTTGTGTTTATTGTGGCATGTGCGTTGTCAACATCAGTTTAACGCGTTTTTATACTAAGTTAAAAATGAAAAATATGTACCAGAAATGTTCATCAGTAGCGTTGCATTGAGTATCGACGTAATACGAAAACATACGTTTAATCCATCCACCATCCGTTTTTGTGTACGGCTACATTTCATTTCTCATAGTAGTACTTCCGTTATTTGCTTTTAGAAAATGACGCGACATTTAAAAAACTCATTATGAAACGCAATAAAAGTATATCTTATGTCTTAGATTACCTCCTAGAGCATTAAGAATCACAATTTGCATTTGCGTATTGATTGTGAAGACATGTCCTAGCAAGCTAACAGTAATAGTTTTTGCTCAATCGCTTTCCTCTGTCTCAACGCTGAGATTTGCGAAAATGCTATGCATCACCATCCCTATTCATTTAACATTGTCATTGAGTGACTCGCTGTTAGTTTTGTATGTCACTAACGTCACTCAATGTAACTTTTTGCACTAATGTCTTTTATTCGAAATACGTATTCTCGAAAGTTTGTGTCTAGAGTGCTCGGGGGATTTAGAGGAGTAAATTAATGGTATGCGATTTGGTAAACAAATATTCAATTAAAAAATCGAAACAAAGACATAATTCATTTGTTACACTAATTCTCCAAAAATATATTGAAGTTGTAGATTACGGTCAAATTCTTTATGAGTTTCCTGGCAAAAAGCTCGTATTCTGTCTGTCCTCCCAATCTCGTATACAAGTATTACTGCTATAACGTCAAATCAATAATAATAATGATAATGATAATGATAATGAAAATGATAATGATAATAATAATGATAATGATAATAATGATAATGATAATAATGATAATGATAATGATAATAATAATGATAATGATAATAATAATAATAATAATAATAATAATAATAATAATAATAATAATAATAATAATAATAATAATAATAATAATAATAATACTTTTCAGAGGCGCCAAAGTCATGTACTACGTGAGCCAGGTCACATTGAGACCATCTTCACTGTTTTCTGCGACGGTGTGTGTGTATGTGTGTGTGTATGTGTGTGTGTATGTGTGTGTGTATGTGTGTGTGTATGTGTGTGTGTATGTGTGTGTGTATGTGTGTATGTGTGTATGTGTGTATGTGTGTATGTGTGTGTGTATGTGTGTGTGTGTGTGTGTGTGTGTGTGTTTGTATTTTCAAGTGGTTTTTCCAATGCAAAATTTGAAGAATTAATTGATTGAGATGTCCATTTTTATACTATATTTGACTATATTTTGAATTAATAATTTATACTGCACAACATAAAATAATTTTCTTAAGTGATTTCTAAGCAAAAGTGGAATAAAATGTCGGCACCAAGTCATTCATGAGAAAGTGGATTTTTCTGAGAGATATGTTATTAATGCCCCCGAACATGACTCTTCCTCTGGAGGAGAATTCTAGCGGCCGGCTGCTCTGATCGGTAGTTTTCCGGGGTTTCTGCGATCAACACCAGGCGAATGCTGGAGCAGTGCCCCGGACCGCGCGCGATCGGGCCACGGACCGCGCGCGATCTCACCTTTCTCTTCCTTGTCCTATCCTCACTCGTTACACACACACACACACACACACACACACACACTTACTCTAACATGCACTTCACTACCACATATGCCGGAAGACCGGTCGGGAACTTACAGCTTGTCCCGGCCCGGGCGGTGTCCTGCTGGTGGGAGATACCTGGTTGGGGAAAACCCGCTAGTCGACGGTAGATCGGCGCCGGATCTCGTCATACATCGGGGAAAAGATCACCGCAACCTCCTGAGCAAAAAACATGCACTACACTTACGGGACTAAGCCTGTTAGTTGACGTGCCTGAAATCACTGAAAAAATTGACACTCCATCTCTGTTTCGTTGTGTTGGTCGCGTCGGCGTGTGCGTGGCGTGGTCGGCGCTCGTTCTCGGAGGCGGCGGCGGCGGCGGAAGCAATGCCCTGCGAAGGCGTGACCGCTGCGCCGCGTGCGCGAGCGAGCGCTGCCCAGTCCAGCGCGACGCGGCGCGGCGCCTCCCCTCCCTCCCCCTTCCCCCGCGACTCCACGCCACGCACCGCTGCGCGACGCGTCGCTGGCCGCCGCCGCGCCGCGCCGCCACGCCACGCCGCCACGCCACGCCTGAAGCTTCAAGCCGCCCGGCCGTCGACGCCGCCCTACTGCGCTTCGCGATTTGATTTTCGTTTTCATGCGTTTCAAGTAGATTGTAGCTTTAGGACAATAGGGAATTTGTGCCAGCCGTAGCGTCAGCAATATCGATCTTCTTTGCATGCGCAAATGCACTAAAAGGGTGCGAAACTTGAACTGCGCATGCGCAGAAGATCGATAGTGCTTTAACGTTCGAGGTGGCACAAACTCCATATTAGCCACTATGGATCTTCTGCGCATGCGCAGTTCAAGTTTCGCACCACCATAGTGCATCTGCGCATGCGCAGTACTGACGCTAACGCTGGCGCAAATTATCGATCTTCTGCGCATGCGCAGATACACTAACGTGGTACGAAACTTGTACTGCGCATGCGCTGAAGATCCGTAGTAATTTAACGTTCTAAGTGGCACAAACTCCCTATTAAGTTAGTGCTGACGCTGTTTCGTGCACAAACTCCCTACTAACGACTGTGCTCCTTTGTGCCGCGGATGAGAAGGTAAAATCGCGAGCGGTCTGTGGTCCGTTGCAGGGGCCTCGGTATATACCTGGAAGTGCACACAGAAACCTCTGAAAGCAGTCATCAACGTTGGCGTTCTACGAATTCGGTTAAGGCAGGTGCTGCAATCTCACTGGTGTTAAGCGTATCCTGTAAGTTTCCGCCACCGCCTGGCTAGAACTCGCTTCTTCCTGATCGCGACCGCTCGACCGTCTTCGAAACCCCAACGTAAGGTCGACTGTGAGGCGTTGCTTTTTAAGGTCCATTCACAATGCAAACATAAAAATAAGTATTAGCATGGCGTGAACATAACAGTGAGGACTACGTCCATAAGCGGACTCATTCACAAGCACAATGCGTAAGACGTGAACTTAAAAGCTTGCAAGCTTCAAGCTTCTTGCTTACGCTTGCTGTAAGCTTCTTGCTTACGCTTAAGTGAGACATACGAAATGAACCAATCACAGTACGTTAATTGAAAATCGAGAATCGAAATAGGATCTAAGTCGATAGACGAACTAACGCCGTATGGGCCATGGACACAGTCGATACCTCGAAATAGATTTTCACATCCAATCAATAGTAAACTAGAATGCCTCAAAGCCAATAGAAACCCTTATTTTGCTTATGTTTATGTTAAACATTGTGAATACTTCAGGGTATCACTTATGTGAACATTTACGTCTATGCGTTATGCTTATGTTTACGTTTGCATTATGAATGGGTCTGTACCCTCGCCGCACTGTCGGCGTCGGTAGAGCCTCGAGTTCCCGGCATTTCAAGAGATTTGTAGGGCGAGAGTCGACCTTCGCGGCGCTTCCCTCTCCATTCCTTCGCCGAGAAAATGGGATTCCCCTCACCTTCACTACGCGGAGGAGATGCTCAACTCGAAAACGAACATGCGCGGTTGTAGAAGCAGAGGCGGATCCGGGGGTCGTTGGGCCTTTCCTCGAGACCAACTCTTTTCGTAACTGTCGTCAATTTATTGTAAAAAGTCTTCTACATATTGGTTATATTACGAATAGGTATTAATACTAGGCATGAGCAGACAGCATTTCAAGAAAAAATCACGTTAAAAAATAGGGCAACTTTTTTACGAATTTATGACGGGATCTGAACTGATTTTCCGTCCCTTTTCGAAATGGTTTCTGGATCCGCCTCAGTCGAGATAGTGCGGCTTGAATTTTGCATTTTTGTGCGTTCTTCGATTTTATGAATTATACATTTTTAAAAGATACAATGAAAGTGTAGGCTGCTGCCATGATTACTCCGGCAATTTGAAGGTGAAGGTCAGAAGCAAATATTTGTTGCTTAAATAGAGCGTGAAATTACCTTATTATGTAACTTGCATGTAAACTGTATAATGAGTTATACATTATTCTTACTAATATGCCTAGGAGCATGTTATGTGCGAAATTTATTTTGACATTGAAAGAAAATTTGTATAAACATCGTCATTTATTACGAGACTTTATAATGTGCCCACAAACGTGAATTACGTAATGCAAAGAAATTAGTTTCGAATTAGTTTTGTGTTTGTGGTGAAAAATAAATGATACCTGAGGGTAAATTTAAACTTCCACATTCTTACGTAGGCTGACTGTCTCTATGTAAGACTGTCATTAAAGACATGAATATGCTTTTACGAATTTTACGATACGATTAAGGGAGACATCCGAAAACGCGTGTATTGAGGTGTTGTTAAGGATGTTTGTGTTCGAAACCATTCCAATAATCTGATCTTGAAATTCAGCAGCAATCTCAGAGCGGCACTTGTGATCTCAATTTCTACGCCGACGCCATTTCCATCCTCTTCAGCCACTCGACCGACGCGTCTCATTGTCACCGTAGCCCACTCTTACTATCCTACGACTCCCGTGAGCCTTTCACCGTCTCACTTTTCAATCTCTACCATGTCCTTGATTAACCAACCACGCGGTCGCGGTCGCGCCGGCGTAGCTGGAGCCACCGGGACTACATCGCTAATTATAGCCATCACCGCCGGTACGCAGATAGTCGACGCCTTTAGAAAATCGATGTCGTCGTCGTCGTCGTCGTCGACTCAGTCATTGTATGGATCCTAGTCACCTTATCTGTTATGGTTGCTGCCATCGCTCTCCCCTTCATCGTCGCGGCAACGCAGGGAAGAGGAGATTGGGCTGCCGGACCTGGGTAGGGATTGGATATCTATTCCAGATTTTTTATAGAAGCATCGATGTTTTAAACATCGATTTTTATAAATACAATGTTTTTAACAACTATCTTTAGTATTTGAGTTTATTTCCTTTTTTTGATGTTTTGTACTTAAATGAAAAAGACCCATAATCACAGTTTAATAAAAGTTAAATATGAAATAACTAATGATTCCACTACCAGTTCTTCTGTTAGCAAGGACCGAACACTATACTACCATCATCGTACCGTATCTACTACCCAAGAGATGACTCTGATGCTAAATATTTCCTACTCCTTTCCTATTTCGCACATGACGCTATCAAATGTTGCATGCCCCGTAAGCTGTAGGGAGTTCTGACGCCTAGCCTATCCTTCTACGTGGAATTGACAATACTTGGGATGATTTTAACCTCTCAAACTCCCAGTTTGTTTTGATAATTGTTCTTATTTTTTACTTCGTTTTGTTAGTTAAATGTTAATTATAAACTAATAAACATGTCGACTCTCAAATTAAATTTCCCCTCGCGCGAACGATATTCAGTTCAATTCAGTTCAATCAATTCAGTTCAATAAATCAGTTTAAAAACTTAGATATTAACAAACTTTGATGGTTTTGGAGCGATGTTTTTGTATATTGATCATCGATTTTTTGAATATTGAGCATCGATTTTTTTTTTGTATATTGAGCATCGATTTTTTTTTGAATATTGAGCATCGATATTTTTTTGAATATTGAGCATCGATATTTTTTTGAATATTGAGCATCGATATTTTTTTGAATATTGAGCATCGATATTTTTTTGAATATTGAGCATCGATATTTTTTTGAATATTGAGCATCGATATTTTTTTGAATATTGAGCATCGATATTTTTTTGAATATTGAGCATCGATATTTTTTTGAATATTGAGCATCGATATTTTTTTGAATATTGAGCATCGATATTTTTTTGAATATTGAGCATCGATATTTTTTTGAATATTGAGCATCGATATTTTTTTGAATATTGAGCATCGATATTTTTTTGAATATTGAGCATCGATATTTTTTTGAATATTGAGCATCGATATTTTTTTGAATATTGAGCATCGATATTTTTTTGAATATTGAGCATCGATATTTTTTTGAATATTGAGCATCGATATTTTTTTGAATATTGAGCATCGATATTTTTTTGAATATTGAGCATCGATATTTTTTTGAATATTGAGCATCGATATTTTTTTTGAATATTGAGCATCGATATTTTTTTTGAATATTGAGCATCGATTTTTTTTTGAATATTGAGCATCGATTTTTTTTTGAATATTGAGCATCGATTTTTTTTTGAATATTGAGCATGGATGTTTTTGAATATTGGGCTTCGATGTTTTGTAGTAATGTCGCATCCCCAGTCCTGGGTTCGCGGCGGGCGGCGTCTCGGCGCTGTGCCGCGCGTGACCCACATGGTCGACCTGGTAGCCCGGATCCGCTTCTTTCCTCTCGCCGCCGCCCCGCAGTGGGCAGCGAGCGAAGCCCGCGGAGAAAAGCCGACGGGCCGGCCGCCGAACCCGACCGGCTGGCGTGGAGTGGGACTCGCGGGAATTCGGGGCTGACTTTTAGATATGGGCGGCACTTGAGATCAGGAGGAATAACAATACTCCAGAAGATTAAACTAATTGGTGAACTGGACCACTTGCTAATGATTATGTCTTTGAGAAGTGTTTTGTTTCTGAACCTTTATTATTATTATTGTTGTTATTATTATTATTATTATTATTATTATTATTTTAAACGACAATATTTCGCAGATATTAAATTACTCTCAGAGTGGGGAATATGTTTTGAAAATATTTGTTATTGAAAACTTAACGATTCTTCGACAGAGCTGTTCTCATGCGGCCTGTCAGTACAGTATGGGTTGATAAATTGACTTTTCAGGCGATGTGTATTATTGCCTTAATCTATTCATACATCTCAATTCCGGACGCTAGCTATTAACGTTTCCAGAGTGACACATGCAGTATTCCATTATCGATCCCTCTATCATTCATCGTCTGACGACAGCGGCATGCTACTGTTTGGCTTGCCCATCACGTAACATGCAACGGAATTTTCCATTTTGCAGTTAATATCCGCTCGCTTGCTCGTGTGTAATCATTCTCTACTCTGCAGTACTACTGAAAATAAATTCCGGCAATGCAATTTCGAAAAAAGTGTTGGAAGTTAATTTTGTCTTAAAACAATACGATTATCAATTTATAGTTGTTTTAAAAAATTCCATGTTTGATTGTCTCTCTGAAGTTTGAGGAAATAAATTTTTCGTGGTTGCATTTTTCATCGACTCTAGAATTCAAGGCAACGGGATAAAAGGCAAATTGATTTGATTTATTTTTCAAAGAATTGTTTGTGACAAAAAACGTCGTGACGTGTAAGGGACAAGTACATCATGCGCACATGTCCTTGATCTCCAGAATCTCTTTCCATTTTCCGCCCTTTAACCATAAATAGTTTAATGATGAAGAAAAGGTACCAAGGAACAGAGGCGGATCCAGAGACAAGTTTTGGGAGGGGAAATTAAATATGTTTTGGTCGAATGTGTCATATTATAGACTTTGTAAAATGTCGCAGGCTACACTTACCTCATGTTGCGATACGATTTTGTTCGTTTTAATGATTATCCGGATATATTTCTGCTTTAAAGTTTCGTGACAAGTTAAAATTAATAGTTATTGACAAATTTTACAAGGACAAATTTCTCTCCCTTTGCATCCGCGTCTGCAACGAAACAAGATTCGCAACATTTGAAAAATAAACATTCTCGCTCCCGTGTTATAGGAATTTTTTTGTCTTGGGAAACGAATTTTAGATTTTATTTTTTAAGTATTGCTAACAAAATAGTAGCCCATACCCTTCGGCTCTACTCCTACCACAACTAGCAGAAGGAGAGCTGAAAAAACGTGTGCCTCGTGAAGCCAACACTTATGCCGAGAAGCAAAGCAAGGGGTCGTCTCAGCATTTTCTCAATGGATCAGGGAAACTGAACAAAAACCTGATCGTGATGGGGTTATTAACCTAGAAGCCCAAGTAAATTATATGATACAGGCATATAAAGTCTTTTTAAAAATATACACTACAAACGTAAACTAATGCATTATATATCATTGTTAAAATGTTATTTTTTCTTTGATGGCCGGTGTAGCTTCTAATTGTATGGAAACGGTAATTGAACTTATTTTCGAAGTTATGTATCTCAATTTCCATTTATTTTCTGTATTAACATATTTTTAAGATCGTGCTGCCAATTACCATGTTCTAAAATTGTTTCTCCCATGTTAAACATATACAATCAATCCTATCTTAAACTATGAGGCGAACTGTAAATACTCCTCTTCGCGAACAGTTGTGTTTCTTGGAGAGGTGACTCGTTGGAAATAAGTTCAATTGATGAACAGCATCTTTTTTTCTCTGTGCCCCGAATTCGCTCAGTGAACCGCCCCACGCGTTCCGACTACCGGCCCACTGCACCCTCCGAGGCGGCAGCGCGGGCACTTTCTTTCGCGAAGGTTTCGCGGGCGAAATGCGTGATGTCACACAGCGCGACTTCGTGGCACGAGCCGCGGGACGTCGTGAGCGGCGACGGGGTTCACTCTCGGAGAGCCCCTGGTGCAGCTCGGCGCTCTATGGCCGTGTCAAGGGCTCGGTTGCTAAGCTGGCACTGTCGTTGGCGGACTGTTGAAGCTATTTAAAAAAATATTGCGTCATGGGTATTACAAGATGTGTAAATAATATTTAGGCAAACAATGGTTTAATTGGGCAGTACTCTGTATTTCAACGGTTTATTTAAATTTAATACAGTAATTTATATAATTTATATTACTAATTTATTACAAGGGTCCTTTTTATTTTCTCTCAATCAATGAACTTTTTTTTTTCAAAAAAAAATTTTTTCATTGTCCTTATTGACACAATTCACGCGATAGATATTTACACGCACCGTCAGAAGAAAACGAGTAGTAATTGAGATGTAAAAGTCTGAAAATGAAAAAAAAAATTTTTTTCGTTTTCATTTTTAGACTTAAACAGATCTATTATTGTTTTTTTACACCAATGCGTGTAAATATCAGGCGAAACGTTACGTCAACATTATAGTCTCAATAAATTTTTAAAAAATGTTAATTGATTGTGGAAAAATGATACTGGAGTTAAATTATTGATATAAATTCTGACATTCATTATACTTTATTATATTTGACTGTTTAAACAATTTATATTTTAAATTATTACTATATATAATATTACTGATTTTCACTTAACATGATTCAGATCTTTATGATCCAGGATTAGATTCCTGTTGACAAAAGTATGGGTTCTGGGGGTACTTACAGCACAATAAACATGATTCATTTTATGAAACTGAAGAGGATAAGGGAATAAACATAATATTTTATTTATATGGTATTACATTAGTGCATATAACAAGCTTTCCAACAAAGAATCATACGTAGTTGTACTAAAAATTGTGCTGACTTTTTACTTTGTTTTCCGTCTGAAAGTTTTAAATTCTCCTTTTCCGTTCGATTATTCGTTTTTTTTATATAAACAATACATTCGTACAATTTCACCATTGCAAAACATCATCCATCGCTGGTCGTCACATTTTATTGGTTCCACTTTACTGAAGGAATTAGTGCACAAATATTGCCGAATAACTGCATTATCCAAAGTAAATTTCCTAACCACCATTGTAAATATCTTTAGTGTGGAAGTGTATTTTTTATCTATTAACCGATAAAAGGTTAAGAAAACACTTGTTTTTTCGTGTACAGCGTGTCCGAATAGTTTATTTAGATTCCGAAAATAATGCATTTGTAGTAAGCATTGTGAACGGTGTGAATTGTGTGACGTGATTCAATGTGCTAGATCAACTGTTTTGAATAGTGGGTTTGTCTTTTGCAATTATTGGGAAATACGTATTATTCTCAGTAGGCCAATTAAATCAGTTTTCTAGAAACTAATTTAAGACTAAATGTGATCAGCGAGCGAAATGAAGAGTGGTAGGTCTCGGGTAGGAAACACGTATAAAGTTTGTCCCTCCATTTTTGTTATTCTGGACATATGTTTGGCAACTATCCCACTTCTGGCGACCCACCGATATGGCAGGTCTTGTTTAGAGTAATATATGGTAATAATTCGTTGGTAATACTTGAGCAGTATTTCCTTTGTGCGAACTGTATTCATCATAAATATACTTGTTAGTAATTGTAGCTTAATACAGAGTAAGTGAATAATACCGTATATTATCGATTGGAAGCACGTAACTTTAGCTTTTAGTTTTTTAAACATGAGCGCGCAACTTTGAGAGTAGCTTTCATTCCTGGATAATTAAATATTACATAACAAAATGTAGGCATTATTCTTATTGATCGTTCTGGGAGAAAATATTTTTTTCGCGATTTAATAGTAGGTACAACTGTATACTTCAATTTATTTACAATGCGTCTCAACGAATTGGGAGCCGGGTTGTATCTAACCTGCTACGATATCCGGCGGAATGTCTGATCATCAGATATCCGGCGAGTGCTTGTGAGTACTGGCCTTAAAGGTAAACAAGAATTACGTGGATTAGAAGGGAGCTTGGTGACGAGAGCCAAGTGAAGTAGTTGAGGGGGGGGGGGGCTGTAGAAGATT
This sequence comes from Gryllus longicercus, assembly GCA_038098605.1. Lineage (NCBI taxonomy): Eukaryota > Metazoa > Arthropoda > Insecta > Orthoptera > Gryllidae > Gryllus > Gryllus longicercus. The sequence continues at coordinate 26,557 of JAZDUA010000190.1, forward strand.
CTTCAAAAACAAAAAGATCTCATGACCACGGTACAGATTTTATCCTTTCAATATCATTCCTATTTTACTTAAATTCAAATTATTTTATCTTTTGTGTGACTACGCTGCACCTTTCGGTAAGATCGTATTGACGTCCCAATAATACAATTTATAAATATGTTTCGTCTGAAATAAATGCTTAATGTCCGCGTATTTCAGTATTACACGTATTTAGAACCAGAAATTTCGTATATACACACGTGTATTGAATGGTCGTTAATCGACATCACGCAATCGCCGAGGTTTCGGAGCATTATCTTCCCGTATCCTTGACCGTTGAGAGGTGCTGGCACTAGATGCACCGCGTGCGCTGCGCCCAAGGCATCGGCATCTTGATTTGCGTACAGACGGCACCGCCAGCTTCAAGATCGATACTTCATTATCATTTCGTAGCGGCGCGACCTATTTCGCTCGAAGCCTTCAGGTTATTGACTCGATCAATATGCCGGCGCGGCGGCGCGGGCGGCGCGGGCGGCGCGGGCGGCGGGGGCGGTAGGTCCGCGGGGGTCGGCGGCCGCCGCGCGGGCCAGAAGGTGGGGGTGGCGAGGGAGGGAGGTTGAGGCGGGGAGGGCGTGACAACCTCGGCGGCGAGGACTATAGTGTAGTTGGGCGTGGGTGGAATCAGCGACAGGAAAGGGGTTGGTTTCAGATCTTATTCCCGAAGACAATAGTTGTTGCAATTGCGCCGAGTGGGTGGCGGGCCACCCGAGGAAGTTGAGCGGATGTGGAGGTGAAACAGGCTAGAACCGGGACAGAAAGTAAGAAAAAGGAGGGGGAAGCAAGATTGGTGACGGAGGGGGACGAAGGAGTAGACCTAATACTTATACAAACGAATAGCGTGCGGAGTACACTATTTTTTATATATTGTTTTGATAGTATATTATATTTTACCATTTTTATACGACGTTTATGATATTATGTTTTTAAGAACAAAAATGTATTTTTTCTATTCGGAAGAAATATTTAAATTAAAAGTACCAAGAATATTGACGTTATGAATGTTATATTATTTCGTGGTTTTCTTTTTCATGAAATCAGGATATGAAATCCAACGACAATGTGTTACTAGTACGAGTATTTAACCCTCTTTCCTTCATAGCTGTAAAAATGACTACTATAAGACTGTTAATCTACTATAAGACAATAAATCTTATGATTCTAGAGCATGTTGTGTGACTAGACAAGCAATGTGTGTAGGAATTAATGATACTTTCAACTTAGGTAAAAAAGTTCACAAATCCAACATAGCAGTAGATAATCGTACCCATTTTTACCACCAAAAGTGTTCAACTTCATTTCAAATGAAACGTTATTCCATTACCGAGGTGATTTACCATTGCCAAGGAAATTTAAAAATAAGATTGTTTTTATTTTTAAATATATTATATCTGTTTGACCAAAAGGATATTATATTTTAAAATGAAAGCTACAAATTCTAAACTATATTTACAATGAATAATTTTATTTGTAATATCATATTGTCTTAATTTTTTGCGAATTGAGCGATTATTTGTAAATATTTTTGATTAATTGCATCTGTTTTTAGGATTAGTAGGAGTCTTTGTTATTCAGAAATGACAAAAAGTAGTATGAAAGTGTTCACGTGGTCAAATAAGAATCCTTTTTAGCGAGAGGGTTCGTTCCATAGTATTGGGTTTCTGTATTTTCAATTATCGCAGAGTCATCAGGGAGAACATGCCTCATGACCTGAAAATTGTCACAAAAATAAAACTAATTGTAATGTTAGGCGTGGGAGGGGCAGACAGACCTTTAGGTTCGGCGTGGTGTCAGTTGACGGTCGGAGTGAAGTGAGTCAGGAAAGAAACGAGATCACAAAGCACGACAGCCAGTCGGCGGGCTGGCGGGTGTTGGACAGAGCGATGCGTGGTGGAGCGAAGTCCTGTAACGTCCACGTCCGTTACGGCGGAGCGGGGATTGACGTTTGGCGCGCGCAGCCGGAGACGGAAGCGGGGATGGAGTGGGGGCGAAAACTGCGATGCAGGCGGGGCGTATGTCGAGGCAGCGGATGTCCCCCCACCCCCAGCCGACGGGACCGACCGATTAGCCCGCTGCCGCCGGAACACATGAAGCGACCGTGATTAATGGCCGACGATTTAGATGATGAGACAGCGGCGGCGGCGGCGGCGGCGGTAGTGTTCGAAGCGGGGACGTCCGGTCGGCCGCCCAAGTCGGCCGCTCTGCTTGGAGGCGGAGGCGCGGGCGGGAAAAGGGCGGGGCCCTCTCGGCGATGACAATGATGGGCGCAGGGGCCGGGTCGGGGGTCGGGGACGACGGCATGGGGCTGCGCAGAAGCCGAGCGAAGTAGTCTCTCTGCGACGCCACTGGTTGTTGTCCCCCCTCGGGATCGCTTTTCCCTGCCACGCCGCGCTGCACGCGCTCCAGCCAAGCGTCGCCTTCGCTGACACGACACCAGGGCCCCTTTTTCAAGCGAATACCAACTTTTTGTCAAGTCTAATAAAGTAAATTGTACTAGTTAATTATTGCATTCCGCCCACAAATACTCATCTTTGTCTTTTATGACGAAAAAAATCAGAGAATAGGGAAATGTGAGCACTGCGTATTATTTTGGTTAATGACTGTCGAAAGTGAAGGGTTTTGGGGCAGTCATGAGATAAACCACACCAGCCACAGCAAGCTCACAGCCATTTCTAAATGTTAACGTCTCGATTTTAGTAGAAGTGTATCTGGTCTTGCTATGGCTCTCAAGACATTTTTACACATGAACAAAACGCGTACAGTAACAACATAAGCCAAACTAAAATCGATGTATTAACATATGCGAATAGCTGGAGGATTGTTGTGGCTGGAGTAGTTTTTTTAGTTACTGCCCCAAGTTCTTGAAATGTATTGTGCCGATGTAAATTATCAACAATTGTCACTGTATCTTCTGGAGGGAAAAGTAAAAATAGAGAAAAAAAAAACTCCATGCGTTTGGAATCTAGCTGTTTTTCTCCGTCGAAGGAAACCTGTCGTTGAGATCTCTCAATTTGTATGGATTCGAGAAAGTTAATACAGTGCCAGTCGCAGAGAAATCGACGCTGGCTTACAAACACAATTATCCAATGTAATGGGTAGACGTATGCGGCCTCTTGCTTGCAGTGTCGTCCGGCTGCCTCTTGCTTGCAGAAGAGAATATTTAGAGGAAAGGAGGACACCGCAAAAGACTTCGAGGTAACATCATATATTCTTTTTCCTTGTTGTAGTAAAGTGGCGCCTCATCTAATGTACTTTTAATGCATCGCGATTGAACAAGAATTCATAAATTTGTCTTTCGAAATTGATTTCCTATAGCCTAATATCAGTTCAAGCTGTCAAGTTTCTATAGTTGTTTAGAATTCTCTACAAGATAACAAATTGATCTATATGGATTGTAGGCAAAGCGTATGAGGATAAAATTATTGGGGTTGTTTCATAACCTTCTATATTAAATTTTCTGGAATCTTTAAAAAAAGTTTGTGAGCACAAGAAATAGAAAAGTTGTGAACTATATAAATGAATTGTGAAACAGCATTCTGCTTATTATTATTATTATTATTATTATTATTATTATTATTATTATTATTATTATTATTATTATATTGTGAAATAGTTAATTTATTATTTTGAAGAGCGTATGTTAATGGAATAATGTACTATTAGAAATGGAAAATACGAGGTGCTCTCTTCTTCAAAGGCATCGCCCCGACCATCGCCCCGGTTCCGCCTCGCGCCACACTCCTATCCTAACCATCAACCCCGCCCCCGTCCCCGTCCCTGCCAACGCCGCCCATCGCCTTCCGCCCCCGCCATATCACGGCCGCCTTTTCCGCCACCGTTCCCGCCCCGCCCCGCCCCGCCTCGCACTCGTCTCCTCCCGCGCCCGCTTGTAAACATGGGAATCGCAAGTAGTGAGACCCTCTTAGAAAGCGAAACCGGCGACTTTCTTCTTTTCTTCCTCCTGCCGCCCCCTCCGTGCGTGGGGACTGTGGCTGCGCGCTTCGTTTGAGGTGCCGCCTCCGCCTCCGCCTCCTGTGCCCTAACCCGCGCCCCTCGCCCCTGCTCTCCCGCCTTTACCCGCAACGCAGCATGTGTCTCGAGATTGCGAGCCGGTGTCTGGCCCATGAGCCACGCTGGCCATCTGAGTGTGTATGTTGTCCATAGGCTACAACTTGTAGCTCCCGCGCACATGCGTCTGAGTTTTCTCAATATTTTTTGGTATTTTGTATTACGCCGAAAATTCGTTTTCAGTGTTGAGGACTCTCGCCTGTGAGAAAGTTGGAAAACCAGGGGAATATGAGGGTATTCAAAATGTAACTACCAGTTACGAATCACTTGCACAATCTTTGCACATTGTGTAGGTAAATCTCAATTTATAATTAATGCTATCGCCTGCATGTGACTCTTTTTATCGCTGTATCAACATAATGGGTTGAGAAGCCTTTCAAAGTATCAAATGGAGCCTCTTTAGTGTGGGAATGAGTAGATAAAATGACATCTGGAAGTGACAGTCGTAATTGCATTCAGTAGTTCAAATTAAAATTTATTTTTAGTTCTTTAGAAACTCCACACTCGTGTTTTAAAAATGTATTTTATATTAATTATCAGATAACCTAAAAAATGCTTTCAACCAATGCGGGTACACGACATTGACGTTTTGCAGCAAGTTTCATGAACGAACGTTGTTCCTCTTCAATGAGAATTGCATGATATTCCTTAATTATTACAATATCTAATGATTATCGTAGAGCAATTTTAATACTATATTCTATTACAGAGAAGGGCATAGCTGTCGAATTCTGCATAAAGAAAAAAGACTGATATTTCAATTAATTGGTCGATAATATTGCTCCCCTTAATATGATCTCTCATTTAAAAATACCAGTTTTTGATTATGATAGATGTTATCATTTATCTTCGTCTGCACTTAAGTGTTAGTGCTCAAATTTACAGTATTTCGCTTCTTCGGCCTACTTCGTTTGATGTATCGTTTGAACATCGAATGACATCTTTTTTGGTGCGCGTGTGTGTGTGTGTGTGTGTGTGTGTGTGTGTGTGTGAAATTTTAAAAAAACGCAAAAGAATCATGCTATCAGCCACAATTTTATGTTTAAAGAAGGTACGAGGGGCATGTTTTCAAACATGTGCGAGATCTGAAAGATGTGGATGTAAATTTATCTGGAAGGGGCCAAAAAAAGCAAAAACCCTTGTTTACTTCGAGTTTGTGGATGTGTTGTGGATGTTTGTGGATGTGGTCGTGTTTTAATGGTAGACGGTAAGCTGCCTGGAAACGAAACTGTGTTGAAGTACCATAGTGGCGAAAAGTTGTCTGCCAATAAGGACGTCAAGTGCAGACTAATTGCCCTTCTTGCGTTTCTATATGTGTACGACGCGATGGCACGTCTCTTCCTGCCACCGTTTAAAAGCGCCGAGTGGGCGGGAGAGTAGCTTGTCTTGCTGCATCGTGGGGTTGGACGCGGGGGAGGGGATTGCACGCGTTTACGACGGCCTGAGCGCGTTGGTAGGGTCTGGAGGGCGGCTGTGGGTGTATCGAAATGCTTTCATCTGCCCGCGGCTCCCATGCGGGCGCGAGCGTACTGGATGTCCCAATAGATAGCAGAACGTGTGGGCTGAGCGCATATTCCGTATCTTGATTTCAGCAGTTGCATTGCTTTGAGCATTTTTAGACGTTTCTTAAATACGCCAATAATTGTTTATAACATCCAAAGTTTATAAAAATCCGTATGAACACACATGTTGCAGGAATTCTAGTCGATGCGAGTAGGAAGAGTGATTGTGACTAAAGAGTAAGTGACAGTTTGATCCTCGCACTTTCAACTCTTAATAAAAAAGTGTATTTTGAAAATTCGTTTTATGGAAATATATATATCTTATATTAAGGAGTTAGTTTTTTCGGGCAAACACCAGTTCTTTGTGAAATAAGTAAACGTGAAATGAATGATTTTAGTTCAACCAATATGTGATTCTGCCGCATATTGCGGACCCTGTTTTAGATTTGCTATCCCGGAATCAACGGCAGTTCAAAGCGTGTATCGCAATCCTGCATGCTCTAGCGGGAGCTGTAATACGCGGTTGGTACAGTTTGGGAGGATAGTCGAGTGGAGGAGGGGGGTGAAGAGGGGTCATAAAGACGTCTCGGCGTCGCCCGTGTTTCCCGCCGCGGCGAGCCCCGCCCTCGTTCCCGCCCCCCCCCCCCTCGTCATCCCGCTCCAGCTCCCGCCGCCAGCCGTCGAGCACCACACCGCCCTGCTCCCGCCGCCGCCGCCGCCGCCGCCGCCACCGCCGCAATCTCTTCTCCGCGCTGCGAACCGCCTTCGCCCTCGCCTCCTCCCACGTGTTAAAACGCGCGCGCGCACCGCTCCGCGGCTCACTCGCTCGCAGCCAGATCCGCACCGCTCCGACCTCCGCTCCGCCGGCCATGGCGTTCGCCGTCATCGTCATCGTGCTGCAGGCGGCGCCGCCGCCCCCGCCGGCCTCGCAGCAGCCTCCCTCGCCGGACACGCGAGCCCCTGGTATGTGCGGCGGACGGTCGCTTGCTGTGCTTTGGATTGTGTTTCAATTATCTGGTGCTTCGGCGGTTAAAACCTGCGTCGTTTGTCTGCGGATACCGCGCTAGAAATCCCGGAGAATTGCCAATTTCGTATTAATCAGAAATGGGTGATTGGCTTGGAGCTCGCCTGCTGTGTTCCCCGAAAACTCGAGCGTGAATGCACGCAGGCGGAGTAGTGATGTAAAAATGTGCTTACAACGGTTTAGTACGTTTTCTGAAGCATTTGTATTTCGCTACCGCAGTAGGTCGAAACACGTTTCCCAACGAATTGTTGAAACGGCATAAAATGAATGGAATGTTTTCATGTAATCATGGTTATATCTGGTAAAGCTGAGATTCATTTTGCGGAGTTTATATTCACCGGTTAACGCAGGCACTAACTTTCAACTGGTGTATGTGCTAGTATGTGTGACAGCGTAGTCATTCTTTGCTGGAAACTGTATCTGTTTACTGGAAATGAATTAGATCGTACATGTGTGACGTACAGCGGGATGGTGTGTGTTTAAATTTGTCGTTTTGAATATGCAAGTTGAGCCATTGCATGTTGGAAGAACACAAACACCCCACCGTCCTCTCTTCGATAATATGAACTAATTTTTATGTCATTTTTCTCTTCAACGCTTCGTTTCTGCGCGTTGAAGTCTTGACGATTTCTCTTGTATAATAACAAGAAGGTTGTGCTTAAAGTGAGTCGAAGTGCTGATTGTATTTTTAAGTATTGCAGAAGGAAAAAATCTTCTTGTTTGTACAAATGACGAACACAGATATTTCTGAATTGAGGGAATTGAGGTACATAATACAACTGTCGTGTATCAAGCCCGGCCTGAGGCTCGCCGTTCTCAGGCCAAAACGGTAAAGGACTTATTTATTGCTAATATTATGAAGAATACACTGGTGGTCGCATTATATGACTCATTCTATATAATTTCCCACGTCATGTATGACGTATTACCTCATTCTGACTTAATGTCATGGTTTTAAATTAAAACAGATTGTTGGCGTTCACGTTGACAAAAGATATGTCGGATCAAAGTCTCACCGATTTAGTTGACTGACTTCGCTAGAGGGTCTTGTTAGAATTCTCAAGCAAACAAGGGACACATGCCTTAATGTTGCATGAAATTCTGTCACCGCTGAGTGTAATTAAGTTATAGTTCCTTATAATTTCTAATACTTTATGATTGTATTTATTGGGCATTTACCATCTCAATTAAAAAATTAAATTAGTGATGGTTATGATTTAATGGTAGCGACATTACTGCTATTTTGTGTTTTTGGATAATACTGTAGGTTATAGGCTATAGGGTCGCTGAGATAATTTGATGATATATTGAATTATTGTGGAGGAAAATGTTTTTTTTAAATTAATGCTAGTTGTGTATGTAGAGAAAATTTTGTCAATGTTCAGGCTCTTATTGCACAAGTCCAGAAGTTGTTGCGTACTCAGATCTAGGTATATTTAGGAAGGTAGATTTTCTTCTCCTTAATCTTCTTTAGGTATCTGATTTCTGTAGCGATTATAAGCGTTCGGGATTTTTTTGGTTCTTTGTTTTTTGACATTAGAACATTAGGAGAAAAGTTCTCTTTGAAGGTGCATGTACCGCAACGACTGAGCTATACAGCTGTCCGGCTTCTCCGGATGCAAATCGTACATTAAAACGATTTGTTGTGATTTGAGAAAGTGGTCCCGGCGAAGAAACTAGAACGCAGTCATGGACATAAAAATATTCTGAATTACTGAGAATAAACCCATATGGTCGATGAGATAGTGTTAGGCTTCTCGAAACCTGTCCAACGGGCAATCTTCAATTGTCAAAGGGGAGATTCTGTGAAACACAGAAGTAGAAAATACGAATTCTATCTCTAGCTTGATTATGAATTTTGAAGGATATTTACTTGGCTGTCCGGGTGGCGCCGCGTCCATGGCGAAGGTGCCGACGTTTCGGTCGCCATTCTGCGATCTTCCTCAGGGCGTAATGCGCCCTGAAGCACCACGCCCTGAGGAAGGTCGCAGAATGGCGTCCGAAACGTCGGCACCTTCGCCACGGACACGTCGTCAGCCGAATAGCCAAGTAAATGCTGATTCCGGCCGCGGAAGCCTACTCTCTCAATTTTGAAGTATTTCTCATTTACCCGTTGCAATTGTTCCGTGCTAGGATTGAGCGCCAGGTCGGCTGGATGGCAATCCTCTTGAGAACTCGCCAAAGGCAAGCGGCTCACGGTGTCACATTTCTTTCGCAGTCTTTTTCTCAGTTTTCCAGGCGTGGAGTAAACAGTCGTCGAGAGCCGCATCAGAGTATGCCGAGCGTGCCATGCACTCCACGTTCGGCCACGCTCTTTCGCGAACTGTCGCAGGCATTGCGCTTGGCTAGCGCCGCGGGGGCGGGGTCGAAGGGAGCCGTGATGAAACGCGCCGCCGCGGAGGTCTGAGCGAGCGCGGACGGCGCTCGCACGCCTCCCGGTTGCGCAGCGCGCGCTCGCGATTCCGCTCTCATATCCAGGACGCGAGGGGCAGCAGCACGGGCGGGGGCGGGTTCGCGTCTTGGCGCCGGAGCTGGAGCTGGAGCTGGAGCTGGACCCACCGGCTGCCGGCAGGAGATAATTTCATGCTTCAGTGCGAAGGCCGGCTTTCGAGATGACCGAGGGCTGGGAAAACCGAACGTTTCGTAGGCTGGGTATGGGGAGAAGTTGATTGGCCATTTGTTGGAAAAGCAGATGAAGTATGTAAGAAGAGGGAGTGGGAATGGTGCATTGTGTAATGTGTAACACTGTTTAGAAGAATGTAAATATGTACATTGTTCGTTTAAAATGTGTTAAAAGGACGGCTTCGTATTTTGTAGGTACATGGCTTACCTATACTTGTGTTAACAGTTATGAGTTGCCTTTGTACTTTATGTATCCGAATCTATTGTTTATCATTCACATTGTTGGGAATTCCTTCATTCTTGTAAACATTTCTCAACTACTGGAAGACATGTTCATTCCATTTTAATTAAATTTATAATTAAATTTAAAGAAAACTAATAATTTGTTATATTAAAAGGAATGATAAAATCCGGTGGAGATATTTTCATTATTATCTTTCAAAATTCCCTTGTTGGCATAACTTACTCGTCTAAACTTAACTTACGGATATTGGTCGTGCATGAAAAACGAACGGAAGTGTCACAATTTCATAGATTTTTTTGTCAAGGCATTTGTTACAACTTCCTGCCCTTCCACACATAGTTAATTTTTTTCCATAACGTGGTAGTTCAAATGAAAAGTTGTCACTTGGTTGACTTAAAAATATATATGTACCTTGAAGTTTGTCAAATAGTCGCCCTTCAGTGACATCCACATTTTCGTTTGGTAGTTTTACTTATGAAATGAATTAGGGAGAAAGCTATAGTCGATTATTTTTGTTTCATTTCTTACCATGGAACTTAGTTTTCGTACCCCCAAACAGCACTTCGATACGTATTTGATAGAAAATCTTTATATTTCATCGATTCCATTAACAACGCAAACAGTAAAGATTTCTCAGATAATAGACCAATAATAATAATAATAATAATAATAATAATAATACACTACAATACAGTTATTAAGCCTGAAGGCCTTTCTGCCTCAGAATGCCTTACACTGAACACAGCCAGACAAATAGAGGAGATAGAAAAAAAGGAGAGAGAAATTATACGGAAAATCCTGGGACCAAAATATGAAGATGGAAAATGGAAACTGAGAAGCAACAAAGAGATCTACCAAAAAACAGAAAAAATAACAGACACAATGAGAAGAAGAAGTGTAGCCTTCTACGGACATATTAAAAGAATGGACGAAGGAAGATTGACAAAGAGAATATTCAACTACTTCGATAGAAACCCCAAAACACAGATGACATGGATCAAGGAGGTCAAGAAAGACATGGAAGAAATGGGAATAGATGGAGAAGAGGTGGAGAGAAGAGAAGAATTCAGAAAAAAGATCAGAGGATTCCAGGGTTTCCAAGAAAAGGCAAAGAAGAAAACAGGAGCAAAATGGACAGAAGAGAGAAAGAAACAGCATGGAGAAAGAATGAAAGAGTACTGGAAGGAAATAAAAAAGAGAGAAAATCAATCATGAGAAGTTATTTCACGTGGTCCATAGTAGGCCAAAATCGAAAGAATAATAATAATAATAATAATAATAATAATAATAATAATAATAATAATAATAATAATAATAATAATGTAATTTTGTTTATAAAGATACATTTTCACAGTCGATTAATAATGAATTTGTTTCTTGAGTGATAGGTGTACTTAAACGATTAAAACATTCTCGTAATTACTTTTTTCCTTCGGTACTGATAACTCGTGTACACAAGAACATAAACATAGAAAGTTCAAAAGGAAAGGTACGAGTAGAAACGAATCGTATAATAGGATACTCTTGTGCTCGCTAGCCTGCACACCTATCTCCTCATTTACACTCCATTAGTAAATGTGCCTCCTCCGAAATATGTTATCAGAGCAACTAAGTAGCGTGCCGATTGGCTATTAACGTCCTCTGGTTGCAGTCAGTAAAACGTACTGTTGGAAGGGCAATAAGATTTTTTATTCTCAAATTATCAAACGTTTATCTGTCCAAAACTTTCGTAAACAAAATGAGTGTAAATGGCCACTCATCCTCCTTTTTCTCGTCCCTTCAGAAATGCCTTCCAAGTTAGTCATTAGCTTGACGCTTCCACATGTTTTCGTATGATATCGTAAAGGACACTTACAGTGCTTATCTAAAATGGCATTCTCGTGTCGATCCTTTCCTCGGCCTAACCCTTCGGTCGCTGGTGCTTCACGTAGCAACCTGGTTTGAATACCAACAGTACAGGGATCTAAACAACAATTCTGCCTTGTCTTATAGTTGATTTCTGCGGGAATTAATTTACTTTTGGAAGAAAATAAAGTTGCATTTTCAATATCAATGTTTAGTGATAAAAATTGAATTGAAGTGAATAAAACAAGTTTTAGAGTTGTGCAAGTCAGAATATCTGTTCATTCTCAAATTCTTCATAAAACATCGTTGTTCCCATTTCTCATTCATTATAAAACACGGTCTCTCCACGAAATGTCTTTGCTCATTGGGTTTTGTTTAATTTTCTCCAAATAATTGATTTGGAATTGGCATGTGGATCCCTCTCGGATTTTTTCTTCTTTTTTTCATTCAGTTTATCTTGATCCATTGGCCAAACGATGATAGTCTCTTGCATTGCTTCTGAACATCAAATGGATTTTTTCTTGCCTGAACGTCAGTTTTTATCTTTGACGATAATACATAACCTCTCTACGTCTTCGCTACCATTCGTAAATGCAAACATCCTGAGCAGTGCAAGCGACACAAAGTTGTTAGCGAGCTTAGGGCTTTCAAAATTAAAATAATGATGGAATTAGAAGACGAATACGGAGGGAAGCGTTATCCTCCAGTGGCGTGTCCGGATGTGATTTACCACAGGCGCCATTCACGTCGCGCCTTTATTGATGCAACCCGTCACAACGAATGAGACGTAACTATTATTTGTCTGCCTATAATGGCAGGTCCTTGTTGTCTGGATCTGACCTTTCATCTGTAGCGTTTAGCCCGGAGTCATTAAACACAATATATCTGGATACGGTTGACGTGTGTCAGTAAACAATAAATGACTTACTCTCGTTAGGTGCGTTGAAATGTATCTGTGAAAGAAAACAACTAATTTGTATATTTTCCCATGCACATACCGCATGGAAACAATGTACTTGCGAGCGTATGAATTCGGTCTTTGAATTGGTTCTTGTTATTGATATTTTTTTGTGAAATCGAGTGAGAAAGGGCTGTTACTCGATTTTTAAAACAACCTGCCAAAGAGGACTTGAAAGGTGGGAAGTTTGTGAATGACATCTGACACGGTAAGGTAAGACAACAATGATCATATCTGTAATTTGAGCATTAAATTATAATTAAAATTTATCTTAACCCTAAGAAAAGGAAACCGACAACTTGTGGGGACCAGGACTCTTTTTCTCTCTAAAGTCGCTCGGGAAGGCTAAGCTTTCTCGTTAAAAAAACAAATTTGCATCACATTGATGCAAACGTAGGTAAAAGAGCTTCGATTTTAATATGTTGAGATGCATGTGATTCGTGTGTAATTCCCAATTTGCGAGTTCGTGCAATGCTTACCGGGCGCATGTCAGAACAATCTTCTCGTTTCGGATTGATTGATCAGTGCTTCCCGGCTCGTCAACGGCTGTCATTAGTCCCGTAAGTGTAGTGCAGGTTTTTTCCTCGGGAAGTAGCGTTTATATTCCTCTCCTGAGGTCCGGCGCCGACCTACAGCCGGCTAGCGGGGTTTTCTACAACAAGGTGTCTTCCACGAGCGAGGTATCGCCCCACCTGGGACAAGCTGTAAGCTCCCAGCCAGTCTCCCTACCTGCCCGCGTGGAAGTGAAGTGTATGCAAGTGTGCGGAAGTAAGGGGTGAGTATAGGTCAAGAGGAAGAGGAAGGAAAGATCGTTTGCGGTCCGTGGCGCGTTTGAAGGTTACTGCCCTTGCATTCACCTGGTGTTGATCGGGGAAACCACGGGAAAATGCCGATCAAAGCAGCCGACCGCTAGAATTCTTCACCAGACAGCGACTGGACACGACCTAGCAATGTCGCTAGTGCCGAAAATCCTGCCAATGTCGAGACTCGAACATAGGTCCGGTTAAGGACACTGGTGTCACATCAGTTAATGCCCTGAGCTACAGCTCCGGGCCCATAACTTTGGGTCGCAGTGACACAAACATAACGAAAACAGCGTCGATTTAGATGATACGTCGAGATGCACGTGATAGGTGTGTAATTCCGATTTTGCTAGTTCGTGTCATGCTTGCTAAGCGAACGTCGGAACTATCTTTCCGTTTCGGGCGTATGTTGGGAGTGTGGCAGGGCTTCGATCCCCGGGGAGGGCGCTGGGGCGGCGAGGAGGCGCCGCGTGCAGAGGCGGCACGCGAGCGCCGCCGGGTCGGGTGCCGGCGCCGCCGCCGCGGACGGAGGCATCGACGGCGGCGGCGGCGGCGGCGCGGTGGGGGCGGTGGGGCCGCGCGGCCGCGTTGGCCGCACTCGCGCCGCCAGTCTGCTGGAAGCCCCGCGCGGACTCGCCGGCCGCTGCGCTCCGCTCGGCTCCGCTCCGCGCCGTGCCACGAGCCGCTTTCGCCTCGCGGAGTGCCGGCTGCCGCCGCGTGCAGCCTGCCTCCCGCTCCGCTCCGGGTCCCGCGCGCGTTGACGGGTGCGTGCGTACGTGCGTGCTGTCGTGCGTGTGCTCGTGGGCGTGTGGAGGAGGAAGAACAAGGTGCGCGTGCCGCTGGGACGATGTAGCCCCCTCGGGGTGATGTGGTGGTTCGCACCGTCGTTGCTGGCTTGGAGACGTCGTTGATGTCGTCGTCGTCGTCATAGGCAACGTCGTCGACGGCGCGGTCGTTGTTGTAGTCTTCGTCGTGAGCGTGGTGGTTGCTGGCGCCCGTGACGTGAAAGGTACGTGGTTAACCCACTTCCCACCTGGCGGCAGCCGGCTGTGTTCTGGTGCCGACGCTGGTGTTGATTTTGAGGTTGTGGAGGAGGGCTTACGATGGCAATACTACTACATTGTGAGTGACGGTCTTGGCCCCAAATTTAGAAAACCACGAAGTCCAATCTGAATTGGTGATTGGCTAAATGTATTGTCTTGAAAACTCTTTTAGTCTTTACTAACTTGGAATGAATTCAAATCATAGTGTCAGGACATCTACTATGGGGTATGTGCACACACTCGATATATTTATTTTTTTGTGTGGTACACAAATGTGGCCATCGCAATGCAACCATCAGGAGTTGGTCCAATAAATTTGATCCGAAATTTTATTTCGAGAATAAGTATAATATCTTAAATGTAATATTACTTTTCATAACAGATTGTCTTCCTTTCAATATTTTTGTTTTGCGACAAAGTTGTCAGTGAAACTTACGGCTTTTGAGTCTACCTTATTGAGGGATGAAATAGTGTGCATATTAAGAATTTGTGGAATATATGGTCATTTGTGTAATATTTGGTAAACCTTGTTGCGTCTGATTTTAACTGCTGTGTAAATGTGCTGTAATAAAATTCAGTTGCAACCCTTTTTGTCTGCTGTCATGTTGTATGTTTGTAAACTCGACGTACTTGGAAGGCTCTTAACATGCTTCCCGCGGTGCTAGTGTTTGTTTAGTTCCACGTAGCCCCGTGTCAAAAGCGACTCATCACAATGGTCTGCTGAATAGCATCTTTGTAATTTTCCACAAAATGCAAGGAAACAAAAATTATCCAGGAGTATGTATTAGGAACCGTTACAGGTGCTGTAAATTATCGTGAAGCACAGCACTGCTAACGGTGATTAAACAACTTGACATTAAACACATTCCCGCTACACACTACGGAGTGTGTGTTTTTATCTCACGTTTACGACTTAGCGACCTACGCATCTCGTTTGCACTTGTGTCCCACATTTTATGTTTGTATTTGTGTTATATGTGTTCGGCGGGCTTGATTATCGGTTCGAATTTTAGTCATTATGTCCAAAATTGCGTCTTGTTTTTGCCTTTTGGTAGGCACTTTGCCTCTTCCCCGGCATACGTAGCCTCCAATGTAGTATTGGCTGCAGCCGAAGAATCGAAAGAGGCACTTCGTGCGAGAATATGACGAGATCTGCTTGATATTTGTTTAAATGTATTTCATATATACCAAAAAATCAGGCTATAAGTTTAATATAGGAATGACGTGACAATTGAAAATGTTTAGTCTAATTAGCTGGGCATTGGATTATTGCATTTATGTGAAGAAATTTTGCGGAGTACTATGATAATGATTGTTAATACGTAAAATATATTCATTATTTTACATAAAAAGGAAAACCTATGATCATCAAAGATTATTTTTTAATTATTATTATTATTGTTATTGTTATTATTGTTAATGTTATTAATTTAATAAGGAATTTATCAATAGGATATCGATTTAGATGAGTTTAATTTTTGTTGAACAAAGTTAGTGGCATTCAGAGAGCAGCTTTGAATTTGTCACGTCTGAATTCGTGTAGTAAAAATTCCGTGTTCGTCAGGCAAAATGTACTTCAGAGAACAGCGTTGGAAACGCCGCGAGAATATTCGTTTCAGCGTTTCTTGTGTGACAG
Source organism: Gryllus longicercus (assembly GCA_038098605.1). Classification (NCBI taxonomy): domain Eukaryota; kingdom Metazoa; phylum Arthropoda; class Insecta; order Orthoptera; family Gryllidae; genus Gryllus; species Gryllus longicercus. Next base: position 42,338 of record JAZDUA010000190.1, read on the forward strand.
GAAGTTCCTTGTATAAACATTGAAACATCCATGCAATGTGGCGAGTGCACTGCCGCACGATGGAGAAAATGCGAATTCATTCAAAAGGGGGGAAAGGTAAAAATTGATCCAAGGGAATCTCGTGGAATTCTTAAATTTCCCATTACGGAACATAAAGGAATTAAAATGCATAGCGTGAAATGTGTATACTTTTAAAACAGATTGAAGTTAACAAATTACCAATAATATTAATAATAATATAATATAATAACTAAATATAAAGCAGTGATACCAATCACATGCTCATTAGCAGGGCGCGCATTCTGATGACCTACAAAATTCTTTGAAAATGACCTAAAACTAAGAGAAAAATGATCTATAAAATGACTTGAAAATAAGGGAATATGACCTAACTTTTAAAAAAATACTAAGCAAGAGTTATTAAAATATTAATTTATTCAGTAAATTTTGCAATTTTTAATATTTATTTATACATAACTACATCTAATATACATTTTTTATTTTAGGAGGAAATGTAGTCATTAGCTCAAATCTTCCTACCGTCAGCTTTGGATGGTCGAGTAGGTTACCGAAGATCCGTGTAATTTTGTAATTTTGAAAAACAGAGTCTACTGCAGTAGTGAATTTTGTCATGAACTGACGATACAATAAAAACTTTATTTTAGTGTGTAATTGTAAATTGATGAAACTTTCACTAACAAAAAAATACGTAAAGGAAACAAAACGTGTAAAAATGGCAAAAACTATGCAAATGCCAAAAATTCCTAAAAATTGACAAATGGCAAAAAATGACATATGATCCAATACCTTTAAATTTCTATCATCTGTATGTCGTGATAAGCATTTTTGTAATAGTTAGCTACGTCTAGAATGCCCCAATGAAAAGATGACATGTCTTCCGAATCCGAATCCTGCTCGTTAGTCAGACGATTTCTGGGAGATAGCGTGGGTCTAAATTACAGAAATTTCAATTTTTTAATTTTTTAATTTGTGAAAGCTTGTAAATGTGTTCAATGTAGATATGTTATTTATTATTGTATATTTGGGTAATTATCAGACTAGTTGTAATGCTTAGATAGAAATATCTGTATGTCACGAGAAAAGTACCAGAGAACTGTGAATAAAGATAATAAAATAAGATATCAGATTTTACCTAGCAAATTGTCGTTGCTGGATGGTTTGTCAAAATAAATCGAGATAGTATTCGTTTGGCATTTCCGGATACGTTGTTACTACTTACTTAGCGACAGACTGGCATTCGCTTTAAACAGAAAAGTGTAGGACACTTCTCCCCCCAAAATTTCTTCCATTTTCTCTCAGTGAAGGTGGGTCGACGTCTATCAATTTTTGGGGAGACTGCCAACCTTTTGGGACGCAGGGACGCCGCCACTGCGTCGGATGAGGGAATCCTGGTAGCGTTCAGAAGTCCGCGCGCTGGACCGTCACACACGTGGTGTCAGGGAAAGCAGGGGTTAGCTTTCGTGCACGGGGGGGGGGGGGGGGACCGGTGCGTCAAGAGACTGGCGGTCGAGTGGGCCGTTCACGACGGCCATGAACATTTTGCGAGGATGGGTTTATTGATTCTACGCCACCAGTGACTCATTTCACGGCACATGGCGGCAAGCAAACATAGCGTATGTCTAAAATATGAGATTAAGGCGGATTTCGTGGGCATTGCAATAATTTTTTTTATCTAGTTTGGTCACGGAAAGCGTTCTCAAGATTTGTGTAATGAAACGCGCCTGGGAATAATATCTAGTCCACTGGATTGTGGTTGCGTCAGGTACTTAAGCAGTTCACTGCTGTAAAAGGTTTGTTTCAGCAACTGCTTGAGACTATCACGACATCGTTCATGCATACGCAAGAAACTGCTGTTTTAACAGCAATTTTTTTGTTATTCTGTATTATGGTTAGATGGTCCTGCAAACGTTTGATTATTTGGCACACCAGCGACAGGAGTTTGGAGATCCTCCAGAGATCTAGCTTCTCGTGTGAATCATAGAGCACTTTGAATTTATCTCCTTGGACTATACGTCGAGTCGAAGTTATTTATGACGTGCCTTCCTTACGAGAAATTGCTGTGGAAAATAATCAAGAAGCTCGAAACAATAAGTACATGGAGGACCTTTATGGTTAGCGTTCTTATTGTCGTAGCACATTCATTTTACGGAAGTCTTTTTATTCGTTGCGTATGGTCCGAAAATTAAAGGTACATGATCTTTTAAAAATTCTAACAGATTTTATTCTTTTATATATACTTAAAAATTACACTAAAATCCAAAGATATGTGTACCTAGTTATAAATAAAAGAACGAGAAATTGATTGTTTAATTTTGGTTCATAAATTTTGTTTGTCGTGAGAAAATTAAAATTTTAATTGTTGATTGAAAATGATTTTCCGTGAGTTGATGCGCGCTCATTCATCTCGAAAATACTTTTATTTATCATTTTGTTATGAACCTCAAATTCGTTAGAGCAAAAATGCTTCTTTGAAGATTTGACGAATGTTAGAATTCAGTGTTGGACGACCTGTAGCGGACGCGATTTTTAGCGAGCCTCCTGGCCTCAACGCCGTCGCCGGAGCTGCCCCGAGCAGGAAGCGCGGGGCGGGCGTGGGCGGGCGTGGGCGTTCGTTTCCCGCCGGCGAAGGTGGTGTTCCTTGCAGGAAGGCGGCAGCGGAGCCGCCGCGTCTCCTCACTCTCGCTTCCCGCCGGTTTCAATTTTCTCTCGATTGACACCATTGTTTCCTCTGCTTCCGGGAGGCCCGTGTCTATGGCAGCGATGTTCTTCGCTCTGCGGGGATGTCCGCAACCCGTGTTTGGCTGGTGTACGCAGACGCGATTGTAACCTTGGAGCAACACGTGGTGCTGCGGTCAGAATGTATCCTTCCCGCGGTTCCTGGAGTTCAAATCGTGCCTTCGCCATAAGGAAACAGTATTGATTCGAATGGGCATGGGCGTTTCCCGTGAGGTTTATGGACGTTCATGGGTTTCATTTTAAATTTGGCTCTTGCTCAACTGGCTATTTTTGTTCTTTACCGTCCATTCCTTTTATTTTTTCTTTCGGATTTGGGCTTACAGTACATGGCTTGGGCTTATTAGTACATGGTTCCTCCTCGTGCCTGTGGATTATCTCAGTTTCGGATACTTAATTTTTTCATGTTGTAAGTACATTTTAGATGGATTTTCACTCTTCTTTATGATGGTTCGGTTACGTATATGCTCTTTAATTACCACCACTTCGCTGCCATCCACATAATAATGATTCATCACATTTTAGTGGCACATAATTAATATTAGAATTTTACTTCATAATTAACTCAATTTGTTGCAAACGTTCCAAATAAAATGCATTCATTCATTCGCTGCGATACGCATATGCCAGGAATGTTCGAAAACATACTTTGTCTTCATACCATCGTTGCACATGCTTCACAATACCGTTGTACCTGCAATTGCGGTTTGTCGGTGCCGTTCTGCAATGTACTGTTGCGAGCTCGCCCGCTGCAGAAAGCCGCGTCAGCCTTGCTAAGCAAGAAACGCCGTGTGTGGGCGCCGGAGAGCGATGCTCGTGCCAAATAAGCGGGAAATGTGCAGACTGGGGCCCCACGGCGTTCCCCGGAATTCGTTCGCGTATGTCGTGTATCCATTCTTGCGCGCTGGATGCGAGTGGAAGTGCGAACATAAAAATTTTCTCGTGCTAGATTCACTCTATTTATGCAGAAAATTCTTACTGTTAGCTACTAACATTTCTGAGATATTTATTTTTGTATCTATGTAAGTGAATCGGTGGAGTCGCGGGAAGAATATTTGACTGGGCTTCAATTTTAAATTTGCTTCTTAAAATAAATTTGTTACACATGACTAGTTTAATAAATTGCTACAACTAACGCCCGTTTGCAATCTTGTATTTCTATCGCAAATAATTAACTGCATATTTACATTATAATCATGCATATTCTGAAACTGATGTGCATCTACAGGTTCGTGACCTAAAACGTTGGAATACCCCGCTTGTTTGTAATATAACATATCCGAAAGACACGCTCATCTATACGAGACAGTTAGACATGTTCATGCAGTATGAATGAACTTGTTCATGAATCGAAATACAGGATAATTGTTTTCTAAATTTGCAGTCTTAGCATTTTTGCTTTATTTAAATTTCTCAACCGAAAATTTATGAATTATTTTGGCATACATATGTGGTAGAAGTACTGACCTCGGAGCTCAGTTGAAATAATTTTAAGTAATCTAAACTCTTGCCGATTTTAGAAGTTGGCTCCTTGCTCCGTCTGGAGAGCGGCGCTAGTGGTTTCGCGTGTGTATCCAGGGCAGTAGATTGATTTTCCTGTTCCAAAGCAAGTGGATTAGGAGACGATCGATGGACGGGTTAAAAATTTCACGGCGGATCGGGCAGTTGTGCCTTGTTTCGTCCATTAGCCGAACGGCGCGAGTGCGGTTCCAACGTTTTTCTCCAACTCGCTCCCAAGATCTGTCAGGTCTCCAGAGACTTTAAACCTCACCTTTAAACTATAAACTAGTATTGGCTTTTCCAGAATTGTGGAATTAAAAATAATCAAATTAATAGTTTCTCTATGTCCGTAAAGAATTACTTGAGTTTCAGATGATGCATTGCACATTTAGCGAAAACGTTAGTTAATTTAAATCTATGGAAATTTACTGTTAAAGTTATCTGTTGTAATGTTACAACATTTCTATTTTCTGAAAGGTAAATGGAAATGTGTCGTTGAGTTAAACGTATTAGGTGAGAAAGATTCAAATTAGAATATTGATGTTAGTTGTTGCGTATGGCAATTCTCGCTTGTGTTATTTATAAAAATGTAAACAATTTATTATGTTTTTGTGTCAAGAAATCACTTATGTCAGTTATATGATATCAGATATTAGGGTAAATGTAGTATAGGTTTCTGACTTAGGACTTTGCTCTGTTTAAATCCGTCACAATTTTTTATGAGAAAAATCATCTGCATGTGAACGTTCGATTCATGTAGGCTGAAATACTAAATAAACGGATGTAATCGAAATATCCTCTCGAAATCTTTCAGTCATTATATTCCTCGCGTAGTGTACTTGTTGGACGTTCGGCTGCGATATCGGCTACGGAGAGTGGAGGGCGCCGTGCGCTTGGCAATGAAGCTCTGCAGTAGCACAAGAATAGTCCGTGGGGGTCGTGCGCCACAAGTGGCTCGAAATACTTGCATCCGCAGTAAATTGCAGGAAACGAGACCGTAATCGTAATAAGCGTGCGGTGCTTTCCCTCAGAACTGCTGCCGAGACTTTAGTGAAGCACATAGCTGCAGCCGACTGCAGCGATGCTGAAATGGGAAGGTGGCCTACTTCAGAAGTCGCTCTGTGCCGACTTCTTTGTGATGCATTCAGAATGGCATTTGTTTCGGTTGGAATACTTTTACTTCGAGAGATCCTTCGCATTGCTTATCAGTTTCACAAGCAGGGCAATTTTATGACGTTTTATAAACAACGTTAATTGCTATAGTTTACATTTTTCGTTATTTTTCTGTGAATTTGTTAGTGTTAATTAGTTCATTTTCTTATCCAATTTGAACCCTGAAGAATGTAAATAGCTCTGATGGCTTCGCTTACTCTCGCCCCTTGAAGTCCTAAGTCCAATACCAACTTATCGCAATGGTTCTTCTCGTGCATGTAATTGACATCGTAAGAAAAAGGCATTTCCATTCCATCGCGTGGTTGTTTAAACGCGTAGAATTGTAATTTGAAGTCTGAGGCACGATCTCGGCTATGACATTCCTCGAAAAATAAAAATACTGGTAGTGGAAGAGCGAGGCAGCAGCGGCAGCAGCGACTTCGTGGCATTAGTTGAGACGCGCAGTTCCACTTCCGTCGGAAGCAGGCGCGACGTGTGTTGCCGGTCTCTCGGATCGATGTCACTGGACCAGCGGCGAGAAATTGCGCCGGCAGCGCAGAGGACGGAGGAGTGAGGACTGTCTCTTGCGAGGCGCCTCAGGACGCTGCGACCGCATAGTGGGTAGCCAACCCACGAAATGAAGTGTTACATGAAGCAACACACAATGTAGGCTTTCGCGGCCGGTTTCTACATCATAATTAGTTATTTTCGGGTTTGAAGGCCGTGGTCCAACGGAGACTGGTCCAACCGGTCGGAGACTGGATTTGGACCAGTCTCCGTTGGACCACGGCCTTCAAACCCGAAAATAACGAATTATGATGTTATATGAAGCGTTCGTGGGATATGTTCAGAAATCTCATGTCAGGTGTTCCCTGAGGGTCACCGCAATCAAATGCGTTGCGATAAAAAATAATATTTCGTAATGGATAAGTCAAACAAAGTTTTCAAAAATTTGGGATTTTAGCAAGTTCATGCATGTACGCACATTTTATTTTCAAAAATAGGCTCCACAGAATGTTGGGATAGTAAATCTCGATTGATAAATTGATTGATGTGTGCGGGTGCATCAAGTGCTATGGTCATTAGTCCGGTTAGTGTAGTGAATGGTTTATCCCGGGAGGTGGCGATCTTCCTTGCCCGCTGGATGATAAGATCGGTGCCAACCTCCAAGACGGCTTGCCGGGGAATTCCCCCCTCCCTGCCAAACTACTGATCAAACCTATTGGTTGCTAGAATGCTCTTCCAAGCAACGGCTGAATTCGGCCTAGCTGTGTAGCTAATATCAAAAATCCTCCACTGTCGGGACTCGAATCCTAGAACCTCCGTCGTCAGAGTCGCTGCATATAGCAGCAACGCTGGCTATGTTGTAAACCCAGCCAATGGTAAATCTTGTTACAATGATTGTCTGTTATTTGCAATATTGTAGAAGTAAAAAATATATTCTACACCATGTCATGTAAGAGAGATATTAACCGAAAACAATGTTCATCGAAATTTATGTTCTTCAAAGTTAGATTGTAAAGTTTTTCTGATTTACTTTTTCACTGTCGCTAACCCCGAAGTGTTCTTTATGCATACAATACAATGAATACTATAGTCCAGTGCCCCTGCAAATGCAATTTGTTGGTTTAAATTGCTGACTTTCTTTTGTGCTTCGTTCTCGCTCCGCCGCCGCACCGTGCGCCCCCGCTATGGCCAATCACTGCGCTGACTCGCTGGCTCTCCAGCTCTTGAGCCGCCAAGCGCTCTTCTCTAGAGTACTTTCCTAAACGAACTTGCAGCGAGTGCGCTAGTGCGCCGATTTGGGGACGGGAATGAGTTAACGACTCGCCATCGCGTATTATTTATAGGCGACTTACTTATTTTTGGTGTGTTTTTTTTCTTTCTTTCATTGTACTTTAGTACTGCTCTCTAATTAATGTTACGTACGATTTCCATTATTTATTTTAATAGATTTTTTTATTTTGATAAAGGGGCACATTATTCGTAAGGAACACTTCACACCGTGTCATTCGTAAAAAAAAAATTTAATGTTGCTGGACATTAGAAGTTTTAATGTTTGTTCATTAATATTGGTTCTGCTGTGGATGCGGGGAAGCCCAAAATAGTAGTTACCTGAAATGCTTGTCATGAGTCCTGAATTTTCGGCGAGTATTTCGCCTTTAAACTTCATTTAATTTTCTGTTATCCTCATGCTAAGTGAAAATGTCTCCTGAAAAGTCGACCCCGCGTAACCGTCCCATTGTAGCCAACCCTTACGTCGGTGTGCCTTTCCAGCCTTAGCGACCCAATCATTTTCCCTGCTTCTTCCTCTGCTTGCCACTGGACCAACACGAACTGACATTCCGCTACTCTCGTTTCATTGCCTAGCTACTGTTATTACCGAAGACATCCTCAGACTCCGTCTCGCTCTGAATGATCTGGGATTGTTCGGGAGAGGACATTTTGGGAGCTTTTTCAGTATACATGCTTGAAAAAAATCGAGCTTTTAACTGTATTGTATTACTATTGACAGTTAAAAAGTACGAGAAAAAAGTTCGAAGTTTATTTGTATGATTTACACTACATAATAAAAGAATATGTGAAATAAAAATGTTTTTTTCTGTGTGATATATTTCAATATTTACAGAAGTAAATAGCGGTTTCACTAGAATTTTATAGAAATGAAGAATAAGATAGTCGCTACAAATGTTTTGCGTACAAAATAAACGATTCACTTCAGTAAGTGTATGAAGCTTGTTTGTGTATTCGTCGGCGGTTGTTCGACTGATTCTGCTTCTACCTGTAGCTCTAACTTTGGGGTTGAAAATATTGATCCAAGCTGGTTCCATGTTTACATTAATGTACTAGTATGTGCGACATACATTCAGCACTAGTGGGGTCAATTTCGCAACATTTTTCTATTATTTCACTTCTTGAAATATACTTTGTGATATGTTTGAAGATTTGTCATTTCAATGATAATAACTTGCTATTGTTTCACGATGGTAAATGAATTGAAAACGGAGAAGAGAAGATGAATCAATAGATTGTCAAGTATAGTTATCAATCACAATATTAAATCATTAATGTATGGTTGATAACCTCTATTCATTCATCGTCAAAATGAATTCCCATAAGATCTCGTTTGAAACTTCTAAAATATTTACACACTATTGATTTTACGCCGTTAAAGGATTACTGGATGGTAGTATTGACGGCGGCTGCAGCAGCGGGTTGTGAAACAGATGTTCACCTGGAGCGAAGAGTTTTTCGACGCCGGGTCTTTCCGCGGAGGAGGGCCGGCATCGCAGGAATGAAGGCGGCCGCCCCCGGCGTCGCCAAGCGTGCGAACAAGGCGCCCGCGCGGCGGCCGACGGAAATGTCGGACGCCGTGTTCGGAGGCTTCCTCTTCCGCGGACGCCGCAATAGAGGACACTGGGCCGATGGCGGGCGGCGGCGGGGGCGGGGGCGGGGCGCGTGTTGTTTCTTCCCGATAATGACCCGCCGCCGCTTCCCGCCGCAAAGGGAGAACGCGCGGGCTGCAGGAGCCGACGCGAACTGCACAGCGTTTCCCGGACGCGCGGACGTGTAGCTGGCGGGGGAGGAGCCTCGGCGTCTTCCTATAAGGCCCGATGTGCACGTTTCGCTTTGGCAAACGTTTTCGGGCGTTTTAGCGAACACGCCCGTGCGCAGAAGGATTCAGCCGTCCCAGAAGACACTGTGTGCGTGCGTGCGCGCGCGCGCGTTCGTTTAAATCGGATCGGAAATAAGCGTGTTCTGATATTGATGGGCCTCTCAGACGTGGTTATGAAATATTCGCATTAATGACGCTCCTCTATGAATCGTCACTTATATGCTGTGCTGAAATAAGGAAAACAATGACATGTCCCTTCAGTAGACAGCTGTATATCCACCCCTGTGTTAGTGGTCATGTTAACAATACATTCCTAGCATTTAATTCTCATCGTCTGCCTCTGTGACGCAGGGGATTGCTAATGTGTGGATTGAAGGCTTGAGTCTGAGTCCCGCTTAAGGCGTGGGTGGTTTCTCCGTACAGTTGTAGCGTGGTTGGCATTTCTTACCATCGCGTATGACGTCTGAACTTCAGAGCTATACACAATCGTTAATCTATCGCAGTTCAGCCCCTATGATCATTCCTAGGAATTCGCTCAGTGGAAATGGGAAGACCAAGGCAAACCACTTTTGTGTTCACTTGCGCAGCAAAGGGGGGGGGGTGAGGTGCAAGTCTCTTCGCTCGCCTGCGCTTGCGAACAGGATATGGCGATCATCACGCCCCCTGCAGTAGACCGTGGGTCTGCTGAGGTTAGTCATGGCACTGAGGAAATGCTTTCCTCTACGGTCGTAGCACGTTGCACGATTTCTCGTTTTAAGTAGCGAAAACTCACGATTTTGTCTTATGTCTTCGAAGAACGGAAACTATGGTGTTCTGATTGTTCCATGTAAATGAAATGTGATAAACTATACATAAACCACAAAATAGCATTTTAAAGGCGAGTGACATTCTGGGTCAGTGGCGCACCCAAGAGAGACTGGTCACTCTTTGGGCTTCAATCCCCCCCGCCAAGCCAGTGATCTATTTAAAAAAAATAATGTACCAATTTTCTATACTAAAGTTATTGAGTACTCGTACATTCCTTTTTATTTACGTTATGAATATTAACTAGAAGTCAAGAAATAAAAATACGTTTTATATTCAGCATAAGGGGGGGGGGGAAGTCGACTGAAACTCTGTCCATGCGCCTCCCCTCCCCCCCCCCCAGAAAAATCCTGATTGCTTTTCTGGTTCTGGCATATTTCCTCTGAAGACCATTAAGAAATGATAGAATCTTCGGGTAAGCAACCCGGAAGAAGCCAGCGAGCTAAACCACGACTCCAGCCGCCGCAATGGAAGATTTCACCTGATAAATAATACGTAATGTTATACTTATGATAGCAATTGTGGTAAAGCGTCTTGTAAATTTCTTTCGAAAATATCATCATTACCTCGCCGTCTTTCCATCTTTAAGAGAACATTGCAAAGGGGTTATGACATTGTTTGATCCGTTTTGTGCAAATTTCTTATGCTATTTAGATAACTTGTCTTTTGCTTCGATTAGTTGTTAACCATTTCTCCATTACTCGCACGTGATGAGGCTTGGCTATGCTGTTCTACTAATTAACAGGAGTGCTAGTCTGCCCGGACACGAGCCAACGCTTTCTAACGGAAATCCATCGATCTACTCCAGCTGTTCTGGAAGTGCGAGTGTGACAACTTTTATAGACTCTTGGTGCAGTTTACTTTTACGAGTGCAGCTTAATTTTTTCCTTGCAAACTACGCCATCTGGTTCACTTCTCGAGTTTAGAGGGCGAATATGAATGGCCTAGACGTAGCCAGTGATTGCACCTCATTCTCCAAAATTTCCATTCTGTGTAGAATTTCCAAATAATTTCCTATCTTCAGCTTTGTGGGCTTTGTTATGAAGTTTGAGTTTTCTGAAACTAGTGATATTACTGGTATATGCCGGAAGTAATGACCCATTTTCCCTTCCCCATCGTACTTTGTTTAACTCGTTTGTTTATGATACCTACTCTAATCCCATTTGTTTATGGAAGGTGCGAACTTAGATTGAACCCGCGAAATATTGTTTGGAAAATTAAGGAAGGGAGTGAGTTTCGCAAAAAATCTAATCTAGCATGTGATATACACCGCCCACAATAAAACGATTCATATTCTTACTCATTTTTAACCGTTTTTTTGTTGAGAGAAATAAAACTATCAACTGATATTGATTGTTTTATGCAATCTCTGGTATGTTTCCTTCGTAAACAACTCTTTCGAAACTACTAGCTACTACCACAACTAGTGTCGTCGTTAATAGTATGATACGTGTTTTAAAGACATTTTACCGTAAGAAGGAATCGAAGTGACTGCCACTGTCTGTCTTTTGCTGGTCGTCTGCATTGAGCTTGAGACTTCAATGAAGCAATTGTAAAATAATAATGATAGTAATAATACATTATTTCTCAACAACAGTACAATATGTTTGACTGTCGGTGAAAACAAGATGTATTTTGCGGTCGGAATTAAACAGTGGACCATTTCATCTTTCTGTTTGGAGCTCTAGTCCAGGGTCGTGGTTGAGGCCATCGACCCAGATACATAGAGTTTAGTGTATGCTATTTATCCGTTTCGTTTTCCATTCATAATTATTTTCCTCACTTGCACATTAGGATTGTGACAATCGCTGTTCTGATGCTTCTAGTATAATTCTCCGTAAACATATCTAATATTTCGAAGTGAAATTTGTAGATACGAGGTGGAGAACGTTTAATACAAATTATTATTTTCCTTTCTATCTTCTCTTCGTTCACACGCGTGAAAAAATGTTTGTTTCCATTTGAACTTAACGTTTACGTAGCTTAACGTAACTTAACGTTTACGTTTACTTAACGTTCTCCACCCAAAGCTGTCTCCGGAGCGCACGCTGACGGGAGGTGCGGCGAGGCGGGCGCGGTGTGGCGCGGCGCGGAGCGGCGTGGCGAGGCGCAGGTGCTGCGTGGCGGCCCCGGAGGCGCGGCGGCGCGTGGCGGCCTCCGGGCGTTGCGGCATTTCCGGCGCCCCCCCCCCCCCCCACTCGCTCCTTCCACACCACCGCCCGCCCTCGGGGCTGAAACCAGGCCGCGGGGCGCAGATAGCCATCGCCTCGCACGCCACTCTCCGCCTCCAACTCCTCGGGTCGCTTCGTCACCTCTTCCTGGCCATGCCTGCCCCCCTGCGTCACCCGCGCCCACCGGAGGCTGATTCCACCGATTCCTGCTGCTTCGAACCTTTCTCCGACGGGAGGTCATGCGATGGCAGCCCAAGTAGGAGGCAATGTCTTGCTGTCTGCTAGTTTAAATTAATATCGTCGCGTTTCTGCAATACTGTAATAAATAAAAAAACGCAAATTGAGATTTGATGGCGAATCTTTCAAAAATAAGATTTTTGTGGAGTACGTCTTTATCTCTGAAATTGTACCAATTTGCCATTTGGTGGCAAAGTCATTGCTATTTCTAGACGAAGATCACTATTTATTTTTGTTAAATTATTTTTCCCAAAAATTCAGTTTCATATAATCTACTTTAATAAATTTTAAAAAATGAGACAAACTATTTTCTGATGCAACTCGTAAGGTGGTATTCCTTATCGTTGATTATTGGGAAGCAAATTAAATTGTGGAGTATTAAATTGCGCCCTCTTGAACAAAAAGTTTTTTTTACATTTAAAGTGGATAACAGTAATTGCTTTCGATGGTGACTTTCATGAAATTCAGCAGTTTACTTGCACACAAATTATTTAATTACAAGTGTTATTGGTTTCTATTTTCACTCGAGTATGTTGTGTTTGTACCCCAAACGTTATTTTGTATGAACAAATTAACTTCAAGAAAGTACAAAATATACCGGCAACCATTACGGTAGAGTTTGTTACATACAGACTGCAGACATAGAAATGTCATGCGCGTGCAGTGCTATTAAACGGTCCGACCGTACCGTTGAGATGTCTCAATTTTGGATGCCTGGGTTCATGAAAGACGGCTTGAGCGTCGTCAAGTGCGAGCACACGAAGTACATCAGAAAATGAAACGGCGATTCAGCCTCGTCCAGCGCAGACAGGGAGCGCGTTTTAGAAAAGCGGAGACGAGGAAGGCGCGCGCGTCCGTCACGTCGGGCGTGAGTTCCGCGCGCGCGTCCGCGAATCAAAGCTCACCTTCGTTCAGCGCCCGCCCGCGCCTGCCCCCGCACAACACGCCTCCAAACGCGCGGCGCTCGGGCGGTAAATCACGCGCCAGCGTGCGCCCCGGTGCCCCGTGGACCGTGCGTGAGCCGCTTCTGGCGTGGAGCTGGCACCGGTCAGTTAGGGATGAGACATCGATGGCGGTATTATCAGAACAGAGGTGTTTTTATAAGAACGATATTTTATAAAATCTATATTTTTATGCACGTAACATAGCGACGCTGATGAATTAAACATCCATTTATTGAAGCCGATTAATTTATAACATAGATATATTGGATCAGACGTATTTAACATCCATTTATTGTAGTGTGTGTTTAACATCGATTTATTGAAGCCGATAGTTTTAATATGTATGTTTCTGCTTGATGTTATAAACATTTGTTTGTTTTCGATGTTTTGATAAACACGGATGCCTGTGCGCGAAGTTTTTGCACAGTTGGTTTTTGTGTTTGTTTGAAAGAAGTTCCATATAAACAAAAGAACTATAATAATTTTCATGTATCCATAAATTGAACGTTCTTTAGACGTGGACTCGAGTAATGAAGGGTAAAAAATAATTTCGTCTGGTTTTTTCGAGGATGTAGACTATTGTTTTCGTATTATACAATCAGATAATGGAACTTTTGTTAATTCTTTTGTTTATTTGGTGTTTCGTTTTGTCGGTTAAATTTCAATAATTTATTAAAAACACGACCGCCGTTAAATTACCCTCACCCGCGCGAAACTTAATATTCCAGGATATTAAACCAGTTTTAAAAATATCAATGTTCAAATGCATCAATTTTTAGGCGATGTATTATTGACATAGATGATTTCAATTTGAATATCAATGTTTTGCAACATCGACGTTTTGTGGGCGATGTCGCATCCCTATCGCCAGTATATCGCCGGTGTACGTGTGAAATCCTCTCGGTCCAAAAATCATGTTTCGAGATAAATCAATATGAAGTGGAACCTGCTAAATTTGGCTATCCAAGTTATTTTGCTGCATAAGATACAAGCGGCTGTCTTTAACACACACACACGCTTTAAAATGTAATATTTCCTTTAAGAAACAAACCAAACCAGTCGGGTCGAAAATGTTTTTTTTTCCTGTAGAATTTCACTGTTGTGTAAATCCCAGCGTGGCGGCGCGGTTCTCGCACGCACAGGCTACTTAAATTGCTTGGCCATCCCGTGTTCCTCGTACATCCTTGGCCCGCAGTTGGCTGAAATTTTCTTTCTGCGTCACGCGCACTCTTCCGATCGGCGTTGTTGTTTACGTTCGGGTCGAAGAGCGAGGCACACGCCGCGGACTAACGAGTTCGACTGACTAACATTGTGGGTACTGCGACGGAACTATATTGTATGATGAGTCGTCTAGAAGAAAATTCAGCTCCAAGCTAACAGTTAAGAGCCAGTTGCTTTTGTTCGGATCATTGTGACTGTTGTCGAAAGTGCATCAAAATGTGTCTATTGTGCTTTACTAGTAAAATTTAGCGTATTTTGCGAAAGCTAAAATAACACAATTAATAGTGACGCGTACAGCATAATAAATTGTTGAGTTGAAGGCTGCAAAGGAGTTCGCACCGCCATTCCAGGCGTAGTGGATATGTGTGGAGCGGGTTTCTCAATCTGCGCGTGGTAAGTCAAACAATGCAGGAGGAAGGGTGTCCTCACGGGACGCGTTGAACGGTGACGCAACTGCCTGCGTGCGTCGACGCGTTGAGCAGGGCCTGGCGCGGGGCTCTTGGGCCGGCGCGAGAGACTGTTTTCACTTGACATTTAAAGCGCTTCCAAAAGGAGAATTGTCTCTAATAACTCGTTGATGAGGATAGAAAGCATTATTCTCCGTACTTTGAAAACTGATAACCACGGGAAAGGTAGTTCAGAGTGGAATTTAAAGAATTCCATTTTCAGCACGCCCGGTTGCGTGCCTCGCATCAGCGAGAATGATATCTCCAATTCAAGGAACACCGTTTATTAAATAATGTAATATAATAAAAATGTTGAAAATAGTATATTTTCATAAAACTGTTTTAGTGACATCAATTTATTACATGCCGATAAAATATTTTATAATAATCTAAAAAAGTTTTAGGTAATTAAGAAATGGCTTTTCGGGCCCATCTAAAACATCCTCATCCATTGTCTGCTGTCTCCTGTTCTCATCATTGTATTCAGCTATTCCTTCCTTTTTATTCCATTGTCGTTACGACACACATCACATACACATTGCCGTTTACAAAGAAACACGCATAACACCCTACTCTATGTAACTGATTCCTCTTTAATTCATCTACCCCCTTATTAGTATGCAAATTGACGAAGTTATCTTGACAGAAAATCGCACACATAACCATGCCAGTTGGAGACTGTCATGGGAGAAACATAAATTAAGAAAGACCTTGTTAAAAATGGCAAAAAAGGTATGCTGAAGCTTCCTGTTTTTTGAATAAGTACGTCGTTCTGTTGAATTCGCATCTTTTCTTCTCGCATCGCTCTTTTCCATTGACTTCCGCAGTTCTGTGCAAGATGAGAAATAACGTATCATGCACTGGCTTTTGTGCTCGGGACGATATTTTGGCCTCTGCGTAGGTGTTTCCCAAAATCGCACACTCTCAGCTGCCATTCCCTCTTAATTTTGAATTTCTTTTCTGACAATTTTTTTCTGTGCGTTCTTCCCTTGCTTTAATTTCTTCGACATTTTGCTCTGTACTACCACTCATCAGTCGCACACGTATTTGAAATTAAGATATTTCTCACTTTCCCAGCCGAAAATACAGGAAAAACCAAGGAGACACAGCAGCAACTGCTGCCTGGTTTCCTGCACAGCGAAGCATAGAAAGAGTAACTGTATCGATCGAAAGGAATGGCTTACGAAATGTAGGCCACTTACCAGTACAGATGTGTAGTTGCTTTAACTGTTCTACTAACAACAGCGAAATTTCGTAAGATCAATTAGACTGCGACTAATATTTTCTGTTTCAAACTTTCCATAGCGATGGGACATTTTACTCATTTAATATTTGGATTTCTTAATGAGTTGTGTAGAGTGTGTAAGATTACTATTTGGTAATCTGTAATCAATTTAATGCTCCAGCAGGAAAGAAGTTCCAAAGATAAGAGTTTTATTTTATCCGTAAATAACTAGCTCCAAAAAAACCCTTGAGAAATAACTTTAGTAGAATGAACTCGGTGAAATGGACAGATGATTTGGACCTTCTCCTTCTTACTCTCTTCGTCGAACATCCTTTCCCTCTTTCCCCTTTCCCTCCGGCATCCTCGCCACTCTCTGCCCGGTCAGGTGGCCGGAACAGCAGAGTCCTCAGCTGGCGCTGCCGCCTCCCACGCGGCACTTAACGGGACGCGCGGCGACCTGGATAAGCCCGCGGGCCGGTGGCGGCGGCGGCGGCGGCGGCGGCGGCGGCGGCTCGCAGTTGCAAATGCCGCTCTTCCGCGCGAGCCAAATCGGCAATAGATGCACTATTAAAAGTCATCCGCGTAATTCGCTTCAGGCTTGTAAAGAATTAATGTTATAAATTTTATATATTATAGTCTCCTCAACCTAAGGTTGTTAGCTGTTCAGTATTTTACATGAAGGTTCGATATTTGATTTTACATTAGATATATAGATAGTATAGTGTTAACAATAACAAGAAAATTATTTTAATAATGCTAAAACTTGACATCCAATCATGGCTGGTCTCTTAATATGCTCAAGAAGTCGATAACATTTTATTAAATATATTGGCATTGTGGCGAAAGTTCATAATTATAGTTGATAAGGCTTGGAGTATATGACAGCTTCAAATTGTTGCTCTGGTGATATGCGTTCTCTTTCTTCCCGAAACTTAGGGTAAACATTCACTATATGAGACACAATACAAATGTATTTAATAAAATATAATTGATTTCTTGTGCTTATGAACATACCAGCCATGATTGTATGTCGTTTTTGTATTATTAAAATTATTGTAAATACTGTTCTGTGTATATATCTAATGTAAAATTAAAAAGAACCTCGGAAGCGCAAACATTCTCGGTTACTGTTAACGAGTCTTAGAGTTTGAGTTTTGGCAGAAGTGGGGCGTTGGCATGAACGTCTGTCGGTTTGGATCTGGCGGGTTCGTCCGCTGCGACTGGGCGTCCGCGCGGGCCGCCAAGTTTGCGACGTGTCTCAGTCAGACGCGCCCGCGCATCCACTCGCTGCCGTCTCGCCCTCTCTTGCCAGTGTTTCGGGTCCTCGGTCTTCACGTAGACGGGATGTCGCGTCCTCGTTCTTGTCGAATTAAGTTCTTGCATTCCTGCCTATTTTCGCTCCAGCGAACCGGTTGAAAGCTCGAAATCACATTTGGTTGTTCCACTGGGTAGTTCGAGATTACCCGATCATATTCGCACATTTCTCATTGTTCGTCAGATTTTTTTTTCTATGGAAGATCGAAATAATGGATGTGTCGACGTGACGTGATGTTTCTGCTGTAGCAGTGTTCTGAAGATAATGAATTATTATACAGTACATGTTAATTAAATGGATTTACGAAGGTCTTCAATCAGATATATTTAATGCAAAATATTAATTTAGTGAGAAGGGAGGATATTTCGGGGGCTCGTTGGTTAGTGTGCCCCCTTGCTACGGTGTAACTCCGGGTTCGATTCCCGGCAAAATAATAACTGTGTACTTTCCCTATAAATATCCCGGTATCAAATGCTGTGTGACTATGAGAAAGCCCACCCTAAGGTCATGAGGACCAAAATACGTGGTAAAGGGATGTCTTCGTGTTAACCTCACGAACCCCTTATGCCATGGCCGAGAGTCTGGGTCACCGCTGGTCTGCCGAGGTCCGTAGCGGTCTGTCTAGCCATAGGACAGGACACGATATTTCGGAGATATTTGACAAGTACTGTATGTGAAAATGTCCCCCCACCGCGCGGGGATGGAGGCAGATCTGGCGCCGTGTGGGTGCCTGGCATCCGCGCGGCGCGGCGCAAGAGCCAGACTGCGTTTGGAGGTCGGCGCGCTTCCGGCTGGCGCGAGGGAGGCGAGGCGAGGCAGCGGACGGTCGGGGAGGGAAAGTGGAATGGGGGAGCGGCGGGGGCGTGTCCGTTCATGCGAGTGCTGCACACGCCGGGAAGTGGACGCAGGACGTCGCCAGCCCTGGATCCGGCGGCGGCGGCAGGGGCGGCGAGCGCGTAGCCGGTTGCGCGGGCTGCCGCGCTGCCAGAGACCGCCGACCCGTGCCGCTCCGCTGGCGCTGTTGCGCCCGGAAACCCGGAGAGAGGAGGGGGAGGTCTCCAAGACGCCAATTAGCCTTTTCATGATTGAGTGGTTATGGGAAAGGGCACAGTACCCGCATGAGATCGGTTTTGAACTATTCAAGAATCAATAATGAATCCTAAAACTTAATTTTTTTCTTTTCAGAATTAATTTTTCAGCATCACTTAACATTCTTTACAGAAACATTAGAAAAACAAAGATATCGATGCACCGTAGATTTATCAGGCACATTTCATAATTTTTTTCTCAACACCCAAAAGTTATATGTACCCACAAACTGACATTTAAGAGATGCTCTGTTTCGGTCCATCTTAAATCCATGTGTACGTGCTGGAAAATTAGTATGGACTGTTAACGGCGCGATAGTCTTTTCGATTTTCTTTTATGGATGTCTTGGTTAATCAAAGTGATTTTTTTAACACGCCATGCCCAAAATACGGTTTCTCATATTGTGTTTTCCGTATGAAGAAAAGTTACTTTTTTATTCTAACAGTATGTGAAATTTTACGAATTGTGCGCGAAACGTGGCGAAGTGTATGAGAAAGATGTTGCGAGTTGATTCGCGCACTTGTTACGTAATTTACTATTTTAAAATCATTACGACAGTCTTTGTTGTTAGAAAAATATCTACGCATGTTGCTACACCTTTCCTTAAGGACTAATCTGAGCATTTTCTTTCTTGTCTTGGAACTTATGTAATTCAGAGGTGTTCATGCTTTCTCGAAACTCTCTCAAAAACCCTCTCCTCAATACACTCGTTTAAATTATCATAGACATAAAAGGTGGGAGGAATGAAACGTATTTTGTAATTCTATCATAGAAAATGTTCTTGAATTTTGCTGACATACGAATTGTTTTTATCAGGTTTCTTACTGACTCGTAAATTTACATTATCAGATGGTTTTATTCACAAAGAAAAGTGTTCAGCAGTAAAGGCTATCAAACTCAAAATGTCCCAAGACATTGAATGCACATTATTGATTCTCCTGCCACTATTTAAAAAAAATGTTTTTTCTTGTTTCTCTTTTCCTCCTCTTTTCTTCCCCTCTTTTTCGCTCCCCTTTCTCTTCGCTGGACGTGGTTTGTATCATTGTCCTCGCCGGATGATCGCCAGCGCCTGCTGGGCTTTCCGCTGCGCCGCCGTTGCTAATTCGCGGGCGGGCGGACGGGCAGAGGGCCGGGGAGGGGAGGGGAGGGGAGGGGCGGGGCGGTGCCGCTTTCGTGCGAGTGGGTTTCCTCGTCGGGGGCAGAGAGCGGAGAGCCGCAGAAAATTGTAGCGGTGGCTTGTGCCCGCTCGGCTGGCGCGCGGCTGTGCCCGGGCGGCTGAGAGCGAGGCGGCGACGCCGCGCCGGCCCCGGTGGACGCGGTGGGCGGGGCGACGCGTTCGACGCGCGTGCTCGCTCGGTGGCGACGTCAGCGACGGGCGTGTAGACGGCGTGGTCGTCCGGGTTGGCGACCGCAACCACGATGACGATGACGATCATGCCGATGCCGACGACACCGATGTCAGCAACGGTTGCGGTAACGACGATGACGATGTCGATGTCGGCGATGATGGCGATGTCGACGTCGACGATGTTCTCGCATATTTGTTCAAATTTTAACACGGAAACTTGTGTTTAACCTGAGTTAACACTGATGTGTTGTACACGAAACTGTTTGCCTGGATTGAAATAATTTACATCAATGCTAAAATATATTTTTAGAACGCTCACTGAGGGTTTCGTGTTCTATCGAAAAATTGAAGGAGGATACCACTGCAATGAATTTTAATATTTCGTAAGAAATGTTATATATTACCCTTAAATTCGAGGAGATTAGACTCGTGTGTTGTGTGTTTTCGTACTGTAATAGACACGTAAATTGCTATTGAAAGTCTTCATAATCTCGCGAAGAAAAGAAAGAATCTCTAGACTTGGAGCACGAGACGTCGGTTAAAAAATCTGATAATCTCAATCATAGAAGCTAAAACTTTGTTACAGTGTCGTGTTTTATTGCATGAAGGCGTGGTTGAAACCCGCTGATGCAATGTAGTTTACTCGCGCCGACTCTTCTGAAAACGACTGCTTCATTCGTTCGAATCCGATCGGACTGCCCGGGCAACTACCCATTTGAGAAGTCGCCTTGTATATTACGATGGGCGATTCCGGGTCTCGATCTTAAAATGACCGCCTTGACGTTTTGGGAGGCGCGCTTCTCGGTTCGTGCATTAGAGCAAAGGCGCGGTCGGCGCGGGCGAGGCGGCCGTTTGATATTCATGGTAACTTTCTACGGCATCCCCGGAAGCGTGAAAGCGGAGTTAAACTGTGAGTTTATTCGGAGGCGCGCGTCTCCGCTGATTGAAGCGGAGCGCCCGTGTCCCCGCGCTCGTGCTCGCCGTCTTGGCCGCGGCAGCCCATGCGCTCTAATGGCGCGCGTCTGCGTCACTGGCCACTTTAGCCGAGCCCATCTCTCTCTCTCTCTCTCCATCCACGAGGACCTCCCGGGTCCGCGTGATAGTCTGGTTTCTCCATCGAGGTCGGCCACTGGTTCTTTGGTGTGTAGCTGGTTATCTGCCTGGTGACGCAGAAAGTCGGTGCTGGGCGTGCGGGCGATTTCGCCTCCTCTACGGCACTCCTGTCTTTCGGTCGCATTTGTCGGGATTGGAATCTGAACTAAACGTTGCGCGAGTCCGATTTAGGGGCGGTGGAATCGCGTGTACTAGGGCAGCCCGAATTCAAGTCGTTGTGGTGCATTGGCGCGGGAGCGAGCGGTGTTCGCAAAACGCTCTGTACTTGCTTG
The DNA here is from genome assembly GCA_038098605.1 of Gryllus longicercus. Lineage (NCBI taxonomy): Eukaryota > Metazoa > Arthropoda > Insecta > Orthoptera > Gryllidae > Gryllus > Gryllus longicercus. The sequence goes on from JAZDUA010000190.1 coordinate 63,545, forward strand.
CCGGCTGTGTCCCCCGGGGTGCCGGCGGGGCGGCGAGGGCCGGCGGGTGCCTCACGCGAGGCCAGTTGCATCCCGCCCCCGCTGGGAAGCGCGCGGTAGCACGAATGCAGAAGCCCGGCCGGGGCTCGGAGTTACGCAAGCCGTGCGGCGCGGCGGGCAGGCGAGGTTGCGCCCCGTGGAAAGTTCTCTCCCCGCGGAGTGGCGAGGCGAGGTGAGGTGAGGTGCGGTGGGGGCGGGGCGGTGCGGCGTGGCGTCTCGCCGCGCATCCGGGAGCGGCGTGGCCGTGGCCGCGGGCGTGGGAACGACCGGCTGCGGAGGAAGAGGAGGAGGCGGAGGTGGCGGCCACCGCGCTCGGACGCCTCGCCCTACCCCCTCCCGCGCAACCGTCCCGCCCCCGCCCCCGCCCCTAGCGTGGCTTGCGCCCCCCGCCCGCCCACGCCGGCGACCCCGCGGGGCGCACGCGAGGCGCGGTGGCGCTGCACGGTAGCCGTGCGCGGCGGCGGCGGCGGCGGCGGCGGCGGCGGCGGGTCTTGGTACTTGCGACCCCGTGGAGGCACGGGCAGAAGAGGAGCTGGCGAGAGAGCACTCGGCGTTCGCCTAGTCCAAGTGCCTATTGAAAAGCAGTTTTGCTCAACAGCACATAAGAATGTGAAGAGATAAGATTTCTATTGCGTGCCAATTATCTCCCAAACTTTTCTTGGAAGGAATCTATTACGTTTCGTGAATGGTGGTGTTTTCGATTTCATTAACAATTACGACGAAATGATAGGCAATACTAGGAAAAGATATGCGATTGGAATAGTTATTTTCCTTGTTCGAACTGTTATGAGGAAGGCAGAAGTGTATGAATATCGAATTATTGTGAGTTGTAAAAAAAGCTGTACTTTAGGTGTGATCTAAATAATAATCTTCATCGTTCGTTAATAATTACGGAAATTTGTCTGCCTTCTTAGATTCGTTAAGTATCCGTAATTGCTTCCGAACTCTCCATAGAAATTTTTTTGATCAAATCGTAGTCACCTGGAAACTTGCTTCTCTTCTTTCTTTCATCCCTTCGTCTGTTGTACATATTTTTATCACAATTCACTATTTTTTTCTCTTGTTCACATATCTCAATTTCTTACTGCTCTAGTCTCCTTTCTCCGTCTACTTGTCGATACCCACTTTCTGCTCATCTCTGCTTTGACGCAGCATTTTGTCTCACTTTTCCTTCTCCTTCGACTTTACAATGACTGCCCTGTTGTGCAGTGACCTACTATAACCTTTCCTAACTCGGCGTATTTTTTCCCGAAGGACTTTGCACTTTCTCCTTCCAATTGAGATTAACTGATGTTATTTGCAGCTCATCGAGTTTCCTTCTTCCTCAAACACGTTTTTAACAGGCAGTTGAGGAATTTTACGACAGCCCTAACTTGGGATGAAATCGGCTGAAAATAGGAGAGTTGAATTTGATGCGTCGTTGTAAGAGTGCGCGAACGCGTCTTATCGAAAAGGAAGTGTGGAAAGCAGTTGGGGAACTTTCTCGACCTTAGACGACAGGCTTGCGGTCGCGGTTTGCGAGTCGATGAGGCTTCGAAACTAACCGGCGGTTTCAGAGGTGGCCGCTGAGGATTCCGCAGCAGCAGCTGCTGCTAACGACATTCTCTTTCATCCTGATCAAGCAGGTGCACAGCTTCGCCTTGAGAAAACCACTGGGGAGAGGGAATGAACACATTGGCGCACCCGTGGATTTTGTCTCTCCCACAGAAGCTGGCGGCACTTATTCACAATTGTAGTTTTTCATAATTTCCTATAATAACGGATGTCATTCAATATCTCAATTTATAATTTAACAGCTGACATTAAAATTACCGTACATCAAATAAAAATAAATTCTAAATTCACGGTAAATGGGAAAATTATTTAAAAGAAAGCATTAAGTCGGCTGAACACTCCACTTATGGCCCTCCACGTAGAAAAATTCTGCATGCGCCACTGAACGAACGAGATCATTGTGAGATAAGAAGTGGGATTTAATTCCAGGAAGTAGACACAACCAGTGTGTTTTAGCAAAAAGCTGGTCATGCATTGGGCGGTGAAAAACGGTGGTAAAACAATCTTTACTTTACGTTGTGTTGCAGCCGGAAATGGTTCGGACTTTAATCAGAGTGCTCGCAGTACTGCCCGAATCTTTGTACTTCTTGGGGGATGAGCTACGTGAGGTTGGAGAATCAGCTCTACGCCAGACCATACGGATAAAAGTGGAACAGATTTGGGAAGTCTGTGTCACGCGCGGCCTGCATTCGTAATTGGGCGTGGCGGTAACATGAGGTCATTTGCCTAGAATTGACAATGCATTATATTATTCCAGAATTAATTACTGCAATTAGTCTCACAGATGGCGGTATACGTTTTTGTATAAGATGAGAGTCTGTGTCGTTACATAGAATTTTTAATTTGTCCTGAGATCTTGTGTTAACAACAAACCGATTGGGACCTATTAGGGCTTATAGGTGATATGTTTATCTATGTTTTATCCAATTACTGTACTTTTATAATGTGTGTTAAATATATTATTTTCTTACGATTACCGTAATGAGCTTGCAATGCTTCCCAGAGCCTTAAGTTATTTAGAAGTACGATGCATTGTGGAGACGAGATACCTAGTATATACAGTATTTTAGTAACTTTCGAATGGGAATGTTGAAAGGTAGGTTGGTAAGAAGGAATGTTTATGAATATAAAGTGTGGCTTTATGGTATGATAGGAATGTTTTCTATAATATAATTGTTTTAAATATAATTTACTGTATGACTGACGAGACTAGAATATTAGCTCTGTTTGAAAAACGTTTGCATTAAATGCATTTATAGATTTGCAATGAGTTTTCGGAAGATATCAATGATATTGCTAAGTATTTTAGTATTATCTCGCCTATATAGAGTAACAAAAATATAATTTCCTAGATTTGCTTTGTTGATACTGCCATATCCTGGTAATTTAATTCCTAGAGGGAAAAACTATTCCTATTCACCTAGGAGCTTGTGTAGTATCGGCATTTATAATTGTATCTATAGTATACGATTACATTGTGAGGATACAGAGATTGCTTAGACTCTCGAAAATTTTTCGTTCGCTTGCACCAAATGTGAAAAAAGGAAAGGTGCTCCTATTTTGAGGCAGTGCTGTTAAAGTGTTAAAACCGTTTAGTGATTCAGCGAGTCCCCTGCAAACTACACTGTCGGGTGCAACAACTGCGAGAGCTAGGGCGCATCCTTGGCCTAGCTTACGGCGACATCACGTAACTTGGCGTGGAGCCAGAAGCTCTCACTAGGTGACACAATGGATTCCAGCCAATGCACCCCACGATCTACTAGTACGACACTTAAGCGAGCAAGTAATTAACGTCGCACAAGCAAACCGCTGGAAATTGAGGGACACTGGGCAGCGTCCTGTACGTTCATGTGTGTGTGCATTAAATACTTTGCTTTGAAAGTTAGCAAATAAATGCTGGGAAAAAATGCAAACGAATGAACAGTAGTAAAAAAAAGTTTTTTTTTTTAATATGATAAATCTGAGGAGGAAGGAATTCTGAGTTTGACATTTTGATGGGTTTTCCACTTTATAAAACATATTTTCTCCGTAATGAAATACGAGTGAGATGGATTAGTTCGTAAAGTTGTTGCGCATAGACATTATACATAATTAATACCATTTAATGCACATAAACATTTTCATAATAAATCAGTGAATAGATAATTTACTTTACGTATCTTACTTGCTAAATACGAGAATCGTGCCATAACTTGGCGTTAGTCGATTGTTTATTTAGCGACCATTGACTTTCCCGGGTCTTCTCGGCGCATTTGTTATTCAAAGTGCGGCGGTGACTCGCCGATATGCCGAATGCGACCGGTTGGCGCGCGGGCACTGAACGGCGTGGGACGGACGGGTAGCGCGCGCACTTTCCCAATGGCGCCGCGTACGGTGTCGAGTGTCGGGGGACGGGGGACGGGGGAGGCGCCAGCTGTGAGCAGCGCGCGCCCACATACCGCACCTGCCGCGCTCTCTGCCACCTGCTAGGCACCTGCCCGCCCCGCCACGCCCCGCCACGCCCCGCACCCGCGCGCAGCATCTGCTCCCCTCCCCGACGCCCCGCGACCCGCGATCTTCCGCACCCGAGGCTCGACTTTTTTCTTTTTTTCTGTTTCCTTTTTTTCTTTGGGGGATCGTACATGACACCCGGCCCCGACCTCGCTCTTCGCTCGAATATGTTTGTGTCCATACGACCTGAGTTATGATGATGGCGGAGGAGAATTTTTCGTATTAGGGTTTATGTAGTGGCGAGCTACTTTTTATTTTGTTTGCGTTCATTGACAGACATTATTTTATGTTTAGATTGACATAAAATGTGAGAAATTACCAACTAGAACTTCGAAAAAATATTCCTTTCCTCTCTTGCAAAATTTTTAAATTATGGAGGGTTTATTTCGCAAAATAATTTTTGGTTACGTTTACTATTTAGTTAAAGAAATGCTTTAGTCTCTCGAAAACTGCCTTTCGGCGTCTTGCGTGAAGAAATTTCAGCAAACTTGTTCATCGCAATTCGCAGGTAGTATGACGTGCATGTAAATATGACTACACCCCTTGCCCAAGTAAGTACAATAAGGCCCGTGATAGCGTTTATTTTGTTAAACGCGAGTTTAAATACCCAGCTAGGAGAGGACGAGTTGTAGCGTGTTTCCTGCGGTAAACACACGTTTCATACATGAAAAGTTACGGTGTCAAGAGTAGATCTGTGCGAAGTCTCTCATTACACGCGTTGGCAGAGAGTAATTGGCGGATCGCGGTTGGCCGGTAGGCGATTTCCCGTCGCCCCGTGGGGGGAGAGGCGGAGTGGTTCGCAGGGCGTAACGAGCGCCGGGCCGTGGCGTGCTGGCGGCGGGGCCGCGTCCACGCAGGTGGCGCAGGCGCCGGGCCCAGGCGGCCTTCGCGCGTTGACTCGCCGGCCTCGCATGGCGACGCCTTCCTGCGCCTCACGTGCTCCGTCGCTATGTGCCCTCGGCCCGCCTCGCGCCTCTCGGCCCCCTGCGTCCGATTTGCTTCCCCTCCAGCCTCACTCCAGCCCTTCGGCCTCTTTGTTGCCCCTTTGGCCTCTTCGTTGCCCCTTTGGCCTCTTCGTTGCCCCTTTGGCCTCTTCGTTGCCCCTTTGGCCTCTTCGTTGCCCCTTTGGCCTCTTCGTTGCCCCTTTGGCCTCTTCGTTGCCCCTTTGGCCTCTTCGTTGCCCCTTTGGCCTCTTCGTTGCCCCTTTGGCCTCTTCGTTGCCCCTTTGGCCTCTTCGTTGCCCCTTTGGCCTCTTCGTTGCCCCTTTGGCCTCTTCGTTGCCCCTTTGGCCTCTTCGTTGCCCCTTTGGCCTCTTCGTTGCCCCTTTGGCCTCTTCGTTGCCCCTTTGGCCTCTTCGTTGCCCCTTTGGCCTCTTCGTTGCCCCTTTGGCCTCTTCGTTGCCCCTTTGGCCTCTTCGTTGCCCCTTTGGCCTCTTCGTTGCCCCTTTGGCCTCTTCGTTGCCCCTTTGGCCTCTTCGTTGCCCCTTTGGCCTCTTCGTTGCCCCGTCGACCTCTTCGTTGCCCCGTCGACCTCTTCGTTGCCCCGTCGACCTCTTCGTTGCCCCGTCGACCTCTTCGTTGCCCCGTCGACCTCTTCGTTGCCCCGTCGACCTCTTCGTTGCCCCGTCGACCTCTTCGTTGCCCCGTCGACCTCTTCGTTGCCCCGTCGACCTCTTCGTTGCCCCGTCGACCTCTTCGTTGCCCCGTCGACCTCTTCGTTGCCCCGTCGACCTCTTCGTTGCCCCGTCGACCTCTTCGTTGCCCCGTCGACCTCTTCGTTGCCCCGTCGACCTCTTCGTTGCCCCGTCGACCTCTTCGTTGCCCCGTCGACCTCTTCGTTGCCCCGTCGACCTCTTCGTTGCCCCGTCGACCTCTTCGTTGCCCCGTCGACCTCTTCGTTGCCCCGTCGACCTCTTCGTTGCCCCGTCGACCTCTTCGTTGCCCCGTCGACCTCTTCGTTGCCCCGTCGACCTCTTCGTTGCCCCGTCGACCTCTTCGTTGCCCCGTCGACCTCTTCGTTGCCCCGTCGACCTCTTCGTTGCCCCGTCGACCTCTTCGTTGCCCCGTCGACCTCTTCGTTGCCCCGTCGACCTCTTCGTTGCCCCGTCGACCTCTTCGTTGCCCCGTCGACCTCTTCGTTGCCCCGTCGACCTCTTCGTTGCCCCGTCGACCTCTTCGTTGCCCCGTCGACCTCTTCGTTGCCCCGTCGACCTCTTCGTTGCCCCGTCGACCTCTTCGTTGCCCCGTCGACCTCTTCGTTGCCCCGTCGACCTCTTCGTTGCCCCGTCGACCTCTTCGTTGCCCCGTCGACCTCTTCGTTGCCCCGTCGACCTCTTCGTTGCCCCGTCGACCTCTTCGTTGCCCCGTCGACCTCTTCGTTGCCCCGTCGACCTCTTCGTTGCCCCGTCGACCTCTTCGTTGCCCCGTCGACCTCTTCGTTGCCCCGTCGACCTCTTCGTTGCCCCGTCGACCTCTTCGTTGCCCCGTCGACCTCTTCGTTGCCCCGTCGACCTCTTCGTTGCCCCGTCGACCTCTTCGTTGCCCCGTCGACCTCTTCGTTGCCCCGTCGACCTCTTCGTTGCCCCGTCGACCTCTTCGTTGCCCCGTCGACCTCTTCGTTGCCCCGTCGACCTCTTCGTTGCCCCGTCGACCTCTTCGTTGCCCCGTCGACCTCTTCGTTGCCCCGTCGACCTCTTCGTTTCCCCTTCAACCTCTTCGTTTCTCCTTCGAGCTCTTCGTTGCCATTTTGTTTCCCCTACGTCGTCTTCGTTTCCCTGCGTCATCTTCGTTTCTTCTCCTTCGCTTTCCGTCATTCACCTTCCCCATTAGTATTCCAATTGCCCTTCCATAATGCTGAGTGCGGCATACGGGGAAAGCAATCTAAAAATTCTATAAACATACTGATATTTATCTAAATTAATGTATATTGGAATATCAAAACGTATATTGCGTAAATAACTATGCTGGTGATAGTTCGATATATTGTTTTTTCAGTGGTTGTGGCAAAATATATGAAGAAAAAGAGAAACAATTTAATTGAACCGTCAAATCCCGGATTCCAAATTTTAACATTTTTAATATGATTACGCGAGTCTGACGGAATAATCTGGAGATTAAACACCCGTATATGTAAAGAGGGACCCCATTGTGATCTAACATTTATTTACGCACGTTCTAAGATTAATCATCATAGCCTTGTAAACTTGTACGAGTTGTTCTTTAAACTCATTACTTTTCATATTTCATATACCAAAATATTTTATATTATTATTCAGAAACATATTCATAGCTCTTCATATGTCAAATATTTGACACACACTCTTATACATTCTATCTTCACTTCCTTCGTTTTCTCCATTTCTTATGTTTCCTGGACCTCTTAGTTCCTTATTTCCCTTTCTCATTCACTATATTTGCCGCAACCTCACCACGTTTTGTCTTTTCCTTTAGACATTTCTACTCTCTTGTGTTGTGTTAGTGGATATGTGAACAACGTACGCCTTGATCGAATTATCGTTTCTATTACTCTTTATTCAGACCTGTTGTACGTCTTCCATGTAAGAAATCATTGGCCATCGCTCTCTGATCGGCTCCATACTCCACATGTTATTTCCCCTTGTATGTTTAGTCATAAAGTTTACTATTTACTGAATTCTAGTAAACAGTGCAATAACAACAACGGAAACAACATTTTCATTTGTAAATATTCGGTGTGGCGGGAGGTTTCCTCTCTCCGCGTAATGCGCTGGGCGTTGCGCCTCGGCGCGGCGCTGCTTCAAGAGCCCTCGAGGTCCCTTCTGCCTCCGGGGAACACGCGATGCGCACGCTCCGCCGAAGGCCCCGAGGCGCTCCGCCCCCGCCCCCGCCTCGCCCCGACTGCGCACACGCTCGTCCTCTCCCACGGCGCCCTCTCGTCTCTGCCCATACCAATTTTGTGGTCCTCGGTCGCGGCGAATTCGCAGGGGACGACGCAGTCGTGGAACGTGGCTCTCTCGCTGGCCGGTCTTTCGGGGACTGGAACTTGAGTGGCGACGGCTCGACGCACATTTCCCCACGTATTGTGATTTTCTTTGTGCTAATTTGGGATCGAAATGTGACGCAATACATTTACAAAACATCATGAAGTACACTTGATTAATAAAAGAATAAATATTTCAGTGTATGGGGTATGGCGGAATCCCTCGACCTTGTCTAAACAGGGCAATACTGAGTCTTGATTCCTTTGTAAGTCGTCTGCGTCATCATTTGTATAGGATAATTTGTCACATTGAAGTCACGTTGGTCATTGAATTTTCCATTTTTGAACCTTTGCGATATTTTCCTAAAGTAACACGTCTTTCACCCTTCCGTGTGTCTCCAGTCTTAAAGTAGTGTCTTGCAAGTAGCTTCGTAGTGGTACGTAAAACAAATGCACGTGTGCGCGGTACGCCCGCTGCCTGCCGTAGAACTGTTGTGTTGTTGTGTGTGGACGCATGGTTTGCTGAGAGATTGCGCCGTCAGTGTGTTCCCGGCGCCAAGACGCCCAGAGCTAACGGAGCGCGTGTTGTGTCCGCAGAGAAAGGTGGCGCGAACAACGCCGAGATGAAGACTCCCACGGTGCGCAAGACGGCGTCCAGGCGCGGCGTCGCCGCCACGGGCCAGAAGACGACGCCTCTGCGCGGTGAGTACAGTCCATCCACTTTTGAGGCCTCGGCTCGAGGCCTCTGATACTTTTGTATATTATTTCTGTCTGTAAACGACTAGAATATTTTCGTAAACGATGTAGAAAGCTGTTTTAATGAATCGTCAACAGTCTACATCGAAGGAATATTAGTATGAATACAACGGAGATGCCAAGCGCATGATTTATGATAGAATGCTCTTCGTGAAGGACAATGACATTTATGTTAATTAAATGAATCGTTGATAGGAAAAATATACTTGTTGAAAATAGTTAATGAAACTATCAGCCAATTCAAAAATAGCTCTGTTGCTCTATGAAGGCCTTATTAGCTTACGTTATTTATGGCTACATGAATCATAGCTTATATTCATTCTTGCAATAATTTATCGGTTAAATATCGCGTTTCAATGACACATTATTCTGATTGAAAATTATGAACATTAATTATAAGACTTCGCAGCCGTGATTGTAAGCCCTTTTTTAGTATTGCGTTTTTTTCGCCCTTATCGCAGATTTCATTAAGAATTCGATGATGCTTTATATACTATTTCTTTCAAATACTCAGGGAAGAATCCCTGTTGATTTACTGTTAGACAAATGATTACCGATTCGTAGAACGATGGAAACGAAATAAATGATTCGTAAATAGTGCAACACCCTTATAATTTAAATATTACAACACGTTATAAATTGTTTATCGGTTAAGCATGCTGAAGCAAGAATCTGATTGATTATTCAAGCAGAAAACGTAGGAATAAACTATATGTTTTGCATATAACTACATTCCACTTGTATTATTTGTTATTAGTGATTATTATTATTATTATTATTATTATTATTATTATTTTGAATTTCGTCATGGAAGTAAGACGAAGGAAAGCCCACTAAATATATATTTGCAGTTAGGGTTTTTGTTTCACGAGAACGGTCCTCGTCGCTACCATTAATTACTTTCCGGACCGAGAGCGGGATCTGTCTTCCTTCAGTGTCCGCCGCACTCCGCGCTGAAAAGAGCCGGCAATGTAACGTTCCACTCGAGCGTTTCAGAAAAGGAAGGCGGTAGCTGGCAGTTCGTATCTTCCGCGCTCCGAGATCGCCTCCGCTATTTTCTTTTATTTTTTTTCCTTTCCGTCTTTTTCTTTTATTCTTCCTTCTCGGCGAGCCTCCTTTTGTTGTCGGAGCGTTTGTGAGGCATCGGCGAGAGCTCTTCCGGCACGAAGGCGGGACCGGGATCGAGGCTCGCTCTCGCGGTGTTCGCTGGAAATCGGGCTCCGGGCCTCACAGAAAGGACCCCGGCCAATTAGGCCGTCGCGGAGTCGCCGCGTTGTCGCGTCGCCGTGGCCGCCGGCGCTGCCGTTCCGGTCGAGGCGCCGCGCCGGCGTGCCGCTGGGCGACGCGCGGAGCGGCGTGGAGCGCGCCGGGCACCGTTGCTCCAGATGGAGATTGGCGCCGGGCGGGGCGGCCGGGGGGGGCGGGGGCGGGGAGAGGCGCCGCGCTCGACGTTGCTGGACCCGCTTTCGCGTCCATCCACGCCCGCCGCAACCCTCACGTAGCTGCGATTTTAAAACGAACGTTTTATAGTTACAATTTTGTTCTCGACATCTGGTTGTATGTAGGACATACATTTTGCAATATAAGTGATTTTTTAGTATTTAACTAATAAATATTTAGATTAGGGGTGCAACATACGTCAGGTCAAGTGAAACAATGTGTCAGCTAAATATCTTGGCGTACAGCTATCCACGGAGGCAGAATTTCATGAATTACAACCATGCTGTGTATTTAGATTATATATCAATCAATTAATATGTATATATTCTAAACCATTGCTCAAGGCTATTAATTTTTATTATTTTCAAAATCTCTCAGACATTTCAAACCAGTGCTGGAGAGTGGTAAATTTTTGAAGACTGGCCTGTCCCCAGTCCAAGATGTACTATCGTGAGAGTAGTTAGTGTGGGCGGTATAACTCGATCGGGCCGAGACAAATCTTTGGAATCTTCTGTCTTTGGTCTAATCGGTGATTATTGTCCTTTAAATTGGGCAGATACGGTACGTCAGGTCTTGAGAGAACGTAGACACCGGTGGAGCTATTTGTCAAATGTAGACCTCTTTCAAGTTAGCATCGAATTATTAATATATTGGTTGACACAAATGATTAGTAGTAATCACTCATTTGCGAGAATATATATTTTTGTAACTTAATGTTCTTACTACTGACTAGTTTCTTTAATATTGGCACTGTACAGGTACTCTTCGTAGAAAATAAGTTGGTGTAAACATGCTCGCATCCTAACTTGGCGGCCAGTGATGCTCCATTGTCCCGACACCACTCGAGACACGTCTTTTGTACGTTGGGGAGTCGCGGCATGGTACGTCGAAGCGCGGGCGGGGGCGGGGGTGGGGGGGTGCGGGGAGGAGAGGAACGCGGCGCGGCGGGGCGGGGAGGCACGCGGGGGCGTTGCCTTCGCGGCCCTTCCGTCGGGGCAGCGTTGCGACGGCGCGCCGCCGGTGGCGGGGCGTGGCGGGCGTCGCGTCGCGCGCTTGGCGGGGGCGCTCCTGCCGCGCGGGGCGCCGGGGACCGGTTTGGTAACGGCGCCGGTGGTGCGGCGCAGCAAGGGGCGAGGCGGGGCGGAGCGGGGCGGAGCGGAGCGGAGCTGGGCGTCGGGACGCTTGCGGGACCGCGCGTGCCGCCTCGGGGCTGTCGCGTCGTGTCGCTTCGTATCGCGTCGCATCGTGTCGTGTCGCGCGCGGAAGCTCGCGAGAACCCCGCAGGCCGTCCCAGGTGGAGACTGTGTGCAGAGGGGCTACGGTTTTTGCGAGGTTTTCGTACTCCACTGCTGGAGAGTTCACGTTTCGGTTTTGACACCCATGCGCGGACTACTGTTCTAGTTTGTTTTTGCCATTTTACAACAGAAGTCAGAGTTCCGAGCCTTTGTGGTGTGGAATACGGTGTTTAATGCGTAGGGTGCCGAAATGTAGAAATTCTAAGAAAGCATTTCATTATATTCTCTTATCTCGCACTCCAATAAACTTTCTTAATTGCTTTGATTTGTCCAGATAAATAACGAAAAGTAAATATATTTCGTCATATATTTACAAATGTTTGCATCGATTGCGTATGACATTAGTCTATGAAAGTCAGGCCTTTACTGTTAAGTAATGATTTTCAATGACTAATATTTTGCTTAGACGCACGGAATGATGTGATATCGTGAACTACATCTCAATTGGTTCGGTAAACCCCATTAATTCTGTTCCATTTCGCTTTTTTAACAGTTCCTTTTTCATGGGTGTATGTTCTACGGGGAATATATCAATTGAATATATTCGTCTCTGCCCGCAACGTGAATGGAACTGACTTTCGTCGCGGGTGAACAATGTCCTGGCAGACCCTTGCGGGACCTGACGGAGCGAAGCGCGGATGTGACGCGGGGAGTTTCGAAGTCGCGGCAGAATGGCGTGGGGCGTGGAACAGAAGCGGTCTCACGGCTGCGTGCGCAAGAGCGAATGCGTTACGTTCGTTGGGAACAATGCGGCGCTGACGCCGACTGAGATGTGCAAGTGGGCGTCTGCGAGCTGGAAAGAGCTCGGGGGTCGCAGGGCTTCCCGAGCAGACGCTCGCTCGCCTGCTGTAACTTCGCCTGTAATTACGTAGGGATTTTGAAGGAGTTCTCCCCTTAAAGAAGGCCTTTCCAAAGAAAACCAAAGGATTTTATGTGAAAGGGAATGCGCCAAAATTACGAATAGTACATTAACGTTTCTTGTGTAAACGTGGTTGAAATTTAAATATTTTTTTAAAAATAATTGAGATTAGTTAGAGGAAAAATATTTTCTTTTATGTAAATGAGATGTGGAATCCTCCTAGCGCAGCGTCTGTCGTTACCCTTTAAGGAACAAAAGACGCGTTCCGTTAGGCGGGCGGGCGGCGTGGGCGGTGGCGCAGTCGTCCGTGACCCGCGGGGATCGATCCCGGTCCGGTGGCGCTCGATGGGCGCCCGGCAACGCGCCACGTGGGGGACTCCCGGCCCACGTGACCACTGCTCCGCTCCGCCCCGCTCCGCCCCGCTCCGCCCCGCTCCGCCCCGCTCCGCCCCGCTCCGCCCCGCTCCGCCCCGCTCCGCCCCGCTCCGCCCCGCTCCGCCCCGCTCCGCCCCTTGCACGGTCCGAGCGGGTATCGACGCGACGGCCTCCCCCCCCCCCCCCTTCGCCACCCGACGCGGTGCGAACAGTCGATAGACGACGCCTAGGCTTGGGAAGAATGCGTGTCTTCAGCTTGGACGCTGAGAGAGTGCGCGGTGGTGAAGGCAGCGTTCTTCGGCTTTTGTGTCCGTAATGTAGTCGAGGATTCACAATTTACTCGACTAGTGCAACTTAGAAAAAGAGTTGTTTAATACAAGTAACTTGTTTACTATGAGTCGCTCGAAAAGTTCATTTGTAATTTTAGATTGATGTAAAGCAATAATCAGGTTGGGTCCAAATCTATTTTCTTGTGCCCTTACGTTTTAGTAGAGTATTCAACACAACTTTGAAGTATCAACCTAGTATTTCATTTGTAAGATAAGTATAAAGTTCCGTAATAAAAGGAAATGGAACAATATTAATATGATATCATATTGTTGAAATGTAAAGATAACATCACAACATCCCATACAATTGAGACCATACATAATAGCATTGCTTGTTAATAATGTTCAGCATTATATCAATAAATGAAATTTAAATACAGTAATGCTACCATAAATCGCTTCAAATGTTCATTGAATTTCGCTTTCTTGAAACATCTAGTTCTTTGCAGTAAATCAGCAAAATCGAAAGCACTTCTTTTTCATTTATGAACGATTTGGTCGTATGATGTCAATGAATTTTATTAGTAGTTTTCATCGACAATCTCTGCTGGTCTAAAGTTGCCGATCAAATTTTACTTAGTTTTTCGTTTGATCACAGGAGAATGGCTCAGTCTTCGAACAGATCTCCTAAAATACTCTTGGAAAATATTTCATATTTTATACAGAGCAACTTCATTTATTTTGGAAAAATCCAATATTGTGCAAGTGTCTTCTCCGAACACTGCGACTCACGAATGTTCGCTTTTATTTATCTTCTGCTCACTACGATGGTCTAGGGCCTTTTCGCGAATTTTGTTTTCTCTTTTTCTGGCGAGCGCCTTTTCGACGAAGATGGATGAGGATTTCGCGCCGAGGAAGATGAAGGTTCGTGTGTTGAAAGGGTTGCGCAGGTCGACAGGAAACGGGGGAGAGCTATTCGCTAGGCAAACCGACGAAGAAAGTTTACGGTGAACGGTTCGTCAATCTTGTTCCTTCGGGATGTTAGGAGTTTTCTTCTTTTTAAATATTTGAGTGACGTACTCTCGTAAACATCGTGCATTTATCTTAATAAAATTATACTAAACTGAAACGAAGTATAAAAGTTACAAAGTCAATAAGTTCTTAGAATGTTCATTAGACAGTACAATAATATCGGGATGAAACGCAGTCTGAAGAATCATGAAACCTCGAAAAATAATTCCCGTTGCTGCATTTCTTAGAAACGCCCTCAGTGTGAACTGTCGTTCGAGCTGTGTGGATGAGGCCGTTGTTGGTTGGAGCGTGGGAGGCAGGCGTCGGATATCCTGGAGAGGCCTTTGCCTGCCTCCCGGCTCTGTGCAAACATGTCACACTCTGGCGAATTCTGTGCAAATATGCCACTGCTTTGTACACGTATTATTCTGTATACACAAAACGTACTTGGTGTCTCGTACTGAACGTAATGACGACACCATACGTTGCGATTTAATTCCAGTTCAATACAGTTACCAGTAGAAACAGTTCAATACAGTTGTGTTATGTCAGTCTATGCAAGAGAAAGTTTTCAATTGTTTGTCATGTACTAAACAACTACAATACAAGCATGTTCGATCCCACTACTTTGCAGAGCTCTCATTAACCAAGTCGATGGGGCTTCTATACACAAATATTAAAAAAACACTTGTAAAGTTGTGAAAGTTCGATATTTGTTTTCTGGGCTGGTTTTAATTGAATACCTTATCTTTTGCAGTAATGGCTTACAGAGCTCCAATTATGTATAGATCAGTAATCAAAACCATTTATTCATAGGTTACTAATAAAAAATATATCCATTATATTTTTTATCGTTTTTATACAAGATGCGTTGTCCATTGCCAGGGTGTACATAAATCCCGATATTGGTATCTTAGAGTTCGTGAAAATGCTGGGAATTGTATAATAAACCAATTGTGCATGACGTAAAAACGATGGCCAGTTTTCTTAGTGTGCATGATAAAATTCGTGCCCAGGCCAAAGCAGTTCTTTGGATGGTTATTGTCGGTGTTTGGGTCTGAGCGAGGGCCTGCTCACGAAAGCCAATTTCCTGCAGCACTCGGCGAATTGTCTCATCTCTCCGTGTCGGAATGCCGTTTAGATTGTGTCAAGCAGCCGCTTTTGCGGCGCACGCGACCGACGCGGCGGCGGCGGCGGCCGGGAATCGGCCATTCACTCGCATAGCGCGGTGGGCGGGCGCCTGTAATCAGAGACGCGCGCCGTGCCGTGCCGTGCCGTGCCGCGCCACACGGAGCAGTGGGCCGAAATGTCAATAAAAATGCGTTGAAGCTAGCGTTTTAGTTAAGGAGTAAAACGTGGAATGTAATAGTAGGGAGTTTTAGCACATTTGTAGCGCCTTGGCCTTAGTACTGTCACGTGACTTGGCTTACAATTGTAACGACGAACCGTTATCGTAAGGTAAGGTTCTACGTTTCACTTCACAGTGCAGGGCGATAAGGTTAACGTGGCGACAATTTGTTCAGAATGGATGGAGTGTATAGTAAGCAGGGCAGCGTGGGCGTTTAAGATTTTGCACTATTGAAGACTATGAATATGAATGGATTGGTCCAATCATGTTGATCCAATGATAGATGGTTAAATTGAAACGTCTTGGATCTCGTTAGACCGGCATATCAAACTCCGCCTGCAAGAGCGACTATAGGCAACATCCCCTAGCCATCCTCTGATTACCCTTCAAATCCAGAACGGGGGCGTAAACTCCCAATGAGTGAAATTGAAGCTGAAAATGCGCTCGAAATATCGAACGAGTGAAACTTGAAACGCAAACATGTTTGCCTGAAGCTTTCTGTCAAACAAACTGATTTAAATTTTGTAGATATACAAGAGTACGTATTTTATTTCGTATTTTTTCCTTCTTATATTCTGCCTTAAATAATTTTTTACGAAGGGGTGGGAATTTGTTTGAATTCTTCGCTTGTTTCGCTTTCTTTTTGTGTTATGTTTTATTACATCATTCGGTTATTTGTTCTACATGGCAATATTGTGAAATAAATTAATGCCTGTAATGGGCGGACAGCTCTTTTAACAGACAACAATCTTGTATGTTAAATTAATATGTTTAGATTAGGTTTCATACAATTATTGCAATCATAAGTAATCGCGATTACGAGACCAAGATATTTTCGATTCAAAATCTTAAATTTGACTCGCAATTGACAGTTTCTAATATGACTGATGTAGCTCACTAAATTGGTTAGTTTGTTTGCTTTTGTAGAGGAAATATCACTCTCAACTAACTTCTCGAAAAGACTGTCAAGTGCCAAGTATCCAGTGATATATCTGCACCCGTGAGCACTTTGTTCAACCCTCACTTTTATACCACGCGCCAGTAGCTCTGGGAGCAGTGCCCGGGAACTCTAGAAAGCTAGTTACCTTGTCTTCGACCTTCATAGGTATAAGTAGTTCCATCAAAAATTTGTCAATGGTTTTACTAATTGCCATTTCTAAATCGGAAAACGCGTGTTTGTTCCATAAGAAGGCGTCAGTATTTAAAACTGTCAGTTTCTTTAATCTCATAGGGTTTTTTTTCGACCCGTCAGATATAAGGTCCAGTCTGTATAAGATCCCGGAAAAGTCTTAAAGGAGGAAGGGATGTGGGGAGTGGCAGCAGTCATCGGCTGGTAAGTCACCAGAAAATGGTTTCCACGAAGAGCTATCTCGGTTGTAAGGCTCGGAATCGAAGGAAGAGTTGATACACAGTGGTTGAGAGACCCCCACCATGCTACATCACAAAAGCAAAAATCTCCGGCCAAGATAGTCGTGGTCGCTAAGGCTGCTAAGAGTCATAGCTGCTTTGTGCCTAATATATCGCGGGTTCGAATCGCGCCAGGAGCATGGACGTGTGTGTATATCTGTATACAAATACCGTTACCCCCAATGTTACTTACAGTGGTCGCTATATGACCTTAGACGTTGATAAGCGACCATAAAGAAGCAAAAAAAGAAGAAAAGGCAAACTTCCGTTGTCCACGATTGTAACCCGCCACCCTTCGAGCAGAGGCAGTTACGACGTTACCACCTTAACGATCTTTGTTGCCATCTTTGTTCCCATAAAACATTTCTTGTCCACAAGGCCCGCGTTTTGAGCCATTGTGTTTCCCGCCGCGCCGCAGCGGCTATGTTCCGACGACATGCAAACCAGTCGGATCGCATCGGGACGTCGCGGCCCGTCGCTTCGCGTCGGGCAGTTGCAGTTGACCGCGCAAGGCGGAGCGCCGCCTGCCTGCGCAGATAATGGTTTCTGTACTCCGCGGCTGCGCTGGACTCTTCGTTTTGCGTGTTACGTTCGCCATTATCTTTGCACGACTTCTGCTTACTTTGTTCGGAAACGAAGCCTGGAGACGTAATGAGACGTGCTTTGATTAAGTTGGTTGTATTACGTTTTCTCTTAAGTCTAGCTGCGTGCGACACCACAAGCTTTTCACGTCACTCAGTGTTTCGTAAGTTGGCGATAAATCGCAGATGTTAGTGTATAAAATTGGTACTTAAATTTTTCGTCTTCGGGAAAAGACTTGCATGGCTTAAAATTTCCAGTCCAGTACGCTCATTCCCAAATGTATTGTCCTGCATTTATTAATAACGAAACCTTTTGACTTAGATCACATATTAGAAGATAAAAATTATGCATTAAAATACATTATTTTTAAATAATTAATTCACAATCACACATGTTGATGACATTGAAACATTGGAGCATTCAAGTGATTTACGAATGATTCTCGAATTTACTTCGCAACTAACGAATTCTGAATAAATTGGTTGATACTACAGAATACATTGCAGTTTATCCTAGAATTTCACGCCATTATCACAACTGAAAGAGACTCAGAGGTGTCTTTAACTAATAACTTTTTTGTTCCGTGCATAGTGCTACGCAAGTGGACATCGAATACAAATTTTTGTAATGCATATAAATCGTTGGGGTCCTCAATTTAAATGCATGTTTCCTCCCATTATTGTTCTGCGTTCAGCGATAAATAAACTCGTTGCATCGTCGTGGTGTTTCATTGCTGCCTGCGTAATCGGGGCACTGCGTGCTGAGACATTTTCGTCACGGTCTTAAACTGAGTATCATCACGAACGATTATGACATATTAATGGGGATTTGACAGATGACACGGAAATCATATGAATGAAAAATTCTAGAAAGTGTTCTCATTTCTTGCCAAGCGGAGATATTTTGTCCCCCTTTCTGTTTCTTTTAATGTATTATATCTCTACAATGTTGCGATATTATTTGAAGGCGTCCTATCTAAATCAACCATCATGCGCATAATCAAGGGATGTACAACTCGAGTTAGCACCTTCAAATGTTCACAACTATCAAAGTCAGATAAAAGTGAATGTTTCCTTCTCCTATATCTTAATTTCATGGAAAAATAACCGTGTATTGGATGTTTTTACTAGAAGTACGTTGTTTAGCGGAGTTTCTAAAACTGTACTCCAAATAATGATGTGGATGAAGTATGGATAATGTTTGTGGATGAAGTGTTTGGAAGACGTCCTCTTCGAATATACACAGGATGTGCACGTTTTTGTTTCTGTCCTTCGAGAAGCGAGCGGATTTAAGTGGCAACTTCGCTGACTGCGAAGTTCGCGTGACAGTGTCCGGGGGCCTTACACGTGAGTTTGCAGGCTTGCCCTTGACGATATGGGCAGCAGATGCCCCTGCGAAGCAGGGCGGTGCGCCGTGCCGTGCCGTGACGTGACGTGGCGTGGCGTGGCGTTAAGCGGTGTGTTATGGTGTGGAGAGGCGTGGCGTACAGAGACGTGGCGTGGGGCGACGCTGCTTGGCGTGGAGCGGCGTGGCGTGGCGTGGCGTGGAGCATCAGCGTGGCGTGGCGTGGCGTGGCGTGGCGTGGAGCGGCGTGGCACTTTCCCGCGCGGGAGGGCGTACCGCTGGGGAGGGCGGGCGGCCGGGGTCAGGCGCGCGCTCGGGCTCGGGCGCGGAGCGGAGAAACCGCGAGGAGAAACGCTGCGGCGCGGAGGGGCGCGGGGCGGGGAGCCGAGGGCCGGGCCGCGAATCGACGCGGTCAAGAGGCGCCCCGCGCCCGCGGCAGCCGCCCGCGCCCAGCGAGGCCCGTGCGTGCGTGCGTGCGTGCGCGCGCGCGCGTGTGTGTGTGTGTGTGTGGATGTGAGCGCGCGCTATCCGGCTGAGCTGGCCCTGTCGGATGTAAATTTCATAAGTTTTATCTCTACTCTTTTTTCATTTTTTTTAAGAATTGGCGATTTGTGCTGAGTTTGCTTACTCGAACGATGAATGGATAAGCAAGATCGTTGAGGCGGGAATGATTTATAAGGCAGATAGTTTTGCGCCGATCCGGCGCGCTAAGACTGGAAGCAGTGATAGCGAATCGTTTGAATTTGCTGACTGTCCCAAACTGTCTGCCTTCCTGGCAATCTTTTAGTATTGGAAGTTTTATCGTTCGTTTATACACAATGCTTCACCCGAATCCCACCCGAACCCCACTTCTATGTTGAGTTATTACACTTGAAAAATTGTCTTTACATCCCAGATCGTCCTTGCGTAATGAAGAACTGTAATCATTAGCAACTCATAGATTTAGTTAAAGCCACCCGTTATATATAATATATATAAAATCGTATGCTTAAGGCACATGAATCAGAAATTTGTTCAAAATTGTTATTATCCCTCCAATTCGAAGCGCGAAAAACCAGCGAGCCGGCGCCCAATATCCCGCGAGTGCAAATTGTTTCGGGCGGTAAAGCGGTGAGCGCGCGGTTCCTGGCCGCGAGGAGCAGATTGCAGATGGGCGAGAGACTTTCTCAGGGCCCCGGCGCCCATGTTTGGCGGCGCGGGCTCGAAGTCGGTCGCCCCAGCCCCAGCCCCAGCCCCAGCCCCAGCCCCAGCCCCAGCCCCAGCCCCAGCCTCAGCCCAGCACCGGCTGCGCGCGTCTCGGATGCTCCTCGCGCCCCACGTCACGCTGCATAGAACTTTCTACGGCGCTCTTTCCCCGCCCGCTCGCCTCGCCTTGCCTCGCGTGTCTGGAAGGGCTCCGCGTGGTTTCTACGCCTACATGTGTCCCGGAACAGGCGAATCCAGGAAATATTTCGGGTCCGAAATTTCAGTCTACACTCCCATAAATATTATTGAAATTGTTTTAATTGTTAGCAAAGAAATAAAAAATGTAAGAGTATATTAACAAAGGGAATACTGCTTTGAATGTGATGAGATTTATATGTGAATTATTTTGAATAAATTAAGTAAAATTGAAGAGAATGGGAACCTAGCCCCAGTGACCGAGCTTTTGTTTTGTGACTTTGTTGGGCAAATTGTTAATTCGTCACTAATTAATGAAGGGAGTAATGTGAACAATTATATACGCACGTTATATATATATATATATATATATATATATATATATATATATATATATATATATATAGCTTTAACAGCTTTTTAGCGATAAATTAATAAATATTACGAAGATGTCAATTTAGAGAATAGTGGTTATTCATATTTAATATGGGAAGTTTATACGGATAACTGCCAATTCTATTAGAAGGAAACAAACCATACTCCGGCGACTGGTGCGTAACCATACTCCGGTTTAGCACGCTAATACTTGCTATAAAATATTTTTTTTTCGACAGTAAACATTTTCATTCATATTTTATTTGACTCTGTCACATTGCAAAATAAATTAAAATCTGAGAGAAAATGAAAAGTTTCGTCTTGGTCACTGGAGTGCAACGAGCTTCCAGCTGTGCTAAATTCCAATTGTGCTAAAATGTGTATAATGTCAAGTGGGAAAAAGTTCGAATTT
This sequence comes from Gryllus longicercus, assembly GCA_038098605.1. Lineage (NCBI taxonomy): Eukaryota > Metazoa > Arthropoda > Insecta > Orthoptera > Gryllidae > Gryllus > Gryllus longicercus. The sequence continues at coordinate 84,438 of JAZDUA010000190.1, forward strand.
CTCAAAATCTTGTAATGAATTAAATGACACGATGATACATCTACATAGACCGACATCAGTCTGTAAAGAGCGCTAAGACCGTAGGTCGTAGCACGTGTTTATGACGATTCCCTGAATTAAATAATGCGCTAAAACTAGATGATGATTATAATGAAGAAGGGAGGTGAATGGAACATTGTCTTCAGTTTTTGGGATACAGTATAACTCAGATTGAATCTTATCTTCTTTCCCAAATGTCAAATACAGTCTTTATGATGTATTTCACGCTTAAACGAATAAGTTAATCTACCAAAAATTACTAATGTCACATGGCGGGAGCACGATTTGAACTCAATGGCCCCAGATAAGGCAGAAATTGGGCCTGTCGCCGGGGGCGTCGTGGGAGGCTCTGTCGCAAGCTGCCGGCGCGGCGGCGTGGGCCGCGTACGAGGGCGAGGGCGCAGATGACGCGATCAGTCTGCCACGCGAGCGCCGCCGCCGCCGTGCCGTGGCGTGGCGTGGCGTGCCGCTCTGGGTCGCAAGGATACGCTTGAGATCGGCGCCGCGCGCCGCTACGGAGGAGCACCGGCACGGGGCGATAGAAAACTGCTACAGCATCTTGACTGAGAGATTGTTGGGTGCGTGTCCTGGCGGTTTGTTGGCTTTTCCACACAGTTGGACCGAATTCAAGCAGTATCTCGAGGAGAATTATAGCGGCCGAACTTAGACAAGCTGTAAGCTCCCGACTGATCTCCCAACATGTGTAATAGTGTAGTGGATGTGTGTGTGTACTTGTTTTAAGGGGAGAGGATAGGATAAGTTGAGGGAATGATCCCGCGCGGTCCGTGACCCGTTTGTTAGGGTACTGCTCCGGCATTCGCCTGGTGCGGATCGGAGAAACCACGGCAAACTACCGATCAGAGCAGCTGGCCGCTAGAATTCTCCTCCAGACAGCTGAATTTGAACTAGCTATGTAGCTAGTATCGAAACTCTTGTCACTGTCTGGACTCGAACCCTAGAACCTCCCGGTCGGAGACACAGTACACAATTAAGGAATAGTTTAATACGGAAGACGTACTTTTCAATGCGCGCTCGTAGAGCTAGTGTGGCACAATGCGACGTCGTGGCGGGGACGTGGGGCTTTCGCGGCCGAGATTCACGACCGACGAGGGCCACTTTGGTTCGAGTGTCGGAGGCCCTCAGTCGCTGACGGCGGTGCGGACCGACTGAACCCCTGGACGTGGCTGAACCGCTGCCCCGCGCGAGAGTTCTGGAGCGCCTGCGGACGATGTCTCCGGTGCCATACGCGCACCCAGCCCGTCCTCACGGCCCCCACGGACGTAATGGGAACTTAGATAAGTTTGTGCACGGGAGAAGGCAGACTGTTGGTATAGAATCGTCGCGTGTGAGAAGAGCGAAAAAATCGTATTCAGTTTCGTTTTGTTTGTCTAACATGAAGTATTGAATGATAAGGTTTTTTCTCAAATGAAAAGATGTAATAATGTTTTATAATTCTCATTATACGCTCATTTACGAAATGAATGTGGTTTTAAGATTTTCTGTTTTAGTTTTATAATTGTTTCCTTCGTGATAAATGAGCAGAAATATGCGTATTAGTGTCAATTTAGTAACATTTTGTCAGTATGTTATCTGTCGAGTGTATATCATTAAGTGACCTGAACTTATCCAGCACGATACCTAAATCAACAAAAGCTCTTAGTGATTCATTTTGAGAGTAGTATACCACTTACCCCTGCACACTTGACTGGTTACCAATACTCTTTTTTTGCTCTGGCAGAGACTTATTCAAGTAGTAGATAGAAGGCTGGCGCTACTTGAAGTGCGGGGAGCTGTTTTCATGGCGTCAGCCGGGGCATCGGCCTGCCGTCCGCGTCTCCTTATTGGAGCGGAGAGCGTGTCGGCATGCACTGACCCCCGCGCCGCGAGTACGCCGAAGGGTCGAGAGAGGCGCGCATGCTCGCGAAGTCTAGCCGAGTTGTTCATTTCCGCTGCTGGAATGGTTTAGGCGGAGTGGGGGGTGGGAGGGGGGAGGCGGGCGCGGTGCAGTCGCTCGGAAAGCAGCGCGGCTTCGCGAGGCCCGCCCCCTTACGTAAGACGGCGCGGCGCGGCACAGCGCGGTGCCGCCCCCGGCGGAGGTTTTGCAACGCGGGCGGGCGGGCGCTCGGGCGTTGTTGGGGCGTTTGTTCTTGGCGTTAGCGCTGCCCCCGGCCGGGGCCCCTCGTCCGACGGGCGCCCCGCGAGTCGGGCGGCACGCGGCTTGGCGCTGCGCGGCGCGGAGCGGAGTCGTCACATGCGAAACTGCCTCCGAGCGGAAGCGCCTCATCGATCCCCGGGCGCCAGGCCCCACGGCCCACGCCGGCGCCCCAAAGGCGGCGGCTGCGCGCGGCTACACGGAGGCGTTTGGGAAGATCGCCTCCGTGCTCGGGAAGATCGCGTGGGGGGCCTGAATATGTTGTTTTGGAATAGGGCAGAGGGCGTTGATCGAGCTGGAAGCGTTCGTTTGGATCGCAAGAGGTAGAAACAATATGTATTTTCTTGGCTGTCCGGGTGACGCCGCGTCCATGGCGACCGAAACGTCGGCACCTTCGCCATGGACGCGGCGTCACCCGAACAGCCAAGTAAATACTGACTCCGGCCGCGGAAGCCTACGCTCTCAAGAAACAATATGGTTTGCAGGGTAATTTGTGCTGTTGGTGGGAGTAGGGGCGTCCGTGGGGTGGGGAAGCTGAGGCAACTTGCACCAGGCCCCCACTGAAGTGGGGTCCCGAACATTTATACAAACTGTATTTCCTTCAACTTTTTTTGAACAAAATATTTACCTGCAGTTGAAATATGATTCATTTGAAAAAATATTGATAATTAATGATAATAATAAATAAGGGGAACTTTTGTTGGAAATAAGGGACCCCTATGAATCAACTCTCCCATGCCCCTTGTTTTCCCTCGGCGCCCCTGCGTGATAATACTTGTCACCTTCGTGATTGGTTGGAGTTCATGCCATGACGACTGACTCGGTACTAGGTCAATATGTTCTGCTGAATGCAGATCCCGTGGGGCTTTCTGGATTTCGCGTGTTCAGATTTTACAAAATTGCATGCGTCAAAAGTTGCCAGAGAGCACTCGGTTCACGTCCAACCATGAGTGTAACAAAAAAATGAGCATTGCCAAACATGCTCTAATACAGGAATTGCATACCAGTAATTAATTCTAGTCACTGCCAAATTTTTTATATATGCCCCCCCCCCCCCCCAGTACTTGATATTAACATTCCCAACAACGGGCCGCTTGTTTTTTGGTACTCAATTGGCTGGAACCTTCCCGATTCGTTAGTCCACCGTGCGCCAAAGACCGTCAATAACGACGAAGATTCCGCTAACGCCCTTACCTAACGGGCACATCGCGTTGGAGGTGGCCCAAGGTCTGAGCGTGGCCTGGCAGCGCGCGCCTTCCGCAGACGTCACTCTCCGCACCCACAACACACGGCAAGCGCCGCCTCCCGGGCCCGCGCGCGGCGGCCGTCTTCGATTTCTGCAGCGCGGACCCGGTTCCAAAGGTTTGATATTTTTTCTGAAATATTGACGGGAAATTTTTTGTGAATATGCAAAAGCAAAACAGCCGTTTGTAACGTAAGATTTGTCCGAAAGTACTGTGCGGATCATACGTAGGAAGGACCGTAGATCGCACGATAAACATGTCTGTAGGTATGGCAAAAGAGTTAGGTATTCCGAACGTGAGGCGTCGTGTTAAGTTAAGTATGTATCATTGAAAACCTGTGCCACACTCTACCGAATTCCACTTATCAGATGGCGTCTGTATGCATTGATTCGGAAAAAAATAGTATGCTACCGGTCTTAATTTAAGATAAATGCAAGATAGATAATGGAAGATGGATGATGTGGGTGGAAAGCGGTTTTCTCAATCCATGTGATATTGATCTCTTTGCGACCCCGAAGGGGCCGGTGCATGGGAGTGTGTTCGAGGGGCAGATCTTAACGGCGTATCGACGACGGGTGGTGCACACAAACGAATCGTGCACAACCGTTGGTATTCAATGCCGTTTCCATTGTTGGCAAAGATAACTGGGAGACTTGGGGAATTGTTTTGAACTGTGGAAGTTTTTTGTAATGTATTTTTCTGCATTTCAGTCACCCTTCGAATCGTGAAACGATATCTATTTGTTTTTCGATCCCCGACTACAGTTAGCTTCTATACTTGGCCCCAACACATTGCAGTAGCATTTGATGCATTTGGCGCAGGTAGTGGATTTCGATTTCTGCTGCTGTATCACATAAAGAACGCAGTTGCGGTGACTTTTCAAGTTACAATAAAAAATAATTCAATTTTTCTCTCGGTTGTTAGTTTCACAATATATATTTTTGAAGTTAGTTTCTCATTTGAAAGAATTTAAAAGTGCCTAAAATTTAAAATGTACCTTTCAGAATTTTGAAATATTGTTGAGCACGTGGGCTCAATGTGTAAGGTTGCTAGCGACTATTTGAATGATAAAATAATGAAATAATTTAAGTTACTTTAACATGTCCTACCTGGTTCTGAACGCGAAAAAAGTGGCAACGGCGATAACGCTTGTGGGAGGTGATTCAATATTTGCGATGGCATTCCTTGGTCAGAATTTGAATAGATGTGAGAAGTTTTCTGGTTGTTCAGAGACTTTGTTCTGGACCTTTTATTGTACGATGGCTGCACTCTCCGGATGACGTCCCCGGGGCAGAACAGATACCTATTGCGAAGTTATTCTGTCGTGTAATCCACGCCCTGAACGAGCTGTCATCCGGATAGCCCGAGTAAAATTGATTACGACCTCGGATGCGGTAGCTTTCTGGTGGAAGTGTCGGGCTTATTTATTTGCAAGTAATCTTGCCTTCATCAATAAACGCAGGCTTGTACCGGCATAAATCGAACTCTAGTAAGAATATCCAATCAAAACTTGAACTCTTGCGTCTCTCGTCCTCTCATTGTAAAAACATGCAGATCTCTTGAGGATCGGTGTTCTCATGTAACTGTGGCCGAATTTTCTCACTGAGAAATCTCGAATAATTGTTACACATGTGCGTTTTGCCCCTAATTGGTAGGCAATTCATTATACACTCGTTTAATACGATACGATATATTTAATACGAAATCTCTGAGTCAGAACATGTACGTTGTTTGTTGGCTTTTGGTTGTTCAGGGATGAAGCGTTTACGCGTGTGTAATAATTTCGTGTTCGGGAAGGCCCTTTTACGTCAGGTGAGAGAGGAAGGGAGGGTACCTCTCATTGCGAAACAGCACTCTCCTATGGAGTACCTTTAAATGGATTTGTTTGTTTCTTTATTTGTTTCAGCGTTTGTTTGGTCGGGCACTCAATAACTTCAGTCATTAACCCCACCCCCAGTATGGACTGATATTACTGGATATTTTCTGGTTGGCCCTTACACCCCCAACGTTGAGTAAAGTTTGTCTTCCATATTCGCCGCCACAGAGCATCACAACAGTCTTAGTAATGCTATTACCTGATATCCTGCCCTGTTAAACGAATGTGGTATCAGAAGCCAAACAAAAGGACGGGATTTATCGAAGGATTTTATTTCGCCGAGAATTTATCCACATATGTTAACATGCCGCCAGCACAACATAGTCACTGTACGTTCTTTCAAATTGCACCCCGCTCCCCCAGAATCGAACCCACGCGATAGAGAGGCCAGTAAGCTGATGACTCGGTTATCCGAGGTGCACTGTTCATCTCAATTGAATCGTTTATTTCAGAAACCCGTCAAACGCCACATTCCTCGTTTCGAGAAAACTGAGATAAAGTCTCCCAATTTATCTGATTTCCAAATATTTTATTTATCAAAGCTGTTGAAAAATTAATACTTTTGAAATAAATATGCAATACATGGTCTCTCCTCTTGGAACAACAATCCGTCGCTAATGCGTGTTTTAGATTTTGGCGTTCGACGCGTTTCTGAAATAAACTATTCAATTGTGGTCGCGGAGATTGCTTTCGATTGTCGCGGCGGCGGCTGCCGCCCTGGGCGAGCGCATCGCGCGGGGCGTCGCGTTTCGGCTCGTCACCGGTGCCCGTTGAAGCGTGGCGGCAGCGGCACTGGAGACGGCGGCGGTGGCGACGGCGGTGGCGACGGTGGCGGCGGAGAGCGCGGTGCATGCGCTCGTGCACACGTGCGTGCGGGCAGGGGGCGGCGGCGGCGACGGCGACGCGTCGGCGCGCCGCCTGGCGGCGGAACCGATTGCGCGCGCCCACACCATTACGCCAGGGGTGGCCATTGAGCACGCCGCCGCGCCGCCCTCGGAATTCTCCAGAGGGCGTTTTCACGGGCGGTTTTTCGGTAGGAGGCGGATGTCAGTGTACTTGTCCTCGGGTATAGAGAGAGTTTTTATAGGAAGGGTCTGCTTTGACATACTGCTGACAACGTAACTGCGGGTTATGTCTATGCACTCAATTCGTCAATGCGTTCGTTTAGTTAGCTCATTAGTAAATGGTTTTTATCTCCATCTCTTGCAATACCGTCGCTCTATATGACATTCATTTGTTTCTCAACCTGTCAAACTGGTCCCTTCTTAAAGTAACTTCTCTGTAAAGGGTTTGCCCCAGATTTGATAATGGTGATGGTGGGGGGAGGGTGTAATTTTGTAATGTCTTTCATTTTTGTCAATAAGCTGCTGAGAACTCGGGGAAACTACAGTTTATACGAGAGAAACGTATCTTGCTAACTTGTGATTGTAGAATCTTCTATCGTGAATAAACAAACAACTTTACTTATTTGATGTTAATCGACGATCTCAGATAATTTTTAAAGGGTCTGTAATTAGACATTTCTTTTCTTGTTGGAGTGTATGATTGTACGGTATGTTAGTTAATACACGAGCGTTCATTACTCAGCAACCAAAAGGAATTTTAACTTATCTGTTTATTCTCGAATCTCAAGAATGATTAGGAATATCCTATGATATACTTATATCATTTTCAGCAAAGAGCTGACTTATAAGATTATTCATGGCGGGCAAATTTACAGTATTTAATGACATATTAATTAGAATAAAGTAACTGTATCAGTGATGAGAGCTCATGGATTTATTCAGGCAAGTGTTTATACGTTATAACGTTTGTTTTGTAAACATTCATTTTACTCCTTTATTTACACAAATTCTTGCCACATTTGGCAATAAATAATTGGCCTAAAATGTAATCGTTGGTAGATGCGAAAATTAGTATGCTTAACTTCCGCATCGTTGATCAAATTACTAAAGGAAAATCAAATATTGTTTTCGGGAGCTCTTTCTATTGTGCTGGACCTGGTGAGTACTGCCTGGAATAGTCGTCTTTGTATTGTAATAGAGAACCTTCCTTTAAAGGGTGAGGGGCCCCACACATGCTTGGACTGCACGCGAAGTGCAAATTGCAGACGTAATATGAGAATTCAGTCACGATTGCTTAACGGGCACGACGCCTTCGCTTTCGGGTGGAAACCTGCAATACCAACCATGACTGTCGGGCCGGCATTCCTCTGGCGCTAACCCTATAATGACTCTGCATACTGTCGTGTTGACGTTAAGCGTTCGCTATTTGCCAAAGTAATACTAGCGACGCACAGGGGTCAGCATTTGTTAGTGCAAAATGTAAGAAGAATCTACATCCGCACCTTTTAAAAAAAAATATTAATATTCAGAGTCATCAGCAACTGCACTCCTTAGCAACTTATTTATACATTGATTTATAAATATATAATACAACAATAATAATAATACATAATAATGTAATACGTTGTTACATTAGCTAATTATAATATAGTTGTAGATAACTAGAAAATTCAATACACTCGATGGCAAGTTCAAATAGATTTTATACAATTTACAGTTTTATACAAACAATACAATTTACAAATACTTCAACATTAGCTTGGTTATTTTGTATTGCGAAAACTATGCAGATATGAAAAGGACAACAGAAGACAGAATGTGACGGCGTCAGCGAAAAGGCACCTAAAGGATGATGGCGATTTTGTATCGAGTATTTTCATATCATTACGGGAATTAATTGTGTTTTCATGATAGAGTGGAGATACAAGAATTGTTTCCGGATTCATACCATGCCTGTTTGTGCAGGTTATGCGTACGTAACAGGGATAAGCTGTTTCGTGGAGTTTTGAGGTTTGGTTTAGTACGGTTTGGTAAATTACGTAAGTACATTCGTTTGTTGCATAAGGAGAATGTACAAACGTGTGCCGTTAATCTTGGAGATTCTTCTCAGAGTATGATGTGTTTCAGGTGTCTTTACTGATGAATCTGTTGCATGGAAAGTCGAATATTTATTAGGGATAACTGAAATTAGTTTGGACTAAAAAATGAGATCTCTGGACTAATAATAGAAAAGATTTGGTTGCTATCGTGAATTGCCGAAAATAACTGATGCAAAAATGCAAGGGAGACTATGTTTGATCATTATTTTTTCAGACCATTCAAGCATGCTGGCTTCCGGAGAATGTACTCTATTTAGATCTACAAATCAATGTATTGCTTGGTTGAATCGCTTAAGCCGTGTAAAGGAGGAGTTAATTAGATGCCTTTCTTGATCCTTAAAATAAGTTTTTGAGCAATTAGTAATTTTGATCATTTCGTAAAATTCCGTTGAAAATTGTTAAGTTACTTGTTATTTTGTGCCAACAAACGTAAATATATTGTTTTGCAATGGTGGGATGCACGCCATCGAAAACTCCAAAGAAATTATTCCCATATTTAATTTAGTATCCAAAGCGAGACGTCGGCATGCTTTATGTTGAAAGATACTGGTATGTGCAAAAGGCAAGTGATTAGTAATGATGTATGCATTGAAAAACAAAAACTTTCTCGGCTTCAAATGAGAGGGCAGTTGCTAGCCGGCGCTGCGCTCTAAATGACCTCTGTGTGGGGTCATTCAATCTGCGTTCTTCCATATTGCCAGTGCGTATAGCGTGTTGATATAGATGCACGTGCAGGAGTCTTATTGAATTTATTCCAATTCAAACGCGAAGGCTAAAGACGACCAGGGGAAAACATTAAGTGACCTCAACATAGGCCATGCCGATACGCAATATGGAATGTGAGGAAAGTCCGAGGATTTTAAGGAAACGAATTTGGTTTACTAAACAACGTGCAATAAAAGAATTCCGTGAATGCGAATTATTAAATTCTAGGATTTTCCGCTTCATCTAATTAGGTTCTTGTTTATTGCACAATGAGATTTATTTGTCATGAAGAACGTGTGTCGTGCATGCGTTTCTGAAATACGAGATAGGATGGATTAATTTTAGCTTGGAAATTAATATTTTAAAATGAAATACACATTCTTGTCATACCTACCATTGTAGAAACGGATGGTGCTTCCTTTCATTTCTTCTTAATACAGCAAGTTCTATGCAAGAGCTGAAATAAATCCAACTGGCGCAAAAACCTTCAAAATTTAAATTGTCTTTGTATGGAGCTCCTTTTCCGACTCTTTCATACATTTATCCTACATCCCGGACAAAGAATTCCTAGAACGTTTTTTCCAAAGCTTTGTAATAACGTTGAAGTCTTTCAAAAAGTTTAATGAACATTTTATTTAGTGAACTTCTTTTTTGTAATTTATTTGTTTTGTATTTAGTGAACAATCTTTCAAAAGAATTTGCTTGTGCTTTTGAAAATGTAACGGTCGCTAGAAATATATTATAGAGCGAAGTGCTTTATTTAAGTAATACGTGACGGTTTTATGTCAGATTTCATCCTACTAATTTTGGAGGCCTGTAAAGCTGAGATTACTGTTTTGTTTGTCTTAGAACCATCTTTGGGCTCCCCAATATTTTGTAGTTCGTCGCTTCTTGCTCATCTTCTAGTGTATAGGCGTGGGAGATAGATGTTATGACAGGTCTGTCTTAGCGCTTCTTTTTCTTCATTTTGAAATTATTCGCTGTTCTTGCAAAATATCAGAAAGTTTCTATATCTACTTATTGATTTATTTCGGTTGTAAAATGTAGATATCTTTTAGAGAACAGCATTGGTAGATAATGAAATTCGGGTAGCTTTGCATTTCTCATGAATTTGTTTTTGGTGCCTTTGTTACATAGTGCTCATTTACGAATCCGTCTTTTCTGACGAGTTCGTCTTCCCGTTGCGTCGTCTTCGCCTGTTTTGTTCGCGGATGGGCGTGGCGAGGGGGAGGGCGGGGCGGAGTGCGTGCGGTTGCGCAAGGCGAAGCCCGCGCGTCCCAAGTGGCTTGGCGGCACGCGCCCCGCCACGCGCACTCGCACGCGTGACTTGGCGGAGCGGCGGGCGTCGCCCTCCGTCCCGATCGCCACCCCGAAGCTTCCCCATTCCTTAACCCCGGTCAGAGAGCGCCGCCCCTCCCTTCTGCGGCCCCTCCCTTCTCCGTCCCCGTCCCCGTCCCCGTCCCCGTCCCGTCCCATCCCATCCCGTCCCGTCCCGTCCCGTCCCTGTCCCGTCCCGTCCCTGTCCCGTCCCGCCACGCCACGCTTCGCGACGGGGACAACCTGGCGAAGGAGGTGGTGGGCACGATCGTCCACCGCCCTCTGTCTTTCTCTGTCCCTCTCTCTCTTTCTCTGTCTTTCTCTCTCTCTCTGTCTTTCTCTCTCTGTCTTTCTCTCTCTCTTTCTCTCTCTCTTTCTCTCTCTCTCTCTGTCTTTCTCTCTCTCTCTCTCTCTGTCTTTCTCTCTGTGTCTTTCTCTCTCTCTGTGTCTTTCTCTCTCTCTGTGTCTTTCTCTCTCTCTGTGTCTTTCTCTCTCTCTCTGTCTGTCTGTCTTTCTCTCTCTCTGTCTGTCTGTCTTTCTCTCTCTCTCTCTGTCTGTCTGTCTTTCTCTCTCTCTCTCTGTCTGTCTGTCTTTCTCTCTCTCTCTCTGTCTGTCTGTCTTTCTCTCTCTCTCTCTCTCTCTGTCTTTCTCTCTGTGTCTTTCTCTCTCTCTGTGTCTTTCTCTCTCTCTGTGTCTTTCTCTCTCTCTGTGTCTTTCTCTCTCTCTGTGTCTTTCTCTCTCTCTCTGTCTGTCTGTCTTTCTCTCTCTCTCTCTGTCTGTCTGTCTTTCTCTCTCTCTCTCTGTCTGTCTGTCTTTCTCTCTCTCTCTCTGTCTGTCTGTCTTTCTCTCTCTCTCTCTCTCTCTGTCTGTCTGTCTTTCTCTCTCTCTCTGTCTGTCTGTCTTTCTCTCTCTCTCTGTCTGTCTGTCTTTCTCTCTCTCTCTGTCTGTCTGTCTTTCTCTCTCTCTCTGTCTGTCTGTCTTTCTCTCTCTCTCTGTCTGTCTGTCTTTCTCTCTCTCTGTCTGTCTGTCTTTCTCTCTCTCTCTCTGTCTGTCTTTCTCTCTCTCTCTCTCTCTCTCTCTCTGTCTGTCTTTCTCTCTCTCTCTCTCTGTCTGTCTGTCTTTCTCTACCCGACTTTCTGTGAAAGGAGGGGTGTGCTAGCCATATGGCTGACTTAATACTTTCGTGGTCACGCTGTGTAATAATGGCAGTTTCATGACTGACATATGGGACGTTGTGACAGACGTATTAGAAAAGGAATCAATTGGGGTGCAACTTTAATACGAGATATTTATAAAACCGTTGAGTAATTGAATGTCGCAACGACGTTGAAGAAAACAGGAAGATCGTGATGTGATAAAGTTACGGTTAAACAAGAGATACCATGGAAGCAAATGAGAGGTCATTAAATTTCTTTTATGCATGTATGATACATGAATTATCACAGTCGTAATTACCCCACTTGGCATACGTAACGGCTCGGCGCACGAAACGTAAACAAATAAATGAACCCAATAATAACTTCTCTCTTTCACTCTTGGCCGAGTCCATAGCTTTCTCCTCGCAGCCCTTACGTTGTAAAAGACAAGCGCTCCACGTCGCGTCTGAGTGGCTAGCGGACGGGCCCCGGTCGGTTGCATTGTCGCCGCCTCGTTTTCCAAGTGTGAATGGGGCGCTGGGGAGCCACCGCGATGGCCGGTCGTGCGCGAGCGGGTGGGAGACGCGGCGGCCGGCGGTGGCCTCTGACCGGGCTGGAATGCCGGCGCCCGCGCGCGCCCTCCGCCACCCACCCCCCGACAATCGAACGTGCGTCTTCCTCTCGGCCCCAGCCCCGCCTCGAGGCTCTTCGCACGCCGCCGCCTTCAGACGAGCGGAGCGGCATGTGCTTGCGCTGGAAAATTTCACGGAGCATTCGGATGGTTTTACTTTTTCGTTATTGAACTTATTATCGATGTTGCACTGGAACTAATGATTGTAGGGCAATATTTGTTTAGTAATGTTTGTAGGGAATAATTTTTATTGCCAAACGGGTTTTAATATTTAGGGCCTTGAAATTCACACGGTGACGTATTGTTTCTTTTTTAACGATTTACAAGCGCTCAAGAGAACGATCGCATACACTTGTTCATTCCTATGTTTTTATTTGTTTTCTCAATCATTTATTCGTTCTTTTGATTAGTCTGGGTATGACCGTCGAAAATAAAGTAAAGTACACCTCCTCTGTGTTGCTCAGTATATTTAAGCAGTGCGTTTATCTTTGTCAATGCTAAATGACCGGCTGCGGAAGGACGGGTGAGCTTAAAAGACTAATGTGGGCGTCTGAGGGGGCTTCGAGATTGTCCAGTGGCGACGTCCTGCAATTTTTATGCCATTTATAGGCCTACCCCGAACCCTCTATGTTCAATATACCAACTTTCTTCGTGACCAAGTGTCTGTTATCGTAATAAACTTGCCCTTCCCTTCCTCGGGGGGCGGGGGGCGAGTGATATTAATGTTAAGTATGGAGTTAATAAATATTGTATTATTACAAGAGGTTTTGCTTGATGTTAAAATGAATATGAATCCAGATAATTTATTTTTTAAACCGCCACCAAGGGACGCAAAAGCAAGATACTCGTGTCAGTTTGATGAAATTTGCGGTTGCGGTTGCAGATCTAGAGCAGGGCTACTCAAGTGGGCGGCCCACTTGCGTGCCCTGGTCCAGCGCTTATTTGCGGCCCACCGGTGTCCCTGCCGTTTTGGGGGTGCGCGACAGGATAGGCGGGTACTTCGGGGCGATTCGCTGTAGTGTAGTGAGGGCGAATGGCAGTCGGGACCACTGCGAGCAGCCTGATCGCAAGTCTTGCATTTGGGCCTCCGGGATCCAGCTTGGGCCCGTTCGCTACATCCGCGCCGCCCGCGACCGGTGCCGATTTCCCAGCGCCCTCGCAGCCCAGCGCCCAAACACAGCTGGCGTCCTCTGTGCTCGCCCACCCGCCCGGACTACCCTGCCCCTCGCTGCCCCGCCGCGCCCGGGCACCAGCTCGCGCTCCGCGGCGCCTGTCTTTCGCCCCCGACTGGCGTCCGCGCTCTACTTACGGCCCGCGAGCCACGCGCTGCCGCCGCCGCCGCCGCCGCCGCCGCCGCCGCACAGGGCCCTCCTTGCAGGCCCGAGGAGAGGGGTGCACTTGATACATCGCTCAGAGGCCCGTGAATCTCAAAGGGGCCCATGGACCTCAAGAGGGCTAATGAAGTACAACGCGTCTCAAAATGTTTATTATAGTTTGAACCTTTATGTAATTTAATCTTTATCGCATCATAAATTCTTCCGTTTTGGAAGTTAATACATTTTCAACATTAAAAGCCACGCTCAAGTCTCTATTATGTCACGTAATGAAACACCGCGAATTCGGAAAAGTGCACTGAGAGCCGTTGTAAACTGTAGAGCTTAGAAGGATTATCTTATCCTAGATTATTATAATACAGAGTAAGAAATACCAATACGTACCTATACATGTCTATAATCTTTTTATAAGGGCCCACTCATTACCTTGTCTGTACCGGGACCGGGAGTTGTCGGCGGCTCTCCCTCCCCGTGCGAGCATGGGTCGCGAGCCGGGGCGATTTTCGCGCATTTGTGAGTGCGAGTGCTGAAAGAGACGGACGCGCTCTCCCAGGCCACTCGCGAAAGCACCCCGCGCTCTGGTGTGACGCCTCGGCGTTTCAAAAAGCACGAACACACAAGACGCGATGTAACGAAACGAAATGAACCTTCGCCGCGCCCGCGCTGGCTGGTCGCGCTTCGTTTGATTTCGCTTCGCCTGTTTGCCTCCTTCCGCCGCTCCGCCGGCACTTTTTTCTCTCCGGGTTACATTTTGCCTTTTCGACGGTCTTTACTGAAGCGCGAAATATGAGTCCTATGAAAAAATTCCACGTGGAATTGAATGGATGAATTCAATTGGATAATCAATTTTCCGTGTATAAGGTAGGATCTACTGATTACATAATCACTTCAGATGTCTACTATGATTTGCGTTCGAATATTGCATATACCATCGACGAGCGTCAGTGCACACATTTTCCTCTAACCGCCAGATTTTGTCACTAGTGCCCTGCATCCGTTCTTTCACTGGGATTTCTCCGACTTACTTTCCCCACCTCGCCTATTGTAAGCACCCCTACGATAGTGCATGCCGTCTCTCGCTTGTTTAGATGCGATCCCTGCGTCAGAAGGTAAGCGAAATGAATTCTTACTGCCGAGAACCGCTGAAAAGGCGGTTTGTTCTCTGTGCTGGATGATACTTTCCCCGGCTGTTGCCCTGTTCCATATGCACTTCCCACGTTTCTGCTCTACACAGAGAGATTTTCACGCCACAAATCTTTGTACTCTCCACTGCTGTTTGTCTTTCCAGCCGACGTTTTAACATCTTTCGCCACTTTCCTTTCTCGTTGTCGTTTTCTTGATCGAGCATTAACATGATCTTTCTTTATGTGTTCTCTCGGGCCTTATTTCAATTTCTTTTTCTTCTTTCTATTAATTGTCTCTCCCTTGCTATTTCATCCAACCTCTTTTCCGACCATCTTTTTCCTTCTGTCTCTTTTTGAAGTTAATTCCCCGTTTAGTCGCCATGCATAAACACCATGTGTTTCTCAAACAACTACTTAAGACCTTCACTCGCCATCTTATTCATTGCCCTATTTTTTGTTCTTTCTTTCTTTTTCGTACTTGCTCTTGGGATAACGTCAGTACGTAGCGAGGATCTCAAGATGCGCAGCTAGGCGATGTGTTGTTATGTCGGGCATTGACGATCAGTCGTAATGCACGAGATGCGATGGATGATTGGGTCTCCTCCAAGTAGATCACTTCCAAAAAAATGACCTCATTCACCGTCACGTCTTAATACCAATAGATTATCAATGCTGACGAGCTATTTGGACCTGAGATGCCAGTGCTGCCAGGCATATGCTTACGCATCACTGACCGCACTGGTATCCAATAACTGATCTGAAACATTTTGCATGAAATGAGCCTGGGTTTTCCTCGATCACGAGCGGTTTGATTTTGGACCGACCCGATTTCGCACTAATCGCTTTGCTCTTTCATCCGTCTGCTTTTCTCCTTCCTGAGAAACGGTGCTTGGGGTGACTTCGCGCCATTTGGATGTATTGAGCGAACTTGAATGGGCGGCCTGACGCGGCAGTCACAATGAAGCCGAGTTTGTCCGGAATTTCGGTCAGTCGTCGGACGGACAAAACCAATCGAAACAGATCTTCGTCCCACAGTCGATGTTTTTTGAACCGCCGTGGGAAGAGGTCGTTCGGGTTTACTATGACCATTTCCGTTTACCATCGCCTGCTTGAACGAATTCGGCACATCGGACAACGTTTGACGTTGACTGACCGAAATTTCGACCATTATCGGCTCGGCTGTGATCTAGTGATTAGACGATGATAACAAAACACCGATGTTGCCAAACATCGATGCGTAAAATTAAAACATCGATATTAATAACATATCGATCGAAAATCATCGTTATTCTATAAGTCGATGTTTTAAAGGTGGTGTAGTAGCTTCTAACAATAAATTTGTGCGCACTAAAATTTAAGTTGACAGAAGCCGTTTATATTATTATATAATGAAAATTTAACCGAGAACAAAGGTTTAAAAAATCTCCCCAAATGCTAAATACGAGAAGACGAAGGAAATCCTAGGACATCGGTATCATCTCGAGGGACCATGACGGTCTGCTCCATGACGGTAGTCCAAACCACGCTCGGTTGGTTCGAACACAAACAAGACGGTGGTACCATCGGTTATTATATATTTCAAAGTTTACAAAATTGTGGTTATGGTAATTTTTCGAAAACGCGCAAAAAATCGAAAAGCAAAAAACGAGGACCACAAAACATAGATGTTAAAAAATATTGGCTTCAATTCATCGTTCTATTTATGGAAACATCGATGTGTTTGCAGAAACATCGATGTGTTTGCAGAAACATCGATGTGTTTGCAGAAACATCGATGTGTTTGCAGAAATATCGATGTGTTTGTAGAAATATCGATGTGTTTGTAGAAATATCGATGTGTTTGTAGAAACATCGATGTGTTTGTAGAAACATCGATGTGTTTGTAGAAACATCGATGTGTTTGTAGAAACATCGATGTGTTTGTAGAAACATCGATGTGTTTGTAGAAACATCGATGTGTTTGTAGAAACATCGATGTGTTTGTAGAAACATCGATGTGTTTGTAGAAACATCGATGTGTTTGTAGAAACATCGATGTGTTTGTAGAAACATCGATGTGTTTGTAGAAACATCGATGTGTTTGTAGAAACACATCGATGGCGAGCGAGCAGTGGCGGAGCATTGGCAGAGCATTCCGATGGGCGGGCAGAATACACGAAAGTTGAAAGTTCTCTCTTGGATGGGTATTAATGTGACAGTCGGAATTCTTCTTAAAACGGTCTAGACCGTAGTTCATGTTAGAAATGTACACAACTTTTAGTATCTCAGTTGTTACGCATTTGTTCATTTACTGTAGGTTTAATTTTATTTATTGTGAACATGATTTCATATCTGATTTTAGATAGAAATATACTAGCAATCTCTCATCGAAATCAACGTGTAGTATAACGCACAAGATGTACGTTGCCCCGTCTTTGTGCTCGACAGTTGCGCCTCCCAATCGTGAGCAACAAGTGTAGTACAACTTGTAGCCAAAAATATAGTAATTGAAACATCTAGGAGACATTTACTATTAAAACCCGTATTGTTTTCGGGGAGAAAGTCTGATGAATCCGGTGTTCCTTCCTAGTCGAAGGGCAGAATTGAAAAGCGGTTTTTCCAAATTGATGTAGATCTAAGAGAAACAATTTTTCAGAAGTGAATGTATTGAAAATCAGCGTTGAAGCTCAGCAAGATGGGAATCGATGTTTTTAGATAACTTTTACGTATGAGAAATGTCAATTTTGAACACACTATTTGGCAGCATGATTGAGAAGCGTCTTAAAAATATATTGATGCGTAAAACACGAAATTAAACGGAAATGGAGTTATTACTTCGGAAAGAACTCTTCAATTCTGCGAGGAGGGAATCGCGCGCGCGAGCCATGGTTCTTTCGTCACATTTGTCTGGCAGGGCCGAGAAACCGAGCGGCTGACATTCTGCATACGCTGACCGTTAGTTTTGCAAGCCCCTTTGACCATCGTCTCCAAAGAAGAGTAAAGAGCAGATTGTCAAACGGGAGACGTGATTTGTGGCCGTGCGGAATGGAATTTGGGGCCACAGTGTAGGGCGAACGGTCCGTTGCGACGCCGCGGCCCGGGGATTAGGAGCTTTGTGCTGTGCTGCGCCGCGCGGCTCAATTAGCAAAGTTTTATTGGCGGCCGTTAACGTGGATCCGCGTGTCAGCGATGGGGCTGGGGGTCATTGGGGGTCAAAACGCCTACGGTGCTCCCTCACCCCACCCCCACCCCACCCCTCCCCCACTCCCCCTTACTCCGCGTCTGCTTGCTGGCTGTGTGCAGTGGCATGGTGGAGGCTGTGGGACGACCCCCCCCCCACACACACACACCCCGTTTGGTTCGCGATACTTTCTGACGGCACACATATTTCGTCTTCTCTGGTCTGAAGTATTTTTTCTGAAGTAATTGTCTTAAGTCTCTGTAAAGTCTGTGGTCTGAAGTAATTATGTCTTTTCATACCATTCATCCGTATATCCTGTGGGTTTCTTGTACTCCATAAATCTTCTATTCTCACTTTCTCTGACTTCATTGCCATTCTTTCTAGTTAATAATCTACTATTTCCTCTCGCTTTAAATCTGCTTGTAAAAGTGTCTTCTAACTATCAATGTAGGAATTTCCCCTTCATATAATGCCTTGGTGCTTTGTTCATTCATTGTTTCGCAAGTTCCTACTTTCCACTAGTTTTGTATTCCTAGCAAAGTTCCAAATCACATAATTTGCTGGTGGAAACGGGATGTGAATACTTAGAGAGGTTATTGTGCTTACGGACGTTGGCCAAAAAGTGTGCAGTCATAGCGGTCGCCATTCTTTTGCTCCGGTTTACGAATAGACTGAAAATAATCTCACGTCATCTCCTCCCTCCTAAATATGCTCACTCTTTTAACTTAACGCTTCCGTTCTTTCGTTTTACAAACTTCATTCTGTTTCATTCCTTAATGTTTCTTTCCTTGGTTTGCGTTGGTCCAATTTAAATCACTGTAATTACCTTGGCCAACCTAATCTTAATTTTCAATCTCGTTATTAGTTTTCGTCTGGGCAGTATAATTCTCTGTCTGGTCCTATCTCTCAGAGTTCTGATTTATCCATGTCTCCTTCCTGCTTCCTCACAGTTGCATACAATGCTCGTTTCTACTTTGCTCGAAACGGACCGTTGCCCCGTTTTTTTTTCTGGCCCCTGCATTCCCACCCCCACTCCCTTGCTCTTTGTTTCTCGCCCGCGTCTTCATGACTGATCTTGGCGGGCTCGTGCTCTCTAATTGCGCCTTGGGTGTCTTCCTGCTCCCAGGGCACTTAGCCGCTCGCTGTGCTACAAAAAGCTGCTCGCGCGCGCGCGCACGGCACCTCGCGACGCCCGCCGCCGGCATGGGAACCAGGCGCCCCGCGGCCTCTTGGAGCGCGGGCGGGGGAGCGGGGGGGGAAACGAATTTGGACCCTTGTGCACTGACATTGAGCCGGCCCCACTGACGCACTTCGCCGCAGCAGTAAACCATCTGTGCTCAATGGGGTCCTTGCGAATGTCACGTAAGATGAGTGCGAATTGATGGAAGGATGGAGAGGTAGACTGCCCCCTCCCCCTGATGGAAAAGTACTTTCTTCCAGTTAGCAGGTAATCCATATCTATCTTTGTGCGTTGACATTGAGCTGGCTCCAATGGCGCACTTCGGCGCAGCAGCAAACCATCTGTGCTGAATGGGGCCGTTGCGATCTGACTGCCGAATACTCACGTAAGCGGAGAGCGAATTGATCTGGCTACGGAGAGGCGGGGAGTGTGTTGTGTCTATTTACCCCCCCCCCCCCTCTGCTGGAAAATTACTTTCATCCTGTCAGGAGGTAATCCATGTCTAGGTGCCTCGTTTATGATTTTGATATCTACAAATTTTCGAATCGAGGAAAAGAAATATTTCCTAAGTGCGTTCTTAGGATTTCAGGTTTCTGCGTAAACGAAGATGTTTTAGTTTCACTTGTCAATTCGTCGGTTTGTCTCATTGTGTAATTTTGATTGTCCCCCATGGAGAAAATTGCCAGTTCACACTGGTATTTTCTCGTAAACGTCCCATCAATGATAGATGACAACTTGAAAATATTGATATTACAGTTTATTAGAAAATAAAATTCGGTGCATGTATACACACGCTGATATTACCTTACATATATTGAGGATTTTTCATTATTATGAGATTTGAATACAAAGACTGTTAACTTCAGGATTATAGTGGTAAAGAATGAAAATGCGTAACATTATCCTGTCTCATAATGTCTAGTTTACTTGCGTTTTTAATGTCCTCAAACTTAAAAGAAAACTTAATATTTATTATATCATTAAATGTGTAGAACGCGAATAAAAAGGAACTAAAAACAAAATGTTTCTCATTAACCAGTGTTAACGGAGGTATATCACCCTCGCGAATTTTGGGGTGTAACATATAATTTTGTGACTTTCATTTATCAAAACATTTTTAATATTAAAATGTGTCTTGATGCCACATTTTCAGAAGCCAGTTCTTCTATTTAGTGAAATCGTTTTATAAACATCATTTGCACAGCGAATTTATCATTTCATGCGAAGGAAGCCGTAAAACCATTCGGTTTTGTGCTTGCATTATTTTATTGAACGCTAATTTACAAAACTATTTGTTTAGAATTCCGAAATAAATAGAATATTTTTAAATACTGAAAGCAAATGTGATTTTTGTGGAATGGACGGACATCGTGAACACCTCCCCTGCGGAGGCGTGAATTAACGGGCTGATGGCGGGAGGGGGAGGTCGCTTCCACTTACGCCCTGAGTCCTCCTTCATTTCCTTCGCCGACAGCCCCTCGCTTCCTCGATGAGCGTTGACGGGTTCGTAACCAAGTTCTCTCTTTGACGTAAGTGCATTATTTCTTAGACGGAGGACCTCACCTTTCTGGAATTCTTCCATTCTCTTCCGATTTCCTACATTTTCGAAAGGTTGACAGGAAGAAAAAAGCTAATATTGGAAGGCAGTGCAGAAAATATGATTCAACAGAAACAGTTATTATTATGAATGAATGTAGGTTAAAATGCTCCATAATAAATAAATAATAAACAATGAAAATAAATAATAAAATATTTTTAAAATATCGAATCAGATGGGAGAGATCGCTGGAAGTGCCGTAGCGGTCTCGGACCAGAAGACCGCGGGTTCGAGTCCCGCCTCGGGCATGGGTGTGTTTGGATATGTCTGTATGTTGTGTGTTGTCCTTTCACCCCTCACTACCGTCATCGTTTCAAAAAAATCGAATCTAGCTAAATGCTGATCTCATGATAACACATGCATATCACATACTGATCCCATGATAATTACATGCACTTGCCACCGAGATATGTTTACTGAGCCCCGGTAAAAGAGTCCATGCGCGCGTGGTCCAAGTTGGCCTATTCGCGAGTAGAAATAAAATAATAAAAAATAATAAAAATAAAATAATAACAAATTAAATAAATAGCTATTTAAATCTTTAGGAAAATCAAACATTATGCCTAATCTGAAATGTTAACCATTCAGGAAATGACGTCAGGCCCTTAACTGCGGTCTATTTTTTGTGGCAAGGAGTAATTCTACAAAAATAGCTCTCAGATTTATTCGCGACTGGGAGTCTGAGCTTTATTAGTGGTTTCCGACACGTAATTATGCAAAGACAAGCGACCGCCGAGGGAGCGGCTTTGAGCCTCTGAACGAATGCTCTGGGCATAAATCTTAGTTTTTCATCTTGTTCCATGGTGAAAAGGTGCTCTTGTCCACCTCTTGGTCGGCGAGACTGGTCGGATTCCGGACAAACATGTACAGACAAAATGAATGGAAAGGCGTTATAATTAATCGTAAATCCGAGCAGTACCGGTATTTTCTCTGGAATATTTGAAATAAATAGAAAAGTTTCATCAAAATATTCAAAATCATATCTGGTAAATCCACTCGCGACTGTATATTGGCATTCATTTGGGATATTGCTGTTTAAATACAAATTAATTAATTAGTTCATTAGAGAAATATAATTTCTTTCTTCTTCCAACTCAGGTGAGGCGTTCACCATCTTTGTCTGTAAAATTAAAAAAAATCCAACAACATTTTTTATGGGCAATGAATGGTTTTTGTGTGGAAAGAAACGGATTGGACCTCCCGCGGCTGTGAGTACTAGTCCTCCACTGCGGTCCCCTTCTGAGGCGCTCCTTCTGGCTACTGCGTATATCTCGATCCAGCGCGTGGCCGGCCGCAATCGGGGACTTCGCTGCACCCTTGAGGCCAGGCGCTCGCCGGGGAGGGATGAGGCGGCCCGCGGCGCCCATGCCATGTGCGCAGCTCGGAAGAGCAGGCCGCGGGCCAGATCGTAGCAAAACATTGCTGCTTAAAGAGAATGACGTGCCTATTGGTTTCTGTGCACTAAGGAAATAGTGTACTGTGGACGATGGGCAACTGCACTTCATGTTTAGACATCAACTTTTCGCGCACGGAGATAGTATCTACTAAGTATTTGATCGCTTTCGTTTGTACATTTTATTTATTATTTGTTTTGAAAGACATTACCACACGCGTAGTGCACGTACGGTTTTCCGTGTGGAGCCTGGCACGTCTCGTGGATCGAATTATTTCGTACGTCATCTGGGATTTCTACTCTCCCACGAACATGGCACCGCCATTATAAAGTGCGAGTCCATGTCTCAACGTGGCTGTTTCCTGTTCCAACAGTATGATAGTTTTTGCCTTGGCGGAAGAGAATTGTGCGCCCGATACATGGAGACATCCTCAGCCACCTACAAAAAAGAAAGAGCTCCGCGGCGTCCTTTGATGGCTGGGGCGTCTTCTCCTGGCCGCGTCGGCGCGCGCGATAAGAAGTGACGTTTAATGGAGACGCAGGCGGCGGCGGCGGCGGCGGCGGCAGGAGCCGAGGCGCAGGAGACGGAGGCAGGTCCGCTCGGAAATCCGCGGGGCCGCGCCCCACTTTCCGCCACTATAAATACGCCTCCGCCGCCTGCGGTGGCACGGGGCGCCTGCGTAGGACCGGGGCACGCCGCCCCGCCGCCACAAACGCTGTCGAGCCCCCCCCCCCCCCCCCCTTCACCGACACCCCCGCCCCGCCACCGTCTCCGCCCCACCACTGTCGACCCTGCCCCGCCAACAGCCCAGCATCACCACCATCCTCGCCACTGCCTTCTTTCTGGCCCGTCTCTCCGCCGTCGTCTCCATCGTTCCTGTCCCCGTCACCGCCCATTTCATCGTCCCTATAGTGTCCTTCGTCTCGATCGTCCCTATCGCCGTTTCTATCGTCGCCCCTGCTTCTTCATGTCCCCGCCTCCGCCATCGCCTTCACCTAAGGCTCTCCCTCCCCTTCCCCCTCACCCGCCACTGCTTTTTTGTGGCCGCGCGAGGATGTTGTTTGTGTGCGTTTGGACGCGGTGTTTGCTTGACAAGCTGCTCCCTGGCGGCCCGCGGACCCGGCGCCAAGTCGCGCTGCGTGAAGGAAGGAGGCTCGGGCAAGCGGTCCCCGGCATGTGGAAGGATCGGGCGCTGGGCGCTGGGCGCTGGGCCTGCGTCGGCAAGGGGAAGTGGGAGGAGAGAGGCGCGTGGGAAGGGCGGGAAGAGGGAAAGAAAACGAAAAAGCTTGGAAGAAGATTTGCAGTATGACATGCTACATGTTGTTGACGGATGTTAATGACGGGATGTTAATGACGGGAAGTAAGAGGAATATCTATCTCGTGAACGGGAAATAGCGAAAGCGACAATGCAGTAACATATCTTATCAGAGAGCAAGATTCGCATACAACGCTACGTTTCTTGTGTTTTTGTTATTTATATTTTTTTAAGGTTCAGTTTTCTGTTCTTTAATTATTAAAGCTGTTGACTCTAAAGCATATGTGAAACAAACTAGACTGTTCATGTTTACGAAATGCAGTTAAGCCTGACCGTGGGTGTTTTGTTTCGTGAGGCAGGTACAGAAAACAAGGAAATAATATTTGAAACAATAATAAGCATCCAGTACATTAGATTTGTATACATTCACGCAACCATTCTACTATGAAGAAGGCGGAACATTTAGTGTTCACTATTAAGTTGCTAAGTTCTTTGAAACATCTTAGTTTGTTTTCAATGACACTTGTGTTTCTTTAGTTATTCAAAACGATTATGAAATTTTCCAAAATTTGTGATGACTCTGAGGTCTACTAAGATTGTTATACTACCACTGACTTAACTGTCGTTGTCAGCATTGCTAAAACAGTGTAGTAATAGTGTCTGGAAAGGCTCTGTTAATTAATGTGTTCTGAAATTTGTTTATATATTGTTATTTTGTTATTTTAAGGAGTTATATTTGGGGATTATCAAAATAAGTCTAACCTTGCGCTCTATAAATATCTGGGTACAACGCTAGTGTATGGACACGAAAATGCGTTGTTCCCACTGAATTTTTCTCCACTAGAAATAACTCCACTCACGCCATCTGGCTGAGATGCGAGAAACTGTTGGCTTTCCCGGTGAAAACGATCAGCAGGGCGCATCAAAGCAGCCAGCCGAAACCTTTCCCACTGCGAAGCCTCTGATGAGCGGCGGCGGCGACTTCGGTGGGCGGGCGAGGGCTTCGGCTCAGCACTCGCACTTCCAGCCCGCCCTTGTACTCGTCCGGCTCTCGCTGACGCCAACGCCCACGCTTCCTTCTTCGCCCCGCCTCGCCACCGACCATGCCACCGCCACCGCCACTGCCACCGCCCTCTCACCCGTCGTCGCCCCCGCCCCCGCCCTGGCCCCCGCCCCCGCCCTCGCACCCGCTACCAACCTCGCCGCCGCCCTTGCTGCCGCCCTTGCCCCGCCCCACCCACGCCCCGCCCTTGCCCTCGCCCCGCCCTCTTTCCGCCCCG
The DNA here is from genome assembly GCA_038098605.1 of Gryllus longicercus. Taxonomy (NCBI): domain Eukaryota; kingdom Metazoa; phylum Arthropoda; class Insecta; order Orthoptera; family Gryllidae; genus Gryllus; species Gryllus longicercus. The sequence goes on from JAZDUA010000190.1 coordinate 108,806, forward strand.
CCCTCGCCTCCGCCCCCGCCTCCGCACCCGCCTGCGTCTTCGCCCCCGCCCTCACCCCGTTTTCGTTCTCGCCGCCGGCTCCACCACCACCACCAACAACAACAACCCGCCTTTCCCCCAGCCTCGCCCTCAGCCCCGCTCCCGCACGGGGCCCCGCCCCGCTTCCGCGCTGCCGTCGCGTCGCTCCCTAGCATCCTCCGCGCGCCCTCGCCTCTTCGCCGGCGACCACGCTTTCTCCCGCGAAAACAAAAGCCATTGTCCAAGGCGTAGGACGTGGGAACGACATACGGGCAATGCCGCATCGACACGACGCTCTCTTGCTTACATTGCCGCGCCGTGTTGTTTTGCGACGCAAGGAGCTTGCTAAGTATCGAAGGAAATGTAGAGTGATGGATAAAATTCGCTGTGGAATCAACTATGCGGTTTTGAGGATGAAGGGAAATAGATAACGATGTTTATTAATTGGACATCATAAAGATCTTACCTTCATGATTTCTTTTTCATTTTAAGAGATATTAACGTGCTGAATTTAAAACTAATTTTCAAAATTTTCCATTTATGATTTAAATTAGTCGCTTGAATGTTTGCGCTTGAAAATCAAAAATTAAAATGCATATTATCAGTTTAGATTTCAAGGCATATAGATTTGCATTGAAATGTATGGCAAGTTCTGTAGGGGACTCACCATTGCTCCTTTTCGTTTCATCTACAATAGTGTCCAAAGATAAGACGTTCGATATTGGATTAAAAGTGTGAAACACTATGTCCTCGTTGTATGGATGGTTAGCGTGCTCCATTTCCACGGAGCAACCCCGGGTTCGATTCTCGGTCGGGGCAAAATTAATTGTGCGCTTTCCTTGCAATGTTGTTGCTGTGCGACGATGAGAAAGCTCACTTCTCAGGTTTAGAAGACCAGAATACAGCGTAGGGATGGCTATGTGCTAACCACACGTATCCTTTAACCCATGGCCGCAAGGCCGGGACGCTGCTGCCTTAACTCGTAAAGAGCTGCTGTGCATACATATATACTGTAAAACACTGGTCTGAGGCTTGCAAAAGCTTTGCTTAGTGGCCAACTTTATGCCGCCAAATCTCTATCCGTCGTGCATTTTGAGCAGTGTAAAATTACAAGAAAAGAAAAATAAACACCTGAAATTGAGAAACTGCTGTTAGGTATGCGTCGTATTAGCGTTCAACTGCCTGACAAATGCGATACGCAAGTAAACATCGGGTGTACACATTTCCGGTACATGAACCTCATTTTCTTTCAATTTTTATAAAATGTGTTTATTTGCAATTTGATTAATTACCGTACGGTAAGAAACTCTTATGGTATGATATTTAACATTCCTAGAGTTCATCCAGTGATTATCTTTATTAGATATTTAAACATGGCATATTTACATAATAGAGAGTTAAAATAAACCTAAACCTTAATTCTAAACGTAAAGATCTAAATCCGTAGATCGGGGGAATTTATAAATTTTGCCAAAAGAAGTCTCACCCACCAACAATAGGATATAAATCCCTGGAAAAACACTTGGGAATATTGCCACAAATTGCAGCCCTATCTTCACTAATCAGCCCCCGTCACGGCATGAGGCGAGCGCAGCAGGCGGGGCGACTAAGCCGTGGCCGGACGTCGAGCGAGCGAGCGTCGCCCCACTGTAGACGCACGTCCGGTGGGCGCTGCGCTCTGCCTTCGCCAAAGAGGGTGACGCGCGGAGGGAGGGAGAGAGGGAGGGGCGGGGCGGGGTGGAGCCGGGCGGGGCGTCGCGACGCCATGCGACGGAATCGGCGCGCCGCCGGGCGGCCGCCCGCTGACTGCTAAGGGCTTCCGGTGGCGGCCTCCGCCTGCGCCTGCGTTGGCGTGCGCACTCTGCACTCCGCGCCGCGTCGCGCCTCCCGCCTGTCTCTCGCGCCTCCGGGCCACGCCGCGCCGCGCCGCCAGCGCCACCTTGCATGCGTAAGCGACGTTTATCCCCGGCATGGTCTCCGGTGGCGGCTTGGCTCCCTTCTCGTCACTAAGCGGTCGGTTTGACCGCGGAATCTTAAAGATCGATAAAGGAGGATGGAGCGTTGGCTGCTCATAAGAATAGGTCCAATATTGGTAGTTGGAGGGATGGAAGTAACGATCAAGTAAATTGAGGTTTAAAATCACTCTCAGCATTCAGTCTCCCGAAAGCTCTGAAGAGGACAAATTTATTTTGAAAAACTTCATCGGGAAAATAAAACGTAATGATTCAAACTGAATTCCAAGTCGTTCACTTGTAACTTGCATTCTTTCTTCAATTAAATACGTATACAATATAATGCAGTAAAAATGTGAAAATGTTCACTAAAATATGCCCTATTAAGTGTATAACCATGTGTACTGCGAAAAGGCAAGTCCCTATCTGTTTCGCATTCCGGTTCGTTCATATTTGTGGAGAAAGTCGCGCTATGATGAGTAGGATTGGAGGCAATAGAAACATGTTCAAGACTTCATTTATATTATCAACATTTAAGATCTCAACGACACCTATTTCTCAAAACGATCGCTATTTCCCAATAATGTTGGTTAATTTACATACAGAAATCTGTATACCTTTCAATATACCACGTAAATACAATTGCAATTCAAATTAGAAAATTACATTGATGGGTGTAGAATAGAATTAATAAATAGAAGTAACTACGTAACAATATTTTTTTAAAGAAAGTTCCGATTAATTAACATTTTGCACAAAAACGATGCGTGTGGAGATAACCGGAAAATATGCGTAATGTGAACCATTAAACTATATTCATACGATTGGAAATTGGGTGTTCAATATACGTACCGACTGAACATAATATTTTACTGCAGAGAAAAAAATGTATATTTGCATTGAAATCCTGTCCCTACCTACATCACACTGTCATTTTGCAATGTGTATAATGTTTATGTAAAATAATGTGATTGATGCATGAATGGGTTTACACAATGTGTATGTGTGTGTGTGTGTGTGTGTGTGTGTGTGTGTGTGTGTGTGTGTGTGTGTGTGTGTGTGTGTGGTGGGGGTGCTTAAGGTCGTCCTTTGCATTTTAATTTGTTTACATTTTTACTAAAAATATTTAGGTTTCGTTGTACCATCAAACTTCAAAGTATAATTTTATATCATTTTTTATTTACTGGTACTTGGGGTTCATTGCTGCACTTATTTACGTGGAACGGTTTATGTAAACGAACTCTTCTTACACAAACTGAAAATGAAGAGACGTAGCTTCCAACTTGAGCTGTTGAAGGACATCGTGCTAACGCTATGTAATTACCCTGTTCCCCTGTATCGCACAAGAGAAGCCGGTGTCCTTTAGCGGGGAAGGAGGTTAGTGGATGAGTCTGTTTCCTAGTTTCACCTGCACCTGTCGCGGAGGCCTTTTTAGTCCCGAAGATGCCGTTCGAAAACACACACACAGCGCATGTGCATGGCACAAGTGTGGCGTTCCGTTGGCCTTACAAGTAGCCCTTGAAGTGGCTTTCTGGGAGCGTCCACTGCAACGTCGTTATGTGTAACGACATCACCTCGTTGCTGATCGCTGTCAGTTGAACGAAAATGTCGTGTTTCAAGGGTAGAATGCCATTTTTGAGCGGTTTTGCTATTTCATCGATTTGCGCTTTATTTAGAATTTCATAAAATATTTTTTTCTTTCTTACGGTTGGATTTTTATTTCCCTTTTTTTCAAATTCACAGCCTCGCACCATAACTGTGTCTAAACATTAATGTTTATATTATATTTCTTCTAAAACACACGTATCGATTAAACTGTGAAGTGCACTTGACATTTGGAAGGAGTCCTTATGAATAACATTTTCCCCATGAACTATTGTTATCGATCAATTTTTTTTGTAATCGTTTCGATTTTATTGATGGGCCTGGCAGATAGATTGGTCTTGTTAATACAAAAAAAACTCTAGTGTTTATGGAAATGTTTATTTGTAATGTTAAATATGTTTTGAGACTGTTCTCTTTGCGATGGACATTTCCAGGGTCACAAAGTGTTTCGTAACATAATGTTTCCCAAGATTTCCATACCTGTATGTCCTTTATGCAGCGCTGTGTTAAGCAAGGTGAAGTGAGCGTTGAAAGATACGAAAGGAAATGTTGGACGGCTGAATGCAGAAACGTTTTCGTAAAATGTGAAATTCAGGCAAATTGATTTAATCGAACGTAGTAGGTGAAATTATTAAAATATTGCAAATTGGTAGTCTTTTATGTTGTAAACAGAGATAATAAAACAGAGTTTGCTTAAACTACCGCGACAAATTCGAAACGTAACCTGTTTCCTTACGCGGAAAAGAAACAAAATCAGACACTAATTGGAATGTCACATCGGAGGGAGATCAAAAACAATTTTTTGGCGGTAGATCTGTACATATATTGTGTTATAAATAATTATACAAGTTCTATAATAGTCAGTTTATTTGTGATCTGATAAGAGTAAGCTCTATTTCGTTGGACAAATTATAATAAAAGAGCGTCGTTGGCCTTACTTTGAGTCTTTTAGGAACGAAATCTCTTGGTACCAATCAGTTTCGTGCGTTGTAGCCTTATGGAAATGCGATATTTCAGAAACGTTAGTTGCTGAAGAATTTTGGACGAATTCTTGCAGTAATTGAGTTAGAGATTAAATATTAAAGAGGAGGATTTATTTACTTTATTCTAAAAACACAGTTACATTTGTGTGTGACGTTTGTGAGGGAAAGGCTTCGTTTACTTTTCAGAAAGAATCAATATCCTTGGCTCAGGGGAAAAGTGCCAAAAACTCCGAACCAGATTGTGGTCATGGACACTGATCATAGGAATACGTACTTTAGTCTTTTGGAATTCCACAATTTATATTTTTCTGTCTTACACTAGATACGCCTTATTAGTATCTATATTGTAAAATAAATATTTTCGTGTTTGATTCTGAGTATAGTCACTAGTTGTACGCAGAGTCGAACTTGCTGAAATGTATTCGTATGTGGATAACTTCCAGAGACAAAAAAATTAATTAAGGTTTTTTTTTCGCATGCTAACCAATAAACACGCCGAATTGAAGATCTCATATGAAGCATCATGTAATCTGCTTAGATTGTGAAACACTGATAGGGCATTTTCATTGTCTTGCACCAACTAGTTGGCTGCCAACTCTCAGGGTTAACAGCTCTGCTTAGGGCCCCAGACAGCTCTTCCGGTGGCGTAAAGCGTGACGTGAACTAGAAATACGGACGGGCATGGCCTTGCTGGAGAATATACACAAGTTATAGGTGCAGATGTATAGCCGCGGATGGCATTGGTTTATTTTAATGTTGATTATCCACGCACGTCTTAACGATCTGTCGGATCATTTCAACGGAGAAAGGTCGGCGGCAAGAAATGATAACAAGGACCGCTCGTGAATAAAACATAAATTGCTGTAATAACGTGGGTAATAACTGTTAGAAATGAACGCTTAGTGTGAAAACGTACAATTAATTGCTGTCATTTAGAACCAAACAGTACTAATTATAAATAATAAAGAATGTCTCATGCAAATAGGAATGTTTTTTGTTTGCATCTTGAGGTCTTATATGAATTACACAAGACATGGATCTCATTACATAGATGCACATTTATATTGGCCCCATTTTCTTGGCAAGCTTTATTTGAGAGTATTTTTTGTAAAAGTATGTGAACATACAATATCCGTGTATCAACTGTTTACTCCGAATTTCAAGTTCAATATAGGTACGATTCTACCTACTTGCCGTGCGGTTGGTAGCATTTAGGAGTATAATGGTGTTCCAGATAAGAGACCAGATGTTGTATTTACAGTAACAGTACTCGCAGTATGCACTGAGTTACGTGAGCCCGGGGGGAACACATCCATAAGGTTAGTCGCAGTCAGAACAGTTGAACATTTCGGTTGGTCTCGTCTTGTGGCTGTCGTCCTGATTGGACTCCAGCTTTCAACGTAATGTTACTGCTGAGAATTACTTTGCAGAATATCCTGAAGAGCTGGGTCTCATTCTTTCATTAATTCGATAATATTTTTTATTTAAAATTATATTTTCTTCTAATTCACAACTTTGGCATTTTGTTTTCAGTTTGTTGCGTGGTCTTCGCGGCAAAAAAATGGTTAATGATTTCGTTTTACCATATCATAGTAACGTTGAAGTAACATTAAGTCAATATCTGCCATTCCAACGTTAATTGCATTCATTTTCGATGGTTTTGCAAGTTCTGTAGCACTTCGATAGATCTCTGGAAAGTCTACACGGGAATGTAGGTTTCCTTTCGTAACCTAAAATGAGGAACCTCCTCGGCTAGGACTCGAGGAGAATCTCTCGTTGTTGGGCCGATATTTGTTTCCCGTCGGGGCGCGGCGTCCGGGCGCTGTGTCGCCATGTGTCGCGAGCTATTTTCTTCGTGGCCGCCGCCACCCGTCGGTCGCCCTGGCGGGCGGAGAGCCACTGGATTGTTCGCCGAGGAAGCAAAGCGCGCGAAGCAGCTCTCAGGCGGTGGAGTTTCTCTGCCGCGGCCTCCTAGAGGGCAGCACGGATCCGGTGTGCCGGGGGTCACTGGTGTGCCGGGGGTCACTGGTGTGCCGGGGGTCACTGGTGTGCCGGGGGTCACTGGTGTGCCGGGGGTCACTGGTGTGCCGGGGGTCACTGGTGTGCCGGGGGTCACTGGTGTGCCGGGGGTCTCTGGTGTGCCGGGGGTCTTTGGTGTGCCGGGGGTCTCTGGTGTGCCGGGGGTCTCTGGTGTACCGGGGGTCTCTGGTGTACCGGGGGTCTCTGGTGTACCGGGGGTCTCTGGTGTACCGGGGGTCTCTGGTGTACCGGGGGTCTCTGGTGTACCGGGGGTCTCTGGTGTACCGGGGGTCTCTGGTGTGCCGGGGGTCTCTGGTGTGCCGGGGGTACCGGGTGTGCCAGGGTTACCGGTGGACCGTTATAGTAACGCGGCGACGCTTGGCGCGGTTTCCATTGCTGTGATTTATCGCTGTTGTTTCGGAGGCGCGCTGTTAACTCGGCAAAATCCATGCGAAATAGAAGACACGCGGCTCAAGAGTGGATGGGGCTAGAGTCAAGGAAGCCTAAAAAAGGATATTGTTGGGATTTTTGATGGAGAACTTAATTCCGAGTTTAATTTTTTCCTAGTATCTCGTTGCGGCAGACAAAACGCTTCCAATAGTAAAGAATTAAGATTCTGTAGTTGTTGCGAAAGTAATGTGGTTTGTTTGTATAATAGGCAACCCGTGATACTGATGTGTATAAAGTGCTGTCACACATTTTGTCAATCAGAAGGATTTGGTGAAATAATTTGTTTCAAATCTGCAATAGAGAATTAAATCTAAAACATTCATTATAAGCGTAATATATGTTCCACGGAAAATTATTAACATGCATATTTACACTGTCATTAACTTCAATATTTTTACGAAGTTTCGTTTATGTATTATATTGATAAACTTTCATTGACTGCTGGAAAGGAGAGAATATTGCTCTCAGATCATGAAAGCGTCATAAGAAAAATTACAGTAAAAATGCGTATTTTCTGTGTATCCGTAACGCGGGTTAGTGGTTTCGCCCTGCTTTCAATTTCTGAGTATACATCTTTTCTGGCGAAACAGTCTTCCTTCACATTTGAAAGAGTAACGCAAATACTAGATGCACTTCCCAACATGCTATGCACGTGAAGAATCTGATAAAATTTCAGTTTTCGTCGACGTTTTTTGGTAATATCCTGCAGAAGTCTGAAAATGAAATGGAAACGAAGCATATCCTTGATGGATTTTGCTCGATTTGTTAAAGTTCTGTTGCCAGCTACCTTTTTTTAAATTCCTTCCTTCCACATAGCTGTCAATTCATCATTTCCTCCATTAGCCTTCCGTTGCTCAGTGGCATTGTCTTTCCCTGGCAGTAAAGGAACTCACGCACGTGGAGGAGTAACTGCAGGCAAATGCCGCGCGGCGACGGGCGAGTGATCTCGCCGCCGCGGTGCGCGCTGCCGCCTCGCGCATTCATTCCGGAAGAGCGGCGGGCGGGGCGGGGCGGGGCGGGGCGGGGCGGGGCGGGGCGGGGCGGGGCGGGGCGGGGCGGGGCGGGGCGGGGCGGGGCGGGGCGCGCGTGGGTTTTACGAGACAGGCCGTCGGGCGCGGATGCCCCTTCCCTCTCCGCCTGGCGCTTTCTGAGCTTTCTCTCTCCTGAGGGGCTATTAACGAAGCCTTGACCGCCGCCCCGCCGTGGAGGCGGTGACGCCGGCGCGCGCTCGGGCGGGGCGGGGCGGGGCGCGGAGCGGGGCGCGGAGCGGAGCGGAGGGGAAGGGAAGGGTGGGGAAGGCGCGCGCTCGTTCATTGAGGCCCAGACGTCGAGGGGTAATTGCGAGGCGGTGGCTCTTGACCGGTTGGCCGTCGCCGGAGCCGTGCAGCCGAGGAAACGATGCACTTGCGACTGGGTGACTGCATGCGGTTACTCCTCAGCGTAGGGAGAGAGGACGATAGCTAGAATAACAGGAATGCTGCCTTGAGCGGGGCAGTGGCGACAGGAATGTATACATCTATTCAAATGATGCGATGGCAGATGACGTGCATACGCTAGCAGCAGGTAGTAGCTAGGTAGCAGTAAAACACCGATTGTGATGTGAAAAACCAGGATGAGAATGTCGTGGGTAGTCATGGGGGAGTGTGTAGTGGGGATGGTGGTAATGTGAAAAGGGATAGCGTTTTTGTGGAAAGGAAGACTGCGATAATTAAAAGGGAGGAGTCGATGAAGAACGTAGTAAAAGTGGCTGGACGGAGAAGGAACCAGGGAGAGAGTTGGAAGCGAAGCATTAATGGCTGGGGGGATGCGGCTGGACGTTTGTAAGAGGTGGATTCTCGTTATAGCAGCGGAGGCCATTTTCGCCGTTTTCACTTGGCGCACTCGAGTTACAAATATGGGCAGACGGAGAATGGGAATGCATGTTTACTAATACGTAGGCTGTATTCTCCAGGCTCCCTAATTAGAGTCCGCTTCAGAACGTTGACCATGAGCGATCTCGGACCGAGAGCGTTTCTCTCGATGCCGCGGAAGCGCGTCCGCGCGTCTGCGAGCTCCGGAGCGCGCGGCCGATATCGAAACGCGTACGAGGGCGAAACGCGGCGAACGCGTAACGATTAAAACGAGACGGTGACGTACGTCGTCCTCGTCCGGTAACGGTCGCCGTCACGGGCAGGCACGCGGCCGATGCGTATGGATCGCCGCCGCCCACTGCGCCGTGCAACTTGCTCTGTTACGTGTCGCGTTGCACGAAAGCTTGCATGGCGGGTGACGTGGTCCGCGGCCGCGTCACGGCGCGTGAGCGTGGGAGGCATCGATGACGCGTGCCTCCGCCGCCCTCGCCGCCCTCGCCGCCCTCGCCGCCCTCGCCGCCCTCGCCGCCCTCGGCCGGGCCGGTTTCCGCGAGGTCGCAGCGGCGGCTCCCGCTCCGTGGGAAGGCTCGGCGAGCGGCCTGCGGCAACTGGACGGGGCGGGAGGATGGGGTGGATAGGTGGCGGTCGGCGCTGGCTTTTCCCCTCAAATTTCTCTGCCCCCTTCTGTCTCCGACCTGGGATTGTTAAAAAAATCATTTGTTCTCGTTCGACAGGCTTGTCCTTCATGGAGATTAATTAGGAGGAGAAAGTCCTTCGAGGAGGCAGTACATAGTTTTTGGCCTTTTGGGAATGGCCATCCATAAGCAGTGGTTTTTATTACTCGGAAGTGCGTAAAAATTGTGCTAAAGTGAATAAGCAGAAGTTGAAGAATGTTTCACTTTTGGTGTATTGACGGTTATTGGGATTACGCTGGTTTGAAATCCGGGGTCTTTGGGATACTTGGATTTGATATGTGGGGTGCCTGAGAATTTAAAAAGAAGTAGGATCTTCAGTGGCGTAGGTGGAAGGGGGTTGTGGGGTGCGGTCCGCACCGGGTGACATGGATTTGAAAATTTTATAGTTGGAATTATATAATTTTAATAATTTATTTAAAAAATATATATTGATACTATTCGTTTTACCCCAACTGAAGCTAAGCCACTACGCCTTAATGGATGTTTCCAAATTGACGGGTTGAAAAGTAACATTTTCTTCATACGGTACTGTTACATTGACCTGGCGCCAACCGAGGTTCGAAACGCTTAACAGTCGGCGTCCGTTAATAGCAATCGAAACAAAAGTGTTGTTGCTAAAGATGGAGTACGAGTACACTTCCACCTAGAAATAGTATTTTTTTTTTTTTTTTTTTTTTTTTTTTTTTTGCCAAGATGATATGATGATATTAAGAAAAGTGTTTAATGACACGGCCGACAACACAAATGAGACTGCAGAGTGCTATTTTTAGGTCTCATTGCTTTATTAACTGGCACAGTTTTATTCATAGGAAATGTAACAATACTTCCGGATTTTTACGGATATCACATTTTAATTTTACTGTGTCCATGTACGCACTTCAATTTTCAGCCATTACATGTACCCATTGTGTGCGTGTAGTTGATGAATATACACAATAGTCGCGTGGAGACCCTTCTCAGATGACATGCTATATTTCTTGTACATTTTCCATTCTTGATGCAAAGCGTATTAACGTACGTGCACCGTCGGAATTTTCGTTTACCTTTTGGCTGGTCTTTCCCTCGCTGCGGCCGGTTTCTGCGAGGTCGCTCCACGTCTCCAGCGGGGGAATGCACGCCAAGTACCAGCGGCAGCTGAAGGTGTTGGCGGGTTGTGTTCCTGTGCGCGCGTGTAATTCAATTTTAGTATTTTTTATTTTGAATAAATTATTTTTTAAGTAACTCTTTAAGCAGTATTTTTATTTGGCGCAGCAAGTGTCGAGGAACTTGGACAATATTAACTGTAGCAATTGAAATAAGTGAAGTCACTGAAGTGGATGATCTTAATGGAAATTCGATATTACTTTATTAGTGTTTTAGTACATTAACTGAAAATTGACTGTTGTCACAATGCGTTGGCAACTTTCGAATTGAGTATTTTGTATTTTCGTATTTTTGAGACAATTCGTAATAGTGCCAAAATACCCGAGGTATTCCCGTTCATCTTTCGCGTTCTCCACCTTTAGTATGATATAGTTTTCGCAAGACTTGTGGTAGCGTTGAAATGCTCAGGCAAAGGCGGCTTGATGGAGTGGACGGGCTGTTGCAAGCGTTTGCATTTGCCCCAACCGCACACATTTCACACGGAAGACAGGGTACAGATAAAAACCTCTTGCATCATTAGTTAGTATGAATTATTGCAGTACTGTGAAGAGGATAAGAACATATTAGCCATTAGAACCCAGGCCGTAGTACCCACCCAGTCACCTTCTGTTTCCTTTCGTCATTTTCTCCTGTCGTTTTTCGCGGTCTCTGCTGTGATCTTAGCCTCGGCTGCCCCTGTAGCCCTTGTCTTCTTTCGCCGCCAGCATTTCTGTGCGTCCACTCGCCTGCCAGCCAGGTCGGCCCCGCCGCCCACCCTTTCTCTGCTGCAGCACAATCGCCGGAAGAGAAACCGGCTGCAGCGCGATCTGCAGCGTCGCCCGCCGCCCCCGTCCCCATCCCCGCCCCCGCCGCACTCAGTCCCCGCCGCGATGAGGACGCTTACGCACGAACGAGAGCAGAATGTCGGCCTCGCCTCTTGGGCGATTTGAAAGTGGCATGGGGAGCAGGTTCTGGAGGAATAGGTGTGTATTAGTTTACACCTCTTAATGGAGGAACGCTCTCGTTTTCTTGTGAGGAAAATCGCCTGACTCGACGTAATTCTAAGTTGATGTTCATTTGTTTCTATGTAATTTAAATAAACGTAGTTAATTTGCCTGGATATGAAATTACGCATGTTACATTGTTTTGTAAGTATAATTTGTGTGGCTTGCTACAAAAACTGTGATTATAAAATCTCGTATGAAATGCGTGGCATTTTAGTGCATGATTATAATTTTCCAGCTTCAATGTATATCATTTGTAGAAAATTTTGAATTCTCTCTTAATGAAGGAAGGTATAAAAATACTTTGAAATGAGGACTGAGGTATTCATTGCAGGGTCTCTGATCATCTGTAATTTTTAGCATTTGAACTCTAATAGGGTAAGATTTCTGAGGTGACCATACAAAATCATTATCACGATACATACAAGGGCCATCGCAACTAACGTGAGCATTTGCCTACACGGACGTTAAAAACGAACGATTTGACGGCGACTCTTTCCAAACGACAAAGCAGTAATTTTTATTTTTTTTGTGATGCAAGCCATTGGCACCGGAATATTCCCGGTGATGTTTTGGAGACGCGCCAAATGCCGCCATAAAAGCCGCCCCGCCGCCGACGCGGGTGAGCGGAAGGCCCGGACAACACCGCTGCACTTGCGTCCTTTTTATTGAGGTCTTAACCCGCGCGGAGCGAAGCGGAGCGGCCGACGCGCCGCGTTCACGCTACTTCACGCGCGGGGAGGTGCGGCGCGAAGCGGCCGGCCTCCATGCGGCGGCGCGCAGTGGGCCCGAACGAGCCTCAACGCGCGCAAAATGTTTTCTGGCATTTCCGAGCATGCGTTTAGAAAAAAAAAATTGTTTACATGTCTAGTTCCGAAAGTGAGTCTCTTTCGTATGAATGAAATATTGACGGACGTTCGTCGATAGGAGCCGAGTTTGGGTTGGACTGTGCCATCCGTTTAATTTTCAAGTTGTTCTTTATATTTTATTTTGAATTTTAGGGGTGATTATATTAAATTAATTTAAGACCTATTCAATTATTTATTGTAATCAAAAAACAAGTTCTGTGTAATTTCTGGCTTGTTAAAACTAATCTATAATCACTCCTGAATCATTCTGCAACCAATATTTAATTTGCAACATTGTCTATTTACCTGTTTAACATCAAAATTGAATATTCTTCTCTGTAATGATTCTGTAGTTCGCCAAAGACACTTTCGTACGGGTTGCATACATTATTTCTTTTTAGCACGAATTCATGGAAAAAGACTTGTTTACATTGTTGGAATCATTCTAAATATGTAAGGAAGCAGCAATGTTGATTTGTGTTGCCTCAGTGTTTGTTTTTTGTTTTTTTTTTTTTTTTGTTTTTTTTTTTTTGTTTTTTTTTTTATTTCGCAGATGCCGGCTGGTTTATATAGTCATGTTTTCTTTGCGGTACGCGTGCAGCGAAGTCTTACTTTGGCGTACCCGTACCACGAAGTAACACTTTCTATTCAATACACGGCGAATGTAAATACTAGATACCCTGCATAGGTGCTGCATATGTGTGTAATGCGTGCCAATTCTCATGAACTTTTTTCTAATAAATGTTCGTTTTTTATAATTTAGGTATGTTCTATTTTTAACATTTCTATCCGTTGTAAGGACGAACTGCAATAGTTGAGTGGCAACATCTTTGCATATGCAGCTTCCTTGATTGGGAGTTCTAGAGTTAGTCCTGATTGCTGGGGATTTTCGCCACAAGCTACATAGCAGGGTCGAATTCAACGACTGTCTGGGGAAGAATTCTAGCGGTCGGTTGCTCTGATCCGTAATTTTCCGTTATTTCTCCAATCAAACCAGTGAATGCCGGATCAGTACCCTAACTAACGGGCCACGGAACGCACACGATCTTTCCTTCTTCAACCTTGTCCCTACTTTCGCACTATACATGCACTTTTATGCACTACACAACCACACATGTCGGGAAACCAGTATGGGACTTAGAGGTTGTCCCGGTTGGGGCAGTGGCTCGCTGGAGATACACTTGGACAAATCCCGCAGTCTGACGAGTAAGTTTGCCCCGGATCTGACGTTCAAGTGGGGGAGGAACACTACCACTTCTTATAATATATTAAGACAAAAAGTAAATACACACTTCCTCCATTGTTAGATATATTAGAATGTAAATTGCAATTTTTACTATATCATCGTCACATAAAATGAAATAATATCAGAGAAGGCCAAGTTGTTTTCCGAACTGTTTTGCAGTTGTTCATGACGTTCCATGAACCGGAACCTAATGCCATGAAATTTGTTATATATTTTCAATTTTAATACGGCTGAATTTCGCCAAGTGTATTTTCACTACCTTAAAACACCAATCCATTTGACGCATTCGACATCCTTATTGTTACGAAGAAATGGTGGCTTGCTGGATTTCAGCGTAAGGCGTAAATTTCTGACATGAAAGTCAATAACAAAACACCACAACGATTATTATCAATGAACTTGAAACTAATAATCAAATTGTCGTAAATATTAAATATGGGGAAACGATTAAGACTATTATTGTTATTTTTACTATTAATAATAATAACACTTTTATATTAAAAAAGATATCTAGGTCTATCTACTGGATATCTAGGATTTAGGAAAGATGGAATTGTGAGAAAAATGAGGCATAGAAATGAATTATTAAATTGACTCCCTGGTCCAGTGTATTGAGGCAAGCAAAGTCGTGCCTCAGTCATGTAGCACTGACCACTTTTTCTTACCGTGTAATCTAATTAAAAACTTCAAATTGGAATGAAAATACTTTTAAACCATTTTAAAGCGTCGGCGACGCCACACTTGGCTAGTAATGAAATAGTAAGCTCGTCCAAACAGCGGCGGATTGTCAGGTAAAGGGCGTAGCGAAGTTTTGCCGGGGGCTGTTCGGTCCATTCGCGGCCAGTGCGCGGCTAAGAGCGGGGGCGCAGCTCGGCGGGGCGGGGCGGGGCGGGGAGGGGTGGGGGCGGGGGAAGAGGGAGGCGCCGCCGTTGTGCGGCGGAGCCTCCCACGAGATGCCGGCGCCGCCCCTGCTTCGGCAGAAGCTGCTCTCGGGCGCGGATGAAAGCGAGCCGGCGCACTCTCGGAGATGAGACCCGCCCTCCAGGGACGCCTTCCGCTAATGTGCGAAGACGCCCGTAAAATATTGGTCTACTTCGATCCTTACGTCACATTAGAGTGATTTAATTGCTGTTCTGTTTGCATTACCTAGCAGTGATCACCAAGCATAATAAACGAAATCTATGCATTTATAGTAATAAAGGCATAATAGTGTAAAAGTAGTACGAGTAGCTCCATTGCTACCGAAATTTGACTGTTCTCACAGATGTTGAGTTACGACATGACGGAGGAAACCACGAAATCACTGTATTTCGATCGGCATCACGCTCTTCCGACCAGTGAAAAGCCCGGGAGCCAGTGCTACCAATTCAGTCTTTTTATTACCATAATTAACTTTCTCGGCCCTGATAGGTTTCGGCGGTCACTCGAACTCCTCCCCTGCGCGGCGTGTGCGACAAATGTTTTCCCGCGGCGGCGGCAACCGCAACCGGTGCGTCGGCCGAAGCGCGAGAAAGTGCGGGACGCGGAGCGGAGCGAATCTAGGCGGCAGGGGAGGGGGAGGTTAGGGGCGGGGACGGGGGCGGTGCAGTGCGGTGCTGCGGCACGGGAGCCTCCCACACTTTCCAGCTCTCCGCCCGCACTCGCTGCACTCGCCACTGGACCACGCCCCACCCCACCCACCCCACCCCACCCCACCCCTCCCCACTTTTACAAACTATCCCCAAGACTATGTTTTATGCCGTATATGGTAAAATTGTTTTCGTATGCTTATAACGGACCACTGCCTTCGGAATTGTCAACTTCATTCGAGACTTTTGTATAAGGTAAAGCACGATTGAAATTGTATTTAAAGTTCTTGTCTTATTTTCTCAAAATATTCTTCGTTTATTGAAAAGTAAAATTCAGTTACGAATGAGGTTACTACAGTATCATCAGTGTGTAAATCGACTTGTTCGTCAGGGATTGTCGGGGAACACGTAATTAATCAGCACGACAATGTGTTTGAATTGAATGGATTTTAATCTCTCCGATAAGCTTTCGGAGACAGACACCGTTTCCCATTTACGCCAAATATTCGTTTATTTTTCCTGTAGGAACTTCACTCAGTAGATACCGAATGAAATTCAAGTAATGAAATTGCTGCACCATGTTTACGTGGTCTCATCTCTGCAGTGGAGTTACATAGGATAATTTGCTCGCTTTGCATCCAAAATGTTTGTGGTCTCGATTTAGAATGAGCGAAGAAAGAGAATGGGGCAGTTGCGCAGTTCGAAGTGAGAGCCTCCCCCCCCCATCCCCCCCCAACCACCCGTCCGACCACCACCGGTCACGGCACGCAACCAGAACAAGAGATCAAAGCTCGATTTGTGCCGGCGCCGCGGCGCTAGCTCGCCCTAGTTGGCGCTGCTAGTTCTAATTACTCGGGCATTTCAGTTTGCGCGCTCTTTCTCAGACATTAGGCAAATGGCTTCCGTTAAAACTTTGCGCTGATGAAGGAGCTGACGAATGTTCGCGGAATGAGTTTTCCCCATTCAAGCGGTAGGCATAATTGCGCACCTGCTTGCATTACGGAGATTTGTGGTTATTTATTGTTTCGGCGTTCACGCAAGGAAGCGGACGGGAAATAATTGGAGATAATGGGATTCAATGTTTAAGCGATATGAAGTGTTTCGGAATGTCATATCATCATAGGATCGTGGATTACTCTCTTTAAAATAATTCCTAAATGTGGAATATACATCTTTTTTATCTCTGTGTGTAAATTACGTTTTAATTTCTCTGAGTTTTTTAAAATCTGATATTTAGAAAGGTTGCAGTCAAGTGTAAGAGCGAGATACTTTTGGGGGGGAAGAAGGGGGGCAATCACATGTAGTTCTTTCGAACTTTTTCTTTCGCAACACGAGTTTGCGGAGATGAAATACGTGGAGCAGAACCAACGTTCATTGCGTATCAGTGTTCCATGAACCCGCAATCGATGGCATCTTCGTTCTTCTAATTGCCGAGAGCGCGAGCGCTCCCCGTGGCGTGCATCGCACAAGCGGTCCGCGCTACGCCCACATGAGCGACGTGCGACGCACTCGCGAGTTGGGCGGAGGCGGGGCGGGGGCGGATTAGCGGGAAGGGGGAGGGGAGGGGCCTTGGCGCCGATAGCGATCCCGTGCGTAGCCACGCGTGGACGGGCGCCGCGTGACGTGCGCGTGTGCGTGTGTGTGCGTGTATGTGCGCGTTCCCGTCGCGAACGCAAGCATACCCCCTTGTCTCGCCTCAGCGAACACAGAAGCAGCGTTTTTTCACTCGAATATTTGATATGGAGCCTTAGATTACAGATGTGGTGAACGCGAACGCAATCCACACACACACACGTAGGGGGGAGCCACGATTGCGTAGGTAGTCGTGGTCTCTGGTGGAGGAATGTAAGCGCCCCCACCCCCGGAGCCTGAGCTTCACGGCGCAACTCACGTCAAAAATATGAGGTAGATCCTCAGTGAGTAGGTGGCTTGCTACCGACCTTCAGCGGGATTGGGCGTGGAATGCGTGAGCCGGCATCCCCTGTGCGGCTTGGCGGCGTTCTTCAAACCCACATGCAGAAGTCCAGACGGGGAACACGAACCTCCCTGTCGAGGTTGCCCATGTTCCAGCCAACTCACATCGATAGCCTCGAGGGAGAGATAATGAGGATACGGGTTGGGGACACAGAGTCCCCTGGGTCTTGACCCGGGGGCCAGCCGGTTGGTCACTTGGCTGCGTCGTGGCTGTGGTCCGACACTGTGGGCAAAAAGGAGGGGCTTTTCCCGGCGCATGTGAGTAGCGCCTTGTTTTGACTCCGGTACTAGCCTGGATAGCTAGGAGCTCTGAGCTGGCAGGGCGGCCCGCCCCATTCAATGGGGAGGTCAAACTGCGTTCCGGCGGCATCCGGATACCAGCCTGTCGGCGTACTTGGCGTCGGTGGGGGGTGAGGATAAAAGCGAAAAGCTTACGTGCCCACCCCGGGGCTAAAGCCCCTTGGAAAAACAAGTGCGTGTGTGGTGTAGTAGATCACACTTACACACGCATACACACGCATACACACGCATGCACACGCATGCAGACATACACGCACACATACACACATACACTCATGCACTCACTTACACGCAGGCGCGAGTATTGCATGTACATCGAGAGACCTTCTCTCGGGCATTGAAGTCCCTCTTTATTGCGCTCGACGTGTCCCGTCGTACTACATTCGCCACAGTGTCATAGAGTGGACATTCTTTCGTTTCTTCTGCTGTTCTTAATTCAGTTTTTGTAAAGTTAAGATATTTTAGACGATAAGTCATGTCTTGGAATAATAATGCGCTGGAGTTGATCTGATTGATAAAATGTTTCTTGAGTAATTTGTATTAAAGAATAGATATAATTGTTTTAATAATAGTATATTCTTTAAAGAACTGTTAATGGTGGTTATTATTCATGAGTTGTTTACGACACGAGAGACGCAGCAGAGTTTCGTAATTTCTACGAGTAAATAATAGCTATTATGCGCGAGTAGAAAAGACTACTTTCTCTGCGACCTTAAAATTTCAAAGTCGAGTTTCATTACTGATTTCTGGAATTTTGAGTGAGCTTCTAATTTTATTTCGTTGTGTATGTACAAAGTCCTTCTTAACATTTGGTAAATATGCCATAAACTGACATTTATGTTGTTGAGAAAGTTTTGTAAAATAATTCAAGAAAACATTATCTCTAAGAGACTATATACTGTTAGTCCTTCTCCACTTTATAAATGTATAATTAAGATTGCTTATATTCCTCAACATATTCGATTCTTCTGTTATTAATTGTGGAGTTGTCGAATTTGCTACTTCCAAAATCTCAGATGGCGTAGATATTTCATTCTCACTGATGCTGGTTTCAAGACCGATTTTCTTTTCAATGAACAGTGAGAAATGAAATGAGAAATACGAGTACAATGTGTAGATTACGTACACGAAACCACGAAATCATCTGTTTATCGCGGTTCAAAAGAAACGCGAATTGCAAAGAGAACGCAATTCTCCCCGTGCATTCCCAAAATTCTAGGAATATGAATGGTCGAGAGGCTATGAATTCCAAATTGGAATCCACGGGTGTGGAATCTGTCATTCCTCGAATAATCATACAAACGGATACATACGGTATTGGTTGGTCGTAGATAAATGATTTATTGTAGTGTTTTCTCTCTCGTAGCACATTGTCTAAAATAATGAAATAGTGACGATGGTTCATTACCTCGGCTACGAATATTGAAGTGGACGTAGCGTCCACTTTGTGAAAGATACTATAGTTCTAGGGAAAGAGTATTCGCTGAGTTCCGACCCTTAAGCCTTATGTCGCCCCTGCGGGTGTTGAGGCGTGACCTGAACTGCAGCCGCGACTAAGAGAAGAATGCTGGCGACGCTCGAAAGGACTGAGCTGCCCCGCAGCCCGCGCGCGTCGATGTTTACAGCGCCACACAAAAACGCTCGCTCGCGGAGCACCGCGCCATCAACTCCAGGCGCCATCAGTTCTCCGGGGTTTTTGAGGGCGTTTTTGGGCGTTTGCGCTTGCGACAAGCGTCTGCCGTGGGGCGTTCTTCGAGGCGCCTTCGGGATATCAGACTCGAGTACGCTAAGGGAGATGCCCCTCTGCAAAACGTCAGTTGGTCAGAGCGATGATACAGTGATGAAAGGAAAGTGGACGGACCTATACCACACGCATGCTGGAGAGTTTTCGTGAACTAAAACTGTCTCTCAACAATCTTTATTTTTAAATTGAGACACAGCGACCTAGCACAAAATCATTTTGGTTTGTGAATGGAGAGCATATTGATTGTAACGCGAGACAAGAATGTTTGGTTCTCGTTCACCGCAATGCGTTGACACGTGTGAAGGGAGTTCGGGTAGCCCGAGGCGCGAGAGCGGCGCGTTGCGGGGGCGTGGTGTCGCAGTCGTGCGCCATGCGGCCGGCGCCGGTGCGTGGACGGCGTGCACGGCGTCGTTCCGGCGCGTGGGCGCAGTCGCGGGGCGTCACTAAAAAGCGCAGCGCCGCGCCGCGCCGCGCCGCGCCGCGCCGCGCCGCGCCGCGCCGCCCACCCGCGCCCGCCCCCGCCCGCATTTCGTGCGGCGTCCAGGGGGGCGGCGGCGCGTCGCTTGCTATCGGGGATAGGGGGAGAAAGGCGCGGTGCGGCGGCGCTCGTGTGGCGGCGTCTGCTCGCGGGCGTTGCGTGAAAGCGGGAGCGACGAGCGGGAGGACGGGAGGGCGGCGCCGGCAGCGTCGGCAGCGTCCCGCAGTGCAGTCGGCGCCGTGGCCCCGCGCGCACCCTCTTGCCCGTCGCTGGCTGGCCGCCTCGCCAAGCCGCCGTTCGATCCGGCGCCCCCGCCGCCGCTGCCACCGTCGCCGCCGTTGCCGCCCCCGGCGCCGCCCCGCTGGCGCGCCGCCGCCGCCCGCCGCCGCCCGCCGCCAGCGCCGCCCCCGACCCGGCGCCCGCCCCCGCGCCAGCCGCTGCCCGCGCCGCCATGGGCCCCCTGGGCGAGCTGGTGCGCTTCTTGAAGTGCGCGCCCGGCGCCCCCCGCCGCGACAAGGCGGGCGCGCGGGCGGGCTGGAACTCGCTGCGACCACCGCGCCGCCCCAAGAGCGATTGCTGCGGGGGCTCGCGCTCTGCGACGCCCGCGGCGCCCGCGCAGCCGCAGCCGCCGCCGCCGCCTGCGCCCGCGCGCGCCCTCAAGGGCCGCAGCCCCTCGGTGGCGTCGCTGGCGCTGGACGCGGCGGACCTCAACAGTAAGTGGCCGGCCGAGGCCCAGCCCTGCCCAGTTCTGCCCGGCGCTGCCCGGGTGGCTGGAGGGCCGGAGTCGCGGCGCACGTGGCGGTTCTGGACCTTCGGGCGAGGGCCTTCTCACACGCGCTTTCAACAAGGGTAGCACCTCTCGACTATGGTTTCATGACAACGCAATGCACGAGTGTGTCTCTACTCAAAAGCGTGAAACGTCATGTTTTGCCAGAAATGGTAACATTCTTATCGCCTGTAGCGAGCGTGGAATGCACTCCATGATATACGTTTTATTGTGATTCTAAGGCAATGCGTTATATCAAGTAATTAACGTATTTGTGGTGAGGTTCTTGTCCGTTGTTTTATGCCATAGTGTGTGATAATTTTCTCCATGTGAATATTGTGAAATAACAACGTTTATTACGTTTTGCTTAAACTTCAGTTGTATTCACAAGTGTGTGTGTGTTAGTGCGGCAAAACGCGAAAATATCGCGAGTGTGTTGAACTCTCACTTACCTAAAGGACCTGTAGATTTTATTATATGCAGATGATAAAGGAACATCTCTAGAAAGTTTTACTGTTTTAATCATCTACGCCTTCCTCCTATATGAATAAAGATTTCTTCGTAATTGTGATAAGACTTACGACGATGTACACGTACGAGCTCTTTGAGGTTACGAGATCTGAGAAACTAGATTTTCTTTCCTTCGTAGACGCTCGCGACATTTATGCTGCAGCATCTTCACTTTTCTTGTTTTTGCAATAGAAAAAAGAACATTTTGATCGTTAATTATGGGAAATGCAGGTCTGCACACATATTTCTTTCCAATACGGTAGTATTGGTATGTGTCGCAGTAACACTCTATAATCACCGTAATAGTTCGTTCAGAATACAGATTTTTTTCGCTAGTTGCGTAGCGATTGGAAAATCTCCACTAGCGTACAAAATTTGGTGAAACCCAATCGTATGGAAACAGTACACACAGCGTAGTATTTCCTCCTGGAGCATAATCTATTAAAGTTTTCGGTAGCAAAGGGAACAATATTGGACCTCAGTTCCATTACGAATCAACCACTTGGCTAACCATCTGGACTTCATCGAAAAACACTCCGAAATTAGTCTAGCATCAGATTGGTGGCGAATTGGCGTGCTGGGCTGGGGCATCTTTCTTAATTTATTTATTGCGAAAGAGTTCCATAGTTCAGTTTCAAAAAATTCACTGCATTTTTATTCTATTTAAAGTTCTAAACATTTTCTTTACAACTTTTATTCCTTAGGTAGAAGGGACTTGCTGAGCACCTCAGAAATATTTATCCAGAGTAGCATACCATGTATAAAAAAGCATG
Organism: Gryllus longicercus; assembly: GCA_038098605.1. Classification (NCBI taxonomy): domain Eukaryota; kingdom Metazoa; phylum Arthropoda; class Insecta; order Orthoptera; family Gryllidae; genus Gryllus; species Gryllus longicercus. The sequence goes on from JAZDUA010000190.1 coordinate 130,711, forward strand.
TTTGGAAAATCTATTTTTGATCCCAGCGTTATATCTGGATGCTTTACCTAGTTTTTATAGGGGGAGTTATGGTATGGATGGAAAGTTATTACAAAAATTGTGAGATCATTTGGTGATATGGTTAATTGTTATTTGGTGAGCATCGTTATCAATTTTTTTGTGAAGAACCAGGGTATATCGAATACAGTTAGTAGGAATTTTTCTGGTTTTCCTGTATTCTTTGGTTATTACGAGTTTGGTTCATTGATCCGGACAGAGAAGACGGAGCATAAAGGGTCTAACAATGGCCAAGACTGTCTTACGGAGATCGCGAAATGCATGCCGCGTGAGACGGTGGGTCGAGAGGGAGGCGACATGTTAGCCATATACCCCTCCTTCTCGAGTACCGCCTCACGAGGATGAAAGAGCGAGAACACTACGATGTATGTACCGAGAACAAAAATCACCTTACTAAATTAAATGTACAATCAAAACTGTATGCAATTAGGCAAGTTTTTGTCTTTGGGGGTTCCGCTCTAGATGTATGACAAAGTACAATTTCGTTGCTATTTTCCAATATTGACTCATTTAACCGAAACCTGAATAAGTCTGGAAATTGAACTTCGGATGGTTGAATGGAATGAAAACGAGCTTATGTACGTGAGTCGCACATATTGAGCAGTGTTGCAGAACGAAATGCCGCTGACCTCTCTTTTCCCCGCCGCATCGCTCGTAATGGAAAATCGATATCTGGAGCTAAAGTTGATCTTCGCGTAGCGGAAAGCTTTTCTTATCCATGCGCAAAGTTCCGGATAGCCAGATCAGCTAGCTGCTCGTATAGTTCTTACGCTTCAGCGGCGCTTTCTAATGATTCCGACATAAATGGGACTTTAATTGCGATGAGCATTGGCTGACACTAATTTATCTCGCGACGTCCAGTCAGCTGCAAGATCGTTCTGTGGAAGTTCAGAGAGTTTTGACTCAGACTGTACAGTAATTCTCTTGATGTCGCTTGACTATTCTTAATAATTTAGTTTCTTTTATCCAGTCATAGTGACAGCGATAATTCAAAGGAAAGTTCGCGGCTCAGAAAGCTACAAATTTCATATCCAGTGGTCGCCATATGCTGTGTTTTCACTTGCTCACCGACATTGCTGCCTCATGGAGAACACTGACATTTCAATTGCAAATGCAGTGCAGTAAAACATGTCTGTCACTGTAATGTGCCAAGAACGGGCAATGAGTGAGTGGTCCCTGAGGAAGGAAAATTGAATAGAATATCATAAAACATTTAGAATGAAGATGAAATTGGACGAATGAGACCGAAACAAGTGTAAGTCGTGTGTTGTAAAGCGAAATGGTATGTATATAACGCATACATAGTATGATAAATGTGATAATACAGTTCTATAAAGCATTGTCTTACTGTCTGTCCAGATGAAGTAATGGTAACTAAAGGTTTTAAAAAAGTTCTGAATCACTAATGAAAATCATCGGTGACGTAATTAGGATCTTTCTATTGGGGGAGGGACCAATTTATGTACTTGATGTTTTCGTACAGGGTCATTCCGTTTCAAGTAGTCTGTGGTCCACTTGGGTGGCAAGTGGTCTTAGATTTTAATGAAATTTTATTTGTCGAGTCCTATGTACATCAACGGAACTTTTGTGATATTGTAGCATTATAGATGAAATAGTTTTTGAGATATCGCGGTTTCTTTCATCCCGTGCAGTATTGTATAGTACTACCAACAGATTTTTGCAACTTTGGAATACGATATTTCCTTCTCCGGTTGTGGTAAACAAATAAAACTGTACATCGCTTTTACATCTTTTCCCGCCCCCCCCCCCCCCTTGTACATCTTTACTCGCCCTGTTTAATGACTGTCAACGTTGCAGAGACACATAGTGGGGTACATTGCATAGCTTCCTTAATATTTGAGTAAGAAAAATGACACTTGGCTCATAACATATCAATTTCACGTTGTTTCAAAATGAATAATTTTAGTCTCCTAGCTCGCGCCATTGCTTCATAAATTAGGTTTAAAATTGATATTGACAAAAAGATTAAGTAGGGTATTTTCAGCATTCTTTTGCAGAAATGGACAGTCTAGAAATTCATTCAAAGCTATCTCATTTGAAAGGACACTTTTTAAGCTTCTAAATAAGTTAATTTTATTTTTATCCATATGGGGCATACGATGCCCAAAGGTGATAAAATGTTGACGAAAAAATTAATGTACAATAAAAATTCGAGTTTATTGTTAATTTCCTTAATAGCCTGGAAAGAAAATTCAAATTTATCATCGAATGTCAACATAACATTGATTTGAATGCCAAATTCCAGTCTCCTGTCTCTTACCAGTACTGTAAAATTTAAGTGTTGTCAATGATTTTTTGCAAAATGCCCCGAAATAGTGTATCTGCAACTCCTTTCTACGAGTAACATAATCTATATTTGTGAATATCTCGTCGACACCTGGGGTAGCCTGAATCTCTATAGAGAAAATGCCCAACTTTGGTGCGCCACTGCAACGTGTGCATAGTTGTCAATACGGCGATCTTCACTCGTTCATTGATTCACGTTCGTTGTGCAAACCAGAGTTAATGTGGGCGGAAAGGAAATCTCGAGCGTCTCCGATGCCGTAGGCGTCGTGCGCGCTCGGCTTTTTCCGCATGCTTTCGTGTTGCGCTGCCCGCCGGCATGCCGCCGGCAGACGCTTGCAACCGGAATCCTGGCCGGCACTCGGCTGAAAAGACCGCAGTCACGCGGAGACAGACGTGGCCGCTTCGCGCGCTTGTGCGAGATTTAGCGAGCGGCTCGCGGGAGCTACCGGCGCCGCGCAGAGGCGAGCGTTCGGGGGAGTATCGAAGACAATGCGAGAGAGATACCGTTCATCGTTCCGACATTTTTCTTTCTTTTTTTCTTTATTCTCTTTTTCTATTTCTTTTCAGTTGGTGTGTTTGCGAGAATTCGCTGGAAATGTTCGCTAGAAACTCGAATGAAGCGAGAATGAAATCGAAATGCAAACAGAATGATTAGACATTAGCAGACATTGAAACTGTTTATAAACTTTAGTTACTTTAGTATCGGAGATAATAACAAATGTCGACGGAGAGTGGAAGTACGTAAGATTGGTACTTTGTCGGGGGTTAATTAGCGAGGAGTAAAAGTTTGAAAGTGTGAGGATTAATTTTTAACGAAGTTCAGAAGTAGGATTATTTTCCTATCAAATTGTTTTGGAAATAATTATAAAATATTTGCATGGCTTTTACCGAACTTGACGTTGGTTGAAGAGGTCTGAATTTGTTTTTTTTTTTTAAGGAAAGATATTGCCCCCTGAAATTTTTAATTGTGTTTGTAGCCATCATCTAAATTTATTGCCAGTTTGAATTAGTGTTCTTGCATTTATTTATTGCGAAGATTTATATTATATGTGCTGTCATCTGGAGAAGAGCACGTTTTATCCAGTCCTGAATCTTCCTGTAGAGCTCAGTTGAAGTTGTTTATTTGTGAGCGAGTCGAATCACTGGGTTGGAAGAGCATCTACTAAGTAAGTAGTTGGAAGGCATCCGTTCCCTTGGAAGTGGAGGTTCGTCGCCGGACGCTATCTGCCATCGGCGGCTCGCGCGCCCACCGGCGGATGAGAGCGCGCTTTGATGGGGCTCTGCGGAACGGAAACGCCGCGCCGCCCCGCGCCGCCCCGCGCCGCCCCGCGCCGCCCCGCGCCGCCCCGCGCCGCCCCGCGCCGCCCCGCGCCGCCACGCTCTCGTCAACGACGACGACGACGACGACGACGGCGGCGGCGGGGACGAGCGCCCGCCGCGCGCCGCTGTCCGAACACGCCAGGCACTCGCGGCTCGCGGACGAACCGAAATTGCGACGCAGGAAAGTCTGGCGATTGCGCCGGAACTCTGCTTCTCGATATTCTCTCTCTCATAACACCTTCGTTTTGGCGCTAAGTTGGCGTGGATTCGTAATCGCGATAAAAAAGAAACTTCAAATTCTTTAAAAGTGGGTTATCTTCATAAAATACACATTTAATGATGTATTTCTGTGAGTCCCTGGAAAGAATCTCGGTTGTTTACTTCATTTTGAGTTTAGGTTTTAAATTTTTGAAAATTCTATAATTCTACCTCGATTTTACGAATCGAAACATACATAATTGAATCGGGTACGCCCCCGAGTTAAAATGCTACTAAACCACCACCTTTTTGGTAAAATATATTTTTACGACTTCCATTTACGTTAAAGAGAAATATCTTTCTATAATATATAATCACCTTCTGACCAGTAACAAATGAGTAAGGAACGTCATATTGGGTTTCATGGGCTTGAATTAATAGAAAAGTCATTCAATTTCGCTAATTACTCTATCACGTGTAAATATTAATATTTTTAAAATGTTTGTAATTTTTAGAAAACTTGTTTGTTATGTGGAATACAGGTAAAGAGTTCATGCTCTTTAGTGCCAGATTTTCTGTGAGAAGAAATAACAGCTCCAATAAGTAAAACTCGGACGCGTTGAGAAACTGTTGAATTATCATGAGATTTGAAGTCGGCGAGATGTTAAAAACGAAAATTGCGGCGTCGAACCGAGCACTGTAAGTTGCGCGACACTCAGGGCATTTATCGACCATATATTACGGCTAAATTGGCGCATTTAATCAAGTTAACATGATGAAGGGAGAGGAAAATGGAGATGAAGTCAGAAGTTGTCGGCGGGCCCATTATCTATTTAGTTTCGCAAATTTTCGCCCCCGCTAAGTCGCCTACGAGGAGAGTAGTTTGCCGTGTCATCTCGCATGACTCGGGTCGAATCTCAAGTGAGGTCGATTCTTTTTACTTCTTTCAAATAGTCGTCTTCCTCGGTATGACCTATTCTCGCCATTTCAAAGATCATTCTAATTTGTCTCTTGTCTGTGAATTAGACGTGTTCCCTTTAAGTTTCTTGGACGAGTTTGTACAAAATTGTCACCTGAAAATTTAAACGTTAATCTTTTTAAATAATTTCTTTGTATATTTTGGGGGGAAATACATGTATGTGGTAGTGATGCATCATAAAATTAATAAAGTTAATTGTTTGAGTGAAGTTTTAGATTTACCACGTCCGAACTTAATTTTAACAAATGCGAAATTGAATTGCAATGTCCATCATTGCAGTGTTTGAGCACGCATAAACAATGCATGTAAGTGCTCAGGAAATAAAGGTCATGAATACATACCGTATGAGAAAGTATTCCACGCTCAAAACTGTTTTAAAAGATCTTCGGTTTTGAGCAGTACAAAAATTCAAAAGACATGTTGTTCTGGTTGTAACTGCTAATTTGTAGTTTACTGTAATACATTAAATGCAGAAGTAAATGTATTTGTAAAAGCCGAACAAAATATTTCTAAATATCATTTTTCTCACATGCTAATAATTAGATAGAAGGATCACTTCTTACCGTAATCGATTTTAAAATATATTTGATTGTACCTAATTCATTGACGATGACAGACGCTAAGAAACATGTAAGTGGCTATTTAGTGAAATATTCAGTGAAACTCGCAGGTTCTCGGGAGAGAATTACTTGGCGCCGTGCATCTTCGTGGCGTTTAATGTCGCCTGGATCAGCAACAGAGGCCGAAGTTGTGCTAGCGGAGGAAGCGACACGCGGTTTTTCCGATTCGCCGAGTTGGAACCGCTGCGCCGGTGTGCTAGATTCGGGCGCCCCTAATTCAGCACGAAATCCGCCAATCCCCGAGCCCCTTGATACAGTGGAACTCGCAAAAAGTTGGCCTTGTCTGTAACACTTCTCTGGCAAGCAATTGTCTTGAACGCTCCCAGCGTTGTCGCGATCGCATCGGCGAGGATGTGGCACTGGAAGCTAAATTATGTTGGAGGTATCCATTATGGGGTGTTTCCCGCCAGTTAGCCCTTGCGTTATATTCTAAGCCTTCTTTGCCAATTCGTATCCTGTGTTTACTTTTTAATCAAAGTACTCTTAAAGAAAATTTTGAGAATGGAACATATTGTTTTACCTCTCATGTATATATCCCCTGAATGAAAATATATCTGCTTATTACTAATTCTTTCTCAGAATCTGCGTATCTCCGAAAGGATAACAGTAGACGATCTATGGGACTCATCTCGTGGACTTTTCTAATTACTGAATTCAAGTAAAGTTTTGGAAGATGTTTCGAGTAAGATTGTCCAGGTGCTTCATTCTCCATAAATAATTATCTACTGCGAGTGGCTGTGTGGTTTCCTCTAGAATGACGAGTGACTAGGACACATTAGTTTCACTGCGGCATAGCGGGTGCGTAACTGGCGCGCTTTATGGCCTGTCATTGTGGTCGCGTGCTCTTTCACGATATTCCCTCAAACTGCTTCTTGTGCACTGTCAGTTACTCTCTAACATTCCCAGGCAGAAAGCGTTTGCTTGAGTGACCTGGTAAAAAATGGCTCGCGTATCACATTGGCCCGTAACGCAGTTTAAGGCAACTGAAAAAAAAAAGATTCCATTTCGTAACCAGAATTAGCATGACATACTAATAGTTCTGTTATTGCGTGACACGGTCGAGGTGCGACGAAAGTCTCACTTGTTGAATAAGCTGTTTTTGCCAATGGTCTCATTTTGGTAGAAAGGTTATTTCAGGTAACTCGGGTTCTGTAAAACGTTCATTTAGACAGATAAATTGCCACTGTCGCCTATTGATTCGAAGTAAAAACCTCGTAATGAAAGCAAAGATGTTATTGTCATTGCATGCTACTTTTGGTTGGAATCGTACTCTGCTAACTGCGTTGTAAACTGAAGTGAAGCACAGCCTCGGGGCTTCGCAATTGCTAAGTCCTTCTTTAAAAAATCTGATGATAGTTGAGTTCTTAGGAGGTCTGCAACGCTACATTAATTTCTTTGTCATAGGATATACGTAGTGCTGTGATCCCTACGGGGTCCATATTTGGGCACTGGAATTCAAATCTCGCTCGGTTCATGTGGAGTTTTTGGTGAAAGCAGGTTTGCGGAAGATTTTCTACCGTTTCCCTTGGCTATCATTCCATCATTGCTATATCATAGCATACGATTCTAACCACCAAAATATCAAAATAAGTCGTTCACACTTGGTATGGCTATAATGCCGAGTATCTGGCCCCGTAAGAGGACAAAATTTTGGAATTTTGTGAATAACTGTGGCGTTATGCTTCTAGTGTTAATGTACAAACGTGCAAAAAGTTTGGAAACGAGTAAGTTTTTTAAGTTCTTCTTGCCCGTTATTTTTTTCTGTCTATCTGAGGAGGAAACACTTGGGCGTATTTTCATTTTTCTTTATCTTCCGTCGGCAGCGAAAGATACGGATAATACGCGAAGTTAAAAACCATGTTTGCAAAGTATAAGAATGCTGTTGAATTTTTAACGGGATAGAGGGCAGAATGTCTGGCGTTGAAGACAAAGTAGTAACATGGGCTTCCTTGACTCATTACTGTGATGAAGTAATCGAGCTGCGTTGAAGATATTAAATTCGTTTATGCGTGGGGACTTTTAAGCATAATAACACACGGAACATTGTTTTTAACTTTCGCAATTTTCACTAATCACTTCGTTGTCGTTGCATTTTTTTTCACAATGGCATCCATCAGTACTGCCATCCATCACGTTCATGAAAAATTAGATCTGAACGGTTTAATGTCATATTTATACACAATTATTCACCACAATGAAGATAAAGATAAACGTAGCCGTATATAAGTTATAGGTTATATGGGTTGGTGGTAATGTTAGTAATCCCTACCCGGATACGAGAATAAGTGCCCCCAAGGCGCACATTCGAGCGCCTGTGTAACTTTTTTTAGTCATCGTAGTGACCGAGCTCGTTCGAGATAAAGGTACCGGACAATGACTCGTAAAGTTTGAAATCAGCCCAGATGTAAAATGGTAGTAGTACAATGATACCTCTCCCTAAACCTCGAGCCGGTGTATTAAAAGTTAAGGATTTTGATAGGAACCCGGAAACAATTTTGTAATTAGTCGTGTACATTATTACGTGTAAGTGTTCTGGATTTGATTTTGCTTTTAGCACTTAGTGGTTGAGGTGAAGGTAAATCGTAACGATGCAGTCTGCTTCTTTGACCCAGATTACCATAATTACCAACGCACAAATACTCGGAAGCTTTAAAACCAATGTCTGTATATATTTGTGTTAAAAGATTACAATTCACAATAGAACCTATTGGAATTGTGCATCAGAAATAAAATAATTTAAAAGAAGAAAAGTAAATTTATGAACTGACGGTATTGTGTAGTTTACACGCAAATATTCTTGTGGGTTTTAATTTTTTCTTGAATCAAATTATGAGAGAAATTTCGACTCTTGCAATTCGATTTGTGCGTGCTAAACGATTACTTGCAAAGATGATTTGTCCGCATATTTCCTAGTTGAATTGTTTGTTGGAAAGTAAGTCCAAATAACTTCATTAGCTCTTTAAGTCCGATGAAGGCGAATATTATTTTTTGTGCATGTTTTTTTTCATAACGAAGAAAACTCGAACGTCGTGACGATGTGTTGAAGTGGTGGTAAAACTGAATTTATTTCGCTTGTAAATTACGTCCATGTGGTGGAAACAACCGGGTCGGGACGGGTGGGGACGGGTGGGGACGGGTCGCGACGGGACGGCTTGGGTCGGGACGGGTCGGGTCGGGTCGGGGCAAGGCAGAGCGAGAAGCGAGAGCGTTCTTGTTGCCCCGCGGCGCGACGCAAGGCGTTGGAGGGGCGGGGCGGGGCGGGGCGGGGAGGGGCGGGGCGGAGTAGAGGCGGGAGTGACGAGGGTGGCTGGGTCTGGCGGGCGGGCGTTTTTCCCCGGGCGCGTGTATCGCTGCCATCAGACGCGCGCCGCCGCCGCCGGGTTGCCGTCGCTGCTTTCGCGCGCGTGCGCCGCGACGCCGTTGCAGCCTCCTGAGACCAGAGCAATCCGCAATGGGGATTCCGGGGGGGGTTACATGTCTCGGAAAGACTGATGGTTGTGTTCAATATCCTCTGCTCGTTGCGGCTTCGAAGGAGAAGTGCTCATGATTGGAGGAAATGCACGATTTCTTCCAATCGTTGATCAAGAGAGGAAAATATAAACCATTGTATACAATATTTATATTCGTAATATTTGTTTTGAACTTAATCAAGTTATGGAAGCCATCTTTCTAGACAGCTTTCTCACGAAACCGACGATAATGAGAGACCTTTTGTGTTACGTGGAATATATACGTGTCTATTCAAAACTTATTTTCTTTGACGAAATTTTCCATTTTAACGTTTTTATGAAGTTTTAATATTCTAGATTCTTTTAAACAAAAATTAAATTGTTAGTATGAAATGGTTGTGTTGTTAGTAGTTGTAATTTTAGTTTGCCCAGAAATGAATTATTGCTCATTTTAAACGAGTATTACGAATTTTCCTTGCCCTGTACTTCACAATGAAACCTAATTCAAAACGAATAATTGGTGAATACGAGACAGTTGCGTCGCTGGATTCTGAAACTTGTCCCGTTCTTTTAAACTTCCTGGTACTGTTTAAGAGGGCAAGTAAGTTGATAACACCTCCACAAGTGGTCCATTGTGCCGTCTCAGTCTTGCTCCACACGACATTGCCTGCATCGCCCCCACCTCCCTTTGCTCTGAATTCGTAATTTATTCGGAGTTTGATTAGAAGTGATGTGAAGTCGGCGTGTTTCCTCCGAGGCTGTCGCAGGGTCGACAAAGCTGGCAGTGCCTCGCGCACTCCAGTGTTGCCAGCTGTTCAAATGAATCGACTTGAACGTGAATCCACTTACTGTTCCGGTTTGCTGCATCATCGATATTGATTTGATATCTTGAAATTAGAAACTTTTCATATCTCATATTACGGTGAATTAAATATTTTAGAATTTGCCTTTGAGATTATTTCAAACTTGTGGATCAATCAATAGACTTTTGAGGCGATCGGCAATATATGAAGTGCAATACATTAATGTAATATTTTAAAATTGATAACTCTTGATGTCTGTCACTCATCGAGAGATTTATCTTTCCGTACCTACGTTAAGTTAGAATACTTTCATAGAATTTAAAGGCAACATAATCTCTTTTCGAACCATCCATTTAATTTGAGTTTTCAGATGACACAAAAGTGACACGCACACAGAATTTTGCAGGAGGGAGGCAGGGAGCTACAGGTATAGTGTCTAGCTGACTTGATATTTTAAAGACGTTTTCAGTTATGCTGAATATAAAACGTATTTTTGTTTGTTGACTTGTAGTTAATAGCTAAAACGTAAACTATATATTGAATGACTCGTGAGCATAGAAAATTAGTAAAAGTTGTGTATATTAATATGTATCATTCTCTTCTGGGGAGCTGAAGCCCCATCAGTCCCTCTCCCATTGGGAGCGACACTGCACAGAAGCTTACATTTTTTTGCGTCATAATTCCGCATGATTCTCTTTCTAAAGAGAAAGTCCATAAGCGCTGGCATATTGAGAAAACGCTGTAAGCCGAGACTTTATTCAAGTGTAAGATTAAAGGTTGTGCGCTCCTGAAGTGCTGTAATGATGGGCGTCGGTTGGATGGGGGAGGCAGGTGCGACCGTGGCCCCCGGGGCGGGGCGGGGCGGGGCGGGGAGGAGCCGAGGCTCTCAATTAGCGTGGGCGCGTTTCCGCGGCGTGCGCCGGGCGGCGGCGCCTGGGCGGCGCTGCGCTGCTCCGCTCCGCGCTCGGCTGGCGGAACGGGCCCTGCGCTCCTCCCCCGCCCCGCCACGCCTCCGATCCCCGCTCCCGCCCCCGCCCAGCCCCTGCTCTCGTCTCGGCCCGGCCCCCCGCCCGCTCCTCCTCCGCGTTCCGCCTCGCGGCCCCGCCCGCCCGCCGCAGGTTTCTTGACCCCTCGTCGCTGCGAGCGGAAGCAGGTGTGTCCGCGTCCTCATCAGGCTGAACGAGAAGCCACCGCCTTTTGCACGTCGAGGAGCAATTGTGTAGAAATCGAGAACCGAGTTGCGTGACCATTTGCGATAGAAGTAAATGTTGAAAGTGTGCTTACACACAACGAAGATCCCCGTGCTATGTGGCAGCTTAAGAGTTGATTTCTATGCTCGTCCAAATTATTTTTCTTGTTCATTTTGAATACACACGGGTTACTGTAGCCCTGGTGTCTTACTTCGTCCCAAAAATATGACTGAACCATACGTGCTTCTAGCCGATTGTTTCAGAATGGTATAGATCTGGTCATTCCACATCTAGCAAAGCTACCACCTCTAGCAAAGCGAGATTACCGTCAAGATAGTCATAAAATTGCCACCAAGTTCGGGACAAAGTAGCTCGCAATTGGAAAAAGGTGACCCGTTTTTACGGTAATTGTATGTGGGTGAACTCTATGTGAATTGCCCACTTTGTAATGCAAGTACTTGTAATTATTTTTAAGGTCGCTTTTTAACAACTTGTTCATGTAGCGACCACTGCGGATTGTTTTACCTGTCGAGGGAACTTTCGGAAGAACACGCAAGGACAACACGAACACACACAAACATCCAGGCCCGATGCGGGATTCGAACCGGTGACCCTTCGAGCCGAGGCAGCTACGGCCCTTCAGCCTTAGCGACCTCGCCTATCCAGGCCGGCACTTCAAATGTTTTTTATCTTGTTACGATCCAATCTTGTAACCTCTGCGTAAAAAGAAACTGGAGACGTGGTCGGCAGTCCATGATGGGCGGGCGGAGTCCATATCGCGAAGAGGCCGGGTGCTGGGGCTCTGCGCGCCCGGATGCTCAAAGGCCCCGAGGGCTCGTCGATCCGCTCGCCGCGAGGAAAGGCTGCTGCGGAAGCAAAAGAAACTCGAGCGCGCCCCGCCCCGCCGCGCCGCGCCGCTCCGGTCCGCGCCGGCGGAATCGCGGCGAGTGGAGCGCGGAGCGGGGAGCGTGGCGCGGGGCCGGCCGGCCTCGTGGCCACGTGGGACGCACATGTGGCAGCCGGCGACGCGGCGTCGAGGACGATGGCGACGGCGCCGCCGGCCGCCGATCCCGCGGCGGCAACGATTGGGAATGGCCCTTGCGGCGTCACGCAAGCCACGTAGGCGATGAAGCAACAGTCTTTCTTCCTTCGTCTTCTTCTTCTTCCCCTCTTCTTCTTCTTCTTCTTCTTTTTCTTCTTCTTCTTCTTTTTCTTTTTCTTCTTCTTCTTCTTCTTCTTCTTCTTCTTCTTCTTCTTCTTCCCCTCTTCTGTGTGCCTTTAATTATTCCTTCACACATCATCCCTTTTTCACGCGTCTATCTGCTTTTACCTACTGTGCGTTTCCCCCGCACCTACCTGTTTCTCCCTTTCTCTCTCACTTGTTCTCTCAAGCAGTATCTACAATCCGCTATAAGCTTCTTTCATCGTTCTCTTACTACTTCTTCGTTTTCTTTCTACCTTTTAATTTTCTTCTACTTACTCCCTTCCTTTTGTATTTCTCTCCATTTTATCTGGTCCCCCTCACTTACCCCCCTCTCTGTTTCTCTTTCTTTCACGTTCTGTGCCTGTGTAAAATTGGATCATTGGTTCTGTTGGGGGCTGTGCCAGGGTTGCCGGTGTAAAGCATTGAAATTTGTCACAACTTGCCTTCAAAATATCGATTCTCGGGTAATTTTCTCACGACAGCTGCCAAGTCCGTGAACCATTTCAGAGTTTTACTGATACACAACATGCCAGCACTTGTTATTTACGTAATTCAGCTCATTGCCTTTTGAATAAGTAAAATACATAAATCAGGGTCTGAACAAGTGTGAGATAACGAGCTACCCACTTTTCAATCTAGAGCTCGAATCTCTAATGGCAAAGGGAATAATTCTCAAGTTTCATGTTGTGAATTCATTTAAAATAAAATTACTTCAGTTCACCACGCTGGGTATTAATTTCACACTTAATTATCCGTTATGCATCAACGATCTATGCGGTCGCCTTGCTAACCTTGAAGCTTAAATTTGCAGCGCATTGCATTCTTGGATTTCACACAGGCTCCATGCGTACTCTCCTTTGATAAATGGCACATCCATATAATAGAACAGTCCCGGGTACATGCGTTTAAACTTCTGCGTTTTCTGACCATCCATACATTTGCTTTCGATCGTAAACGGGAATATAGCGCTTAAAACGTTACTGCTACCGCCCAAACGGCTCACAATTACATGCAGACTTTCTTCAGTTGCTTACTTGCTAGCTTCATTTGCCAGCTGTTCTACATAGTAAATGAGTATATTCATTACCACCTGCCGCTGGTTTCTCACTCTTGTGACGTACAGCTTTCGAATGCCATCGGAGTTTCGTGACGTAGAAAGTGGCAGCAAGATGTAAATATGTGGTGGGGAGTGCCTCTCCGGACGAAGAGAGCCTTGCACTTCCAGTGAAGTGAACATTGTGAATCTGCCAATAACTCGTGTATTTGTTGATCCCAGCATTTTCCTCTCGAGAGGGGCGTTACCGTTTACACACGAGGGAATGAGACTCTATTGACCGTAATACGTCAATATTGAAGTGTACTCTGTATGGTTCCTTTTCCATCAATGTGTACACCAAATTAATGAATATTGATATAAATGTAATACGATTTGAAATAAACAGTATATTAATGGAGATAAATATTTGCCTCCGTGAGGAAACTCTCTCCTCACTTTGAATGTTGACTCAGTTCTTGAATATTGAAATAAAATAATATGTGTTTACCTCACGGGTTTTCTGTTAATTTGGCACATTCATATACATGTAAAGATTCGACAACGACAAGAAAGTGCGACGCTGGAATATAGTGCGGGGTCCATCTAATTCCTTCCAGTGTTGAATGTTGTTTCAATATGCCTTCGTTTTTATACGTGGACAGATCTACTGTTGTGTACGAACGGTCAGCCCAAAGTTTTGCGCGGTAGACTTGACGATAAAGCAGTGCCGTTACCGAAGCCGATGTCGAAACCGAACAATAGTAATAAATACATTTATAATCATTCAAATGGCGCAAAGAATGGTCCATGAGAAATAAAATGCTTCTTTCATATTGCATCTCTGCATGGACACTCATTTCCCTAGCTAGATTTATATCACAGTCTGTATACTTTCCAGGGTTTGCAAGCGACGCTCGGACCCGCTCTCGCGATAAATCCCGAAATTTGCGTGTTGCCCACACAGGAGCCGCTCATGAGGAAGTTGCTTACGTGCGTGGGGTCCAGATGACTCGCTTAAGTGGCGCGGCTCGAGGGGCTCGAGGGGCAGGCCTTCGCCGGGGCCAACGCGCGGCGGCTCGCGCTTGCCCTTTCGCAGGACGCGGCCTCTTTTCTTCCTCCCCCGCGCAGTCTCAGACGCCGCCGCCGCAGCTACCACCGCCTACGCCCGCGCCCCCACCCCACCCCACCCCACCCCGCCCCGCCCCACCCCGCCCCCGCTGCCCCACCCCTGCGCTCTCTCGCGCTCCCGCCACCGCACCCGCCACCGCACTCACCACTGCCACAGCCGCAGCCGCAGCCACAGACCGCCACCGCCACAGTCACAGCCACAGCAACAGTCACAGCCACAGCCACAGTCACAGCCACAGTCACAGCCACAGTCACAGCCACAGTCACAGCCACAGTCACAGCCACAGTCACAGCCACAGTCACAGCCACAGTCACAGCCACAGTCACAGCCACAGTCACAGCCACAGTCACAGCCACAGTCACAGCCACAGTCACAGCCACAGTCACAGCCACAGTCACAGCCACAGTCACAGCCACAGTCACAGCCACAGTCACAGCCACAGTCACAGCCACAGTCACAGCCACAGCCACAGTCACAGCCACAGTCACAGCCACAGTCACAGCCACAGTCACAGCCACAGTCACAGCCACAGTCACAGCCACAGTCACAGCCACAGTCACAGCCACAGTCACAGCCACAGTCACAGCCACAGTCACAGCCACAGTCACAGCCACAGTCACAGCCACAGTCACAGCCACAGTCACAGCCACAGTCACAGCCACAGTCACAGCCACAGTCACAGCCACAGTCACAGCCACAGTCACAGCCACAGCCACAGTCACAGCCACAGTCACAGCCACAGTCACAGCCACAGTCACAGCCACAGTCACAGCCACAGTCACAGCCACAGTCACAGCCACAGTCACAGCCACAGTCACAGCCACAGTCACAGCCACAGTCACAGCCACAGTCACAGCCACAGTCACAGCCACAGCCACAGTCACAGCCACAGTCACAGCCACAGCCACAGTCACAGCCACAGTCACAGCCACAGTCACAGCCACAGTCACAGCCACAGTCACAGCCACAGTCACAGCCACAGTCACAGCCACAGTCACAGCCACAGTCACAGCCACAGTCACAGCCACAGTCACAGCCACAGCCACAGCCACAGCCACAGCCACAGCCACAGTCACAGCCACAGTCACAGCCACAGTCACAGTCACAGCCACAGTCACAGCCACAGTCACAGCCACAGTCACAGCCACAGTCACAGCCACAGTCACAGCCACAGTCACAGCCACAGTCACAGCCACAGTCACAGCCACAGTCACAGCCACAGTCACAGCCACAGTCACAGCCACAGTCACAGCCACAGTCACAGCCACAGTCACAGCCACAGTCACAGCCACAGTCACAGCCACAGTCACAGCCACAGTCACAGCCACAGTCACAGCCACAGTCACAGCCACAGTCACAGCCACAGTCACAGCCACAGTCACAGCCACAGTCACAGCCACAGTCACAGCCACAGTCACAGCCACAGTCACAGCCACAGTCACAGCCACAGTCACAGCCACAGTCACAGCCACAGTCACAGCCACAGTCACAGCCACAGTCACAGCCACAGTCACAGCCACAGTCACAGCCACAGTCACAGCCACAGTCACAGCCACAGTCACAGCCACAGTCACAGCCACAGTCACAGCCACAGTCACAGCCACAGTCACAGCCACAGTCACAGCCACAGTCACAGCCACAGCCACAGTCACAGCCACAGCCACAGCCACAGCCACAGCCACAGCCACAGTCACAGCCACAGTCACAGCCACAGCCACAGTCACAGCCACAGTCACAGCCACAGCCACAGCCACAGCCACAGCCACAGCCACAGTCACAGCCACAGTCACAGCCACAGTCACAGCCACAGTCACAGCCACAGCCACAGCCACAGTCACAGTCACAGCCACCGCCACCGGCACAGCCACAGTCACAGTCACAGCCACCGCCACCGGCACAGCCACCGCCGCGGCAGTGGCGGCGCCCCCCCCCATCCCCACCGCTCAAGTCGGCGTGTTGAGACTCGGCCAAGCCACGCGCCAGCCCTGCCCACTTCCTCGCCTCCCCCTCCCCCTCTCCTCTTCCCTTCCTTGCCTTCATCATCACCCGCCTCGCCCCCTCCCTCTTCTGCGCTCGATTCGCGGCCCGGCTCCAGGGCCCGCGCCCGACGTCACCATGACGTCTGCGAAACGGCCCTCCCGCTCGCCTCGTCGCGCACCTCGCGTGCGACTGACGGGCGCCGCCGCCGCCACCGTGGCTTCCACACCAACGACGCGTGGAGAGGCGCCTCGCTCCGCCCGGCTGCTGCGGGGGTATACACAAAGCACGTGCGGGGATTTGCAGAAAAGCATCTGGAAGAAGCCGAACGCGAAATGCGACAAATGCCTGTCTAGCGGAGATCATTGATATATTTCAAGTTGTTCTGAAACGCGTCTTGCAGAAGTTACCAGGTTGTGTTACATATTTGGTTCACAAGCCGGGGTGCAGTAGTAATAAATAAATAAGACTACCGTATGAATAATCACACATCAAAGAACAGGCTGCGACGTTGTTTATCAGCTAAATCTATTTTCGACGTTTTCATAACATAATTAAGTTGATTGGCGGCCTTTTCATAACAACAATTGAATTATTTAAGAACCACGAAAATTCAGCACTTCACACATCCTTACATTGCTGTTACAATCAGTCTATACTGCCCCCCATATCCACTATCTACTTCCTCATGTGTCTATTTAATCAAGTCCATCATGTTACAATTGTTTAATTCTCATCTTTACGGTTTACGTTACATACATTTTCTCATTCATTTCATGGCTTTTTACAATTCAATCTTATTTCATTATCTCTACATTACCCAATTATTTACATTTTTATTAAATTCGGACACTATAATCACACTCTCGTAATTAACGAGTTTGTAACTCTTCACTCTACTTCGAATTTCTTCAATTTCCTTCATCCTATCTTTAAGACAAGGGAATTTGTTTTTCTGTACGACACTCGGAGGTACGATCTTAAAGAGCCGAAAAATCAGTTGAATTCCCAATAGTAATTTGTTTTAAATTAAAGCCCAGTATTAATCCACGCAAAATTACGCAATTTGTCGACGTAGTAGATCAACTGTAAAAGCCGATTATGATTTGCAAATACGTAAACGTCTTTAATGGGTCGGCCACGGTGCAAAATCGCATGCCAGCCGAAGAGTCGCGGCTGTTTGAAGGAGAACGATCAACAGCGCGCGCTTGCAGCGATCGCTCGCGTTGAAGCTGACCGCGGTCAAGGGAGGCTTCTAAATCGGTGAGCCTTCGCCCCTCCGGGCTCGCAGCCAGCGCGCCGCGGCCCCGGCGCCTCCGCACTGCGTTGCGCGCTCTCCGCTCTCCGCCCGCAGCCGCGCGCGCCCGCGTCGCGCCTCGAGCCTTGCCTTCGCTGCGGCGATGAAGGCCCGCTCCCTACCGGGCAGCGCCGCATGGGACGCTCGCTTGCGTTGGTGGAGGTATCCTCCATCTGCTCAATGACCTAAGTCCAACTTCTCTGCTGTACTTTAGTTGCAAGGTAATGGAAAATATTTGATTTGAAATGGTTTTGAAAGTTCCATTTTTCTGGTACATCTTTCTTTTTTTTTTATCAAACACTTACTGCCAGGAAATGAGTGTTGGACCATTATTATATTTCGAAGTGTCTATTAAGCACTTTAAGTTCACTTTTTTCATAGTTGTATTCTTCTTAGGATTAAAACTGCTGTGTGGTCGCTAACATGTAATAATTCGCTTCGGAGTTACCTTTTCCTGTAATTAGAAAGTACGCTTAACAATACTTGATACCCTTCTGCAATAGATATCTAAATCTGACAATTTTCCTGTAAAGCAAACCTGAATTTTGTGGTGGTTAATCTTGTTTCCCAACGTTATGTCTGGCTTTTAGGCATGTTTCTATGCTGAAAATAACACAAAAATAATAAATTTTTACATACATAAAACGTACCGAGGAAAAAGAAAGTTATTGCGCGTGTAGAATCTAAAACGTTGCATTGCGTAGTGCGCCAGTTCGACCTTGGCGGGGGGCAGGGTGGCGGCGACGCGAGGGGGCCGCTGGACCTGGCGCGCGCCCATGCAGCAATTGCAGTCCCGAGGCAGCGGGCGAGGTCGGGCGTTGCGTCTGCACGACGGAGAAGTCGATAAAAGAAAGGAGAATCGATGAGCTGCAGTGATGCCGAGCTCGGGAACCCACATACGTCAGGCGCCACTTTGCGGATGATATGTATCCAGTACAGCCGCGTCGTAAAGTCTCGTCGTGAAGCGAAGAGAAAAGTGTGTCGCTGTTCTGTGGTTTCGTGCTTGATTTAAATGGGTTTATTAATAGAAGAAAGAGAGAGCCGATATGCTTATTTTAAAATGCACGACCGGTTTTGATACGTGTTATATGAAAACTATTTGAAGGAAATTCATATTTCTGTCGACAGAGTTGGAATCTGCCTAATGGCTGTCATAGTGTTCGTGAATCTTCCTCAAATGGACTCCTGGATCAATGGACAAATGGAGATAAAAGGCTATGAAACGTATAGAGACGAATAGTTGCTTCGTATTGCGCCGGTGTTTTATTGTGATATTGTTTAATTTTATTGTTTTAATGTGATAACCGCTTGTTGTGATATTGTGATAACCGCTCTGCGTACGACAGTTTTTTAAACGTAGAACACATTTTTTTAAATTTATTTAATTAAGATCGCTTTTTAAGTGCTTGGCCATAGAGCGACCACTGTGATTTTTAACATTGGGGTATGTGTAAGGGGAACACATAAGGACAACATGAACACACACAAACAGCCATGCCCGGGGCGGGATTCGATCCCGCGCGCCTTTGAGCCGTGGTAGCCCTTCAGCCTTAGCATCCTCGGCCCTTCAGTCTTAGCATCCTCGGCCCTTCAGTCTTAGCATCCTCGGCTATCCCGGCCGGAGTAGAGCACAATTGTAGTTGATTTGTCGTCAATAACAGTAAAATTTGTATGACGTGTATAGTGTGTGTATTCTTAGAGGCAAATGCCCTTTACCACTATCTTCTTCTCTGCCGACGCGAATTCTTATGGGCTTAAACGCCTTCCAAGCAGTCGTGAGAGCGAAGGCGTGAAGACGATGTCCCGCGCAGTGGACGTCGCGACGACGAGCGCGCCAACGAAGCGCCGCGTCGCGCTGCGGCTGTGTCAACGGCGGTGACCGCGTCGTCGCAGGCGGGGGCGGGGCGGCCGGAGGGGCAGGGCCGGCGCGTCCGCTGGCGACTCGCCGCTTTTAGCCGGCGCGCGACCCCGCGCCTGCTTGCCATGCGAGAGGAGGAAGCGTGTCCGACGCGACACCACGCGCCGAGCGGAGCGGAGACGCGCCGAGCCCAGCCCAGCCCAGCCCAGCCCGCTCCGCGACCGTGATGTCATACATGCGTCGCGCCCAGGCCCGAACGCCCTCGCCGCCGAACTGACACCAGAGGCCCGCGGTCACTGTGAGTGAGAACACAGGAAAAATATTTGCTTCTGTGTGTAGGATGTTGCTGCCCCGACGAAGTAGCGTTGAGCCCTATTGATGCCCCTGTTCCTTGCGTACGTGTGAGGGGGAAATGGCATAGGTTGGATATTGTGAAGCGCACGCACTACATTTTGTGTATTCAGTGTCGAGTGGCATATTAAATAAAAACTATATTCAGTATCAAGTAAAAACGCAGTGGGTTACAAGTGGCGAAATTCGTGCGGAGGAAAGAAATAGCGAGCCTCCGAAAAAAAAAGAAACAATTTACGTGGGCTTTCTCCGTATGTAAGGCTAGAAACGAAACTGTAGCCCTAAAAAAGAGATGAAAGTAGCCATTCATGAGGCTAACTGCGATTAGGGAGATAGCAAACGCTCGAGAAAAGGGACTAGCGTAGTTGAAAAAAACAGTAAACAGCCTGCGCTCTATGCTCGTAGTACGTCCGATGCGCTGATGTCGGAGGGAAGGAAATGGGTCAAGAGAACTCGTAATTCGCAGGCTGTCTGTCAGATGGCAGTGGGCGGGTGCCAGACGTGTTGTGTACGGGCTGCTTAAGCGCACGGGTAGGCGGCGGCGGCGGCAGTAGTAGTCGGCTGGGGTCGCGCGCGGTGGCGGGGCCGCGGCCGCGGGAGCGGGGCGGGGTCGTGGGGGCGGGGCGCGCCGCGCCGCCGGCTGTTTGGCCGTGGCCGCGCGTCGCTTCCTGTGGAGCGGCCTGTGCGAGAGTCAGTTGCGCGTGCTGGGTCGCGCGGCCGACACCGGCAGCGGCAGCGGCGGCGGTGGCGGCGGCGGCTATTCCCCGCTCGCTCGCCCGCCCCAACCGTCCGCGACCGTCCGCGACCGTCCGCGATCGTCCGCGATCGTCCATTCGCGCCGGTGCGTCGGCGTCGCTCGCTGCGATGCAGCTACCGCCTCCCCCGCCGCACCCTCGGCGCCCGGCGGTGTGCGCGGGCGGCGAACGCTCTTTACGCACCACTCCCACTGTGGTCCCCGCCCCTGTCCTCACCCTCACCCTCGCAGTCACCCGCAACCTCACCCTCGCCGACGTCCTCGCGTCCGGACTCACGCCCGCCCGCTAAACGTTCTCCGCGCTGGACGCAGCAGGTGAGTGGTTGTTCGTCGTGGAGGGTTTGGCCCGAGCGACGATCCGCGGACACAGAAGATGCTAGCGTTCCGTGAAGTACATTGTGTGCATGGGAAACATTCGAAGATGATTGCAGACCTACCTATTCTGGATGCTTGATACCCGTTTAATACGATCATTCGGCGTGAAACCGTGCTGCAATTTACACGACGTTTGCTCGCAGAGGTCTTTCTGAACTGATTCCAGTCGTTGTGTTCTTATTAGTTCGACAGCATGTTGAATAGGTGTTTGAGATGGTATTGTGATGCGTTGTACAGTGCGCTAGAAAAGTCCTCCGCAGTGGCTCCTGTGGGGGGTAAAAGTGCTAGCGAAATTATGTTGGTAGCACGATTTGCAGCTCGTAACAAATGAAAAGATAAATTGCATTCTCACCATAGCCGTAACTGATGCTGGAAGTTTTGTCCCCTTCAGTTTTTCCCAGTAATCTGGTTACTACGAACACCAATGCAATTTTTAATAAGAGCCTGTGATTAGATTCAATGCGGAGAGACTTTCTTGGCACACATTACAAGCTGTTTAATATCAACATCTGCTTCGTTTTCTTCGGGTATTCTACAATATTTTACAATTATATTTGCTCCTCAACATTCGGGGTCCCCTCAGTGCTTTTTTGTGTGGATTCGTACGTGCAATGAACAAGATGACGAATCTAAATCCGAACATACTGGTTCTGGTTACCGGGAGTGCATGTCCATTTGGAAAGAGGTCCCCCGGAAATTAATTATCTCATTGCGACTACAATTACGTTGTTTATCACTTGTCATTTACAAATTTCAAAGTTGTATGCTCATTTGTTTAGAAGGTGTATAAAATTCGATGTTTATTCTAACTATTTTCTAGTAGCAGTTTTTTCGCTAACATATGAGTATCTGCATTCTTCGGTGTTCTTTTGGACATTTACATTCTCTACGAATATTGTACACGTTGCGTAAGCTGGCTATATATGGCATAATTGGTTAATTGTGCTTGCCAACGTCAGCGGTTTACTCACGTCCTTGTTCTGACCTTCATATATTTTCTACAATGGTATTAAGACAAAGATGTTTCCTCCCTGCGTTCAAGGCGACTCCCCAAATAAGTATATAATGTGTAGAATGTACCGCCAAACCATGTACGCGAAGAAACATGGCCTTGAATACCATCATGTTAATAGTATTTTACATTTATTTGTGCCCATTTTTGTTACTCTTAGGTGTTAGCGTATTACTGAGTTACATTCCGTAAGGTCTCTATAATTACACTGATAAATATGAGCAATTTGAGTTCTGGGTTGATGCTTGTCGAGGTAAGCATGTACTACAGAGGAAAAATTGTATTGCATCGCGTCTCATTTTATAAACACGCGGGCGACTTCGATTCATTACCCCGTGCCCGTGGCGTGGCTTTCTCACTGAGCCTACGTGTGTTGGGACGATGGGGCCGACCTCCTCCCTTCTCGCGCCCCCATCTCCGCAAACGCTTGGCTTGGTGGGTGATGTAGTCGCCGAGAAAAAGCCTGAAATGACTCATCACATGGGTCGTGCGCGAAGACGATATTATGGTGGATACGGCGCACTAGCATTTTAAGCATGATTTATAACGTAGGCATTAAATTCCTTCAATTTTAGTCAACTCGGTGAATGTCATACTATACAGCAATTCCTTTGGCAGATAAAATATACTTATTCTTGCACTGATAGAAAAAAATGTTAATGAAAGTGTTCTTAAATATTGTATTGTGCGATTTAAAAACGTGCACCTTTTTGTGTGATAAATTAAGGTTCTTATGAAGTGATGAAAATTAATTGAAAGGATGTTAATTCTAGAATCTGAGCCATATTGAGAAACTCGCAATATGAAAGTAGATCTGCAATGGAGGTGTTTTTTATGATCGTATTGCGTAGAGCTAATGTTCGTAGAACATATGTAAGTTGCTTATACTTCTGCATGATTATCCATATGTTAATGTTACCGCTTGGAAAAAGAGTATACTGGACTAAACGGCAGTTGATCCAATAGCCATGTTAAGAAAATCTATTATCGATGCTGGTGTAGAAACAGTTATTTGTTTCGTCTGTTTATAACGTCATATTTCTAGAATTAAACCTTTCAAAACATTCGAAAATAAACGGCGTAAATTTACCGATTGGATACAGATTTGAAGAACACCCAACGGAACACCCTGCAGGAAGATCGCCTTCGTGTGCAGGCCGACAATCCGTTGCTGACTTCTTGTGGTCAGAATTGAAGTTGGGTACTATCCTTCAGATTTACTTCCAGAAGACGCTTATAATAGAATAACATTTTAGTTCAGTGGACTATTTGATTAACGATCTACGATGCTCCCCCTCTCCAAATGATTAGCTGGATTCGCCCTTGTATGTGCGGGTGTCCCTAAGCAACTGTAGGTAAATTTGACGCCGCTCGTCGCGGGCATCCGCGGGCTGACTTCCGTCGCGGGAGCTTTTGGGCGTGTCCACAAACGCGCGGTGGAGGCGACCTCGAAATCGCACATCACGCAATTGGTGCGGGGGCCCCGCCCGCTCCGCCCGCTCCGCCCGCTCCGCCCGCTCCGCCCGCTCCGCCCGCTCCGCCCGCTCCGCCCGCTCCGCCCGCTCCGCCCGCTCCGCCCGCTCCGCCCGCTCCGCCCGCTCCGCCCGCTCCGCCCGCTCCGCCCGCTCCGCCCGCTCCGCCCGCTCCGCCCGCTCCGCCCGCCATTTTGGAGGGGCCATCCTAGATTTTTGTTAAATAATGAACTCATTTGTTATTGTGTTGAATAGTATTTATGTACTGTAGATTTGAAACTATGCAGTATTATTGTTTTAAATCATTACATAACTTGACCAGAAATGAATGCTTAAATCAATGTTGCCAAATAAAGGAAGGTTACTCTAGGCCTTTTTGGGGGGGCATGCCTCCCCCCCTTGGATCCGCTAGTGGTACCGGGGGGGGGGATTCGGCGCGGATTTCGTGGACGGTCTTCCGCGAACGTGCTCGCGGTCGGCGTTGTTCACGCCCCCCCCTTCCCCCCGAAATTCGTTCTGAAAAAGGAAACCGTGAAGTGCGGCAAAGAGATGAAAAGGCGAATGCTGTTTTGTTGGAAAGCTGAGAGTAGGAAAGATATGCTTTGTCAGGGGTGTGTGCCCATTTCGAGAATGGTCTTGTAAAAACACGCAGATGAATTCATATCTCGTTCCATTGTGTCGATTTGTGTGACGCTTTCGGTTCGGGACGTGTTGTTGCATACGTTGTTGAGTTTTGTGCTACATCGGCCCTCTATTTGTACAGTGTGTACTAATAGAGTACACACTGTACTCTGAACATGTACAGTGTACAAGTGTCCTCGAGATGTGTGGTTCGCCTGTGCCTATAACGAAGGTACGTTTCTCTCGTAAAATAATAGTAGAAATTAAAACATCGTGCTCACGAACTGATTACGCTTTTGGTGATGCAAGGCATTAATTTGCTTTTCCGTACTGTCCTTTATTGCCATCTGGAGTGGTATATCATGGCAATTGGAATGTAGGGAACATGGTGTAAATATGAAATCAAAATATTTTAGCACATACATTATCATCTTGGATTTTTCATGTGTGTTAACATTGATGTTAAATTATTTTATTAGAAATAGTTGTTAAGCATTAATAAAAGTGATTTCAAGCGAATCGGCAATTAAATAAGATATGCAATGAGTCTTCATTTCAGCAGATGAAACTCGTTACTTCCAGAGGTGTAATTATTGTGCAGCAGGATTTCTCTCATTCATTAGAATCCACTCCTGGTTAAAACTACCATCGTGCTTTCACTAATTTACCTCATTACTGTAATGGACTTCATGGTGTTGTGTTCCATACAAAACATAATTGAAAGAATTAGCAATTGCAATAAAATCATTCTTATTGTGAAAGGAATCTTCGTTTGTAAGATAAAATGAAGCCAGCAAATGAAGGTTAGTCGAAACAAATATCTGTGATGTGGCGAGCGATCTTCATTCACTTTTTTAAAGAAAAAAGAAAAAGAATCACTAATGTGTTTATTTCCGTTACAGTTACATTCCCTAGAAGCTTAGTAAACTTTGTCAATTTCTTGCGTTGAGAGTGCGGGTGAGCGTTGACACTTCATATCAGAGACCAACAAGTAAGAGGGGTGTTTGCTTATTCTACGATTTCTCGAGATGGCTTCTCGCATACTACTCGTACAGTCGTTGAAAGAAGTGCTTTCAGAACGTTTCCGTAAATTACGAGTGTATACTTAATTAGTTCGCTTAACCTCTCTTGAAAAATGCTTAATTCAGTTGAGTAGTAAACCATTACCTGAGCACTACTTTGACTGAAGCAGTCTGTCTTAAACATTGGGTTGTGATATATTTCTTCTTGTTTCTATTGAACTTGGCCTGTAAACGTCATTTGAAAGAATATTTTAGAAACGGATTGCGAACACGCTCTTGACAAAATCCACATGCTTAGTTTCATTGAAAACGTATCATAATTGTGAAAACAAGTAATACGTGTCAAACGAATCTAATCGAATAAGAGCGTTCTTAATACAAAAGTGTGCAACATCTAGTTAGTTTGCATCTAGACAAACGTTTCACAGAAATGGGTAGTATTTTATGTAATATTTATTGAAGTACGATCGAGAATGAGAGTTTCATAGAATGAAGCTTCATTTGTGAAATCATTATTTCACCAATAGTTGGCTGTCCGGCCAAATAAGGTTTAACAATCTGAAATTATGACGAAGAATTTTTTGTTGTAATGGATGACTATAGTATCTGAAATCGAAGAAATCGTAGTATTAAATTTAATTGGAAACTCTTTCTAGAAATATACTTTAGTCTTCAGAAAATTACCTACTTTTCTGTAAGGTAAAGGTTTATAAACCTGATTTTGAAGTGAGTCAGCGGCACCCATTGTTTCCACTACGCCTGCTTAATTTAATAATATTTATATTTCTACACTATCTGGAACATTCATTAAATGTGTTTATTTGTCATTCTGGTTTGAAACTAATTGTTTATAATCTAAAGTGACTCATCCTGAAAATCACTGAATTTTTTGAGATCGAACATGGACTGCGAGTCAAATCCAGCCCAGTATTAGAGATAAGATTATAATTGACTGTTGTGATTAAAAAATTAAATTAGATAACGTTGAAATTGGCGTCTTCATGTTAATCACTCGTGGAGAATTTTTCAATCAAACTGAAAGTTTGGAATATTCATTATGACGCGAAAAATATTGGTTTGTTCTTGCTGAAAATGCATCATAAGACTATCGCTAAAGTGAAACTTACTTACTCTTTTATTGGATAATTATCTCAGATGACTTGAAATGAGATCTCGAGACCGTCCATGCTGATGATTAGGATGGCGACTGCGGGGAATGAAATTGAAGCAAAACAGGTGAACCGCTTGAAACAGAGGATATTGAGGACAACCGTCTTGCACATCAGCAAATGAGTTTCAACATATAAACTTCATCTCCTTGATTTGAAACTTAAAAGCGATGATTGTGATGATTGATTGTGATTGCTCGTCGGGTTGCATGCAAGATCGATGAATGGAATCTGTGACTTATGAGAACGTGTCGTGAATTGTATTGTGACACAATATGCTTGAAGATCAGGACACCTTGTGCCCGAAATTCTATAGCCTCCCCCTCCCCCACCTGTACACGAACAGTTTAGCGCTAATGGCCCATAAAAGACCCCATTGCAACCCGGGCGCGACATCGAAACAGGTGTGTGGCGTGGGCGCCTCCGGGCCGTGCCTGGACGGGGGGGGGGGGGAACGCGGCGGCCCGTTCACGTGCAGGCCCCTCTGCATTCCGCGTATCCGGGGACGTGAGGACACGCCGCCGCTGCCGCCACCGCCGCCGGCGCTGCCGATTGTCTCTGGGTGGAGGCATTTGCATGGGGACGTGCCTCGCCGGAACGGCCCACCTTTCGGCGTGGGCGTCCCTCGTTCCGGTCCCACGACCATGCCGCCGCGCCCTCCCCTGATGTTGCCTCGATCGTTCGGACGCCTGTCCTCCCTTCTCCCTCCCCCACCCCATTCGTCTCCACCTGCGGCGGAAGCAGGGGACGTGTCGAGGCTAGCGAGGGAAGGAAGATCAGAATCCCTTGACTTGTGAAGCAGTCATTTTACTTGTAGTCTTTTTTTCCATTGTTTATGAGCAATAATTTTGGGACGAGAAAAATGTACCAATCTCATAAGTAGATGCTCTTGGACGACATTTTCGCAGCGTTCCTTATTTTGAATGGAAATTTTCGATAATTTTAATTGTAGATTTTCGTAATTTCATTGTATGTATGACAGAATTATTATTTTTTTAAAATTTTAGTCAATGGCACATAAGATGTACACGATTATTCGAACTATAGTAATAATTACATGAGAACAGAAATTTTACAAAAATAATACAGTACATCATTTTCCTCTATTCTTTTGTTCGCCGTATCAGTGTCTTTTCTTTTCCACTGGAAGTCCATATCCTGAGATCTCCAAGCTTGAGAGAAATTCGTGGGACACATCGAATACCAATGACTTTGATATTATCAAAACCAACCTTTTCCCTAAACCGCATACCTACAAAGAAAGAATGGCTTGTGTGCAATGAAATGTTGGGAAGGTATAGCTCTGTGCTGTGAGAACCGAATGTGAATGTTTATTTCTTACGTGATTCAAATACGTACGAATTTTTTCTCTCAGTAACCCGTTTTAAAACCCACATTCTGAGCTACGAGGAATTTCTCTTATGATTTTTTCTTAGTGTCTTAATCTTGATACCTAATAAATCGTGAGACATCTTAACCCTAGCAATGCCAAGGTATGAAAGATCCCGTACATTCCCAGATTGACCGCTTTAATTTTGATTCTATTGATGTACTGCTAATTAATAAATTGATATAAACTAATAATATACATGTGCATTCATTTTAAAAACTGTTAAATTTCTTGCTCTTCAGATAAAACGAAGGACTTTCTCATGTTAATATTTGTATTTAATGACAAACCGTATTTTATTTTTATTTTAAAAATGGTTGGTGTATTTTTATAACTTAGTAATATATTAAACTATTGTTATAAGACTTAAAATACTACAAATGTTTCCAAAATATTTTCTGAATGCTTAGTTTTCGAGTCAATAGTCCGAATTTGTTTTCTCCCACAACGAAAAATACTATTAAAACTCAAATTATAACAAACAATTATGATAAATTCATCACTAAAAGCATATCGGAAACAAAGCCAATGCCTTTAAAGATTTCTAAAAATATTCAATATGAACCTATAAAAAACAATATTCGGTGGACCTCCGAGGCACCCTCTTCCCTTTGGTAATGCTAGGATTAAAGAATGCTTATTCATTCTTACGCCATCTCATTGGTATATATCTGGTTTATCCAAAGTAATTCAAATATTAAAATAATATGTTTACTGTACGTAATATCGTAGACTGAAAGCACAGTAATTATCAATTTTCACATAATTTTTCTGTTTCTGGTTTCAAATTCCTGGGATAATTAAAAATGTTACTTTTGTTGTGCCAAGTATTCAGTATTAAATCTGACAATTCTTCCCACCTCATTCTTGACTGACTCATTAATGTTTTCAGAATTCATTCCCAAATGTTGTACCGACATTGAACTTGAACTCTGTATTGTGTAACTATAAATATTTTGAATGGGAAAAACGCCAATTCGGATAAAAAATGGAAATGTATAATTTACTTTGTTGAAATTTCCCAATGCAAATAGATCTATTGCGAAGCTTACTTGGACCTGAATTGCTAACCTATCGGAGAGGAATAACTGACTAGTGGCGAGAACCAGAGTTGTGGCGTACCCAAAATGCCCTAAAACCTTTTTAGAGCCTGTTACCGATATAAGACATAACCAAACATCGCGTCGCGTTCACCTCTTAATCCTATCATTGCGTTTTCCATCGCATTGCCACTTCGTTTCGCCGGCGTTAAGGTAAACCTACGGAGCCCAATATCCTGTCCGAACTTGGTGGCCAATTTCATTGGCCGTGCAGCGACCATAAACTTCGTCGTAAGCCGCGAACGGGTAACCACTGGGCCTCGTGTAACTGGCGTGCGCGGCGAGCGGAGAGGTGGGGCCGCGACGCCTGTGGGAGAAAATAGAATTTAATTTCGAGCTCGAGTGACCACTGGCGTTGAACGCGCGCCGCCCGCTTCTCATGACCAGCTCCAGCTCCAGCTCCAGCTCCAGCAGCCTCGCTCCGGCGGAACGGCGCGTGGGGGCTTTCCACGTGGGTGTTTGATGGCTCCGAGGAGCTGCGTCGCTTGAGCAGAAAGCGTTGCGCGTTGCGAGGTGCAGATTCACGTGGTGCAGATCGAAGCGTTGTGATCCGGGAGGCATAGAGGGGTTTGGGAGCCAACACCGCTCTATGAATCGAAAGATGTGGGCTTTGAGCCCTTTGTTGTCTTCGAGACGAAAAAGTAGCAAACGACTTTCACGAAAGCTTGCATGTGATTTGTTTATCTTGCCAAATCAATTACTCCACTTCCGTTCGGACTTGGCTAGTGTGCTCAGCAGGTACTCTTGGTTGGGAATCGATATCGAAGGAAAAATAATTCAGTCCAAATGTACGAGAAAAAAGAAAGATAATGTGAGGATATTTCTGTATTCTGGTTCTAGTTGAAAGTATTAGTTTATTAATTATGCATTATGAAAGCGGAGAAAAGTTGTCGTCAGTTATCTCCCTGTATAATCTGTAGTCATAGTGACTATTTCCCACATTCTATTGATCGTATCACGTGGGCAAACTGTATTTGAAGAAGTTTCCGGGCTGGGATCTTCTAGCCCTGTCCACGACAGCAATACTCGAGTGGATAGTTGTGGCCATGCTCTCTCACTGAGAATCAAACTCGGGTCCACCCGAATTTGAGCTTGAAGATCTCCCACTGCCTGCAGTGCGTTCTGTATAGAAAGCGTTTAGAGGCGAGGGGGGAGTGATCAACATGAAGGTCTTGTTACGTCTCAGAAGACAAACACCATTTTTGTTCGTATCGGAAAAAATGTTGGTGAGAAAACTACGTTTATTACGCTACAAAAAGTTGTTTTACTTTGTGGAGTGGTTATAAAAAAGTGATTGTGTGCATTATTTTCTCATTTCTTGTGAAGATGGCGAAACTAGATACTACTTAGATTTCTGTAGGTGTTCGTAATAACTCAAACGCATTTTCATGTTAATATTTTATATTTTGTTCATGATTAATTTCAACAGAATTTTCTAATGAGGTTTCATCTAGTAATTATTACAAATCTCGTTGACTTTTCAAACATTCAATTTTATTAATCCTCAAATAATTAATAATTACACATTTTTGAAACTCTTTTCTTCTTTTTCACTATCCGTATTTTATGCCCTTTTCGTTGCAATCAGACTGCCATGTGCAACGTTTTGTTCTTTATGTGTGTAATTCGAAAAGTGAAAGTGTTCGTTTAAAAAGTTAAGACGTGCGAGATAAAAACTCAGGCTCGAAGTAATTCCATCTCGTGCACGCTGTTTAACAGAGAAGAGAGCGTATCGCCTCTCATTTCGCATTGAGGTCTCGTGGAAGATGACAGGTCTGCTTCGGTGGCGCAGGGGATGGGTGGCGTCCCAGCACGCAGAATCCAAGGCTGCGGCTTCCTGACCCGCGTAGTATGTCATGGATGTTTTCACCAGGTGATTGTTGATAACCATTCATAACCCATGATCATCATTCACCACGCGTCACCCTGCCATCCTCTATTCAGTAGAAGGCAAAGGTAAACCATCTCTGTGATCTGGCCAGGATAGGGGAGCGCGTAAAGACGTAAAGTGGCCATCATCATCATCATCATCATCATCTGTTTAAGATGACCATAGAGGATGTGATAGCTCTTTAAGGGAAGTTTCTTGTAGCGTGGTGTGGAATTAATGCCTCTCAGGGCGAGATGTTGAAAATAGAGGTTATTCTGATGGAAACTGCGTTATACAGATTTTGCAAGAAACTTCAGTGGCCAGACAAAGCACAGTGCACTCAAACTAGTGTTCGCCATTTTAAGTTCTCAAGTGAATTACCTTCTGTTGTTACTCGTAGTTCGCTCTTATGAAAATTATATCAACACAAGTCCAAAAAATAGTATTTCAGCTTCCGTTGCTTAAACAATGAGATCATTGAATAGAGATATTTTCTGCCTTTTATTTATGTTTTAATGCATGTGTTACGCAAGAAACGTATCGAACTTCTAGTAGATGGCAAAATGATATTTATTCTACATGGTACATTATCCGAGAATTCACCTTTCACAACGTAAGAAAGCTCGCTACTCTCCAGAAATCTTGCGGCACTTGAGAAGGGGGCAACGGCGATTCTGCGTAGAGATATAACTCAGCTTAATTGCGTTGTCTTGACTTTCACACTGCCTGGCGTATCTCGTGCTCGCAGGCGGCAGACAGGTGCTGTTCACGGTCGGATTAGTGCGAGCGGAAAGCGGCCTGTGCAAGACGCCAAGGGTATAGGGCTACTGAATTTTTTTTCACACTTTTGGTTTTTATTGTACGCTTATTCAGCTTCTCAAAACAGATTGCAATTTCAAGTCGTTTTCATTGAAATGGTTTCGTTAGATTAGTCACTTTCTTCGGGGTCGGAAGGGCCTATGTAAATTCGTGAAAACATCGGTAACTTTGCGCAAGAAATAGTGATTTTCTCTTAGGCGATGTGAAGTTGTCATTTCCTTATGCTGGTACTACTCCAGTTATGGAAATGTTTTCTTGAGCTGTGAATGGGCATAGTTGTTGAGGAATATAAATGTGAGAGCTGTCTCTCCTAAGAAAGTATAAAGACTTTATATGGCCTGTTCTCTAAATTATAGAATTGAATTAGAAATTTCTTCATAATCATACTGGATAAAGATGTGTAGAGTTTTCCTGTGACATTAGTCTTTATTAGGGTCTTGAGATAAAACGTCCATTCCTTCACACAATGTATACCAATGTACCCACATGTCGATGGGTGCACTACAGTTGACTCGTTTTTATTAGCGAGAGTCAATTGGTTCATCACACGAGTGATTCTTAAGTTTATCTAAATACTGCGCTTTTTAAATAGTACAAACAGGATTACTTGTTGGTTCAGAGTTCTGGATCTTTGGATCTGTTAAAGAAAAGCACAAAGTGATCGACACTTCTTGTACCTTGCCTTGATGTTAATTCACTTTCTCCCTCTGAACTAATAATCAAATTAAAAAAAATCACCCTCATATCCTGATGATGATGATGATGATGATGATGATATACGAGGGAAGTATGTAGTCTTTCAATACACCTGAAAATTGTTTCATTTAAGAACGAAAAAAACCGGTATAGTGAAGGCTCCAGACTACGATTAAGGGTTGTTCATTAATTTCGTAACGCTAAAGAGGGGGCGAGGGGTTTTGAGGCAATGTTATGCTTCGTTACATAGTAGGGGTAATAGTTTAGTGTTACGTAATGATTTTTTTAAAACTTTTCAACATTTGCTGAAATGCCTCTATGCTACTTTTATTCCGTCTTATGCTAAATTATAAAAAATTAACAAATTAAATTAAAAATATAGTAATTTTAAATGTCTTGTATAAATTGCTTGAACAAATGAAAATATTTTTTCATTAATGGTTTTTCATCATCATTCGTAATAATTTTGTTAGATTACGAAGAAAATATTGAAAACTGATGTATGGTACATTTTGGAATTCAATTAAATTGACCCAGTAGACTCTCGCCCATGACGACGACGTGTGCTCGGCGTGTTGACGGAAATGTTTACGTCTGTGCGTCCTTCCTTCACTCCAAATTCGTTCCCAATCTTATTGTTAGGTGCAGACAGCACGGACTACTATTCTAACTTCAATTATCATAAATTTCAATGTATAAGAGAAATAAGATTAATACTAATTGTTTTTACTGTGATTATTCATTTTTACTTGTAAATGAGTAGGGTATTGTCGCAATGGTTTCGTTGTCATTTAAAGGGTACAAGCGCACGTTGCGGGTGCGTTGCAGGGGGGAGAGGGGGTATTAAAATACTTCAAGTTCGAGTTACGTAGTGTACGGACGGCCCCGTAGGGCGCGGGCTGGCCTGCAGGCGGGGCTTGTCGCGTCGGCCGGTCGTTGGCAGCGGCTCCAATTGCGCGTGGGCGTGCGGGACAATAAGGTCACGCGGTCGCGGGGCGCTCGTGCGCGCGTGTTTCGCCCGCGGCGGTTGCCGCCTCTGTCGCCGGTGTCTCCGCACGGGCAGGCCGTTCGCCTCGCACCCGCACGCGCACGCGGGCCCGAGAAGACGGGGGTGCGGCCAGGGCATGACCATGATTTTTATTTTAATAAGAATAGATTTATCACTATTTTAATTGGTATCGTACCTTATCTATCCTATTAAAGTTTGTAGACTATATGTATACCTTCTTTGATCCGGGACTCGAATTTTCTCTTGTAGGCCGTGCCGCAAAGAGCTGGGATATGATTACCGTGAGCTCTGGAAGTGGTCAGTTCTGTCTAGTTTGTCGTTTCTAATGTTCGAGCACTGGAAACGGGCCGAACGGCCAATCTGCGACTTGAAGGCATTGATGGCAATTTATTTGAAACCAAGTTGTGGTCTCCCAGCGTTACCAACCAATTTTATCTCCCATATTCGATGCCATCTGGCGATACGATGGTCATTCGTATTTACGACCTATTGAATTTTTCTTTCCTGGAAGTACTCGTCACCAGTAAAAAACATTATTCAGATCGGTAGACCTCAGTCGCTTCTTATACTTCGCATTTGATATACAACGAAAGTTGTGATTTTAGAGTTAGAACTATACTCTTGAAATCGTAATGTAAGTAGTATTAAATTAATTTTCCTCCTTTCTTTTATTCTTTAAGTCGTACCCTGAGGGTCATAACGTCTGTGCAGTGACGCGGAGGTCTTAAAACGTTAGTTAACGTGGGGTTTCCGTTACACCTGGAGTTTCTGTATTCGTTGGTTGAGCAAACGGCTGGATTCGTAAGACATTATATTTACTGTAGATTTGTTGTTACTGCCTTGCGTTTTTCTCGAAAAAATCTCTTTTTTTAAGTATTGCTGCGAGTCGGATATAATTTGATCAGTTCAAGTAGTATATATTTTTACGTTACTTTTACGTATCATTAGGGCATTTTTAATTGAACCATTAGAATTTAAAACGAATCTCAGTGGATTCGTCACATTAACTGTCAACCGGCAGATAATGCAAAAATAGATAGTGGTAATTTCTTACCTTCACGAAATTAACGGCTTTACTAATTAAGTGTTGAAAGATTAAACTGAAAGATTGTCTGTTTCATTATGTTCACTTTCGGCTCATAGTTTGTCAAAAAAATGCAGATAAAGTAAGAGAAGCCAAGTGCACTTGTAATCCTCTCGAAAGTGTGTTATGTTTTTAATAAACGTGTTTTAAGACTGAAATGTGATTGCATTTCCCATCTTTGCTCGTGAGTAGGCCGAGTGGACGAAGTTGACGAGCGGCCTTTCTCGTTGCAGATCACTACAGGCTGGCGCCGAGCGGCGGGGAGACGGGCGCGCCCCCGTTGCCCGTGAAGCAGCTGACGGCGGAGCCCAAGGTGCCGCAGGCGCGGACCGTGCCGCCCGCCACCGCCGCCGCCCCCGCGGCCCCCGCCCCCGCCCCTATCCGCACCCCGGAGCTGGCGCCGGTGCCCGCCGCCCTCGCCATGACGCCCGCGCCCGGCGCCACGTGCGCGCTGGGGCCCTTGGGCGACACCCCGCCGCAGTCGCCCTCCGACAAGCTGGGCCCCGTCTCCCCGGACGCGCTGCCCCAGCAGCAGGTGGAGGCGTCGGAGGCGGCGCAGCCTGGCGACGCCCTCGGCGAGGCAACCGACCCCGAGGTCCCCGCCTCCGCCCCCGCGCACGCCCTCACCCCCGACACCCAGGTATGTGGTTTCTCCGATCAATGCCACGCGAATGCCGCAGCAGTACCCTAACAAACGGGCCAGGGACCGCGCGCGATCTTTCCATCCTCTTGCTTGTCCTGTCCTTTGCTTACACTCACACTTACATGCATTACACTACCACACATGCCGAGAGACCGGTCGAGAACTTGGAGCTTGCCCCGGTGCCCCCGCTGGTGGGAGGTATCTGGTTGGGGAAAACCCCAGTAGCCGACTGTAGTTCCACCCTTCTCTGAATTGCACAGAAAATTTCTCATCCGACAAAAAAAAAGTTGTTTCCTTCTTGTAAAATTTCAGATTGACGTATTGGAATACATAGTAGGTTATTTTTTCATAGAAAAATTTCCCCTCAGCAATATTACTTCTGTTTTTATATGCAAAATGTCTCGCAACAACTGTTACAAACTTCTTGATCTTGGAGAGGGGTTGAAGATAATGACGTTTTGACAAGATACTCATGTGACATTTGTACACGTAAGCTTCCGCGGCTCGAATCCATAAATTCTCGGCTATGACTGCCCTGAGGAAGCCTGCGACATGTCAGGCGAAACGTCGGCACCCCAGCCAACGACGCGGCGTCTCCCGGATAGCCGAGAATTCATGTGACATTTGCCCCCTGTTTGGTAGGCAACTCGCTAAACTCCAGTGCATGATGAGTTGCTCAACAATCATGAACTATGGTCACATGTGTAGCTTCGTTATTTGAAATTTCCCACCTCCTGTTCATTGACAAAAAGGGATATTCACCCCCTCTACATGTCCTCGAAGTTTGTAACATTTATTTTGAGGCACCTGTTTATCGGCTTACTGAGGATTTCCGTAATTCTAGCAATGAAGAGGACATCAGAAACCAAGGGATTTTTACTTTTAACAACAAACTTAACAAGTTACTTTCATTTTGTCTCTTTCTGTTTTGTAACAACAGTTCACACGCGTTTAAAAGACACACGGTCTTCTACACAATACTCTTACTTCTTATGACACAAATGCATACACATCTACGCTACCAAACACGCTGTTATGACAACTGGATAATCTCAGCAGCAAAACCTCAACCAACTCAAGACCGAAGACGGGACAAATTCACAACAAATTGCTCAGTGATTTCTGTTTTTTTTTTTTTTTAATATTATCTTATCCTTTTTTGCTATCAATAATTGTATCATTGTAAAGTGCCAAAGTAAAAAGGAAAGCCTGTGAGTGCTGTCATACCAGATATTACCAATATTTACTCGTATGCAACTTCTTATAGTTTTACGAAAATTCTGCACTTTTTTATTTTAAAGATAACGCGTCATTACGTCAATATTGGGTACAAAAGAGAGGACATGTTTAGATAAAGGACAACTTGTGGTAACCTCGTGAATGGATTTCGTAATATTATAATTTTCATCGTTTTTCTATTCCCCCTCCCCAGAAAATAGTCGTTAGCGTAAATTATTTATATGACGAATGTTATCATTTTTATAACGTCTCTTAACTCTTATGAATATACAGTAGTGAATTGTTCGTATGAAAATGGGTGAAACCTCTATTTCATTGACCGTTTGAGTTGGCTCAGAGGCAGCATTACCGTTTCCTTTGTAGCGACTCTGACCAGGAGGTCCAGGTGTTCCAGTCCCGACGGTTGCGGATTTTCGACACACGCATAATTGTCAGGCCGAATTCACCTGGCGGAGAATTCTAGTGATCGGCTGCCCTTCTTAGTAGTTTTCCGTTGTACCTCTGGCCAATACCAAGCGAATGCTGGAGAAATGCTTTAAGAAACTGGCCACGGACGTGATCTTTCCCTTCCTCTTTCTTATTCTCTCCTTTATCCTTATACAAACACACACACACACACACACTTAATATGCACTACACTACCTCTCATGTCGGGAGACCAGTCGTACGCTGAGAGCGTGTGCCTTGCTGGGGAAGATACTTGGAAAGGGAAAGCCCGCAAGCCGACGTGTAGGTCGGTGCCCGCTATCACCATCCAGTGGGGAAGGAACACTGCCACTTCCCGGGATGTAACATTTTTTACACTAACGAGACCAATGACCGTAGCAGTTGACGCGGCCGGAATCTTCAATCATGTATCGATTCCATCGTCATCTCTCCCACAGGTCCCCACCGCACTCGCATCCCCGCTGGCCGCTGTCGCCCCGCAGCCGCAGAAGGACGGGGCCCTCCACGAGGCCCTGCAGCGCCGCCTCAAGCACTTCTCAGTGGGCTTCGACGCGCTCGCCGTCGCCCTGCAGCACACGCTCAGCAAGGTGGGTGCTGCGAGGAAGCTTGCCCCAGGCCCAAATTAATTGGGGCCCCGGCATTTAAAAAAAATCAAAACCTGTAAAACATGCCTATTTACTTTTACTTCGAATTAACTGCTATAATTCATTTCTGTTGTATGGAGAGGTAATTATTTTCATTTATTGGGGGAGGGGCGGTAAGGGACCCTCCCATGCATCTACTGCTCCAGGCCTCTCGTTTTCTGTGGGTGCCCATGTTCACACACAGCTGGGACTGAAAGTAAATCTCTGTGCCTTTAGAGGGCTTCTAAACAAGCTATAACCTCGAAGCAATATTTGTCTCAGCATTTTAATACAGAATATAAAAATCATGTAATAAATGTTTTGGCTTCAGGGAATAAAATTACACCACCTTCAGTCTTTCTATGGAAAGTCCAGTTCTTATATCAAAGTAACACACAATTTACAAATCAGTGGTCACAGGCTGAAACAATAGCTTGCAAGTCCTTAACTAAACTTATGTACTTACAAACTTTTACTTTAACATGTTGATGTGGAAGACATGGAATTATGTGTCTTCTTAAAAAAAAAAGTGATGTGTTGACACAGCCACATCTAGGTCCCTGCCTGAGCAATTAAAAATGAATTAATATCTTTCAGTTGATTCACAGACTACTCTGCAAACAAAGTACTATCACCTCTTGTTTACTAAGAACTGGAGAAGCAAATGGTTTCAAATTGAAATATATTATAACAAAAATATTACCTAAATCTTTATATTTGACAGTAATATGGCAAAGGTCCAAACTTAGTCAAAATATGTCTTAATGACCAATAAAAAATTATCAAATTGGAATAGATAGAAATATGCCAGTTTCAAATTTGCAGTTCAGGTAAAGGGGATAAATTATTCTTGCACATCCAGGATGTAGGACCTATACCCTTGTCCAACTTCATTTAAAGATTGGCAGTTTCTTGAACTTAAAGGATTGGAGTCTTGGATGTTTAACACCATCATCTCCTAATAGTGTTGGAGTCAATAGGCACAGTAGAACGTCGACAATCCTGATAAATTGGCATTAAACCATTTCTGTATGATCAAATTTTTCATATTTGTACATAAATCAATGATAGGGGTGGTAAGCATTCATTATCATCAAAATAATTCACTCTTCATAATTTAATTTGCAGACTTG
The DNA here is from genome assembly GCA_038098605.1 of Gryllus longicercus. Classification (NCBI taxonomy): domain Eukaryota; kingdom Metazoa; phylum Arthropoda; class Insecta; order Orthoptera; family Gryllidae; genus Gryllus; species Gryllus longicercus. The sequence continues at coordinate 168,964 of JAZDUA010000190.1, forward strand.
AAAATTAAACCATACACAAATAAATGGAAACCATGAACTTGTTTTATCAGCAGTATTCTTCTGGCTTAGTATTCAGTCAAAAACTTAGATACAGTGTGTAGAATTATTTAGTCCTCTATGAATGGAATCACTGTAGCAATGAGTATACGTGATCTCGAGTTAATCTCAACTTATGGAACTGGTCCTGAAAAGTGTTGGTTTCTTAACTGAGTATCAAGAGAACCAAAAAATACTTTTATTGGGAAAAACGTTTTCTGCAAATGTAGTATGTATTGTATAATTTGTATCATGCATAAAGCATGAGCTGTCTGCAAACTAAGGTAGAATCTATAAGGTCATAAAAAATGGCCAAAAATGTAAAAATAAAATTTAAAAAATGAAAGAAAAAAAAGAGATAATAAACAAACAATTGTATATGCTAGTGATATACTGATACCTTCTTGAAATAATAATAATAATAATAATAATAATAAAGTTGAAATGATATAATATTTTCTGTTGCAGGTTGAAATGTTGGAAAAGGATGAAAAGCATGCAGACTATAATATAATAAAACGTGAATGGAAAGACAATAAAGTGCTGTTAGGTACAGTATCCTTTTTTGCTCGGAATATATGACAATATGTGAGGATTCAGTGGGTACCTTTTTTTATTTGGAATATGTAAAATTGTTACAGATGATATGAAATGTAAAGTTTCTGAACTAGAATCTTCATTAGAAGAAAAAAATAACAGTTTAAGTCAGCTGAGTAGAGAATATGAAGAATTAATTAAACAAAAGCAAAATATGATTGAAGAAAAAAGGATATGTAAGTCTTTTTTTTCTTGAAATAAATTATTTTTTAATGTGTGTTTTTAAGAATGGAGTTGCAATAATTTTGTATCTCAAGATGTTTTTGAATAATTGTAATATGTTTGGTTTATGAACTTCCAGTGGAAGATGACCACAGGACTGCAGTTTCTTCTCTCAAAAATGAATTGCAAATGCAGGTAAGTTCTTTTAATCTTGTGTGGGGAGAGAAAAAAGAAAGGAAGAAAAAACACATACTTTGTTGAAAATGTGCTGCTTTTATAAGATATTGTATTGGGTGATTTGTTAGTAATTACACTTGAACAGTTTTATGTCCAGGTTGAACTTAATAATCAATATGCTGCAGAACAAACTAAATTGGTAAATCTGTATAGAGAAAAAGAAAGTAATTTAATCAGTGAATATAATCAAAAAGAAGAAAGAGCTAGGAAGGAGCATGAAGATGTTATTGCTCAAATGCGTCAAGAGTTCCTACAACTTGAAGAGAATTTGAAATTTGAGAACTCTCAAATTAAGGATGATAATGAGCGGATGAAAAAACAGCTTGCTATATTTTCAGAAGCTGATAACAAGGATAGTCGCTTACAGGTATTCATGAACCTCTTTTGTGGCATCATTGTAGTAGAACTAATGATGATACTACCTTTCCATTTCTTTCTGCAATTCTTTCTTGGTATACTTGGCATATTTGGAGTTAATTTTGTTTCAACTCGTCAAATACTTTAAATTCAATTCCATTCAATTCAGTGATACTTTATTTGATGGGGCAAGGCATAGGCCAAGGCCTACTCTTCTGACTGGCCTTGTAAATTTCGTATCACTGTTGTTGCCATCTAGTAGCAAGAGAAGGTATTACTTAGGTGAGGAAACAATTAGAAATTAGCTAGGTGACTTCTTTTAGGCTTCACTTTTACATGCAGTAAATCTACAACAAAGGACGGCTGGCCTTACAAGGAAGGAGAAAAGGAAATATTTTTCAAATTGACCTGAAAAACAAGTTATTGTTATGACTCACAATTCATCTCGCTACAAAATCTCTTGTTTAGTACACTACAAATTCTGTTTGTAAAATACAAAATTTGTTTGGGATGCTTGTATGAATTGCAGTTCTAATTGAAACTATGAACCAAATTTTCAGAATTGAGATCGTTAATATTAATTCGAAATTTGGTAACGAATTTGTTGTTTTAATAGTCAATTTGTTTGTCCAAGATGAGTCCTCTAATACATTTTTGTTTTACTCCAAATGTTTAAATTAACATCTTTAAATTTTATTTTTATTAATTTTTTGTAAGAGTTAAGTGTTAATTATTTGATATAAGCAGATGTTTAATAAATTTGGATACTTGTAAGTCAATCAAAATTATGCATTATTTTGCAAAACGTTCCAACATTTTTAATATGGGTTTATTTAAATACAACTAAAAACTGCTTATCACCTTTATTTTTTGTGTAGTTGAAGATTTTTAAATGGAAATTGTTCAAAATTACACTTCTTTTATAACCAAATATTCATTCTTGCAGGCATCCATTACAAGATGTAATGAGCTGGAGGAGGAGGTACGATCTCTGCAGTCAGTCCTGGAGTTAAAGCATCAAGAATTACAAGAACTGCGAAAGAATAATGGAAGCTTAACACGACAAGCAGAACAATTACCTAGTGCCTTGCAACGCGTAACAGTTCTCGAGGCTCGAGTGGAGGACCTTCAAGCACAATTAAAGGATAAGGGTGATGTAGAGAGGTGGGTAAATTATTGCACTTTAATTATTTAGACCTTTTTCAAATATTGATAAGGTTAATATGTATATTACAGAAAAAAAATCAAGGTTTACATTGCTCCAATTGAAAAATTTGAAAATCCAGAGCTATATGTTCATAGGACCTAGGTTTCTGATATTATCTGCAATACACTTTTTTTTTTAATTGTTACAATCTTCTGAAAATTTGAAGGCCATACAAATGAAAAATTCTATATTTTTTTTTCCATCCCCAAGCAAGTACAGCATGGAAGCCTTCATTTGAGAAATGGTAACAAGGCTAAAACACAAAAAAACATTTCATTCTGTGTACATTTTGTGATCACTTATAAACTGTGTCTCTTCTTTTATTATTTTTCTGAAACTACATTTTGGTTTTGAACAATTTTAAAGTTGATATTTTTATAATGCCAGGTGATATATTTTTTTTCTTGAAAATATAAAGAATTGATAATGACTACTTAATGAGTAGATTTTCAAATACTATTTTGAAATTTACTATTCCTGTTGAAGTAATTGATACAATTGACAATTGTTGACAAATGAAAACAATGGTCGGTTGACTTTGACAAATGAAAGAGGGAAAATGGTGCTAACCCACAAGTTTGTAATTTTTGCGAGCTAGCTTTATCTTCCCCTGACCCCTTCAATTGTTGGTACTATTATTGCACTTCATTACTAATTGATATCTATAAATGGAGACCTTGGCCATCTCTAGATGTATGCATGCATTTTCAGAAAACTTATGGGAAATGATAATATATTGTTGAGTGGATTGCAAAATTTTTCTTATAAAATTATTGAAAGTGAATGCTCCTTTTGGGATTTCACAATCTATTCTGAAACTTAAATATTCTTTGTGATCTGTGAACATACTTGATGGCTTTGTATACAAGAATTATTTCAATTTTGAAGATAGGCAAGTCTTCACTTTATAAAATGTCAGTGAACACAATTGAAGACGATTTGAATATAATTTAAGAATCATTTGCAAATTGCATCATTGCAAAGTGAACATAATATGACAGAATATATACTGAGAATATTTGCTTGAGAATGAGATCAACACGGGAATAATAATTGTGTGAAACAAAAGAAATTAATAGAGGATCCATGGAGTTTTAAGAAAATCTTAATTTCCTTGTTAAGGTTGAAATTTGTTATAAAAATCGTCAAGAAATTCACAAAACTGTTGCAGTGTGTTTAGTTTCAAGATCACATTAATATCCTGTGGTATGACACACCTTTAGATGAAGTTGAAATCATGACCTATCTTATTTCAATACATATTACTTATAACAAATCCTTATGTTCAATCCGTAAGCAATACAAAGAAAATAAAAATGTGGAAGGATAGAAAGCAAAGTTCAGGAAAAAACCTACAACAGTTTTGTGAATATTCGAAATATGTTTAGTATCTTCAAATACCACGTGCTAGCAGGGGGAGCGGTACGTGACCTTGTGTGGTGGACTGTTACATTCAAAATATCCATTAAACACTAGTTGCAGAAAAATCAAAATTATTTAAAAAAATGCTTATCTAACATACGACAATATGTATATCATTTGATTCATCTTTTTACGCTCGTCATGATAGATTGAGAAAATACGTGTAGCTCCATTTGGAAAAACAAAGTTACCTCAAATATCTCATAAAATACAAGTGATAAAGTAGAAATGAATACACGTATGAATTAGCCCCATTCCTCCATGCACTTCCGTGAAAACTGTATTGCAATAACTTCAACCTTTCAAAAGTTATAGGTGGTGCTAAAGTTACATGACTCTCCCTGTGTATTGAAGCATTATATCTTAATATTTTTAATAAAATACTAGCCCTGAGCATCATTGACTAATAATTTTCTACAAATACATCAGTCTACTTCAACATCAGAGTGTGAACAACCCTAATTTCTGGTCTATTATTTTCCTTCCAAAAGTTGTTTCTGCTGTTGTTGATCTCTGTTTAGTGCACATTCAAGTTGAAGTAGAATTTTAACCATATTTTATGAAAGTCATACTATAGTAATTTCTAACTTTTATACACAATAACGACAATATGACAATTGGTAGTTAAAACCTTCCGATTACTTTCTTGTTTTGTTTTAGTATTTTGAATTTTATTTTATTATTTTCAACTGCTTATAGATATTTTAAATTCACTAGTAAGAATCTGCTTCTGGATTAAGTTCAGAAGAAACTTCCTTAAATCCCTTTTAATGAATTTTTTTTGAAATTTTAAGAGTTTTTGAGTACAAATAGTCTGACACAAAAATTGGGATGCGGAGCTCAACTTAAAACCTTTTTCTTGTTGGATTCATATAGATCTAATTTGTGTATGAAAGGAAGTTTTTCAATAAAATATGCACCTTCATACCATCAATACTCAAATAATAAAAATAAAATGGGGGGGGGGGGGAGAGAAGGGATTCCAAACAATGACTCCTATATGAATTATCTTTGTTTCAACTGTATCATCATTATCACTTCTATGTATCACTTCTGATCATTGGAGAGTGTTGTAAATGATGCATTCTTCAATGCTTTTTAGTATATATTGTAGTTTTGTGGCTTTTGAGAAAATGGTTAATATGCAATGCAGGCAGGGACAGCTTCCTCTTTGGCAGTACTTATAAACATAACCACTGTTGATGTCATAAATCAACAGAGCACCAGACATACTTCATTTCCATATGGCATTAAATGCTACAGAAACATGTTGCACAATTTTGAAATACTATATAAAACGAAATTCAATTATTTCGCTCATTTGTGAAGGGTGCTGTTGCTGCACAATATTCTGTGTAAAATAATACATACCTGATTATATAATCCGAAGTAAGCTAAGAGTTTTGTTGACATTTTGTCGACTGGAATTAAGGATTGATTGATTAAATATTTCCCTTGTGCAATTCAATTCTTATTATGAAATAATTTTTGTAATGTGTAAAAAGGTATTGTGTTTTTGATTTTCATTTACAAACAATATACAGATTTTATTCATTAAAGGAGAAATGGAAGTAATACATCTGTCAGTACATTTTATTTGAAGACAACTTTATGCTGTTGCATTACTACAGAAAAATTTGAGCTATATTGGAGCAAAACATGGAGAAACATTGAAGCATTATGAACAATCAAAAACATGGACAATTACTTCAAATTATATCAGTGCATTGTTGATAAATATCACTTGATCATGACATTACGAATTTTTTGTAGGCAAGCTTCACAACAACAAATTGCTTTGGTAGAAGCTCTACAAAAAGAAGTCAATCACAAAAATAGGTTGGCATTGCTAACAGAGGAGTTGCAATGGAAGTTGAAACAGAATGCGGAAGTTTTTAGTGCTCTTGTTGCCATGAATGGTACATCCGCTAACATACAAGTGCCCAGTACTTCTGGAACTTCATCACCTGCTGTATCACGTAAAAATACAAATGGTTTACTCCACTCAATTTCAGAGTCAGCTTCACCAGCCAAGTAAGAGAAAAATTCTTCTATTTTCCTTTGCTTGCCCTGTTTTGTGAAGCTTTAATAGAGGCATTTTTTGTTTGGTTGTCCAAGACTTTCGCTGTGTAACAATTTGGAAGAAATCTTCAAATAACCGTCCTTTTTGTTCTTTTCTGGGTCACATTTTTATATAACAAATTATTTTTGTTTTGTGTTTCAAAACTTCACACTTTTCATTCATGTTGCAGAAATTAATTTCTGCTTCTATTGCACAATAGTTAACTATGCTTTTGGTTTTTGTCTTTGTGTTCTTCTTGCATGAAAAACTGGTTTTATATGATTGAAAAATGTGTATGTGGCATGGAGAAATGTAAATAGCTTTTTTTGTAAACATGTGGTTTTTCTGGAAGTTGTGTGAATCTGTTTATGGTATTTTAAATGCTGATTATAACACAAAACAAATGAAAGTGATATAAATTTGATTTTGTACGAGTATGTACATTAATGAAATTATTGAAATGATTGATGAATGTTGTGGCCTCTCTAGTTTACTAGTGAAAAATTACTTGAAACAGATTGAAACTTTATAATCAGATCAGGACGTGTTCATTATTGTAGCAAATTTTCTTTCAAGGAAACCATGTAGGATTGGAGGTTAAAATGTCTATTGTCAAATTCCACTTAAAAATATCCACACATAAAAATGTCCAAACTGCAAAAATGCCCATTGAAATAATTGTACAGAGTAAAAATGTCCAATTTATTAAATGTCCTGCTCTGCCCTATCCTGTCGTGTTCTTGGCTCGACAACCTGACCTTGACCGTTCAGCAGTGATCCAACCTCTCGGCTATGGGATAAGGGCTTCATATGGTTAGCACAAAAACATCCCTCTACCATATATACTGGTCTTCTTAACCTTAGGGTGGGCTTTCTCATTGTCCCAAAGCAATAGATACTAAGGAAAGCGCACAGTTATAATTTGCCTCTGCCGGGAATCGAACTTGAGGTTGCGCTGTGGAAAGCGAGCACACTAACTAACGAGCCATTCGAGAGGGTTTTAAACGTCCATAAATTGTATTTCGGTAAGGTCCCAAAATTGAAAAATGTCTACCATTTAATTTTTTCAAGTTCTTTCTACTGAATCCTTTCTTTTGTCTGTAAATTAAATTTCAAATTATATGTGCTTTTAAATAAGTGTATGATTTGTCTATTCATTGTATTTCTATTGCAGCAGGATCTGCTTTCTGTAAATATTGTCTTCCTTCTTTTATTAAATTTATATTGTGTAGATCAGAATTGGTTATATATCTGTCATTGCAATTCTTCCTTTCTACAAAATGCAAATAAATTTTGGTACTATATCTACTTCTAAATAATTCCTTCTTTTACTAATTTTTTTCTTCCTTTTTGAAGTGTTATTATATGATCCATTGTACCACTGAAATTTAAAGAGAAAAATCTCATATTACTAATTATCTGTGAGAATGTTAGAGTATTTAGTAATACTAACTAGCCATGTCTATAATGCTATACTATATACAATGTAACTATTTTATAATTTCACAGAGGATACACAACTTGTCATTTCAATAGGCATGGGGGGGGGGGAAAATGACATTTTTAACATTATTGTTTCTGGGTATTTCTGCATTTGGACATTTTGCCTTCGAAATCCTACATTGGATATTTTGGCAGATAAACTAATATGTCACTGAACATTCACAAGTGGAAATTTTAACTGAACCCCAGTGTAGTGTATGAATATTAATTTACAATAATCAACAGATTAACTTAACATAAAAGATATTTTTTTGTAATAGATTGAAAGAAGGAATTATTTTCCTATTTAAAAAGGAATGATGATAGTAATAATAACAGAAAAAAAGAAAATAGTTTATACAAAATTGTTTTAGATTTTCAATCCTGAAATAACTAATGGAATTGAGTTACAAATTGCTCTGCTACTATAATCTACCCAGAAGTATGCTAATGAATGAATCTACTAATAATTATTTGCTCTGTCAAACCTATGCACAATATTTATTAACAATTTAATGTAATTTCCTGTGTACTGATATAACATGTTAGTGTCATTTGTGATGCTTTCCTTTATTATCTATTCACTTGCTCATTCTTTTTTCTTTTAAATTAAAACCATATGCATTATTAAATGTAACAATTAAATTAAAGTTATCAAATGTGCAGGCAAGTTTATTCTTTATAACCCAAATACATGAACAAGTGAATAGATTCTTGTGTGTTCAGTTTAAAACTGTCCCTTTCAGGGCTTTTTTCTTCCATAAAATCATTTCTCTTGTGAGCATAGTTTTTAGTTTTCATTTTGTAATGCCAGGTAATGGTCAGTCTTGCTGTTGCCACGTAGTTTCATGATTGATGCATGTGCAAAACAATAATATTTTTTGCTATATTCTGCTTGTTTCTTTGGACCATTGTAAGTCATGTTAAATATAAAGTTTGGACTGAATTCTTCAAAGATTGGCTATTTTTTGTTTATATAGTGGACAAGATTAATCGAAGATCTTCCAGATGAGCATTGTTATAAACCCTTTCATATCAAATGATTTTGAAGGATACCTTTTTTATTTATGAGACGTGTGTTGATTTTAGTGTCACTATATCAAATTTTGTGAATATTATGCAATTTGTTTTATTTGTATTATGTGTTGTAGGGCTGATTGTGAAACTCCATCAAGATTATCAGTATCATCACTAATGAAGAGGGTCAGCAACTCAAGCTACCAAACCTTACGGCCTGACATGAGTGATGAAATTTCTTCTCCACCATCTTCTCCAAAGATAAAGGGTATTGTGGAAAAAAATGACTCTGTTTCATGGGTCCTAGACATGGAAGAGTCTTCAAAGGAGTTTGTAACTCGGTTAGTGAGACGAGCTGGAAGTTTCCGAGGTGCTACACCACCTCCTTCTGGTTCTTCACCTCGCACTCAAACTCTGCCCACAACCAAGCGCAGATACAAAAGTGGTTCTCTTTCTTTATCATCTTCATCATCAGCAGTGTTTAGGAGGAGTAATTCCAAGAATGACAATTCGGTTTCATGCTCAGACCAAGATCGAGATCGCACTGAACATTTCGGTTCAGCCCGATCAAGATCACATTCAGTTTCTGCTGATTCAGTGGACAGTGTGGACATTATTAATTGGGGACTAAATATTTCAGATTCTTACAATAAAATTCCTGAGAACAATCATGAAATTCGTTCACAGGACAACAAACTGTTGATTTCTGTAAAAAATTCAGGCAGTAAGACTTTCATTCCTCATACAATTCACAATGAAATGGATATGATTCTTACAAACAATTTGAGCTCGGATCTCGAGAAAGATCCAAGTGAGAACGGAGAACAGAATTGGAATTGTAATATGCCAGATTTTTCAAATGATGAATCGCCCACTAAATCATCTGGCTCAAGTGCCTACACCTCATCAGATGAGGATGTACGCAATAATATTGATGGTAAAAATATTACATCAAATGAAAATTATTGCCACAGTGAAACATCATCCCATTTGCAGAATGTTCTCCCTTTTAATGCTTTAAATATTTGTGGCTCGCCAAACACTGCTGATTTATCCCTTTTGGCTGCATGTGCAGCAGCTCAGCCAGCCTTAATGCCAAAAGATGCTGCAGGTGAAGCAATGATATCAGAAGAAACATCAGAAGATGAAAATGATCGAGATGAAGTAGATGATCGTGATGAGACTGTGTTATATTTATGTTAAAATTGAAATTTGAAACCTTTCAATTTAAGGCCTTTGTTTTATGTAACGGCAATCAAGGATAACAATTGAGAGTTTTATGGTTGCATTATAATTGAAATATACTCCCAGTGGTTTTAATATAAACGAAACAAAAAATATCTGAAGAAAACATACTCAAACAAATCTCGTAAATATGTAAGTCACTTTTTCCTGAAACTAAATCCATAATTTTTTTGTATACAAATATTTATATGTAAACAATTGTAATGCAGACTTGAAATGATACCCTTGGTTGAAGGAATAACCAGTTACTCTGTTCCAGCATTTTGATGTGATAATTAATACAAAGGTATAGCTTTAGATTTTAGTTAAGAAATGATTGCAGTGTATTGTATGCTATGACACATGTTATTGTCTAGCGCTTTGAAAGCATATAAGCATATATGTAGAACAACAGAACGATCAAATGCTTTAATTGAAATTTGAAGATCATTACATTATATGAGAATTTTTTAGGTGTAATGCATCCTAGAATGGAGAATTCCGATCTATGTATTACCAGAGTTGTGACCATTTACTTCGTCACACATTAGAGGAGTTGAGTGAAAACCATTCATACAGACAACAGTATTTAAGTGTAAAAAATGTGATAGCCCTGAATAAATATGTTTCTTGTGCCCCACTTTGTTTTGCATTTAATTATGGTCTTGGCAAGATGTGATTTTGAAAAAAAAAAAAATTGTAACACAGAAACTATTTCAGGGTCTTATTATCAGCAAATGTCAGATTATTTGTGCAGCTGACAGTTGAGTGGAAGATAGGTTATTGTAAGGTTTGCATGTTCAGTACAAAATTATTCATTCTGAGTTTATTATAATTTCACTTGCTTTTAACTTGATCCACAAGAAGACAAGCATTCACTTGCTATAGTTTATTTTATTTATTGATGTGGGAGTCTTCATAAAATGTCATATTATAAACAATAAAGATATAACAAAGATAGTATATTGTCTTGATCAGATATTTTAATATAAAATTACATAGGTTAGGATTCACATGCCTGAAAGTTCGAAAAAAATGGATGACTTGCTAAATATGAAGTGTTATGTAATAAATTGAATATCAAACAACAAAATATTCTGTGAACTGTGTGAACGGATCAAGAAATGTTACTTGGATTTTGGGAGTAAATGAATGCACATATATTTCAAAATAGATATTGTGTATTTGCTGAACTAGTCGAATCATTAAAATTTTGTCTCTGAGGCAAAGGAATACCAAAAATTATTATTTGAAGTGTAACAAACCTTAATTTGTTAAAACTTTAATTTTGTATTCCTGTTGTACTTTAAAATAAATTTAAATTATAGATTCATTTCACAGTTACTTAAACAAGTTGTTTTTCAGCTGTTTTAAAATACAACAGAAGTTGGATGAACTAATACGAATGCAAGAGGTGATTGAAGTAGCAAATATGTGATTGAAGAGATGTATATTCTTCTTTCAAGTGTAGGAGTTGATGTACCAGAAGCAGGAGGAGGGTTTTGATAAGAAATTATTTAAAACTTTTTAAAAAGTTTCGCATTAAAAATCAGACCCACTAATTTTGTCTACAACCAACCCTAACAGAATGATAAACAATTAAAAGTGTAATGTCAATATCCTCCTCGCATGTTAATATTTACCTTGCAATTGTTCAAGGTCATGTTTCTGGTACATCTTGTTCATATTTTGTATATTGTAAATTACTAATTCATATCACAGATAAGTGTGCATAATATGCTATAAGTATTTCACAATTTTATGTTTCCAAGTTTAAAGAATTGGTTCAAATTTGCTGTTTCTATTTGTATTATATAATTTGTTCATAAAAGTGAATCATCAATTGCATATGTTTAGCATTTGCTGAAATAAAACATATTATTGATGACATAATGTGTTTTTATTGTAGTTAGGAAGGGAAAATATTGATTATAAAGAATATAATATTACTTTAGCAAGAGTGTCTGTGTTTTTTTGGGGGGGGGGGGGGGGACTATGTTGTGGAGATGCTTTGAATGATGGACATTTATGATTTTGTATTGCTTTCATTGCAAAATTTTTAGAAACTTTAAATGAAATATTTCATTACAGAATTGGCAGCAAATACAGTTGGAAATTGCAAATTAATGAGTGCATTCAGTTATTTGAAAATAAAATAAATCTAATGTAAGAATAACAAATAAGCATCTGTTGATATTTATTTTTTTCTTTGATGTATGGGTTTACGTGCACAATAAAATTTGAAAGTTACCATAGTGAGTGGGAGAGTTTAACAAATAGCAGATAGAAATTCATTCACAGGAATTTACAAAGTCAAAAAGGGGCATAGAATAAAACAAGTTTATGAAATTTTTGTATGGTCAATCTCTAAAACTTTCATTTGGGTTAAAATATTTGAGAAACCAATGTTCTTTGATAGCATACTAAACAGAGGTTGTGATATGTTTAATTGAGGATATTCATACATGCTAAAAATGAGTTGCACCAGAAGAAAATTAAAAATTTATTTGTAAACAAATGTTTGAATTAAATGTACCATTTACATATTCCACTGAGGAAGAAAATTATCAATTAAAAGCTTCATCCAGAATAATGTCTCGAAGCTTCTGTTTTTGAACTTTTCCAGTTTGAGTTCTTGGATAATCGGAAACAAATTTGACAACTTTGGGAATCTTGAAGTGAGCAATCTGAAAATTAAAATTTTTTGTAATAGCATTTTGTGTCTATAGCACTACTGTAAGATGTTGAGAACTTAGCATATTAGATTTTATTTTACATATTTAAATTTTTTTTAAAAATTCATTTAGTTAGAAAATTCTAATTTTTTTACCTTGCCTTTACAAAAGGTTTTTAATTCTTCTGAAGTAAGTTTACTCCCTGTGTTCAATCGAACACATGCACACACCTCTTCCCCAAGCCGTGCATCAGGAATTCCCAGAACCTGTAATTAAATCGGCCCAATTTTGCTTCTTTAGAAGTTTCATACTAAATTGGATTCTGATTACAAACCTGAGAATCTAATATATCAGGGTGAGTGGAGAGGAAGTCTTCAATTTCCTTTGGAAAGATGTTTTCTCCACCTCGTATTATTATGTCTTTGATTCGACCTACCACTTGTGCATAGCCATCTTCATGAAGAACAATTTGGTCCCTGGAGGAAAAATTCAATAGATCATCAAGAAATGGTAAGTTGTTTTATATAACTTATTTTTCTTTTCAGACAAATGCATTAATTGATATTTATAACATTACAGATGGAAGACGAATCCTATAGACAGTTTGGAGATTGTAAGTTAAAAATGTTCAAGCATCTGGATAGTGTTTGATGAATTGGACTAAAATTAAAATATTAGTATCAAATGACTATTAAAAAAAAGATTAGCATGAAAGTTAAAGTAATTTTAATAGAAATTTTAAAGAAATAACCATGTTGGGAAAATGGTAATTTTGTTATTAATAGAGGGCAAAATCAAATGGAATCAAAATCGCAATTTTCCTTTTCATTATTTTTTTCTCAACAATAATGTCCATTATCATCTCTATCATCAATGTTGTAGTTGTAGAAATATGCTGAAAAAATTTGAACTTTTGCAATTTTTGATAATTGAGAGATTTTAGCGATAATGAAATTTACCCCCTTTCTTTAAACGCCATTTGCGCCATCCGAGGACAAAGTTTAATAAAAAATTGTGGAGTCATTTTTGAGAAAGTTTTGAAAATGTTAAGGCTTAATGCGAAGTACATCAAAATATCAGTTTCAAACTCGCCAAGCCTTGAGTTTATTTAGATCGAATTTGGAGAAAATCGTCGGAACGGTATAGGCGGTAGCGTCGACCAGACATGTTTTGCCTTCAATAGATTTTTTGGTATCAAGGAGCTTCAAAAACATGATTTCTAACTACACAACGTGTCAGGGGAGGTAATTTACTCCACATAGGAACAAGATTTATCCACTTTTTTGTTTCCAGGGCACGACAATAATATGTCGAAAATTCGTAAATTTTCGCAACACGATTACAATACTTTCCCTTTACTACTTACTTAGTAAGGGGAGGAAATAAAATGTAGATATGTAATTTATTTTTGTATTATCGCATGGGAAAAATATTCTGTTTACTTTTCCAGGGCAATTTGTTTTAACTGAAAAAGATAATATTTTCTGTTCGGAATTGTTCATTTTTATTTGGTTACAGTAGCAGCTTTTGAAAATATTTATATTTTGTGACCCTTTGACTTTTATAAAAGAAAAAAAGAAACAAGTTAAGTTTGAGTTCGACTGGCAACAAATTTTGTGATCGGGTTGACTAGATAAAGATATATTTTTTCTATGAGAAATAGTTAAATCTCTCAAGCCATTTGCTTTCTATTTAACAAGATCCCTTATAATCTCGTGGTTGCCTTAACATATCATCAGAAAGGTTTTGATCGTTGGTATCTCGTTTTACTTTTGCTATCATTTGGAGACTATAATATTCCTGGTGAAAAATAAATTATTAAATTGTAAATTTTTGTTAGTTAACATTAAATAATTGTTTTTTTAAGGCCACTGCTTTATAATATGGTTTAAGAGTCACATTGAGCATACATTAAAAATAATCAAAAAAGAATAATATGTCGATACATACCGGTGCAATAAAGAACCTGAATTATGGCCCTTGTAGCTATAAATACAGTACTTTACCCATTTAAATAAGTGGGCAAATAATTTCACAGCGCGAATCATTGCATTAGACGTTCAAACATTCAAGCTACGCCGCGTCGTTCTCACTGTGCAATGACAGGCTGCTCCCCTCCTCGCAAAGCTGTCTTCCCCCATTTCTTGCGCTTTCCCCGCTCTCGCGGGCAGACGTCCGGCACTTCGCACTTGTGCAAGCCTGTTCTACACCATGTTAGTTGTATGGTATGGTATATGAACGATTCTTACCCTGTATGAAGCCAACGACTAGAATCGATCGTTTCTCTGGTCTTTTCTTCATCATTGCCATAATATAGCATGTTGCAGTATCCGCGAATGAGCAGTTCACCAGGCTGTCCCATAGGCACAATATCGCCCTTTCTGTCAACAACCTTCACCTATAATGTTCATAGATATTACATTCACAAATTCAAGATACGCTTTTCTTCGTCTTTCCCGTAAATAAATTCGAAGGGAATTTAAAAATAAGAATCCTAGTTTGCATGCATTATTCTTTGTACTGACATATTAATCTTTATAATATTGGAGAACAAAAACAAGTTATCTCACACATACAGTTATCTTTCTCCAATATTGATTTCCACAAAATTTCCGTGATAAACACCTAGAACATTAATTTAGAGTTTCGTACTCATTGCGAAAAGGCACTTGTTTTACATATTACTCGTATAACTTAAATTAGTGCACTCTGCTTGAAGAAATCGATGTAGAACTGAGGCTCTCAGCGGATCAATGAAAATAAGCTTATTTTCGCGGTAGTTGTACTATCACTTTTGAGGTACGACTTAATCATCGTAAAATCTACTTACTGAAATAACGATGAAATTTTGACGATGACTGTTAATGATTGTGACCATCGGGACGTAGCTTATTTGTTTCACTTCATTCAATTCGTTTCTTTCATTCTTCGCGTATCTCGATATTTTATACTTTTGATGGGCTATACAAAAACGATATCACACATCGATATTTGATGAGCGATGAAAACTTTTCTGGTTTAAGCATGAGTTGGTGGCGTTGAAAACTGGTGTATCTTAAGTTTGTTATATATATAAATATATCAGTACAAATAAACTTTGCATAAAATGGTGATTTGAGAGTTTTACTTAGAATTCCCTTTCTAAATTACTTCATATAAGAAATGTATTTTTGAAGATTGAAGACACCAGTTAAAAAGAAAAAGTGAAATTACATTTTTCACTTTGTATGAAAGGAATACTATATTGTTGAAATATTTTTTACCTCAGTGTGATCCATTACTTTGCCAACTGTGGTGGCACAACGCTCTCTAGAATCTTGTGGTAGGTGAAGAAATGTGGTTGGACCGGTTTCAGTCATGCCCAGTGCTAACTGGTAGAAACATGTCATGCACACCATTTTATATTAAAGAAATGAATTAACGAAATATCTGAATAATAATTAACCATTACAAGCAATTTTTTTAATAAAACAATAACTTTCAATAAAAGAAGGTAACAAAACTAATTTACTTTCCATTTTAATAAATTTAATAGGAAATATATTAATTCATTTCGCGTGTGATTTATAATATTTTGTTAATTGGTTTTCGGGTTTTTTAATTGTATTATTGTAATTTATTCTGATTATTATTAGAAATAATGTTCTTTGCAAGAATAATGAAACAAAAAATGTGTTAAAACAATTATGCTAAAAATTACAAATACTCACCACACATCTTTGTAAGGACAAGGATTCAACTATTTTCTGAATGAGATGTGGAGGCGTAGGAGCGCCTCCCGTAAGCGCGATTTCCAGTGAGTCAAACGTCTGAGGATTTTCGTTCTTGGATAATATATCGACGAACATGGTGGGTGTTCCAAAGATAGCGGTGCACCTATGAAAGCAATTGAATCAGGATGACGACACTTGGGAGAAATTACTCAAATATCTTATTATTCAAAATACGAGGCGCAACCAGAAAGTAAGTTTCCCTATTTTTTGCTTTGAAAGTACACGCATTTAGGAAGGAAATTGCGTGTGCATAACAGATCCTTGACGTATCCATCATGTGCCGGTCGGTCAGGTGCCGCCGAGCGCCAGTAGCGCTGCAACAGTAGCCCGAAATGGCAGCGCTTATTCGTCCTCCCGGGTCCCTGCGAGGTCCGGTCCGTGATAGACTTCTTTAACGCACAACGTCGCGCCGATCGAAATTCATCGTCTGGTCTTACTGGCATGCTTACTTCAGGTGTGAACATGCTCTTACTGGCATGCTTACTGTGCTGCTCCATAATACTGCTTGTCCAGATATGGCGCGGCAAACTGCAACCGTTCTGCAGCAGTTCGTCGGGGAGCTGTTTGATCTTTCCTCATACAGTCATGATCTCGCACCCCGCGATTTTCATCTTTTCCTGCACCTGATGACATTTCTGTCTTCCCGTCAGCGTTTTCACGACGAAGAGCTGAAGACAACTGTGTCACGCTGGTTCCAGTCGCGGGCGGCACACTTCTACGAAACAGTAACACTACGAAACACTACTACAAAAGTTACCACGATATGAACAGTGGCTCAATTCGAGTGATGAATGTGTCGAAAATTAGCTCAAACATTACTTTGACTGTTGCCAATAAAGTTTTGCATGTAACTATGTTATCTTTCATTTCACAAAACAAGGAAACTTACTTTCTGGATCCGCTACGTATTACATTGCACATTGTCCCATCAATTATATCAAAGTAAGTTATATTTCGTTTTCCTTGAGGTGCAAATTTTCGTAGAAATCTCCGACCGGCGCTCTCATACTCCTATCTAGTGTGTTCGAAATGGAAGATTAGGCATGTTTCATGCAAAGACTCAAACAAGATATTTTTCGAACGGCACTGCGTTATCTTTCACAAGAAGTGTTAAATTACTTTTTGCTGGGAATCCAGCGATTACTTGCTGTGATCTTTTAAATACCTCAATAGAAACTCGAATTCTTTATTCAAATGCAATACCATTTATCAGAGTGATTTTTCTTGCAATTTCATAATGAAGTCTCTTCGTTTTGAAAAGTGTCAAGTTTCCTGGCGCGGGAACCACCAAATTACGCTATTCATACAAAGCGATGAAATAATGGCGGTACCAGGGGAATAACAAATCACTATTGGAATATTTACGAATCATTACCTATACAAAGAGGCTGTCAATAAATAAAAAAACAAAGAAAACCTTTATTAGTCAAGATAATGATGTAAGTAGCGATAATATATTAAACGGTCGAGCAAGGCAGTAATGATAAAAGCTTGCAGGAAAAACAGAGCTCATATTATACTAAGATCTGATAGACAAAAGTCTCCGCCATCTCTTCAATTTCCTGATATACATTAGTCAAATGTTTCAATCTTCTTGTGTTTGCTAGATTTGCAGGAAAACATGTCAATAAGAATGAGTTGTATTTAAGGAGCGGGCCCTTTTATCTCTCGTGCAACGAGCGTACTGGTAAATCTATGTTTTTGGGGGAAAAGTAAAGTATTTAGAGTTTCCTTTTGCAATGAAAAATGTAGTTTCGTTTTGTATGTGGCGTTACAACATAATTTGTTTGAAATTAAATGCATATTCAGTAATTCAATGAAATTTTCCATTCATTAGAATGAACGATCCAAATTTCTCACGATCTCTTAGAATGAACTAACGCAAAACTCGCATTGAGGTGTATTACATACGATGGATCCGTTGCTCGCCATTATTCTGGGAAGCTGGCGCCTTTGTTTAGGCAAGAGCGCCTAGCTACGTGCCCTCTAGGGCAGCAGCCATATATATAGTTTACACATTGCGGACCACTAAATTCGCAATAGAAGAAATCGCGGAAATCAAACACATGACTACCAACTGCGATGCGCTCGCTATGGTACGCGGAAGCACATTTTGAACACAGAACAACGACTGCGCCGTTGGTTTATGACGTCCTCCATCGATTTTCCATTAAAAGTTATTCATACGTTTGTAGAACTTATCTTCAAAGTGGGGTGTCGCGAGACGGCGACGGACATTGTCCAGATCCACGGTCGCGACAAGCCAAGGACTCTGATCTAAAGAGAGAACTCGGTGAATTTTAGAGTTGATGTCGTAGGCTTCCGCCGCCAGAGTCATGATCTGGGCTGTCCGGGTGACGCCGCGTCGATGGCTGAGGTGCTGACGTTTCGACCGACATATCGCGATCCTCTTCAGGGTTGTACTGCGCCTACAGCCCTGAAGAAGACCGTGATATATCGGTCGAAACGTCGGCACCTCAGCCATCGACGCGCTGTCACCCGAACAGCCCAGATCAATTTTAGAGTTGTACTCCCAACTTAATTGTGGCCTGAACTGAATTTTGAATGTGAAGGATGAACCGATACTTTTGGTAAAACTTTTCACGGGGCTTTGCCATCAACTTGGCGTGTCTACTTTTTGAGACGAGGGGTACGCGACTTTCTGAGAGTTATACCCCCAACGCCATGACCAGAATTAAATTTTGAATGCGAATGACGTAGCGATGTGTAGGTATAAGCGCTACCATCAACTTGGATTGCCTACTTTTCGAGTCACGAGGTGCTATACTCTGGACAAGGTTGCAGGTCACGAGTACGCGACGCTCTGGACAAGGCGACAGGTTCCGCGATTCTCTGGAGTGGCTGCTCCCTTGACGTCGAACCGCTGAATATATTCTTGTGTCACCCAACTAAACCGTCCTGTAGATAGCGGGTGACACATTGAATACTCATAAAAAGTTTTCGCGTAGACGTAAGAGAGGTAACATAGCTTATAAGATGGTTGATAAGCTGTCGGGCCCAGGTGTCGATGATTAGCTCCAGCGTGTCGGTCCGACACCTGTACGAATCCCACCTGTACTAATGCCTCGCCCCAGAAGGAGATGCATGTCAATGTCTGTGAGCAACTCTGGTCGAACATCAGTCGTTTGTAAAGTGGTGTTCCTCGAGAGAACCGGAGCGATGTAATACTATACCGGTCGAAACCGTACAGCTCAAAACATAATTTTCGAAATATTGCTGAAATTTCAACTCGCATTATTTGCAGACATCGATCTCCAAAAAACGTTCGGTGTAGTCACCAATAGTTTCAGTGGAGAAGGTGCGCCACAGTTCCTGGGCGTGAGCGTACTCTGAGGTCGAAATGGGTTTTGTGAGGCGGCTAAAGAACGCGCTGGCCGTCGTCAAGCACGCCTCGTCTAGTTTTGTCCATTCACGTACACATTCGTAGGGGAAGGCAGACTACAAGCCTTGACGAAGTGAGCGTCTTCGGGAAAAGCTTCCCGCGTGAATGGCAAATCGGAAGAAGACAGTGCTCCACTCCACAAGAGCGCGAGAAACCCTCGCATATGGAGTCCAAAAAGCGCAATGCCACTTTCCCAATTCTTTGTGAAGTAACGATAAACCTCTCGAAGTTGCGTGGAACGTCGCGCAAACGATCGTACGAGCTGTCTGTCCAGGCTTAGAGGAGGAAGTGCCAATCGTACCTGCTCCCGCCATGCATCACCGCGGGAATGTGTTTCGGTGCAGGAAAATAGACGTAACACGACTGGTGAACAGCGCCGCGAAAGCACCTTGTGAAATGGTTGTGGTCCCGAACGCGTGGATCTGTGTTATCCAAGGTTTTGCTTGCACATATGACAAGAGTCGGAATTTCGAAAAGCGATCTCTTCCACCTCCGTCATGACGAGGTGGGGGTTGCTCCACCAGGTATTCATCTATCACGAGTGATTCCAAAATCTCTAAAGGTTTTTGGTAACGTCGGGACCGCGTTGTGTGATGTACCTCGAGCGAGCATCAGCGATGTCGCGTACGACCTTCACACCGACTGCAAACCGAATTCAAACAGCGTGCTCGGAGATGGACGTGGAAGAAGAGGTAACTTGGTGGGGGCACGAGATGGACCTGGAGGAATGGGTACCTTGGCGACGGCTGACACGACGAAATAGGGCAAGTCAAACATTCGAACTCAAAAACAGCTATCGAGCGACACTCTTGTCTTTCGAAATGTTTGAATATCTTAAACCGATCCTCGACCTGTGGTAAGATTAATCGTACGCCTCGAGTTGTCGCGAAGTTCGAAATTCAAACAGCTATTGCAAGGGTAAACCCGTCAGTGGCAAGCAGTATTTTGTGAAGCCAAAAGTCTTCTCAATGTTTTATCCAGATGTAATGTGACAGTCTGCGGGATGAATACAATAAGAGTTTGAAAAGATTCTCTTTCTTCGAACCTGAAAAGCGGGCAGGACCTACATTCCAATTTCTCTTCGGCACAGAACTCACGAGCTCAAACACGATTAAAAAAGAAAAAATGGAATTTTGTTTGCTTTATCTCGTGAACAGAAAGCGTCCATCAAGCACATCGCGCAAATCACGACAGTTTTCCAATTCCAAAAATGTTTGTTGGTACATGGTAGTACGAATCTTTGATAAACCGAGACACGTGGGAGAGGAAATTCTGAATGTCGAATAGTTTCGAAAAAATATCTCGAAACGTGAGGGACGTCAATCGGCACTATCGACTTCCCCGATTCTCGTATTTTTGTCAAATTTGGAATTTATAGATTCAACTATATGTGCTGCAAAAATTCTGCAATGTCATCACCGTGCGCAAGAACGACCGCTCGAGCGCTGAGTAACATGGTTTGTTCCCCCCACGATGTCGATGTCGTGGGTTGTGGGGTTCTGTTCGATATTGAACCAAGACTAGAGCCGTGCAACATTTTGTAGTTAGTACGCGAAGGAGGGGTGAATAGTTCAAACAACTTCAGTTCGAAGGGAATGTGACAACGAATAAGATATGAAAGGGGGCCGATGTCGAAGAACGCGTTTAAAATGATACCACGGTGTACATGCTTATTCAATGACTACGATGGCCGACCACTGGCAAGCGTTTGCAATGACAGAGACACGCGATGAGTCTTGACAACTCATTTATATCCAATCTAAAAGGAAAGAGAAAAATAATAAATTATAAACCGTTATATAAATAATATATTTTATAAAACGAGAGTGTTTGAGTTTTTCATAAAAATATATTATAAGCATTCATAAAAACTAGAATTATGAGCATTTTTATATATTAATAATTTGACCAATAATATTAAGTTTTGACACAATGTATATATTTTTAATAATTTATACCAATGATTTTAAATTTAACACACACACACACACACACATATATATATATACATATATACATATATTTGTAATAATTTTGACAAAAAATATTAAGTTTTGATCTGTATGTGTAATAATTTTGTCCAGTAATATTCAGATTTGACCCACTGTGTATCTGTAATAATTTTGTCCATTAACATTAAGTTTTGTCTCATTACGTTGGTTGCCGTGTGAAGCATAACGTGATGCTCACTGAATTGATCAGAATGGCTTTTGAGCATCAAAAGTTCTCAGTCATGACGAGTTAACGTTAGTTTGGCCAGAAGGTTCGTCATTATTAGAGGGCAAATTTTGATGACCTAAAACATTGCAAAAAATGATCAATAAAATGCTCTTAAAAGTTTTTTAATATGCCCGAAAAGCAAAGAAAAATGACGTAAAAAGTGAAAAAACACTTCGGATAAGCAACTCAAGCTGTTGGATACATTACTGATGTAATCGAGACTTCTTCTATTCGTTCAGGTGAACCCAGCTTTCAAACTTTTAGTTTGGACCGTCCTTTACCAGAAAAACTCTGTCTTTAGTTATCCCGAAATCGGCTGAACCACCAATGTCGCGGATAGGTGTCTCAGGAACCTTAGATTACATACTCACACAATGGCTGACACAACTTATAAACGAATAAATCGAATAGACTAGCAGGTGTAGGTACTCAGGAATTTTGGCGAGAACATTTGTCGCATCTCGTAAACATTATTTGAAACAAGTACCATTAAAATGATATAAAAATCAATGAAATCAGCGAAAAATGCATTAAAAATGACGGGAAAAGGTAAAAATGTTTATTAGTCGTAATTGATGAAAAATGCGAAAAAAATGGCGTATAAAAATGGGTCATTTCCTTTTGTCATAACGTAAAATAAATTTTTATACTAAACGGCATTTTTTCTAAAGTGAAAAGAAAAAAATGACATTTCATTAAAATCCGCCCTCAAGTTGATTAGTGCGGCAGTCAGCGTGTTGACCAATAATATTGAGTTTGGACACACCGTACGAAATGAATCCTACAAGTAAAGTCTCCTACTATTTTAGAATACAAAGATATGTGTATTTTCAATCAAGTTTTTGTAGGCGCTGAAGCAGTTTTTGTACGCCCATGTGTTACCACCTCGCCACATGTCATTCAGGAAGCGTTTAACCTCCTCCTTGACTTCGTCATCGTTGCTCATCCAGGCATGTCTTCGCGAGTTCTTTCGACTTAGGGAAGAGGTGGTAGTCACTGAGCACCGGACTATAGAGTGGGTGAGCTAAAGGGTGCACATCCCCACCCGGAAAGAGCTCTACTCTTCTGTCTGATCGGGGCATATGTGGTTTTGTAGTGCATGTAAGTGTGAGATGTGTGTGTGTGTGTGTGTAAGGGGAGGTGATAAGACAAGGACGCGAAGAAGGAATGATCGCGCACGCAGTCCGTGACTCGTTTGTTAGGGTACTCCAGCAATTGGCTGTGTTGATCGGAGGGACTCGAACGTAGATCTTCCGGTAAGAGTCGTCGCAGTCAGCAGCAATGCTGAACTAAGAATGCTATACTCAGCAGGTTGCAGGATAGGGCAGCCACGAGCCGCTATCTCGAAGGAAGGAGCCGGAGAGATTTCATCGAGACTGTTTTACCCGTCTTGCTGAGGTCCGAGACGCCTGTGACTGACATCACAGCGGGAAACTATTGTATACGGGCTCAAAGAACCGTATCCAGTGTCGTAGAGATTCTACAGGGACTAGTAACTATTAGAGTAGTATTTACTTCCTATTGTATGACATTATATAGCAGTTGATTTTAACAGAATTAAATAGAAAATCCGGTATTAAATAGCAAGTCGAATATCGAATTATTGAAAAGTGAACCTCACTATACCCATTCTACATGTATTGCAAACCATTTATACAAACCATGTATTGCAAACCAAACTGCTTACAGTAGAAATAAGATGTAATAAATCAGTTTTGCGGGTCATCAAATGCTTTGATTATAATTATAATTTTTTTCAAACTTAGTTTTCATTTTAAAGAAAAGTAATACATTACCTTTCTTTTTCAATGGCCTTAATGGATGTTTCTGCTTGAAACGTAGGTGAAGGAAGTACTAACGTACATCCAAAATGCAGAGCGTTGATAATTCCAATTCCATTTCCGAAGCCATGAAACATCGGAATTGGCAAACAAATTCGATGTGGCTAAAATGAGTTAATGATTAAAATTACTGTGAAGAATAATTCTTTAAATGCCAAGCATAATTTTCTATTTGAACAGAAATCAAATAGACATGTAAGCATAAAAAATTGAATACTTTCTTATCAAATCCTAGACGCTTTCCTGTAAAGTACGCATTATTGACGATGCTGTGATGACTCAAAACAGTGCCTTTTGGTTGCCCAGTTGTACCCTGAAATATTAAATAAGTCAAGTGTATTGTCCGGTGGTGACGTTTTACATGCTTTTAATGTACAAAGGTGTTCGTAACATAGAAGCTATTTCATCCAGTCACTTACTGACGTGAATTGCATGTTACACGGTGAATCCGGGTCTATTAAATCTTGTAGCGTCTCAATGCGAGATACATCACCGTCAGTGCTTGATTCCATTAAGCTCTCGTAAG
Source organism: Gryllus longicercus (assembly GCA_038098605.1). Taxonomy (NCBI): domain Eukaryota; kingdom Metazoa; phylum Arthropoda; class Insecta; order Orthoptera; family Gryllidae; genus Gryllus; species Gryllus longicercus. The sequence continues at coordinate 193,205 of JAZDUA010000190.1, forward strand.
TAACAGCTCCTCTGCATTGGGAAAGAAAAATGATATAGATAGATAATAGGCAAATGTGATATAATTGGCCACAAGTAATTGAAAATATATGAAAATGAGCTCAATAATATGTGATCAAATTTTTCTGCTATTTTGTGATGACGTAGTTTTTGTTGTTTATAAGTACAGATTTTCTTTCAAAAAATTAAAATGAAGTTTTGAATGATAGAAGATTGATACAGACATCGCATTGAACTAATACGAGAAAAATTATGTTCAATTATATTCAGTATTTTATTTACGACAGCTATAAGTAATCTATCTAATTTTAAAATGTATTTTCAACTGATAAAGACTGAGTTTCTTTGTTTAGATAATATCGACCTTAGATTTTTGGCATTAGAATCAAACATTGTAAAAATATTTGGGTTAAAGTTTATTCACGGTTCTGTTTATAATTATTTGTATAAAACTTTGTAAAACGTTAAGTTAATCATTATAATAAATGTTTACGATTGTGTTTACCAATTTTCATTAATTTTCTATGATATCCCTGGCTAAAAAAGGGTGTTATTATGATTCCGTAAGAACACGCGATTCACTATGAAGCTCATAATAACGCTCGAATAGCAGCGCTATTCAGCTGATACAGCAACGCCGTAGATAAAATATTACTTAAACTGTTCATACATTATTACAATGGATGAATCATAGTTTCGCTACACTTGTGATTACGTCTTCTTGTTGTATGCATTTCTCAAAATATGAAATATGCTATGTATACGGTCGATCTGCGTATGTATGAATTTACGTAGAATTCACATTTGCTTTTCCTTTATTCAAAACACGATTCTGAGAAGATTCTGAGACAAATATTTGGATTTCCAAAACTATAAACGTTTTTTCTCACAATCCGAATATGTGTTATAGTTATTTTGGTAATCATTTAATAACCTGGACTTACGGGAATTTCTTATCACTGATGATAATAAGAGACTTTAGACAAGGCAATCTCTTACTTTCCAATTTTCCTGGTGTGCAAGATGTTATTTCAGGAACAAGTTCTGCTACCATCTCAGGATAATTCTGAGTTTTAAATTTATCGGGAACAACAAGTGCATTTACTCTTGCTTTTGTTAAACAATACTCCAATTCAGGAGTCTGATAGGCTGGATTTATATTTACCTAAACATAAAAAGTGTAAATAAATAAATTATAATAAGTATTAAAATGGCTTTTTCACAGGTATATTTTTATCACGAGAGGTGGCGGTGATCTTCCCCGCTCCGAAAGATGAGATCAGGCGCCAACCTCCACATCGGCTTGTGACGTTTCTCCAGGTATCTCCGGTATCAGCGGGTGCATCACCACAGTCGGGACAAATGCTAAGCTCCCGACTGGCCTCCCGACAGTTGTGGTAGTGTAGTGCGTGAAAGTGAGTTGTAATTAAGGGTGGGGATAGGACAAGGAAATGGAAGGAAAATCGCTTCCGTGGTTCGTTTGTTAGGGTACTGCTCCGGCATTCATCTGTTGTTGATCGAAGAAACCACGGAAAACTACATATCAGAGCGGCCGGCCGTTAGAATTCTCCTCCAGACAGCGGCCAAATTCAACCTAGCTATCTAGCTAGCGACGAAACTCCTGCCACCGCCAGGACAAGAACCCTAGGACTTTCCGATCAGAGGCACTGCAGTGACACCAGTGGATGCCCTGAGCCACCTAAACCGATTGTGCCTTGGATAAACCCCAGAGTCCCGTTCATGGAGGTCCTACTTTTCCAGCCTACTTGTCCGCCGAGCGTCTCTCTTATCTCTAATTGAGCGGATCTCCCAGCTGAGTGCCCCTCTCCTCCCGCTTTGGTGAGGTCACCAAATCGAAGGATGGACCTTCACGGTTCTTCGGAGCGCTCTGTGTGTCCTTCGTTACTCCTCCGTGACTTTGATTTTCGAAAATTCACAGATTTAAAGAAAATAAGACCTGCGTAATTTTTAAGCGTTCTTTACGCTATCCGACGACAAAGTTCAATGAATGCATTTTGAGCCATTTCCAAGAAAATTTTGACAATCATGTTTAAAGTACCCCAAAACTCAAAATGTCCGTTTCAAATTTGCAAGACCTCGAGGTAGTTGATCGGTAAATGATCGGGGAATATCAATTTTAGAGAAAACGTTTCACGGTTTAAGCGCTAGCATTGAACACTGACGGACAGACGAACGGACCATCAGACATTCAGACATGATGTCGTCAATCAGGCTTTCGGTATCAATGACCTACAAAACATGGACTCTGACCTTTACAATGCTTTCTCATCTTTTGAAGTAGAGAAGCGAAATAAACAATACTTTGTCTTCTTACGAAGTAAGAATTTGAAGCGTTCTGGCAGGATCAGGGTTCCAACCTATCGACGTAATTGTGCGTTGGCTGGGAGTGCGGATAGAAGGGAAAAGTTAAGGAACCCACCCCGGATTTATCCCCCCTGGTAGAACAAGGAAGTTGTGTGGGGTGGTTGCCCACGCAAGGTCAAGACTGCGTGCGGTCTTTCCTTCCCCTTCCTTATGCTACCCTCACCTCTTACACTTACACTATTATCCACTACTATGCCACATATACCGGGAGGCCGGTCGGGAGCTTAGAGCTTGTACCGGCTACGGCGGTGTCCTGCTGGTGGGAGATAACTGGTTCGGGAAATCCCTGCTAGCCGAGGGTAGGTTAGCGCCTGGTCTCAATACCTAGCGGGGAAAGATCACCGCTACCTCCCGAGGTAAAAATGCACTACACTTACGGGACTAGTGATTCTAGTAGTCGACGAGCCCGGAATCACCAATCAGTCGAATGACACTTTTCATTATGTTAAAGAAATACAGTCGGACTTCCATATATTGAGTCTGACCGTTCCTGATATATATATATATATATATATATATATATATATATATATATATATATAATATATATATATCAGGAAAATTGTTTATATATATATATAAACAATTTTGAAAAAACTGGGTAAAAACGGTCAAATATTAAATGATTTACAAATGTTTTAATCATTCATACCACAAATTTATGAATAGAAATATCAAATTAGTATTGCTTTTTCTATAACATTAGGAGATTTTTGTTTCAACATTCTTCCTAAGCGCGTAACAGCAAATTGAACCTGCGCTGAAATGAACTAACATCGTAGGGCATGGCCATTAGACAAAGCGGTACGCGATTGATCTGTAGATCGTTTTGGCGAACGCATTCCCACAACTGACAAGTTCCCAACGGGAGGTATAGCAGGAGTGAGGTACCTTCATGAGAAACCTGGGAACTGGACGTATAAAGTGTATGTGTATTTATTCAAATATACAAACGTCCAGAAAGAGAGTTATATTTTTCGCAGTTGTAATACTCTTCTTCCAAATAAAACAACACTATGTTTTTAGAAAATTAATAGATAGTATGTACTGTACAGTTTTATTTCACAGAAAATATATCAAGTCAGACAATGAGTTCGGTATATAGATATAATTGTCGATACATAGAAACATTTTTAAACGGAATTTTGAATGAACAGAAAAAACAATATTCGATTTATAGAGAATTTCGATATATGAAGATCCGACTGTAATCTAGATTCTGAGGTATCAAGTCAGACAATGAGTATGTACGAATGTGAGTGTGTATTGACTTACTTCAAATCTAGGAATTTTCGGATCAGAATTCTCATTTTTGGTGATCAAATGATTGACATAATATACATGAAAGATGCTCATACGATCCCGGCACACTTAAAGACTCCACTTACAGTGACGAGTCCAGCTCGGGCCGCTGCTAAATTGGTGATGTACCACTCCACTGAATTTGGGCCGCAGAGCCCCAGCATATCACCTGGTTGCAGCCCAATGCGCAGCAGCCCAGCAGCCAGTCGATCGGCCTGCGCAGGGAAGTTCGGCCATTCGGATTAAAGGAAACAAGAAGTCCACTTCAACTTATATTATTTCGATTATTGCATTTCAAATGTATTATTTCGATTATTGCGTGAATTCTTCTTAATCCAATTTACAATTATTAGACTCACTTCTGACCTAGTGAGGTGTTGCTTACTGCCGCATTCTATTGAGTTTTCCACAAAATAACGTTTGTTGCAACTAAGTAAATTTTCCGAAAACTTGTTGAAAATATCAAAATATTAAAAAATCAAATATGTTATTATTGGAAATTTTCTCAAATATTTTCAAACACGGCAACAACCGTTTGGCCCAGTTTTAACCCAGTCAGTTACGTTTTGTTTGCTGTGTTCTGGTTAAGCGAAAAAGTAGGCGTCGGTCCGTCCAATCAGTGAATTCGGTCCCGCCCGAAATTCGCGGATATTCGATGGATGCAAAATGTTCAGTGTTTATGCACTTGCTAGAGCCATGCTTTGCTAACGATGAATACGTAAGTTAAAATTAATTGGTATTACTCGCGCAACTTTTCTTGAACGATGACCTTGCTTCCCCCTCTCTGACACAATAAACAGTTGAAGACAAAAACGTGCGCTGATAACAACATTCCAAACACATCTTCACTGGCGCGAAATAGAAACTACGTTCTGTTGAAGACGAGAACTTCTGTCCGTGATTTTCTCAAAAAGATCTAAAGAAAGGGCCGAAGCAGGTGAACTTCCATCACAGGAGACACCTCGAAAGTTAGAACGCTAATTATTGAGGAAGTTGCGAAAGCAAGACTGATTCTCCAGAGATTGGCATTCCTTCATAAAATATAGTGGCTGATTACGTAACTAATACCCCCACTCTACCCGCATTTCTTCAATGCATCATTCAAGACAAGTTGCGCGAGTAATAACAACACTTCACTCTCCGCTCCTCATTGCCGACGACGAAGCCCCAGCGGGGCGAAGCGAGCAAAGGCTCTTGCAAGCACCGGAAAGCGACGACGCCGGGGGTTGGGGGCGGCCGGTCACCTGCTGCAGCGCGTGCGCGAAGGTGAGGCGGCGGCCCTGGTGCAGCGCCACGACGGCCTCGCGGCTGGGCCAGCGCCGCGCCGCGCTCGCCGCCACCTGCCCCAGCGTGAGGGCGCGCAGCGGCTCGCAGCCGGGCTCGTGCCAGTAGCTGCGTCGCGCTCCGCCCGCGCCCCCCGCCGCGCCGCCGCCGCCGCCGCCGCCGCCGCCGCTGCTCCACCTACGTGTACAAAACGCCAGTCGTTGGCACAGCGAAACCAGCATCCACCAGACTGGATGTGTGTGTATGTCAATATCGAATCTGCTGAGCGATAAAGAAAATTAAAATTCGAAGAAGAAGAAGAAACAAATGAGAAAGAACGGAAGAAATAAAACAGAAAAGAACGAAAGGAAGAGGAAAAGAAAGGAAGAAGACAAGAAAGAACGAAAGAAAGAGAAACATGAGAGGAAGAGAAAAGAAAGAACGAATGAAAGAAAAAGAAAAGAACGAAAGAAAGTGAGAAAGAAAGAAAGAAAGTGGGAAAGAAAGTGGGAAAGAAAGAAAGAAAGAAAAAAAGAAAGAAAGAAAGAAAGAAAAGAAAGAAAGAAACCTGGCTCATATTTCATTGAGATGAATAACGGGGCAATATTCTAACACGGCTGCTCACGTGGGTGGCCCATTTGGCCCGCGCTGACCCAGCCTAATCTCCGGGCGATCGATGTGGCCCACTGCTTATCGAGCCGGCCCGGGGGAGGGGGAGGGAGGGTCTCAAGTGCGATAGGCTCTGGTCTGGTAAAAGGCGAGTGGCTCGCGGGCATCTGCAGGGGGCCGCGTGTTTTCATTCTCCTCTTCACTTGTGTTGGATACTTATTTAAAGCTCTTTGATTGGCCAACGAAAATCAAGTGTCAGCTGCATGCTGGCTTCGAAACGATAAGTGGTGCAAGGCTTGTGAGAACATGCATATCTGCGATTAGGGGGACCTTGACACCGAAAAAGGGTTTTTACTCAAAGCGTCTGTTCATCTATCTGTGATTACCCACCATAAAATATCATAAAATAAATCATGAAATACCATAAAATATCTTGGACTGCTCATGGACACCAAAATGAACTGGAATCAGCATATAGACATCAAAATAATACAAACTAAAAACAAACGGCATCAATTAAAAATTCTAATAAATAGAAATAATTACCTCCCATACAAAATAGCAATAACTTTATTCAAAACAATAATCAGACCTACTCTTCTCTACGCCTTCCCAGTATGGATAAATGCTGCAAAAACAAAAATCAACAAAATTCAAATAGTACAGAACCAATTCCTCCGTACAATCACTAATGCACCCTGGTTCATATCTAATCATCAATTACATAATGAATTCAATCTCGATTCCATCATGCACCACATCACCTACATATCCCACAATTTCTTCTCAAATATACACCATATCCAAACCTTATCTTCATTCAAACTTGGCAAAAACCCCATTCACTCCACTCGCATAAAAAATAGATATCCATTCCACATATTTTGTAAATTGTTCTCATATCTGGAATAGTTCCTATGAGGTGCCATTATGGCTTCCCCAACCTGTGTAGTAGTATTAAGTTAGGAGACGTTTAGGATAAGTTAAGTTATAAGTCATGAATATATATGTAAAGTTATCAAAAACTGCACTATGTACAAAACAATCAAATAAATAAATAAATAAATAAAAATCTATCTGTGAATGGCACTAGAGTCTATACCGTTCATAGAATTTTCAACAATCGATTTTGCTGATCGGCTCCTCGAATTTGAAACAATCTTTTAATTTTTGGAGGTAATATAAACATATAGATATGAACAAAATACATGAAGCCCATAAGACCTTTTTTGAAATTTTCACACATATGACCTCAAAGATGTTGAAGCCAATGTATCATTATCCAATCGTTGAATCACATTTTAAATGTTTCGTTAAGTGCCAAGATTTTCTCGGTTATGTTGAAAACCACAAAGATTAATCCATATAAAAAAAGGGGGAACACAAATTAAATCGAAAAGTACTGACCGTTATCGCTTAGTCGAGATTTTGAAAGTTATTGGAAATATTGTGTTACGAACGAATGAATACATTCCTCAGCAAGAACAACGCGCTTTCAAATTATCCAAAAAAAGAAATCTACGGATACCGCCAATATTATTTAATTAAAGAGGTTGCATGATCTTTGGACAATAAACCAACATCCATCAGCCAGTGGCGATTTCTCAGGGAAGGAAGACATCTTCTCGAAAAGCCAAATAAAATATTTGCGTTGATGTTTGAAGTATTTACTTGATGGCTACGAAAAATTGTCTTTGATCACGTTTTAAACAACGCGCATCTTTTAAGCTTCAGGAAAGCTATCAAAGTCGTATGGAAGATCTCTCACCTTTTGCTCATCTCGTGTAGTAACCGCCTACAGCGGTCTTAGTTACAGATCTGTATGTAGGGTCCGTATTTCATAGTGCTCCTGCGGACAGAAGAGGGGACATTTTTGTGAAGGGGTATGGCACGGAAGGTGATTCTCCCTTGTTTGAACTGCCATCTAAAACTGCTGTCTCTTTCAACTACATCAACAAATCACTTGGTCATGTTATTTTCAGCCAAAGACCAGGATGTGAGCGGAGTAATCTTAAAAGCGACGATGGATGATGCGATGATGGAAGTGACAAACGTAACCGAAAAGTCTCTCTCATCCCATTCCACGCAGGTGATCTAATTTCTACATTTCATAGATTGTGCTATTTACGCATCTTTAGAAAAATACACAAGCCACCACTGCTATCGGCATATTTTTAGATTTCTCGATAGCGTTTGTTGTGTAAGCACAATACTTTGCTCAGACCGGAAGGTCCTTTAAACAAAGAATGAAAGAATACATACATGCTTAAACATACAACACAGTCATACCTTGCCATTCATCCCTTAGAACAAAAGCATTCAGACAACACGGATAATGATTTCAAAATTTTAGAAATAGGAAAAAGGTTGACAAACACAGCACAGGCTTAAAACAGAAATCATTCATATTAACAATTTATCAAATCCTCAACACAGTAAATTATCAAATTCCTTCACTCTCATCCCCCCTGAAATTCGCTGCCTGCCACGCACATTAACCCCTTCCTCCGCCTGGTCCCGACCCTTCCTCTAATAGTACTTTCTTTGAAAAAACTTTCTTCGCCCCTCTCAAATGTCAGCGTACCTTTAATAGCAGGTCGATGCTCTGGACTCATTCTATTTTGCCTAGACTGGGGACCGCAGCCGCAACAGAATCGGTACATCAGATTTCTCATCTGCATTTATTTATTCATTGTATTTTATTTCATCTTAGAAATTCAGGTCAACTTCAAAATTATTTAAATGTTAACTTTCTTCTTTCGACAAATATTTCATTTATGTTCATATTTCATTATCATATTTTTAAATTTGTAATTTTCAAAATCACGTTACTTCAATTACATATTTATACTATACAAATTGTAATTTAGACATTTCTCTTATTTTTATTTCACTGAAGATGACCGCAATGCTTCCAAAAAGGGGTTTTGTAGAATTAAACGTCTGTAAAACCTACGCCTTGTAATTGTTTTTTTCAATTATATTACCTATGGTAAAAGAGAGGGTCAGGATTCCTGTACATAGAGTGCACTCTCTTTAATTCGCACAAGTCACACAGAGAGTAAATTATTTTTGAAAATAAATAAATAATCAACTAAAAAATAAAATCGGAAATAATACTTTTATGTTTTACTGATACGTTATTGCTTGTTATTGCCTTCCATATGGAGCTCTCTATTCACTGCATAACCGGCACCCTTGAAATAACTATACTTCCGAGGTTGCCGGCAGAAGTTACGTGGATCGAGAGGATCATGGTGACGAGGGAAATATGAAACCAGTTGAATATTCTGCATGTTCTCTAACGGCGGGAATTATGAGAGGGAATTATGAAAGGGAAATATGAAATGGCAAAAGGAGTCAAGTTAACTACTAATTAATTAGTAAATAATTAAATATGAAGAATTAAATTTAGGTAAACAATAAAATCATGTATGTACCACGGACGTTAACTGGGCCTTTGGCTCGAGGGCTTTTTGTCGCCGCTCAATCATTAGAACCCTTATAACGCCCTTGATGCGTAAATAACTATAGTAATTTATGTAAATCATATTAGACCCTGACATTATACATTTAAAAAAAATTGAAATTGATATTTATTTATCGTGAAAAACAGTAAGACGTGTATATGACGTATGGGAAGAAAATTGGCGAGGCTTATGGCAGAGAAGAAAGGAATGCTTCACGAAGTTTCGCTGAACATAACGTATATGTAAGGTGTGTATAGTGTACGTAGTGTCGTACATATTTGGGGAGCAAAGGATGGACTGGGGGGGGGTGACATTGACGCCCAGCCGCTGAGTTGATAACAGGATACGCTGTAAACCGGACGGACAAACCTAAGCGTCAACGGACGCCTTTGAAAGAGATTAAACACGAACGAGTAGAACTGTCACGTATCCCGAGCGTGTGTGAGCTTCTGCATTAGAAAAGAGTATCACGAACATAAACAGAACAGAGCGTCCGATCGAAGGCCGTCGGTTACCTCTTGTGGTAGAGCGCAGGCGATACGGCGAGTACTACACGCCGGCGTCTACATCCGCAAATCTCTTGGGAGGCAGAGTTGGCAAAGGGGGCGGCACGGAGGCCCCTGACGAAGGCGGTCCCCGCGCTGCGAGTGGTGGCCACCGATCTCCACGAAGGGAGCTGGCGGGTGGCGACGCGGTGCGGCGCACGAGCAGTTGCCAGGCAGCTCGCGAGGGCGGCCATCTCTCGGAAGACAGTGCGCGGACTTCGCTATCGTCTTCAAGGCGCCGCACTTTCCATTCCACACTCCCCTCGCACCAGAGCACTTATCACGTACGAAACAGATGTGCGAACTGACGCTAGTTTCGAAGTTTATCAGTTACAGAGGTCACGCTATCGTGTGTTTGTGAATGGCGAAGAAGTGTCTGTGTAAACAGCAGTCGCAGCGCGTGAGAAAATGTTGAGGCAGTGGTGGTCGGTGTAGGAATGGCAAAAAAACGATTTTTTAAAACATCGATATTTTTGCACTGAAACATCGATATTACAACATGTAAACATTGATAATATAACATCGATGTTTTGTATTTGATGTTTTCTTCAGATCGATATATTTATTCAGAAACATCGATGTTTTCAAAAAAATTCTCAAGATATAAAAAAATTCTAGGATCGATTTTTTTGTTGATTTTCCGCAATCAACAGCCTTTCACAACAGTTACTGTTGTCGATTCACAGATAGCATTCTCAAACTTTTACCAGTGTTATTACCTATCTCAATTATTTTTATACGTGGTAATGTCATTAAACTGTACTTTGAACCTCGACTACATAGAACATTCATTAGTAAATTAAGATGACAGTTTAGGTAGAATGTACATTAAACTAATATAGACGTGTTATGTATCAATGCACGTGGCAAGATTTTCGATACCAGCTTGTCAGCTAGGTCGAATTCAGACACTGTCTGGAGAAGAATTCTAGAGGCCGCTGCTCTAATCGGTAGTTTTCCGTGGTTTCTCTAATCAACACTAGGCGAATGCCAGAGCAGAACCCTAAGAAACCAGACCACGGACCGCGCGCGATCTTTCCTTCCTCTTCCTTGTCCTATCCTCATACACTTACACTAACATGCACTACACTACCACACATGCCGGGAGACTGGTCGGAAGCTTAGAGCAAGTGTCACTTAGAATGGTGCTCCGCTGGTGGGAGATACCTGATTGAAGGAAACCCCGCTTGCCGACGGTAGGTCGGCGTCCGATCTCGCCATCCAGCGGGGGAAGTTCACAGCCTACTCCCGAGGAAAAACATGCACTACTCTTACGTAACTAATGACCTCATTAGTTGGCGCGCCTAGAATCACTAGCAATCAACCACCCGTCCTCGCGAAATAATTTCTATTTTAGCTTGAAAACTCATTGAGGAACATGAACGTCTTTCGGAAACGAGTTTCTACGAACTTTAAAGCTTTCTCGTAAAATACAAGCACAGTTGTGGACTGTCCCCTCCTCGCCTCCTATCCCTGCCATGTTTACTGCACTTTTCCTTGGGTGACGCTTGGAAACATACGGTATGAACGTCTCATAGACATTCCTTTTAGAAAGTGGCTGGTAAAACCAGTAGCTTTAACATATACGTAACTCGGAAAATTCCAATTTTTGCAAGAATTACAAGCGCAAAAAGTACAAAACCACTTTTACAAATTAAGGTTAACAATTACTTAAGAATCTACCAATATTTTTGACCAAATGGGAGAATTATGCCGTTATTCACAAAAAAATATTTTCAAAGTGAACGTTTTCAAATTATCATTCCCTACGCATGACGAGAAGCGGCGTAACTAGTTCTACAAGCTACCACAAGAGCGCAAATTATCGACACTATTTTCATAAATTGCCACGAGATTGTAACATCTGTGGCCAAGGAGAACAAATTACAGAAAATGACAATGATTACTCATTTCCACTTTCAGAGCAAAACATTTATTATAAATACATGAAAAAATATAAAAATATTTTATTTGTAATTCAAAAGTATTACGGAATGACTCATTCCTTTCATTCCATTGACCAACCGTCCCTCTGTTCAGGGTAGACCAAACGGATTACTGAACAGCTGCAGATCTCGAGAAGGGGACATGGGGGCCATGTCACGCCTCGAGCCAATTTTTTTTTTTGTAATTTATATTCCAAACAATTGTCTAACTGATATCATTGATATCCAAAGCATTATTTCCATGAAACACGCGCGGACGTGATTTTAAGATATTTAGATTCTAAAAAAAGTGTTCGAGTTCATGTTGCTTTGAGAATAATCGGATTCATTTTTTCCAGGCGTTCACTGAACTAATGAAACATGAACTGTTTAATAGACAAATAATACGAAAAGAATATCTTCTATAATAATAAACTAACAAAAAATATAAAACTAATATGTGTAAATTAAAAACTCGTTTGAAAAACATCAATAACAGAAGGAAACCAGATTTTTACCTCCAGGAAGGTAGAGTGCGCAACGTACTAACTTTTATAATTAGATTACGAATGTCACAATGAAAACGTCATATCGCGTCATAGCATTTCAATATACCCTATCATACCGTATTCGTATGATATGATATCTGTATTTGTATCATACCGTATTCGTATTGTTATTAATGCAAATACATTTAAATTGCACTTGTAAGAAATGTACAATAAAATCTATTTAAAAATAATATATTTGTTTAATTCATCTATGCCACTTTCATGAGATATGAACGAAATTAGGATTTCGTGGGAGTTTCATTTACCTTTTGTATTCGATTGATTGATTGTTTCCGGGTGCGTCAACTAGCAGGATCAAGAGTCCCATAATTGTAGTGCATGTGTTTGCTAAACGTGGCGGTGGTCTTCCCCACGCTGTATGGAGATCCAACGATGACCTACCGTCTGCCAGCGGGGATTTCCCCAACTAGTTATCTCCCTCCAGCACGGCACCGCCCAAGCTGGGACAAGTCTCACGTCATGTGACGTAGTGGAGTGCATATTTGTGTTTGTGTGTGTAAGGGGTGAAGAAAGGACAAGGAAGAGGAAGGAAAGATCGCGCGCCGTCCGTGGCCCGTTTGTTAGGGTACTGCTCCGGTATTCGCCTGGTTCTTATCCGAGAAACCACAAAAAACTACGGATCAGAGCAGCAGGCCGCTAGAATTCTCCTCCAGACAGCGACTGAATTCGACCTACCGACAAGGTAGTGTCGAAACTCTTCCATCGTCGGGACTAGAAGCTAGGACCTCCCGGTCAAAGGGAATGCAGTGACAGTTGATGCCCTGAGCCATCTCTCCCTGTTCTATATTCGAAGATTGCCGACTTTATTCTCGTGCCTGGTAGTGGCGCTCAAATACGAGTAGGTCTCTGGTCTCAGTAGATGTAGGTGTATGATTTGAAAACAACTAATGTGCACTCACATATTTCCTACTGCACATCAGTCACCAAAGGAATTATTTTAGCTCCTTACCTTATCACAGGTACACAAGAAACGAGCTGTTGAGGCGTCAGATTCTGAGTCAGTCGGTGTCAGGCGGAACTGTACCCGCAATGCGCGAGAAGTTCGTGTCTCTTTCGCGTGTGCCTCAAAAACATTAATACAATACAGTTTTGTGTTTTTATACAGTGAAATTCGCCACATGATCTGTAGAATTGAATCGGTTCGATAAAATGCATATCGTCGTTCCACATTGAGAGTGTGCGAATCAACCCGATAACTTCTGTTATGTTTGTGGAAGATTTACGCCCAAACTTTAAAGGAAAAAAAATGATATTATAAAACTTGCATATTCTTCATATGTTGGCTGTCGTGTTTGTGATTAGAATAAACCATGGGCTGCTCACAAGTGTTGTGTCATCTGTACAACGAACCATAGTTTGTGGTTTACGGGAAACTCAAATCATTGTTATTCTCTTCAGCAATGTTGCGGAGAACACCAACAAACAATTTTAATGTCTGCACATTATTGCACGAACATGCGTATTCTATTTTCAACTTGGTCTTACTTCATGTGAAATATGCTCATATAATTTTGTAGGAATATAACCGGAGTGACAATGCGGAAATTGGCAGTGCCTGCGCTAGGCATGGGCAGCAGGGCCTTCGCCTAAAGCCCCCCCCCCCCCCCCAAGTCAAGGGACCCGATGATGGGAAAATATTAGTTGACAATTGAAAAAGAAATTAGAACTCGAAGATATCGTTATCGTAATTTTATAAATCGAGGTACAGTAGTTTGATATTTCAATCAATTTTCATACATTGATATTTCATACATTCATACAAATTCCTTAAATAGGCAATTCATTGCTTATAACTCATAAAGTTGAATATGAACCGAATCAAATGACGCTAATAGGATTCACTGAAATCTGTATTTATTTTTATTTATTAACAATATTAACATTTTTATATAACAAGATAATTTTATTCGTACCTGGTAAATAAACAAAACACGCGCTTTACGCTTACCGTGGAAATTGTATTATTTGATCATTAGCTACTTTTACTTAGAACTATTATTTAAAATATATCTCCAAAAACTTTTTCTTGTTTCAACGTAATTTTTGTTATTTGTTGAAATAAATATAATAACTTATATAGTTTCTTGATACAACTTTCCTTTTTTGGGGGAGGTAACGTTTCAGCATTGCCCAAAATTTTCTAGTTCCGGCTGTGGAAATTAGTATAGGATTTTGTTTATTTCAAATAATAAGTATGTTCATATATTTTAAATCTTGAGTGATAGAAACTTTTTATAACGCTTTTCCAATTCAGCGTGAACGGTTTCTTCAAAATCCCCTACTTTCATCCTGGAAGTATGAACACTTTTTTTGTTCCTTAGTGTATTCAAGACTATTATAAATCCATTGTATAAACACAATTTGAGCATAAGAACCAACCAGCTAGACTACACTACATAGAGTGGCTGATCCCATGGTTTCAGCGTTTTTGGTCGACGCCGCCATGTTTTTTGCAGTAAAAACATGAGAGGTGCCTGATGATGGCGTGTGGTATCAGATCTCATTTGTATGTTGTTGCCTTTTCTTTTATTTGTATTATATAAGTGGTTATAATAATAATATTCACAATGCCTTGAGTATGTTCGGCATTTAACTGTAAAAACAAAAGTCATCGAACAACATATCATCAAACAACAAGTCATCAAACAACAATATATCATTTTTAGAGATTGCCACCTCTTTTGTGATCTGTTTTACCTTATTACTGCAATAAAATTCACTTTCATGCGTTCTATTAATTGCAATAACATTTCAACAGCTTGCATTCTTATGAAGTAACTGATGAAGGAAGCAACGTGTTTTTAAAGTTCCTCAATACGTTCTCCTGACATATTGTGATTTCTTTTTTAAGTAATTGGTTTTTGGCCGTTGAACACAGAGGAGGATTTATATTCAGCCACTCTATGTACTATAGTCTAGCTCGTTGTTAAAAAACGACATATCTTCTGTATCGTCAATGGCCTCAGAACAATAATACCAAATAATTTACCTCAGTTCTTTTTTTCAGAACTTTTATTGAATTAAGGCGGCTCCACACATTCGGCATTCGCCGAGCAGCTCGTCCAATCCCGAACAGCTGTGTTGGGCGAATGTTCGCTCCCTTCGATGTGTTCTAAAGACCGACACGCGATAGGTAGGGCGAATACCGAATGTTCGGCGCTCGGCGAATCGCAAGCAACCCGTCCACACTACTCGGGATTCGGCAAGCGGTTGCTCGGGATTCGCCGAATGCCGCATGTATGGGGCCACCTTTATTTTGACATTCATTGCAGATGGTATGCGATTAATAATTTTGTTAACCAGAGACAAAGCAAACACCTACTCTTGAGGTAGACGTTCCTGCATTCTGCGGGAGATTCCCATACTTTGTCAGAAACGCTTGAAGTTCCCAAAGAAAGCTCGAAAGTGTTGCACTGCACTTCAAATATTCTTCCGTAAGTTCTAACGCCAGATTGTACGTAAGTAGGTCATTCTACGTCAAATCGCACAAATGATTAGGAAAATTTGACCTTGATGTTCCATATTTTTTCTGTGAAGAGTTTAAGAAAATACATGGAACACGTGTTTTTCATTTTTCCCAAATATTGTTTTTCAAGATTATATTAATATTCAAAATGTTCGATAAAATGCTCGTGTCTAAAGCAAATCATGGTCCCCGGGGCCGGATCAATCAATATATGTGCGCATCGCGCGTCCGTGTCGCGCGTACAGACGCGGTATTCACCTGGCACCCACCTCTCACACGGCTCCACGCACGATGAAGAGCCAACTGCGTGAACTCTACTGTGCTATATGCGCGCACAGCACACACACACACACACACACACACACACACACACACACACACACACACACACATCGGCCTCCGATAGCTCGGCGATGTAGCCAGAGGGCCACTAAAATAAAGGGCCGGAGGACCACCTCATAAGAGGAAATGATAGGATCGGCCGAATGGGAAATGAAGAAGCAATATTGGTTTAAATATTAATTTAATGAATGAAGATAAGAAGGGAGTGATAATACCTTTTAGAAATAATAAAATAAAACTTACTATCTAAGAAAGAAAACGTAAAAACAAAACAATTATACAACTTCTATACTATATACAAAATGCATACTGGGTCCAAGGGGTGAATTATTAATAAAGGAAAACTAAGTCTAAAACTTACTAAGTAGTTTACAAATAACAGACTATAAAATTGTGTGGCATAATCAAAATGACCGAAAGTTGATTTCCTAATAATGATCACAAAAATTCAATTCAATTAATGAGATTGCATTGCTTAGAATTAACTTGAACGTAATTGAATTGCATGGCTTGGCACCTCGGAGGCAGAAACAGGTACATGCTATGTGGAACCGCTGAACTCGCCCCGATTGTTGCCGGGGCTTAGCACTTACTGCGTAGAGGTCGATGAACACGTCACAGTGCGCCTCTGAGCGAATGTTCCAAGTCCCCTGAACAATGACCAGGCAATGTGTGCCACCGTGATCTAATTGGACACATGCACCGCGATCGCTCGAGTTACACGAAAATATGCCGGTAAGGCAAATGCTGAAGGGAAGCTTGCAGCCCTGCTTAAAAGCGAGATGGGCATCTGTAGCTCTGATTAACAGCGATGTGGGCAGCCTGTAGCCCTGATTGATGCCGTTAATGCCGTTGCGGCCTGATGATATCTGCGTGGCAATGCATACGCACTGAACACCAGCGTGGAACAAGCAGCATTCACATTGATTGGACTGAGCAACTCACATGATCGACGAATTTGAGCCATCAACCTGTGTCATATGACATCTGCCCAACTGTCATCTCAAATCTCTCTCTCATCACTCTCTGCTGGGGCGCGGTGGTACACACAAATATAAGGTATCCACCCCTCCCTCCCGCGGGAGTGGCTACCGCGAGGCGTGGCGAAGGGGGCTGGTCTAGATTGGAGGGAGGCCAGGGTAGCGTTTTTTAACAATATTATATTCCCCCTCTCCCTACGTCGCATGGTGCCTTTCCAAAGACTTAAACGTTGCGAAGCGAAGACATTCCATTCAGCACTCACACTGAAGAAGCATAAATTCGCATTGTTTTGTAATACTAGTCACTGACCCCATCCGAGAGCAGACACTGAATTGCATTTTCTAGCAAGGAAGAACAATTTTCTAAAAAAAATCACACTGGACAATGAAAATTACCAGCGTCAAATTTTATTTTTGTTCCATGAAGAGAGGAGAAGGCGGTAGACGATGAGAAGAAACAAGACAAACTTAATCGGTCATATTTTTAATACTTGTATCAGGTGATGCGTTAGGGTGACCAAGACCAGCAGTGCACGTTATTCATCATTATCACTGCCCAACATATTTTGGGCATTGATAAGTATGGAGGATTCTCACTTTCTTGAAGAAACTTGACTTGACACGAAACGAGAAATAATTTTGAAATTAAGTTTTTTCAATGCTTTAACATTTGTATGGCAAACAGTCGATTCTCATCTTTTCAAGAATGATGGTTGTAATAATCTAAAAGAACACTTCTTCTGCAATTATACTTTTTCATATTAATAAAATGCAAATAACAATAGTATTTATATTATTGTAAGTTTATCGGTGGTTACTGACTTCGCAGAACAACGCACATGTTTCGCGGATTCCTCTATTTACACAATTGATTCAGTATATCTGAGAAAGAAGGCTGCTCTGTTTCAGGCATACCCTAGCAGTGTCAGATGTTTATAAATAAACTTAATAGTCGCATACCGTCAGAAGACTTCCATTTGAGACCGTGTGTGTTTCTGCTATTCATAGCATGACGTTCATAGCACATACCAGTCTCACGGTTGCATTATGTTCGGACGTCACGATGCGTCGTGTCATTGCCGCCCTGAGTAGCGAGTCCGACGGACAGGGGGTGCCTACGTGCGCCGGGGAACAAATTATTTTTTTAAATGTTATTTATGAGAATCCACTTTGAAATTTGGCAGATCTATACCAATTTATTATAGAAATACATGGGAGTTTTTTTACAATTTTATAATTTAATTGTCGACATAAAGTAAAAATGTGCATTTTAAAAATTAAAATATATTTTAAATATTTAAATAATATGATTACAAAAATATATTTACGTCACATGAACGTACATCTTTTTAAGTTTAATTTAAGTTTAATTTAATTTTTCTGTATAAAACAGTATATGCGTAAAAAGATTTAAGATTAGTGCGCATGATTCTTCGCAAAAAGTAAATGGTAATATTTCTGAAAGGGATGGGATTAGAAAAAAATACGTTTCACCTATTTTCAACCCTAGAAATCATAAACAAATTTTCATGTCGCTAAAAATTAGTGGTTCTGTGACAGTGCGATTCGACGTGGAATGACTCAAATGATTTTGTGATGGTTGTGTCCTTTTTAGAATGATTTGATTTGAAAATGTTGTGCGAATTGATGCTAGCTATGTCAAGTAGGCAAAAAAACTGCCATTGGCCACCTTTGTGTCGATCTGGAGATAGTTCATCATGTGATCATCAAGTCCACTGCATCGACCCCACCTTTTGTAGCATTGTAGTCTATAATTTGCCATGGTTTTCCCGTTTCTTTATCAATGTGGTGTAACCGATTCATTTAATTTACACAATAATTAGCGTAAGAGGATTCTTATGCTATTTTTATTACAAAAATATTGAAAAATATACTTACATATTCGTCACACTCGTGAAAAAACTGGAACAGTCGCGATCGCGTGGCGCTGTTTATGCCGCGTAGACCGAATACTAATGACGTTTGTCTCGTAGCGCGACTGTGGCGCAAATGTGAGTGGTTCTTGAGGAAGATGTTACCGCCACCTTCTGCCTCAATAGATAACTAGAGAAGAGGAGAACCTCCCGCCATACCGGGTTGAAACATTAACATTAAACATTAAGGAAACATTAACATCCTCGAGCAAATGCTGAGATGGCCCCTTGTTTTGCTTCTGGACATAAATGAAACTTGAAATTAACTTCGCCCCATCACCTCACTCACAGTTTTTAACCGTTTTTGACGCAAATAAATAAATAAGGTTCAGCGCCATTTTCAAAGGCGGCATTTATACTGCCCGCGCGATCGCTCGAACTAGTACAAATTCATCAGGGTAGGCAGTGCCTACCCCAAGGAGCCGCCTCTGGTAACCTGTCAGAGGTGCACTATTGTTAACATTTTTAAGCAGGTGCTTCATTGTGGACTAAAAAATTCGAGGATAAATGGGGGAGTTATTACAACTGAGTAGAAACGAACGTTTGTTAAGGAAACCAAGAAACGTGATGGATCAGACGCTCCTTATGGCTAGACAGCTGAACTTGACCAGACAGCTAGCAAAAATTACGAGAAACTTGTTTTACTGAGTTATTATACGACAATAAAGTTTGAAAATATTTCATTATTTTACAAGTTTCAAAGAGATATGACATTTCGAAACCATGTAGCCACATCCTGTATGAATTATATTCTATATTAAGGCAGATTGTTTGGATGCCTGGGGGGTAAACTTTGCAAGTCGACGTGTAGGTAGGTGACGGATTTCATTTCGTGTAGAGAGAAACACCGCCACTTCCCGGACATATCTTGCACCACATTTGCGGAACTAAGTAGCTATCCGTAAACACTCAATAATTAATCAATCAATTGTTACACCATCGCAAGCCAGTAGTGAAAGTGATTACCGAACTAACACGCGATATAAAATTGGTGGAGGTTAGAGACATAAATTAAATAACGTTTGTGGTAATCAAAGTGTATTATCATTATTTCTTTTATTTTTATGTACACATTTCCTATATTTAATTAGCATAATAAAACTCTCAAGAATCATATGGAAAATTACTGTGTCGTGCAACCTCGCCAGATATTCAGAACTTCATGTAAATTTCATGTAAAACCTCATATAAGATTCAGATATTAGATTTAGATTTTTCAGTCAACAAAAAACAGAAAAACTAAATGTGACGTGGGGGGAATAGATTATCTGCGGATTGGCTTATTCAGGCTTCATTCAGCTAAAGAACTCCCAACGAAAACTTAACTCCCCTAGTATATATGGCAATAATGAAAGAGCTTCGACACCCTTTCGCATTCGGAAGAACGATCGCAACCTTTACACAAAGAACTCATCAAATGTACGTTTGAATAAACAAACCTAATAACAAATGAAAGAAAACGCTCAAAATATCATAAACAATGCATTGCATATCGTTAATAATTTACTAGACTTGTGAACTTTCAATAACAAGCGAAATTCATAAAATTACGTTGCAGCGAGTCACACGAAGAAAGAATATTAGGATTCTCTTAGACTTCTACGGTCGCCGCGCAGCGCTAAACAGCGCCTCTAGCAAGTGGGGCAACCAAAAGTCGGTATCCTCCCCGTGTTAAATCGTAGGGCTAAGGAGTAAACGCAGTAAACCCAGTAATACAGCCACAAGCCGAGAGCGTGGTTCAATAACCGGCAAGGCATCAGACACTGGGGAGAGCGACAGCAGGATGCTCTTTGGTTTCAAAATCATCGATATTGCTTCAATATCTTGAATATTGAATGCCATCAAAAGGAAGATCATCCTAAGATATTATGAGATATTTTTCGAATATCTGGGGGTTGTGCAACCGAGCAAGCTAAGCACGAACTGCCACTGGTGTCTAGTGCTCAGAAAAGGTGAATCTTAAACTTTTGAAGTGAAGTCATTATAGCCGCATTATCCTTGACCCTTTCGGCGAACATTGTTCTTTTAACCTTTCGTTTATCCTTTTCAAAAAATTCCAGTTCGATCGATATCTCGTTAGCTAGATTTTTTGCTGACTCAATACCCAGGTCTTTTTAATTTTTTCTGAAATCATTAAACAAATCTACAATTCGGCAAGTGTTTTGATGCAACCTCAACGGAAACGGGTTTTCTCGGTATATATGTGGTCTGTAGTAGACGCCCGTGCTCCCTTGAAAGAGCCGCCACAGGGGCCAGGGCGCACTTCCGAACGCGGCTCATAGCAGAGCATTGGTTTGAATGGAGATCTTCCCACGTGTTAGCGACGCTGCGGCGTTCGGCGCCGGATCGCTAAGTGAAGCGCAGGAGTGCATACGCGAAACCGCTTGCAGAATACAGCTTTAAACGATGGTATTCCCACTGCGCTGCCGGTCACGGCGTTTTACCTGCTGCGGTCCCTTTGTTCGCCGTCGCCGGAGGGTCGGCGAAACCTAGCCCTGCAGAGCCCACCCCCTTCCACGGCGGTCCGACGGTGCCGTGCAGTGGTGGCGGCGTGGGAAGAGCCTTGCCGCTTATCGGAAACGCGCCGCAGTGGCGACGTGTGGAGGGCCACCACTGCGCGCTTCCGAACACCGCGACTCGTAGCAGAGCGTTGGTTTGGATGGAGACCTTCCCACGTGCGGCGGGTTTGCGCCGCTGCGGCAAGCGGCGGAGGACTCCCACTACGCGAAGCGGAGGAGGACGTACGCGCCTCCGCTAACAGAACAAAGCTTTAAATGGTAGGCTTCCTACTGCACCACGGCCGCAGCGCAGAGCTGCTGTTTATATCTTCTGCGGTCCATTTGTTCGTCGTCGGCGAAACCTACCCCTGCAGAACCCATCCCTTTCCACGGCGGAAGGCGGTGCGGTGTGGCGAGAATCGATAGCGGAGAGCCCTGCCGCTTGACGGATGCGCGCCGCCGTGGCGACGTGGGAAGGCGCCCTTAGGACGCCGTTTCTAATCTGTAGGAGCGCCTATAT
Source organism: Gryllus longicercus (assembly GCA_038098605.1). Lineage (NCBI taxonomy): Eukaryota > Metazoa > Arthropoda > Insecta > Orthoptera > Gryllidae > Gryllus > Gryllus longicercus. Next base: position 215,015 of record JAZDUA010000190.1, read on the forward strand.
TTCTATCTGTAGGAGTGCCCACAGCTGAAGCAAGACGCTCAAGCTACAATGTAAGTCACGTTAAAGTGCGTTTTCTAGCTTCCAATGCGTGACAAGCGTTGGCAACAACGCACGTCACCAAGACCGCTCGTGTGTCGTTTCGGGTAAGATACAGTGTTAACCTATCACTCGTGTGCGCAGGCATCGACGCAGCTGGCGTCCTCAGTCTCACGTAACGCGCGTCAACTCAAAGAAATGCTCGTGTGGCACAGACCTTAAATTCTTCTACCAATGCATGTTATCCTTTTTTCGACCTTTTTAAATACCTCTGTAATGTTAGGAAATCAAAATTTGTATAGGCCTAGCAGTTGGGAAAGTGCAGTGGCAGTGCTTTTGCGCAACGCGGAGTGCTTTCCAGACGGTGTTGTGGCAAGCAGACTGTTGTAAATTGCAGGAAAATTGAAATTATACAATCCTAACAACCGACAAGACATGTTGTAAAGGCCAGGAAAACGTAATTTGCGAGAACGTAAAAGCGGGGTTTTACTGTATTTAATAATTCTAATTAGAATATTCTCTTCACACATCTTTTAAATTTTCTGGTTCTGTACTTTACATTCATACAAGAACTCTTTAGAAAAGTAGTAGGAGTTATCTGCAAGTTTTTATCAGATAGCAATGCTGAAAAGATCAGAATTTTCACTGTTGAAAATTAATTATTTGAATTAATTTTTTGTGTGTGTCCACTCACACTATTTAGCAAAAGCACAAGAAATATAAACTGGTCATTTAACTCCTTTATTACAAGCAATTGTACAAGTAATATTGATACACGGTTTTATATAATTTAATAGTTTATTAAAAAGTACGAAAAGAGAATTTCGTTACAGAGTAATTAGAAAGGTGATATGTAGTACAGAGTAAATAAGAGATACTATACTTTATTAAATAAACAAATAGATATATTTTTAAATTTATAAATGTAAAAATTTAGCTGCTAAAACTTAGATGTATAAACACAATGAAATTTTCAAATTACATGCATTTGTATGCTACATTAAGATCTTTTCTTGGACATTCTATTTACTGAACTGAACCATGTTCATTATTTACTGGACATGGAAAAATCCATGCATATTGTCATTAATAGGTGTTTTTTCCCACAAATGTAAGAGGTCTAAACATTTTCATATCAGCTGTAATGGTAAGTGTTTCTCAAACTCTAGGCTGTCTTTGAATAGAATGGTATAAAAATATTTGGTTCTTTTATTAATAAATCAATAATTATTAGTAAAAATAAAAGATTCTTATTATACATTAAAAATGTTTATCAAAATATGATCTCTAATTTCAATACCAGCAATGTTATGTAATGAATGCAAAATACAGTATCAATTACATTTCATTGGCAGAGGAAATATTAAGAAAAATTTTCTCCAAATATTAAAGAATTTGTCTTTATTTCAATATTATTATTTTATTAATAAATTAATTATTTTATTAATAATTAATTTATTATTAAAATTTGGCCACAAATTAGGTGCTATAAATTCATAGTCAGCTGTAGTTCAATAATAAATATGAAAGGATACCACATAAAATAGTTAAGAATTTACATTATATAGAAACATTAAAAATGTAATTTATGAATGTCCTTAGATGCAAACTAAATTGTAAAATCATGGCACCTGCTATAAACTATTCTTCATCATTTATTAAATACATACATTATTGAGACATAGCAAACTTTCACATAACATTTGGAAACTGAATGTGGACGTATACACGAAAATGTTAAATAATTAAAGTAGGTAATACTGCTACCAGTCAAAGGACTGGGAACGTATTTTAAAATACACACATTATATGAAAGATCTTCCATATAAGAGAAATTATATGGTTACATTATATTGTTTGCAATGCATTGTCTCACAATACCTAGAAATATTTCATAGCACCATTTCTATCCATGAGTAGGAAACGTCAAGAAAACGTTCATCAAATCTCCACAGAAAATAATTCAGAAGTGATGATAACTCTTATCTGGGAAATTTTATTTTTACCCCTTGTCTTCTTGAGCAAATTTAATTTCTTTTAATATTCTAAGAAATTATGGAATTATTTTTAAGATGAATAGAACATGAAAACAGCAGAAAATTTTACATTTCATATGTTTAAAACTACAAATACATTGGACAAACTTATAATGAATTTATTCCTCGTGCCAAGATCATATCACGTAACTTATATTTTTGTACCTTCCCAGATTGTGTTCTAGGATAATCATTCATGAATTTAACATACTTAGGAATCTTGAAATGGGCAATCTGAAACATTAAACAATTTTTAACAATCCCAAAGTAATAATTCATTAACAAAAGAACATTAAATGTTTTTCCATTATTAGCTAAAGAAATCTTTCTAACCTTTCCTTTGCAAAAGCCTTTTAGGTCTTCTTCAGATAACTGGCTGCCAGGCTTCAAACGAACACAAGCACATATTTCTTCACCATAACGCTCATCAGGGATACCAATAATCTGTTGAAAAGCAGATACATTTCAATGCATTCATGAAATTGAAAATAAAGAGAATAAATTAAAATAGAAAAAGAGAATAACCTGTGCATCTACAATATCTCCATGTGTAATAAGAAAATCTTCTATTTCTTTTGGAGAGACATTTTCTCCACCTCTGATTATCAAATCTTTAATACGTCCTACAACTTCACCATACCCACTTTCATGAAGAATAAACTGATCTCTGGAAAATCAAAGAAAAACATCTCTTCTTCAGTAAATGTTAGATCTTCTATTATACGACACAAAATGAAGTACTATGAACCATTAATAACAAAATTGAAGCACATGTAAAAGTATGGGAGTGTATAAAATAGAGGGGTGTGGAATAAATGGGAAATTCTGGCCACATATTACACAAAAGGTGTATGAAAATAATTAATTACAATTTTTTGTTTGATTAGATGTGCTCAGTTAAATGACAAACATAATTTCCAACAAAATTTGCAACAGTGGTAATGCAGGAACTGATTCAAATATGTATTATCATTTTATTTTCACAAATATCATACCTCTGTGCAAGTTCAAGGACATATATGTTTAATATGTTTCTAAGTCTAAGTTTATTAGTTAGTAATCTTTAAAAAAATAGAACCAAAAAAGTTGAATTATTTTAGGTAACAGAAGAGCTGATTTATCCTTCCACAGGGGTATTGCCTTTATGAATAATTGAACTGGATGAAAAATTTGTTAAAAAAGTCAGTCTCTTTTTACAAAAGCAACTACTTAATGGAATAGAAGTGTCAGTATTTGAACTTTAATGAACTGGCATCTGTAATAGATCATAAGGATCACTGGAGAACTGCTTGTATCAGTAACTTAAAAATTACTTCTCTTTTTCCTCTTGGGAAATAGAAGGCTGCCCTGCTGGGGCAATCTCTCTTTGTTCTTTCTTTGTAAATAGTCTATCCAGTTTTTTTTATAAATATTCATCTTTTCTTATAAGCTGAACATTCCCTATTCTTCTCTTATATCCTCATTTCTGATATGGTCCATTAATGTGCTTCCCTTCACATACCTAAAGAATTGCATATCTACTGCATTAATTCTCCTGTTTTCCCTACATGTTGTTACACAAGTTTCACATCTATATAGGAGAGCTTCCAATGGAGCTTTTGTCACAATTATTCAATATTATTGATCAATATTTTTGTTAATTATTTTCTGCTTCAAATACTGTGTTAATCTTGTTTGGTAGAGATTTTGGATTCCTTTGTCTTTTAGCTAGTTTTAAAAGCTTTAGGAGCACATCCATTAAAACATTCTTATGTCCTAATTTTAACCCATCTTTCTGGTAATCATAATGAGCATGCCAGAAGAAAGCAGTCAGTACTCACATCAAAACCTCTAAAAACTCTTGTGTTTGTTACCCATGGTACCATCTTTAGATTGACTAAGAAATAGACTAGAAGTCTCTGGTGCCCATGTGTATTTGTGCATATTTCCTTTCAGAAGAAACAGTTTGTTATTCTTAAATTCTTATTCTTATTCTAGAGATGGTATTCTCTAGGCAACATTACCAGAACAGGCAAGATTAGCCTAATCATGCTGATGATGATGAACTTAAAAATCAAAAGCCCAAAGAGCTTTCACAGAATATTATGCTAAGCATGAGTGTTTGCAAAATATGAATAGCATGCTGGCTAACCACATTGAAATGGATCCTGAAAGTGCAACAGGGGGTTCTCAATATTGTATTCAGTTTCATCACATTATTTTTGTCTCAAATTTGATTGAATCAAATTGCTCAAAGATGTTTCTTAATCCATCACCATTATTTCCATCCAGTACATCCAGTGCTTCATTTATAAAATTTTAATTCCCATCACACACCCCAAATTAATTATTATTTTAATAGAATCATTATATATATTTATATTATATGTATTTTAATAGCCGAAATCGCTAAGGCAGTAATGTAATGGCAATCTCGGGTCGAAGTATCACGCCTCGGGCATGGATGTATTTGTGATTATAACTTCACCCTTCATCATCATCCTATCACTTCTTTAAAGAAGGATTAATAATTCCTTGCGTGAGCAGGAGGCCCTTGCCCTTAATGGGATGTGCAGTTGGCTAATTAAATTTTAATAATTATTCCTAAAGTACCGGAACGCCATTCGGTCATGTTCTGCCAGAAATCAAGCACCGATTACATCCATTTTTACCTTTAGTGACTATTTTAACGTCTTTAAAATAATAATTAAGAAAATCACAAAAAATAATCTGTCCCTCAGAGTCAAGAATAAGTTGGTTCATTTTATGAATTTGTATTTCATAATTTTCAATTCAACAAAACATCTGAGAAGTGGCTTCAGTACAATTGTACTGAATATAGTAAATTTTGTTACCCAGTTCTCAGCCAACGATCTGGTCCTACTATCTCTTGTGTTCTGTCAACATCATTGTAGTAACATAGCATATTGCCATAGCCTCGTACTAGCAATTCACCAGGTGTCCCCATTGGCACCATCTTATTGTCCAAGTCAACAACCTTCACCTGGAAACCAAATAATACACAAATGAGAACAGCTTAACCAAAAGAATTTTAAAGAATATTTTCATTTTTGTTAATGGGAAGATAATGTTAAGAATAAATAGAACTTCGGTCTCATAGGCTGGCAGTATCTGCCACTTCCGTGGCTTTGTATTCTTTGGCAAGCATGCCAATGGTATGCAGTGTGTGCAATCTTGAATTAGAAGTGTAAAGCAGTGTTATGTTCCTGTAAAGCAGTGAATAGTATAGTTATTTGTTATGGTATGATGTGTCTTTGTCTCTAGCAGCACTCCAGATCTACCGACAAAATCTTAACAGAGAAGTATAATATAGAATGAGAATCTATTATAGGTAATTTATTTCAGGGATCATGTTCTGTAATTTTATACTTTATATTTATAATTTCTTGAAGAAAAAACTGGTTGGGAATCACATTGGAAATGCCAGAATGCAAAGTATGTATACCAATTATTAAACATATGTATCAAAACACAAACAATTTAGACAAAAAATTATGGAGGTTCGTAATCATTCTTAACTAGATGATTTTACCTCATAATGATCCATAACTCTTCCAACACTTTTAGCACACTGTTCCAAAGAATCATCATAATCAGGAACAAAACTTAAAGGACTGGTTTCAGTCATACCATACACTGACTGTAAGAAGAGAAGTAGAATTTCGTATATGAAAACTATATAAATAAATAATAAAGGAAGTAAAAAGGAAACATTTGGTATAGGCACACATATATTTATATCTTATACTATTAATAAATATATTAACATGGATATGATAAAAAAACTTCATAAATGTATTTCAAAGAAAATATAAATTTTTTAAAATAAAATTATTTTTTAAAGTTAAATAATAATTTCATTAATATTATATGCCTTGTACTACAAAACTATTAAGACATACTACTGCTATAAGTATTACAATACTAACATAACATTTCTTCAATCCAAGTGTGTTTGCGATTTTATAGAACAAATTGGGAGGCGAGGGTGATCCAGCTGTAATAGCAAACTCCAGAGAAGATAACGAAGCAGGTGAGTCTTGACACTTGGACATAATATCAATGTACATCGTTGGTGTTCCATATATAATAGTGCAGCTGAGAAAAACAATGAAATATTAGAGATGGCTCTTTAAGATATAGCAAATTCTGGTGATGACGATGATGATGTCATGATGTGATGATGATGATGATGATGATGATGATGATGATAATGATGACGACGACGACGATGAGTAACTTAGTACTCAAGTCTCCAAGAGTAGCCAAGAAAAGAGGGTTATGCCTTTGTGCTTCTCTCTTCCGGGACAGATAATCACAGAGAAAGTTTGTTTATACCTTCTTCTAAATGACGATGGTTCAGATGAATTAATGGTGATATGAGAAGCCAATGAACAAATAGATAAAACACTAATGTTGTCTGTGGAATTCGTACCTACAGCGCTTGGTTCTCTATATGCGGATTCTTCTCCAATCTCCTGTACCTCCAAGGCAGTTGTGTCTAATTGTACATTAAGTAATTTTACAAAAGGAAATAGTGCTTTTTATTTTCTTATATAAAATAAAGAGTAGAATTTTTCCTAAAATGCATTCTATCTCTTGTGATTTTTCAACATTGTAAAAAACAGCTAACACAGAACTTTTTTATAGTGTGTGTTTGTGAATGCTGTGCAGAGGGTAATTACACTCCCAACGATTTTTATAAGGCGAGATGTGATATAAAATAAATAATAATTATAATTACGTTAAGGTTAATAATTAATTAGTCATAACTCCCCCCCACACACACATCTTCTATACCACAGTATTGTTTCTAGAGCATATTGGACAGAAACTCATTTTGTTTGCCCACTCATGTCCCCACCCCACCTGCCCTGCTTCGCTCAGCCCGAACAGATTCCGACCTTTGAGCTCCGTACTTGACTGTTATGCGTCTTGAACGAGAAAACACAGAAACAGAAAAGTTGCTTAGGCTTAGGACCCGACGATCACCTCTTCTGGTGTCCCAAAGTGCCAGCCACGGCTGAATTTGGCGGTAACGATACGCGGCTATTAAATTATCACAAGAACAGGTGCTACCAGACATGGATTGCGAGATAAAATAGTTACCTGTATATACTATACTTTGTCACAGTATTCGTGAAGTCTGTTTTTGTTAAAGTGTTATGCGAGAATATTTTATTTGCTGAGCAGTGTGCGTTCTACATTCAGGAAAACTGTTGTGTGTGATTTCGTTAAGCAGGTTTTCTTGCTGCTGCAAGACCCTACTATAAAGCAAACATTATAGGCTCATTATTATAATTACAAATATTTATTATAGTTATTAATGTTAATTTACCAATATTTACCTTTCCTTTGCAATAGCATTGACTGAGTCTTCTGCACGGAATGAGTATGAAGGTAGCACTAATGTGCTTCCGGCATGTAAGGCCATGATAATTCCCATAACATTTCCAAAGGAATGAAATAAAGGAACTTGCAAGCAAATTCGATGATGCTAAAACACATTTTCAATATAATTAAGAGGAACTTAAATGTAAAACATGTTTTAAAAATAAAAACACTGAAGTAATTTTGTGAAAGATAGAATGCAACAATTCTGCAATTACTAGAAAATACGTTCCTTTTGGGTAGTATAAGTGATCTCAAAAACAGCCTATAATTGTTTTAAAAATACATTATAACTAGGACTAGGAAAGATGACCACACTTGGCATCATAACTTCTTTTTATAAAGAAGAGATGCTTCATGGCCAGGTCCAAGACAATCACTAAGTATAATTTTTAAAAATATCATAGACGTACTACTCACTTCCCAATGCTGCTGACACTAAAAAGAGCTTAATATTTCTTAAGAAAACTGCTAATTGTTAACTATGTGTGTGTGTGTGTGTGTGTGTGTGTGTGTTTCTCTGCAGATATCCTCTGCCTGGCGCGTATGCGGTGTTTGGATCGCACTTAATAATTACATTTCAGAACTACGACCGATAGCGCTTACTTGCTCTTGCATGCTTCAGGTCTTTTTTCAATCAATTTTTGAAAGAATAATGACGCTACCTGCACTTTCCTAGCTGGGAATCGCCCGACTCCATCGCGCGTTCGCCTTTCCCTCAAACCCATTTCCCAGTTAATCCCATTTCTCTTTTTGCTACCTGTGAAGGCATGGCCAGATTCCATGTCGGCCGGTGGTTTGGGAGGAGGAAGGAGAATAATTTAGTTAATTTTCCATTCAATGAATAACGCAAATAGATATTCTGGGATCAGACGAGGAGAAACTTTGTACTTAGGTGAATGCAGTGATCAGTAGCAGATGCAGATGCAGTAGTTTTTATATTGGCAAAATTAATTACCCAATATCTTTTCAGGTAAAACGAAATTCAAAAACTTGTCAAAACCTTTCCGATACCAAACATGTTACCTCAGAATACATCTACAGGATTATATTATTTTTTCCATTTACAACTCCGGGTGAGATTCATGTCATTGACGTAAAGAGCAACAAGTGTCACAAATGCAAGAGAAATGTGTGCCGGAATCGCAGTAATCATCATATGACCTGCGAAAGTTCAACAGTGTTTAGTACAAGTTAGCCAACATTGTGAAATGAATGGGAATCATTTCTAAGAGTTACTCGCCGACCATACGGTACACTTGACATTGATGAGTGTCAAAAAGCTGCTCGCATGACTGAACATATAATCAATTTGCAAATAAAACTGATGTTGATCTGATAAATTATTTATTGGAATTTAAAAACGCAGCCGTAACAGATACCTCTGCAGCTTTTCTCTATATTACGTTGTAAAGATAAAGTCTTGTATTGCAACGGAAAGTGGCGTGTTTTCGTCAGAAAAACTCGTGTTAGGGGGACATGATATCGATAAAGTGGGTAACTCTTATTCATATATATAGTAAATTATTTCCCCTAACACATTGTGTAATCAAAATCTACGTTTTGTGGATCCTTGATACCAAAAAATTGGTTTACAACAAAACGTCCGTCCGTGTGTTCAACTATGCCCCTAAGGGCTCGTTCGTAACGCGCGCGTGAACTCCCTTAAATAATTACACAACACCTGCGTGTAATCCCTTTTACAATAAGCAAAAATAAATTACCTAACAATAAAAGGAATTTGTATTAATTTTATTTGCGTTAAATATGAAAATGAATGATAATTGAAATCAAAATTAGTTGTCGGTGGTGAATGCACCTAACAATCGGATTGGAGACAATTTTCGAGGACGGACGCATACGCGAGCAAATTTCGGAGAAGACTGGTACACACCGTTGTGGATGACGTGTAGGCGGACGTTTACAGCGCTAATTTAATTGGGTTCTAGAATATATTTTAAATTAGTTTTGAACATTTTCTTAGTATTCTAACAATCACAGCCGTGAACAAATCATAATAATGTTGCGAATAAATCTGATGTCGACTGAATACCTCTTACCACCCGCAAATTAAGTATTTCGGCCGTACATTTTTAACGAACTTTCTCTATCTTCTTTCTGTATGACTAATACAAATCCAAAGTTTTGCCACCTACTTTTGTTACATTCTGCATAGAGGTAATTTTTGCCACCTAGTTTTGTTACATTCAGCATAGAGGTAATATTTTAATTAATAAAAAATACCTTATGATGAAAGCCTAAGCGCTTTGCTGCGAAGTACGCATTATTTACAACATTGTGATGGCTGAGAAGGATGCCTTTTGGCAGACCAGTTGTGCCCTGCAAATTGAAATACCCAATGGAAATATGTCTGTAAAAATATTTAATACTGTCTCTACATAAAAACAAAACTAATCGATGGAATTGTAAGACATATTTATTATTTTAGAACAAACTTATGCATCTGAATAATATTATTGAACAATTCAGTTCCATATATAGCATATATTTTGTATAACACACGAAATTACTCACTGAGGTAAATTGTAAATTGCATCCAGCATCAGGTTGAATCTTGTATTGTAACTGATGTACCTCTGAAAGATCGTCTGGGTTGATAGATTTGAACAAATTTTTGAATTTGAAACTTCCCCTATATAATCAGAAATAAGGTCAATGAAGAAGGTATCTATTGTGACAGTTAATCAAATAAATTATTTTTGTGTATCAGTTAACCAATATAAATCATGACATCAATTAATCAATCAATCAGTCAAGCATTCAGATGCAGATTGAACGGCCGCCTGTGTGCCTTGAGTGCTGACTTTTATTATTTATTTTTTTTATTTATCTACTTGTTCTTATTAGGTTACTTACTTAGGTAAATAAAAAATACCTTATGATAAAAGCGTAAGCGTTTTTCTGAGAAGTATGAATTATTTACAACATTGTGATGGTAAATTTATAGATATATATTCACCTATTTGTTTACTTTATTTATTTATTTATTTATTTATTTATTTATTTATTTATTTATTTATTTATTTATTTATTTATTTATTTATTTATTTATTTATTTATTTATTTATTTATTTATTTATTTATTTATTTATTTATTTATTTATTTATTTATTTATTTATTTATTTATTTATTTATTTATTTATTTATTTATTTATTTATTTATTTATTTATTTATTTATTTATTTATTTATTTATTTATTTATTTATTTATTTATTTATTTATTTATTTATTTATTTATTTATTTATTTATTTATTTATTTAAAAATAATAATGTATTGTAATAATGTATTTATGTAATAATAATAATAATAACAATAATACTGTTGTTGTTGTTCTTAAGTATTTCTAAAATCCTCTTGTTTAATGATTGTTGATGCCAGGAAAGACAATTGCAATGACCTGAAATGTCATTACTTCGGACTTACATCTTCTGTCTTGTTGTGACTAGAGCCAAATATTTATATAATTTTAATATTTAAGTTTTATTAATTGTACTATATATCACGTTGTTGCAATTACAATATTCGAAGCATTGTTTCCTGCCCTAAACAAATGACTTTGACCCTAATGGTCCTTTCTAAAACTGATTTGTATAACAACAACAACCACAATACTAATACTATTACTAATACTAATAGTAATAGTATATAGATCCAGTACTTTCAGTACTTTCAGTACTTTCAGTACTGGAAGTTCAACCTGCTCTGAATTAGAGGAAATATTATATTGTTTACTTATTTAAAAATATGTTTAACGTGTATTTTTATTTTCTTTCCTAAGGCGACCAATATTTTCGTATCTCGTCCAGAACTTCAACCGAACACAATCCCCTTCTGATTGCTTTGAAGACATTCATCATTTAAAAGCGTGTTTTTATGAAAAACTTACGGCAATTCTTTATCACTGATAGTAATAATAGATTTCAGGGTAGGTATTCGGTCGTTCTGAAGCTTCCCTGGTTGACATGATGCCAATTCTGGGGCAATAGCTTGAAGCATCTTGTGATAATTTTGACTTTTGAATGTCTCTGGCACTACCAAGGCCTTCACACCCACTTTTGATAGGCAATACTCAAGTTCAGCTACTTGATATGCAGGGTTTATATTTACCTGCAATGTAGAAACAATTATTTAAAACATATTATTGCAGTTTCATTAATTCAAGTTTCCTAAATTCCTAATACGGTAGACTCGCGAATATTCGAGGTAATTGGGACTATGCCTCCCTCACTTCGGATAAATCGAAGTTCTAAAAAACTCGGATAATTTGGGGTCCATTTGGATCATTTACACTTTTTTGCGCAACGTATTATGTTCACGGTAAATATAGAAAATGACGATCACAATACAAAAAGTAATCGTGTTGATTGCATTAACCTATGAATAAATGAGAGGCAACTGAAACAGTGGAAATGACAAACCTCAAACACAATTTCAACGATCGAATCCGATGATTATCCAATCCCCTATTACCAGAATCGGTGACGGCAGCGCCCAGTGCACACACCGGCTCATTACTAATGCAGCAATTAATATATACATTATGTTTGTTTGTGGATAATCTATTATATTTTTAAATCTTATATTTGCTTTTGCATTTTCCTTTTTAATATATCGATCTGATCTGCTGGATAATTTCAAACTACCTGATGAAGCGGTCATTTTGAGTCGCGTTGTGTTGTAGCGCATTTTGATGATAATAAAATATTTCTTTTGTGAAGATATGTTCGTTTGTCTTCAAATATCATGAGATTACCACTCTCCTACAACATATTTAAAAACGTACTGAATCATTTCGGAAACAGCGGTTTATTAGGTAGTATGTTCTACTTACAAGAATTAGACCTGCTCTGGCAGCTGCAAGGTTGGTGATATACCATTCAACTGAATTGGGTCCACATAGGCCCAGCATGTCACCAGGTTGCATACCCAGCCCCCTGAGACCAGCAGCCAATTTATCGGCCTGAAAACAAAAAGATTTCGTTAGGACTGCTGCCTTTTAAAATAATTTACTCATAGATTTTTCGCTTATTTTTTGTAAACTGTAATTTACATTACTCTCATTGTCTCTCAATTATTCCCAATACTCAATTTTAACATGGATTCTGAATTCATTACGGGTTACAGAAAGTATATTTACTTTCGAAATTTCGCATTTTTCCCCCCACAGCATTTCAACACATTCTCTATACTGCGAAATCAGTAATCTCGATACAATTTTGAGCGGTTTTGGAAAAAATGTTTCACTGCATTATATTCAGCAAGAAATTATCAACTCAGTTAAAACAAACAAATGAACAACAACAACTGGGCATGATCCTTTGTAAAGAACATATTTTGTTTCAGTCAAAATTCTCTATCTTCAGTATTGTAGTTTTGGAATGTTAAATGTTTGCAATTTATTGCAATATTCGAAAAGAGAGAGAGAGAGAGAGAGAGAGAGAGAGAGAGAGAGAGAGAGAGCAGAAAAAACTCGTATATTCGAATGATTTTACCTGGCCTTCTTTCAAGATTTGTCTTTGAAGGACAGATTTCATTAAAAAGAAAAATATATATTCTCACTATTGTAATTGTAAGAAGACACCCAAAAAGTATTTTCAACTTTCGAAATGATAAAAAAACTAATTTCAATGAAAATGAGACCTCTGACATTCTTTTAAGCGTCTTTCACGCTATTGGAGGACAATGCATTTTTTTAATTGGGCCATTTTTGAGAAAATTTTGAAAATGTTGAAACTTTATGTAAATTACCCCCCAAAAATTAAAATATAATCTTCAAGCTTAAAGGTTCACGGGTTCCTGTAAATCAGGGGTGTCCAACTTGCAAGTGCTCAATGGCCATACCTAAAACCATTAATATGGTTGCGGGCCATATTTCTTTTTACTCGGGCGATCCAGACCTGACTTTCCCGTATTGCAAGTACACACCCTGTGTGTACGATCACTAGAAGTATATACATGTGTATGTGTGTGTGTGTGTGGGGGGGGGGGGTGAGCGCGCGCGTGAGTGAGCATGTGCGTTTGTGTGTGAATATATTTCTTATAGAAATAAGAAAAGGAGTCGAGTTGTGTAAATTGGGTGCTTTTTTATTTCTAATATTCCTCATGCCTTAAGAACTTATTGTCGAAGTTTCGACGTTTCCTCCCCTTATATATCTATATATATAAAAGAAAGTCGTGTTAGTTACACCACTTATAACTCAAGAACGGCAGAACAGATTTGGCTGAAAATTGGTAGGGAGGTAGCTTAGAGCCAGCGTTCGACAGCGTTCCCGTGTGACTTGACATGAAACGTCAGTCACTATAAAACGTGGTATAACAAAAAAGAATCAGACTTGGAATAACAAAACGCAAATGACAGCTATGTAATTGACGTAAAATGACAGCTATGTAATGACGTATGGATGACAATTTGATATTTGTAAGAAATCAATATTAAAACTTTTTCTATTAAATAAATAATTAACAAGTGGATTGAAGTGAAGTTTAATTAATAATGCCGCGACCAAGACGATCGAATCTTTCCCGACAAAGCCGTAATGCAAGAAGAATACAAAATACTGCAAATGAAAGGACTGAAGAAGAACAAGAAATTGCACGTGAACAGCGCCGTGATAGTATGGCTCGACTTCGTGCTTCTCAATCACGAGAGCAAAGTGAAGCAGCCCGTGAAACAGCTCGGTTGGCAATGCAGAATCGTCGAGCGAACAACAGAAGGCAACAAATAGATAATTTGCGACGCAGAACAAGATATTTAGCTGATTTGAATCGAGCAGCGTTTCGATACGATTGCAGCAATGATTACAGCTTGCATCCTAGCGTTTGCATTGGGCAAATGGACGTTGTTTGCGAGTATTGTGGTGCATTAAAGTTTTCCGGAGAAACGCCTGGATTATGCTGCCTTAATGGTAAAGTGAAATTGCCAGTGTTGACTCCGCCACATGAGCCATTGTATTCATTGCTTTGTGGCGCAACACAAGAATCACGCCACTTTCTTGCAAATACTCGAAAATACAACAGTTGTTTCCAAATGACGTCATTTGGGGCAGACATTATCGAAGAAGGAGGATTTAATCCGACATTTAAGGTATTTATTTTTGTATTTACATAGAATGTAGTTAAAGAATAACTTAATTTATCTATTGGTATGTATTATATTTGCTAATACTGAACTCTACTCTCCCACAGAAAAAGTGTTTATAACCCAGTTAATACTGTCTGGTTTTTATTTTGTAGATACAAGGACAGATTCACCATCGAATTGGATCATTACTACCTTTCGAAGATACACAGAATAAATTTTTACAAATATATTTCATGGGCAACATGGAAGAACAACTTGATCGACGCCTAGGGATCAATGCAGGAATGAAGCGAGCAATTATTCAAGACTTGCAGTGTCTGCTTCATGAACATCATGCGTTGGTCAGGTTGTTTAAGAGTGCTTTAGAGCGCATGCCAAATGATGACTATAAAGTTGTCATCAAAGCAGATAAACGACCATCTGGAACACACGAACGCACATTTAATGCTCCAACAGTAGACGAAGTTGCCATCCTGATTGTTGGTGAACAATTGGAAAAACGCGATATTGTGCTTACACGTCGCGATACTGGGCAACTGCAACAAATATCTGAAACTCATCGATCATATGACGCATTGCAATACCCACTGATGTTTTGGCAAGGAGAAGATGGATATTATTTTAATATTAAAATGATAAATCCATTGAATGGTAAAGTATCAGTATCTTAATAATGGTTAATGTCTGTATTATTTGTCTTTGAAATGGTTAATTATCAAATTTTTAATTTCAGGTGAAGAAACTACAAAGAAAGTTAGCTCAATGAATGCTTATGCATATCGTTTGATGATTCGTCAAAATGCTGACAACTATTTGCTGCGTTTCGTCGATTGTTTCAGCAGTATTGCGTTGACATGTATGTAAAAATAGAAACGGAACGTTTAACATTTATTAGGTTGAACCAAGCCAAACTGCGTTCTGAGGAGTACATCCATTTACGTGATGCAGTTAGTACTGAAGGAAATGCAGCTAATATTGATCGATTAACTATTCTGCCGGCGACGTACATTGGTAGCCCACGTCATATGCATGAATATGCACAAGATGCAATGACATATGTTCGTCATTACGGCCGGCCAGATCTCTTTATTACTTTTACCTGTAATCCAAAATGGATAGAAATTACTCAATTGCTGCTTCCCGGACAAACATCAAATGATAGACACGACATCACAGCACGTATATTCAGGCAAAAAATTCGGTCCCTGATGAACTTTATTGTTAAACAACGCGTCTTTGGAGATACTCGATGCTGGATGTATTCAATCGAATGGCAAAAGCGAGCCCTGCCGCACGCACACATTCTTATTTGGTTAGTGGAAAGAATTCAGCCTGACCAAATAGATGATATCATATGTGCCGAGATTCCTGATCATGAAGTCGATCCAGACCTACATGATGTTGTTACTACTAATATGATTCATGGACCGTGTGGTGCCATCAATCCCCAATCACCTTGCATGGTCGATGGAAAGTGCTCTAAACGATATCCACGGAAATTAACGGCGGAGACTGTCACTGGCAACGATGGGTATCCGCTGTATCGGCGTCGATCACTAGATGACAACGGTCGAACTGTCACAACGAAAGTGAAAAGAATGGATTTCGTTGTCGACAACAGTTGGATTGTTCCATATTCGCCACTTATTTCTAAAACGTTCAAGACACATTGTAACGTTGAATACTGCAATTCAGTTAAGTCCATAAAATATATTTGCAAATATGTCACGAAAGGCAGTGATATGGCGGTTTTTGGATTGCAATCCTCAAATACCAACGATTAAATTTCACGCTATCAAGTTGGTCGTTATGTGAACTGTAATGAAGCGATTTGGCGTATATTCGCATTTCCAATTCACGAACGTCATCCTACTGTTATACATTTGGCGGTGCATCTGGAGAATGGTCAACGAGTATATTTCACGGCTTCGAATGCTACGCAACGTGCTGAAACACCTCCAGCAACTACATTGACCAGTTTTTTTGCAATCTGCCAAAGCGATCAGTTTGCACGAACTTTGCTTTACTCGGAGATGCCACGTTATTATACTTGGAATGCTTCATCCAAGAATTTTCAAAGACGGAAGCAAGGTGATGCGGTTCCTGGGTATCCAGATGTGCGTTCTACTGATGCTCTTGGTCGTATGTATACAGTTCATCCAAAGAATGATGAATGTTTCTATTTGCGGTTGTTGCTGGTAAATGTGCGTGGGCCAACTTCATTTGAGACACTACGAACTGTTAATGGTGTAATATTCCCAACATATCGTGCTGCATGTGAAGAATTGAACTTATTAGAAAACGATACCCATTGGGATACGACAATCGCTGAAGCCATTATCTCTGCATCTCCAAGTCAGATACGCACATTATTCGCTATCATAATTTCGACATGTTTTCCATCAAACCCATGTAACCTGTGGCACAAATACAAGGATAGTATGTCAGAAGATATTTTACATCAAAGTCGTGTCAGTTCCAGAAATCACGATATTGAGATGAATGAGGAGATACATAATCGTGCTTTACTCTTGATCGAAGATATGTGTTACCTCATGTGCGGT
Organism: Gryllus longicercus; assembly: GCA_038098605.1. Lineage (NCBI taxonomy): Eukaryota > Metazoa > Arthropoda > Insecta > Orthoptera > Gryllidae > Gryllus > Gryllus longicercus. Next base: position 232,148 of record JAZDUA010000190.1, read on the forward strand.
AATTTATTAATCAGGTTAGGAATGCCAGCGCCAAATCGTGAAATAAATGACGCATTTAATCGAGAATTGGAACGGGAACGTGAATATGATCACCAGGAATTAGATTTAGTAGTTCAAAGGAATGTACCCCTGTTGAATTACCAACAAAAGGAAGTTTATGATACTTTAATGAAGGCAATCGCTGATGAAAATTGTGGTTTATATTTCCTAGATGCCCCTGGTGGAACTGGCAAGACATTCCTTATGTCATTAGTTTTAGCAACTGTTCGGGCGAGATCCAACATAGCGGTTGCAGTTGCTTCTTCTGGAATAGCAGCCACATTGTTAGAAGGATGCCGTACGGCTCATTCAGCATTCAAATTACCGTTAAATCTTCAAACTATTGAAGAACCAACGTGTAATATTGCAAAACACTCAGCAATGGCCAAAGTTTTAGCGGCATCGAAAATCATCATCTGGGACGAATGCACAATGGCGCATAAACGTGCATTAGAAGCACTTAACCGAACATTAAAAGATTTACGCAATGACTCGAGATGTTTTGGAGGAGCAATGATTTTACTGTCTGGCGATTTCCGCCAAATACTGCCAGTAATTCCAAGATCTACGGCTGCTGATGAAATAAACGCTTGCCTCAAATCGTCAAATCTATGGCGCTATGTGAAGAAACTGCAGCTGACAACAAACATGAGAGTTACATTGCTTAATGATACATCTGCTGAAGATTTCTCGGAGCAATTGCTGACTATCGGTAATGGTCAAGTACCTGTCGATGAATCGAGCGGATTAATATCATTTCCAAATAATTTCTGTAATTTTGTCTCATCAAAAGACGAACTTATCAACAATGTATTTCCAAATATTATTTCTAACTACAAAAATAATGAATGGTTGAGTGAGCGAGCAATTTTAGCGGCTAAGAATAAAGATGTAGATGACCTGAACTACATAATTCAAAATAAGATCATTGGAACAATGCATTCATTCAAATCTATTGACTGCGTCACAAATGAAGATGAAGCCACCAACTATCCAATTGAATTTTTAAACTCTTTGGACGTGCCTGGCTTACCACCGCACAATTTACGCCTAAAGGTTGGCTCCGTAGTAATCATGCTTCGAAACATAAACCAACCAAAACGCGTTTGGTTGTGCAATGGTACGCGTTTGGTGGTTAGTAAATTGATGAACAATGTAATTTACGCTACGATAATGATAGGAAAATTCAAAGGTGAGGAAGTTCTCATTCCGAGGATCCCGATGATCCCAACCGATATTACGACTGAATTTAAGACTTCAATTTCCGATACGTCTTGCATTTGCCATGACCATCAACAAATCACAAGGCCAATCCTTAAAAGTTTGTGGTTTAAATCTAGAACATTCATGTTTTTCCCATGGTCAATTATACGTGGCATGTTCACGGGTCGGAAGACCATCTGCGTTGTTTGTTTTTGCGCCTGATAATAAAACAAAAAATGTCGTGTATCACAAGGTACTTAAGTGAAGAGCAACCTATGTACTAAAATACAGAAATAATAATGAATGATTAATGTAGTTATTTATTTTTTTTGTATTTTTTCCAATAAAAAAAACACAATCTGCTTATTTATTGCCATTAAGGCGGAACAAAGTTCGCCGGGTCAGCTAGTATATATATATATATATATATATATATATATATATATATATATATATATATATATATATATATTGAAACGCGGTGAGTTTCCTTAGATACATGTACTTTGAATTGCGTGGTAACGGCGGCGAGTAGCTGACATCAGGGAACGGGTCAGACGCGAGAAGGCGGCGAGACGGCAGTTAGTGAGGAACAGAACTCGGAGGAGAGCGGAGCGATGTTGATGCGCGCGGCGAGAACGGAACAAAGTGAAGTTAAATAATGGAAGAGACATCATTAGGGAGTGAATTAAGTGTGACAGTGGCCGGTAATAAATAGTGTAAGTTTGAAGAAGCGGAATAGGTGCCGGGAACTGTGGTGACAAAGTAAAAACTATAGACAGCGTGGCTGGTAACGGCAGTGGATAGTTGCCACGTGTATACGTGATTGTGAAAGGTAAACGAAGTAGGACTAGTCGGTTGTGCAGCAAGGGAGAACTGAGATAACCAACAAAAGATAGGTGGACAGTGATATGGTGGTGTGGGTGAGTGGGTGAGCGCATACCAGATCTGAAATACATTTACAACGGTCGGGGTCGAAGCACAGGTGTTGTGTGTCGCGGAGAGCTGGGGCCACAGGCCTCCAAGCGAAGGTCAACCGTCCGACGGGCGCCGAGTCGCACCGAAGGCCGCCGATCGCCGCAGCTGCTGGGGAGCATCCGAGAAGAAACGAACGGTTTATGGTATTCAAGGTATAGTGTAATCTGAGTTCATAGGTATAGTTTTGGTACCAAAACGGGAAGTTATTAGACGAAAATTGATGTACTAAATTTGTGATTTTAGTAATAAAGTGGTTGTTTGCTTTAAAAAAATGATAATTCAGTTTTTCCAATGCTTTCGCCAAACCTTCAGAGGCCCATTCACGAACCAACACATACGTCCCATCTAAAAATAAATAATAAATGTAGTGAATAGTACCGCGCATATATATATATATATATATATATATATATATATATATATATATATCAAGAGAGAGAAAATATAGATAGATAGAGGGAGAGAGAAAGAGAGAGAGAAAGAGATACAGGGTGAGTCAAGTAAGTTTAGCACCGCCTGTAATTTTTGAACTGTAGAAGTTATTGCAATGCAATTTCTACGGAAGGGCATCAAGAGGAGTTGCTTGGGCAAACGATTATTTTCAATCCTTAATACACGATCTTTCCATTTATTTCTGTATCCTTCCATTTTGCCATTTATATTGTAAATTGCAAACTTCTCCCGGATGGTTTCGTTTTTTCAGAGGCGTATCTACGGTATGGCAGACACGGCACTTGCCATGGGCGCCACTGACAAGGGACGCTATTTAGACTATACCCGCTAACACAAATAAACAGCCCTAATTGCCCCCCTCCCTATCCTGTCCGGGGCTTTATAGGGTTCTAGGCTTGATATGGTCGTCTGAATACATACGCCTCTGGCAGCGTCTATCTTATGCGCTCCCGCTCCCCGCGCCGCGTGACGTCAAAAACAACGGCGCATCCACGAGCTCGTGGAGAGGGCGTCGGGTCGCTCGAGGACGGAGGGCGCACCTGTTTGAGCGTTTCCTGGAACGTGAGGCGCAGGCCCTGGTGCATGGAGACGACCGCCTCGCGCTGAGGCCACAGCCTGGCCGCGTCTTCGGCCAGCTGGCCCAGGGTCTTGCCCGTGAGCGGCTCGTTGCCCGCCTGGTGCCAGTAGCTGGGGCGCGGCGTGAGGCGCGGCTCCGGGATGACGGAGTAGCCGCCGCTGCGCCACCTGCCGACGAAAAGAACGCTCTGCAGTCGGTACACGAACGGAGGCTGGGCGGTCGCAATACGGTGGAAAGATCGATCTCCTAGCTATGATCGATTGGTTATGTTGTTCCCGGGCGCCTCGTGTGCGATGGTCACTAATCCCGTAAATGTAATGCATGTTTTTTATCACGGAAGGTGGCTGTGATGTTACCCCACAGGAGAGGGAGTTCCGGCGCCGAACTACATGTCGGCTGGAGAAGTTCTCCTGAACCAGGAATCTCACCAGCAGCACCCCATTTGGGACAAGTTCTACGTTTTCGACTGGTCTCCCGACATGTGTGATCGCATCGTGCTGAGTAAGTGAAATGTACTGTGTTAATGTAAGACTGTGTAAATTTGAGGGGGAATGTACATTAAACTAATATTGACGTGTTATGTATCAATGCACGTGGCAAGATTTTCGATACCAGCTTGTCAGCTAGATCGAATTTAGACACTGTCTGGAGAGGAATCTAGAGGCCGCTGCTCTAATCGGAAGTTTTCCGTCGTTTCTCTAATCAACACCAGGCGAATGCCAGAGCAGAACCCTACGAAACAGACCACGGACCGCGCGCGACCTTTCCTTCCTCTTCCTTGTCCCATCCTCACACACTTACGCTAACATGCACTACACTACCTCACATGCAGGGAGACTGGTCGGGAGCTTAGAGCAAGTGTCGCTTAGAATGGTGCCCCGCTGGTGGGAGATACCTGATTGAGGGAAACCCCGCTTGCCGTCGGTAGGTCGGCGTCTGATCTCTCCATCCAGTTGGCGAAGATCACAGCCACATCCCGTGGAAAAACATGCACTACTCTTACGGGACTAATAAACTCATTAGTTGGCGTGCCTAGAATCACTAAGAATAAACCACCCGTCCTCGCGAAATAATTTCTATTTTGGCTTGAAAACTCATTGAGGAAAATCAACGTCCCTTTAATGCTTCTACGAGCTTTAAAGCTTCCTCGTAAAATACAAGCACAGTTGTGGACTGTACCCTCCTCACCTCCTATCCCTGCCACGTTTACTGCACTTTTCCTCGGGTGACGCTTGGAAACATACATTATGAACGTCTCATAGACATTCCTTTTAGAAAGTAGCTGGTAATACAAGTAGGTTTAACATATTCGTAACTCGGAAAAATCCAAGTTTTGCAAGAATTACAAGCGCAAAGCAAAGTACAAAACCACTTTTACAAATTAAGGTTAACAATAACTTAAGAATCTACCAATATTTTTGACCAAATGGGAGAATTATGCCGCTATTCATAAAAAAAAAATATTTTCAGAGGGAACGTTTTCAAATTATCATTCCCTACGCATGACGAGAAGCGGTGTAACTAGTTCTACAAGCTACCACAAGAGCGCAAATTATCGACACTATCTTCATAAACTTCCGCGAGATTGTAACATCTGTGGCCAAGGCGAACAGAAAATGGCAATGATTACTCATTTCCACTTTCAGAGCAAAATATTTATTATAAATACTTGAAAAAATATAAAAATATTTTATTGGTAATTCAAAAGTATTACGGAATGACTCATTCCTTTCATTCCATTGCCCAACCTTCCCTCTGTTCAGGGTAGACCAAACGGATTACTGAACAGCTCCAGATATCGGGAAAGGGGCATGGGGGTCACGTGCCGCCTCGAGCCATTTCTTTTTTTTTTGTAATTTATATTCCAAACAATTGTCTAACTGATATCATTGAATTGCAAAGCATTATTTCCATGAAACACACGCGGATGTAATTTAAGGTATTTAGATTCTAAAAAAAAGTGTTCGAATTCGTGTTGCTTTAAGAGTAATCGGATTCATTTTTTTAGGCGTTCACTGAATTACATACGCGATCTTTTGACATTTCATATTTTGTATATCTTTTGATAAATTTTTGAGGTCAATATATGAATCTCCATTTCAAGTACTCTCTTTAATTTACCATAAAAGGCATGACCAACAATAAAGCTTAGCTGTAACAATACCTGTTCGTGTGAATCATATCACGAATGATTGACTTTTTGCATTTTTCTCGCCAGCACGATACACAAACATACTCACCATAGGAGTAGGTCGACCATTGTCCAAAATTTGTCTCCCCTGAGAGGTGCAAGTGGGCTCTGCGAGAAGAGATGAGACAGCTCGCATGGGGCACGGGATCTAAGGAAACGCTTGAAATGGAAATATGGCTCGTGCAACGACAATTCATTACACATTCTCAGGTGAATAATAGTTACATCATATTAAAATTGTAAGAGTGATTAATTTTGTTTGTTTTTTTATTATTAAAAGTACTTCGGGCGCTCGCGCAATTTAGTGTCTCATGCGCGATCGCGGGATGGTATTTTTGTCGCCGACGAACATCATTCCCATTTCTCAATATTATAGCGTATCGTGAACGTCAGTCATGGGGAATTTATTAAATAACATCAACTGGGCATTGTAGTAGATTACAAATGTATGGAAAATATTTTAATTATTCTCCAGAAAAGAAATTTCTGAATGAGATAATCTGCAAAGTCAGTCTTCTACATTGGCATCACAAAACATTGATAACAAGTCCAGACAATATAATAATGACACAATAAAAATCTAAATTAAAATGTAATGAAACATGAACTGTTTAATAGACAAATAATACGAAAAGAATATCTCCTTTAATAATTAACCACCATAAATTCAAAACTAATATGTGTAAATTAAAAACTCGTTTGAAAAACATCAATAATCAGAAGGAAACTAGATTTTTAACTCCAGGAAGGTAGAGTGCGCAACGTACCAACTTTTATAATTAGATTACGAATGTCACAATGAAAACGTCATATCACGTCATAGCATTTAAATATACCCTATCATACCGTATTCGTATGATATATCTGTATTTGTATCATACCGTATTCGTATTGGTATTAATGTAAATAGATTTAAATTGCACTTGTAAGAAATGTACAATCAATACCATAAAATCTATTTAAAAATAATATATTTGTTCAATTCATCTATGCCACTTTCATGAGATATGAACGAAATTAGGATTTGGTGGGAGTTTCATTTACCTTTTGCATTCGATTGATTGATTTTTTCCGGGTGCGTCAATTAGAAGGATCATTAGTCCCATACTTATAGTGCATGTTTTTGCTCAGGGGTGGCGGTGGTCTTCCCCACTCTATATGACGAGATCTAATGATGACCTACCGTCTGCTAGCGGGGATTTCCCGAACTAGGTATCTCCCTCCAGCAGGGCACCGCCCAAGCTGGGACAAGTCTCCCGTCATGTGTCGTAGTGGAGTGCATGTTAGTATTAGTGTGTGTAAGGGGTGAGGAAAGGACAAGGAAGAGGTAGGAAAGATCGTCCGTAGCCCGTTTGTTAGGGTACTGCTCCGGCATTTTCCTGGTTTTGATCCGAGAAACCACAAAAAACTACCGATCAGAACAGCTGGCCGCTAGAATTCTCCTCCAGACAGCGACTGAATTCGTCCTAGCTATGTTGCTAGTGTCGAAACTCCTACCATCGTCGGAACTGGAAGCTAGGACATTCCAGTCTGTGGGACTGCAGTGGCAGTTGATGCCCTGAGCCATCTCTCCCTGTTCTATATTCGAAGATTGCCGACTTTATTCTCGCGTCTGGTAGTGGCGCTCAAATACGAGTAGGTCTCTGGTCTCAGTAGATGTAGGTGTATGATTTGAAAACAACTAATGTGCACTCACATATTTCCTACTGCACATCAGTCACCAAAGGAATTATTTTAGCTCCTTACCTTATCACAGGTACACAAGAAACGAGCTGTTGGGGCGTCAGATTCTGAGTCAGTCGGTGTCAGGCGGAACTGTACCCGCAATGCGCGAGAAGTTCGTGTCTCTTTCGCGTGTGCCTCAAAAACATTAATACAATACAGTTTTGTGTTTTTATACAGTGAAATTCGCCACATGATCTGTAGAATTGAATCGGTTCGATAAAACGCATATCGTCGTTCCACATTGAGAGTGTGCGAATCAACCCGATAACTTCTGTTATGTTTGTGGAAGATTTACGCCCAAACTTCAAAGAAAAAAAATGAAATTATAAAACTTGCATATTCTTTATACGTTGGCTGTCGTGTTTGTGATTAGAAAAAACAATGGGCTGCTCACAAGTGTTGTGTCACCTATACAACGAACCATAGTTTGTGGTTTACGGGAAACTCAAATCATTGTTATTCTCTTCAGCAATGTTGCGGAGAACACCAACAAACAATTTTAATGTCTGCACATTATTGCACGAACATGCGTATTCTATTTTCAACTTGGTCTTACTTAATGTGAAATATGCTCATATAATTTTGTAGGAATATAACCGGAGTGACAATGCGGAAATTGGCAGTGCCTGCGCTAGGCATGGGCAGACAAGGCCTTCGCCCAAAGCCCCCCACCCCCAAGACAAGGGACTCGATGATGGGACTGTTGGGAAAATATTGTTGACAATTGAAAAAAAAAACTCGAGAAAATCGTTATCGTAATTTTATAAATCGTGGTACAGTAGTTTAATATTTCATACAATTTTCAATTAACGTTTTCCTTAAATAGGTAATTCATTGCTTATAAATCATAAAGTTGAATATGAAAAGAATCAAATGACGCTAAAATGATCCACTGAAATTCGTATTTAGTATTTCATACATGAAATATATATATATATATATATATATATATATATATATATATATATATATATATATATATATAACGAAAAGTGATTTTTATTTATTAATAATATTAAAATCTTATATAACAACAAAAAAATTTATTCGTATCTGGTAAATAAACAAAACAACAAAACACGCGCTTTACGCTTACCGTGGAAATTGTATTATTTGATCATTAACTACTTTTACTTTAAACTATTATTTAAAATATATCTCCAAAAACGTTTTCTTGTTTCAACGTAATTTTGGTTATTTGTTGAAAAAATATAATAACTCATATAGTTTCTTGATACTTCTTTCCTTTCTTTGAGGGGAGGTAACGATTCAGCATTGCCCAAAATTTTCTAGCTCCGACTCTGGAAATTAGTATAGGATTTTGTTTATTTCAAATATTCAGTATGTTCATATCTTTTAAATCTTGAGTGATAGAAACTTTTTATAATGCTTTTCGAAATCAGCGTGAACGGTTTCTTTAAATTCCCCTACTTTCATCCTGGAAGTATGAAAGCTTTTTTTTGTTGCTTAGTGTAATCAAGATTATTATAAATCAATTGTATAAACAAAATTTTAGCATAAAAACCAACCAGCTAGACTACACTACACAGGGTGGCTTTTTTGATTCTATTGTTTTAGCGCTCTTCGTCGACGCCGCCATGTTTTTTGCAGTAAAAACATGAGAGGTGCCTGATGATGGCGTGTGGTATCAGATTTCATTTGTATATTGTAGCCTTTTCTTTTATCTGCATTATATTAGTGGTTATAATAATAATACTCACAATGCCTAGAGTGTGTTCGGCATATAACTGTAAAAACTAAAGTCATCAAACCACAACTATATCATTTTTCGAGATTGCCACCTTATTCATGATCTGTTTTACCTTCTTATTACTGCAATAACATTCACTTTCATGCGGTCTATTAACTGCAATAACATTTCAACAGCTTGCATTCATATGAAGTAACTGATGCAGGAAGCAACGTGTTTTTGAAGTTCCTCAATTCGTTCTCCTGACATTGTGATTTCTTTTTTAAGTAATTGGTTTTTGGCCGTTGAACACAGAGGAGGATTTATATTCAGCCACTCTATGTACTATAGTCTAGCTCGTTGTTAAAACACGACATATCTTCTGTATCATCAATGGCCTCAGAACAATACAACCATATAACTTACCTGAGTTCTTTTTTTCAGAACTTTTATTGAATTAAGGCGGCTCCACACATTCGGCATTCGCCGAGCAAATCGTCCAATCCCGAACAGCTGTGTTGGGCGAAAGTTCGCTCCCTTCGATGTGTTCTAAAGACCGACACGCGGTAGGAAGGGCGAATACCGAATGTTCGGCGCTCGGCGAATCGCAAGCAACCCGTCCAACCTACTCGGGATTCGGCAAGCGGTTGCTCGGGATTCGCCGAATGCCGCATGTATGGGGCCACCTTTATTCTGACATTTATTGCAGATGGTATGCGATTAATAATTTTGTTAACCACAGACAAAGCAAACACCTACTCGTGAGGTAGACGTTTCTGCATAATGCGGGAGATCCCCATACTTTGTCAGAAACGCTTGAAGTTCCCAAGGAAGGCTCGAAAGTGTTGCACTGTACTTAAAATATTCTTCCGTAAGTTCTAACGCCAGATTGTACGTAAGTATGTCATTCTACGTCAAATCGCACAAATGATTAGGAAAATTTGACCTTGATGTTCCAGATTTTAAATTTTATCTGTGAAGAGTATAAGAAAATTGATGAAACCGTGATTTTCATTTTTCCCAAATATTGATTTTCGAGATTATATTAATTTTCAAAATTTTCGATAAAATGCTCGCGTCTAAAGTAAATCATGGTCCCCGGGGCCGGATCAAACAATATGTGTGCGCACCGTGTTCAAACAATGTGTGCTATATGCGCGCACAGCACACACACATATCGGCCTCCGATAGCTCGGCGATGTAGCCAGAGGGCCACTAAAATAAAGGGCCGGAGGACCACCTCATAAGAGGAAATGATAGGATCGGCCGAATGGGAAATGAAGAAGCGATATTGGTTTACATATTAACTTAATGAATAAGAAGCGAGTGATAATACTTTTTAGAAATAATAAAATAAAACTCACTATCTAAGAAAGAAAATGGAAGTACAAAACAATTATACAACTTCTATACTATATACAAAATGCATACCGTGTCCAAGCGGTTAATTATTATTAATAAAGGAAAACTAAATCTAAAATTTAATTAGCAATTTACAAATAACAGACTATAAAATTTCGTGGCGTATTCAAAATGACCGAAAGTTCATTTCCTAATAATGATCACAACAATTCAATTCAATTAATGAGATTGCATTGCTTAGAATTAACTTGAACGTAATTGAACTGCATGGCTCGGCACCTCGGAAGCAAAAACAGGTATCTGCTATGTGGAAGCGCTGAACTCGTCCCGATTGTTGCCGGGGCTTAGCACTTACTGCGTAGAGGTCGATGAACGCGTCACAGTGTGCCTCTGAGCGAATGTTCCAAGTCCCCTGAACAATGACCAGGCAATGTGTGCCACCGTGATCTAATTGGACACATGCGCCGCGATCGCTCGAGTTACACGAAAATATGCTGGTAAGGCAAATACTGAAGGGAAGCTTGCAGCCCTGCTTAAAAGCGAGATGCGCATCTGTAGCTCTGATTAACAACGATGTGGGCAGCCTGTAGCCCTGACTGATGCCGTTAATGCCGTTGCGGCATGATGATATCTGCTTGGTAATGCATACGCACCGAATACAAAATTGGAACAAGCAGCATTCATATTCATGCGACTGAGTGCGTAAAACTGAGCGTACAAACTCACATGACTGACGAATTTGTGTCATATGATATCTGCCCAACTGTCATCTCATCTCTCTCTCTCATCACTCTCTGCTGGGGCGCGGTGGTACACACAAATATAAAGTATCTACCCTTCCCTCCCGCGGGGGTGGCTACCGCGAGGCGTGGCGGAGGGGGCTGGTCTAGATTGGAGGGGGGCCAGGGTAGCTTTTTTTAACAATATTATATTCCCCCCTCTCCCTACGTCGCATGGTGCCTTTCCAAAGACTTAAACGTTGCGAAGCGAAGAAATTCCCTTCAGCACTCACATTGAAGACATCTTTTTGGAAGCATAAATTCGCATTGTTTTGTAATACAAGTCACTGACCCCATCCGAGAGCAGACACTGAATTACATCTTCTAGCAAGGAAGAACAATTTTCTAAAAAATCACACTGTACAATGAAAATCACCAGCGTCAAATTTTATTTTTATTTCATAAAGAGAGGAGAAGCCGGTAAACGATGAGAAGAAACAAGACAAACTTAATCGGTCAATTTTTTTAATACTTGTATCAGGTGATACGTTAGGGTGGCCAAGACCAGCAGTGCACGTTATTCATCATTATCACTGCCCAACATATTTTGGGCATTGATAAGTATGGAGGATTCTCACTTTCTTGAAGAAACTTGACTTGACTCGAAACGAGAAATAATTTTGAAAATAAGTTTTTTCAATGCTTTAACATTTGTATGGCAAACAGTCGATTTTCATCTTCTCAAGAATGCTGGTTGTAATAACCTATATGTACACTTCTTCTGTAATTATAGTTTTTAATATTAATAAAATGCAAATAACAATAGTATTGATATTATTGTACGTTTATCGGGGGTTACTATTTTCATAGAACAAGACACATGTTTCGCGGATTCCTTTATTTACACAATTTACTCAGAACATCGGAGAAATAAGGCTGTTCGGTTTCAGGCATACCCTAGCAGTGTCAGATGTTTATAAACAAACTTAATAGATGCATTTCGTCAGAAGACTTTCATTTGAGACCGTGTGTGTTTCTGCGATTCATAGCATGACGTTCATAGCACATACCAGTCTCACGGTTGCGTTATGTTCGGAAGTCACGATTCGTCGTGTCATTGCCGCCCTGAGTAGCGAGCCCGACGGACAGCGGGCTGCCTACGTGCGCCGGGGAACAAATTTCTTTTTAAAATGTAATTTATGAGCATCCCACTTTGAAATTTGGCAAATTTATTGTAGAAATACATGTGAATTTTTTTACAATTAAAGTGTTGAGATAAAGCAAAAATGTGAATTTTAAAAATTAAAATATATTTTAAATATTTAAATAATATGATTACAAAAATTGTATTTACGTCACATGGAAGTATATCTTTTTAAATTGAATTTAAGTGTAATTTTCTTTTTCTGTATAAAACAGTATTTGCGCAAAAAAATTAAAGAATAGCGTGCATGATTCTTCGCAGAAAGTAAATGGTAATATTTCTGAAAGGGATGGGATTAGAAAAAAATACGTTTCACCTATTTTCAACCCTAGAAATCATAAACAAATTTTCATGTCGCTAAAAATTAGTGGTTCTGTGACAGTGCGATTCGACATGGAATGACTCAAATGATTTTGTGATGGTTGTGTCCCTTTTAGAATGATTTGATTTGAAAATGTTGTGCGAATTGATGCTAGCTATGTCAAGTAGGCAAAAAAAACTGCCATTGGCCACCTTTGTGTCGATCTGGAGATAGTTCATCATGGGCTCATCAAGTCTATCGCATCGACCCCACCTTTTGTAGCATTGTGTAATTTGCCACGGTTTTCCCGTTTCTTCTTCAATATGGTGTAACCAATTCATTTCATTTACACAATTATTAGCGTAAGAGGATTCTTATGCTATTTTTATTACAAAAATATTGAAAAATATACTTACATATTCGTCACACTCGTGAAAAAACTGGAACAGTCGCGATCGCGTGGCGCTGTTTATGCCGCGTAGACCGAATACTAATGACGTTTGTCTCGTAGCGCGAATGTGGCGCAAATGTGAGTGGTTCTTGAAGAAGACGTTACCGCCACCTTGTGCCTCAATAGATAACTAGAGAACAGGAGAACCTCCCGCCATACCGAGTTGAAACATTAACATTAAACATTAAGGAAACATTAACATCCTCGAGCAAATGCTGAGATGGCCCCTTGTTTTGCTTCTGGACATAAATGAAACTTGAAATTAACTTCGCCCCATCACCTCACTCACAGTTTTTAACCGTTTTTGACGCAAATAAATAAATAAGGTTCAGCGCCATTTTCAAAGGCGGCATTTATACTGCCCGCGCGATCGCTCGAACTAGTACAAATTCATCAGGGTAGGCAGTGCCTACCCCAAGGAGCCGCCTCTGGTAACCTGCCAGAGGTGCACTTTTGTTAACATTTTTAAGCAGGTGCTTCATTGTGGACTAAAATATTCGAGGATAAATGGGGGAGTTATTACAACTGAGTAGAAACGAACGTTTGTTAAGGAAACCAAGTAACGTGATGGATCAGACGCTCCTTATGGCTAGACTGCTGAACTTGACCAGACAGCTAGCAACAATTACGGGAAATTTGTTTTACTTAGTTATTATACGACGATAAAGTTTGAAAATATTTCATTATTTTGCAAGTTTCAAAGAGATATGACATTTCGAAACCATGTAGCCACATACTGTATGAATTATATTCTCAATTAAGGCAGATTGTTTTGATGCCTGTTGGGGAAAACTTTGCAAGTCGACGTGTAGGTCGGTGACGGATCTCATTTCGAGCGAGAGAGAAACACCGCCCTTCCCGGACATAGCTTGCACTACATTTGCGGAACTAAGTAGATATCCGGAAACACTAAATAATAAATCAATCGATTGTCACCCCATCGCAAGACAGTAGTCAAAGTGATTGCCGAACTAACACGCAATATAGATAAATAAATTAAAGAACGTTTGTGGTAATCAAAGTATCTTCTTCTTCTTCTTCTTCTTCTTCTTCTTCTTTTTCTGCACTTCAAGGGTTAGGTTCAAGAACCTGTTCCGGTGTCCACTTCCTTCTAGGCTTTCCAACATCTCTTCTCCCTCTGCATCTGTAGTCCACTGCGAGTGCGTGGACGTGCGTGGTAGTCTGCTGTCGGGCAATCGTATGAGATGTTCATACCATCTTTTCTGATTTCTTCCCAGTTTCTCCAGCAGTGGTTCGACCCCCAGTTCATTTTTTATCTCTGTGCTTTTCATTTTATCTAGGATATTATAACCTAGAGTGCTTCTTAGAAATTTAATTTAGCTGCCTAGATTTTAGAGTTATCTTTTTTTGATGTTACTCTTGCTTCATCACTATACGTTAACTCTGGCACAGCTACTGTGTTGAAAAATTTTATTCTTGTTTCTATTCTAGTTTTATTTTTTAGATGTCTGTGTATTGCCGCATATATTTCAAAATTTATTGAATTTTTTATCTAAATCTATATCTCTTTCAAACGAGATGTGTCAACCTAGATATTTGAAGTATTTTACCTATTCTATACTCTTTCCTTCTATCACAATCTTTGTTCTCACTGGGTATTTTCCTTTATATGCCATAGTTTTAGTTTTTTCTTTGGATATTTTAAAACCATATTCTATTGCAGTTTGATTTAATTTATATACTACCATTTGCATTTTGTTTTCAGTGTCCTATATTATCACTTTGTCATCTGCATATAAAATAGAATTTAAAAATATTTTCCTAAAATAGATCCCTCGATCTATATTCAATTTCCATGTTCTAAACATGTCGTCCATGAATATATTAAAAAGTGTCGGTGATATGCAACAGCCCTCTCTTACATCTTTGTTGGTGGGAATCTCTTCTGTCAGTTTTCCTTTTATAACCAACTTAATACTCGTTGTTTCATATAGTTCTTTTATCACCTCTATCAAGTATTTTGGGTTCATGAACCCCCTTCTTTCCATTATGTTCCATAGAAGGCTTGTATTGACATTATCAAAAGCTTTTACTATATCCACGAATGTTAGGTGTGTTTCACAGTTGTGTTCACGTCTTTCTTCTATTATTCTTTTTAATGTGAAAATGGCATCAGCAGTCGATCTGCTTTTCGAAATTCCATTTGTTCTTCTGATATAAGGTGGTCTGCTATTATTTTTAATCTTTCATTTATTATTCTCGCATAGATCTTATATGTTGTATCCAATAGACTTATTCCTCTGTAATTGTCTGGGTCTCCTCGGTTACCTTTCTTATAAAGTGAGATTATTTTTGCCATTCTTTAGGAGTTTGTTTATTTCTCCAGCACATATTAAAGAAATGAAGCAGGCGTAGATGAAATAAAATTCCGGTGTATTTTAGTAGTTCTGTGTTCATGCCATTCATACCAGGTGGTTTTCGATTTTTACATTTATTAAGTGCTTCATGTAGTTCATTTATCGTTAGGTCATCTGCATTTGTAGTTGTGTATATTTTTATTATTTCACATTTTTCATCGTACCATAATGCTTTATAATGTTTCACCCATCTTTCATTTTCAATTTCATTAATATGTACATTCTCTCTTTCATTACTATTCAATATTTTCATTACTTTGTAGGCTTATGTTTGTCTCCCGTATATATCATGTTCTATTCTTCCAATAAATCGTGCCCATGAATCGGCGTGAACTTTTCTAATAATTGTTTTTACTTTGTTTCTAGCTTTTTTTTATTCTTTCTTGTGATTTTCCGTAGGGTTGTCAAGGAATATTTTCCTGTTTAAGCTTAACACTTTTTTCGATATCATCATTTCAAATTTTCAAACCTTTTCTTTTTTGAAATTTCTTTTTCCGTCCTACTGCTTCATCTGCGAATTCCTTTATTATTTGCTGTATGTTTTGCCATTCTTTTTCTATTTCCTCCTCTATGATGTTTTGAAGATTTTTATTTATTCTATTTTGATATAGGTTTCTCACGCTTTCGTCTTCTAAGAGGTATACTTTGTATACTTCTTCTTTATCGTTCATTATGAATCTTGAATTATTTTTCACCCATCTTTTTAATAATTTTATACGGGATATTACTAGAAAGTGATCAGAGTTTATGTCGCAGCTTCTTGTAACTGTTGTATCTTCTATTAATTTTGATATTCTTCGATTTCCAATTATATAATCAATAATGGATCTACTACCTCGTGCTGACCATGTATATTTATGAATGTCTTTTTTCCTTTTAAATGTATTTGCAATATACAGTTCATTGAAGGCTGCGAATTCCCTCAATTTATCTCCATTGTAATTTTTTACATTTTCTCCCCACTTTCCTACAGTCTTTGGCATACTCTCATTTCCCACTCTTGCATTTAGATCACCTACAAGAAGGACTTCATATCTTGAATTGCATTTGTCCAACAGTTCTTGCATAGTTCTGTAGAATTCCTCTGTCCTTCCTCCGGGGCATACACACCAATAACGACAAGATGTCCTCTTTCGTGTTTTAATTTTAGCCAAATTATCCGGTCATTTACGTAGTGAATCTCCTTAATTCTTGATTCCCACTTTCTGTCTACAAATATTGCTACTCCTTCTGCAGCTCTCTCTTGCTGGTCTACTCCACTATAAAACGTGGCATAATTTTCACTTGGAATTTCACTTGGATTTCAACAAGGAAACTTGTTACAGTACCATGGATGTGGTATACTCCAACGGTTCTTTTTTTCGATGAACACTTTTAATGGACTCTACGGAAAAAAGGTGTAAATTGCGGTTAGTGTAAATAAGGGAAAATGATTTTTTTTCTTCGAAAATATGAGTACAGTATGTATTTAGATACCTACAATCAATAAGGAATATAATATGCTTTAATATGTAGTATTAGATAATAATCAATATTACAAGATCAAATAGAAATCTGACGAAACTTTACGGCATCGAAAATTGAAGACGTATTAACACAAGCACAGTGAATTTTAAATGTCGTAATGACACTTCCACGAGTCTCTGCGATCCACTGATCTTTGATGATGCAACAATGCACTCATTGTTGAATGAAGAGAAAAATGGTATTTCTACCCTGAGAAAAAATTCGAAGTTAAAATTTTCTCAAACCCATGTTTGTTTCTGCTAGTTCGTTATGATTTCCAAATAGTAATTTTTTAAATATATTTATTTATGAAATAATAGGAAGAGTGTTCATGAAAATAATTTACAGTTAAAAACATACGGTCAATTTCATACTTTGATGTTTGAGCTTTTAAAGAATGGGGGGAAACTTACGTTTATTTTAGAATGAGAAAGTGTGAAATTGTGAAGGAGGATGATGCAACAAACAAATGATTGTGACTACCTCTCTTATTGGCGTTCGTCACATGAACGTTGCGTTTACGCGCGTCTCCTACGGTTGATGGCTGTGCACACGTCACATAACGCGCGTCATAGATTAACACTATCTTTTACGAAAGGGCACAAGCGCTCTTAGCGACGTGCGTTGTGCCCACAGCTGAAGCAAGACGCTCAAGCTACAATGTAAGTCACGTTAAAGTGCGTTTTCTAGCTTCCAACGCATGACAAGCGTTGGCAACAACACACGTCACCAAGACCGCTCGTGTGTCGTTTCGGGTAAGATACAGTGTTAACTCGTGTGCGCAGGCATCGACGCAGCTGGCGTCCTCAGTCTCACGTGACGCGCGTCAACTCAAAGAAATGCTCGTGTGGCACAGACCTTAAATTATTCTACCAATGCATGTTATCCTTTTTCTACCTTTTTAAATACCTCTGTAATGTTAGGAAATCAAAATTTGTATAGGCCTAGCAGTTGGGAAATTGCAGTGGCAGTGCTTTTACGCAACGCGGAGTGCTTTCCAGACGGTGTTGCGGCAAGCAGACTGTTGTAAATTGCAGGAAAATTGAAATTATACAATCCTAAATCCGGGGTATTTATAACATTAGAATATATGAAAACTGATATGACAGACAAATAAATTGTAAAGGTCAGGAAATATGTAGTATTAGATAATAATCAATATTACAAGATCGAATAGAAATCTGACGAAACTTTACGGCATCGAAAATTGAAGACGTATTAACACAAGCACAGTGAATTTTAAATGTCGTAATGGCACTTCCACGAGTCTCTGCGATCCACTGATCTTTGATGATGCAACAATGCACTCATTGTTGAATGAAGAGAAAAATGGTATTTCTATCCTGTGAAAAAATTCGAAGTTAAAATTTTCCTAAACTCATGTTTGTTTCTGCTAGTTCGTTATGATTTCCAAATAGTAATTTTTTAAATATATTTATTTATGAAATAATAGGAAGAGTGAACATGAAAATAATTTAAAGTTACAAACGTACGGAGAAATTCATACTTTGATGTTTGAGCTTTTAAAGAATGGGAAAAAAATACGTTTATTTTAGAATGAGAAAGTGTGAAATTGTGAAGAAGGATGATGTTAAATAAACAAATGATTGTCACTACCTCTCTTTTTGGCCTTTGTCACATGAGCGTTGCGTTTACGCGCGTCTCCTAAAGTTGATGGCTGTGCACACGTCACATAACGCGCGTCATAGATTAACACTATCTTCTACTAAAGAGCACAAGCGCTCTTAGTGACTTGCGTTGTGCCCACAGCTGAAGCAAGACGCTCAAGCTACAATGTAAGTCACGTTAAAGTGCGTTTTCTAGCTTCCAACGCGTGACAAGCGTTGGCAACAACGCACGTCACCAAGACCGCTCGTGTGTGGATTCGGGTAAGATAGTGTTAACCTATCACTCGTGTGCGCAGGCATCGACGCAGCTGGCGTCCTCAGTCTTACGTGATGCGCGTCAACTCAAAGAAATGCTCGTGTAGGACACAGACCTTAAATTCTTCTACCAATGCATGTTATCCTTTTTTCTACCTTTTTAAATACCTCTGTAATGTTAGGAAATCAAAATTTGTATAGGCCTAGCAGTTGGGAAATTGCAGTGGCAGTGCTTTTGCGCAACGCGGAGTGCTTTCCAGACGGTGTTGCGGCAAGCAGACTGTTGTAAATTGCAGGAAAATTGAAATTATACAAAACAAAATGCGGGGTATTTATAACATTAGAATATATGAAAACTGATGGGACCGACAAGACATGTTGTAAAGGCCAGGAAAACGTAATTTGAGAGAACGTAAAATCGGTATTTTACAGTAATTAATAATTCTAAATTGAATATTCTCTTCACACATATCTTTTAAATTTCCTGGTTCTGTACTTTACATTTATACAAGAACTCTTTAGAAAAGTAGTAGGAGTTATCTGCAAGTTTTTATCAGATAGCAATGCTGAAAAGATCAGAATTTTCACTGTTGAAAATTAATTATTTGAATTAATTTTTTGTGTGTATCTACTCACACTATTTAGCAAAAGCACAAGAAATATAAACTGGTCATTTAACTCCTTTATTACAAGCAATTGTACCAGTAATATTGATAGACGGTTTTATATAATTTAATAGTTTATTAAAAAGTACGAAAAGAGAATTTCTTTACAGAGTAATTATAAAGGTGATATGTAGTACAGAGTATATAAGAGATACTATACTTTATTAAATAAACAACAAGATATATTTTTAAATTTATAAGTGTAAACATGTAGCCCCTACAACTTAGATACATCAACATATGTACAAACACAATGAAATTTTCAAATTACATGTATTTGCAGGCTACATAAAGATCTTTTCTTGGACATTCTACTTACTGAACTGAACCATGTTCATTATTTATTGGACATGGAAAAATCCATGCATATTGTCATTAATAGGTGTTTTGGCCACAAATGTAAGAGGTCTAAACTTTTTCATATCAGCTGTAATGGTAAGTGTTTCTCAAACTCTAGGCTGTCTTTGAATAGAATGGTATAAAAATATTTGGTTCTTTTTTTAATAAATCAATAATTATTAGTAAAAATAAAAGATTCTTATTATACATTAAAAATGTTTATCAAAATATCATTATCTCTAATTTCAATGCTAGCAATGTTATGTAATGAATGCAAAATACAGTATCAATTACATTTCATTGGCAGAGGAAATATAAGGAAAAATTTTCTCCAAATATTAAAGAATTTGTCTTTATATCAATATTATTACTTTTGGAAAATTTGGCCACAAATTAGGTGCTATAAATTCATAGTCAGCTGTAGTTCAATAATAAATATGAAAGGATACCACATAAAAATATTAAGAAGTTCTGCCTTGCATTATATAGAAACATTAAAAATGTAATTTATGAATGTCCTAACATGCCAACTAAATTGTAAAATCGTGGCGCCTGCTATAAACTATTCTTCATCATTTATTAAATACATACATTATTGAGACATTGCAAACTTTCACATAACATTTGGAAACTGAATGTGGACATATACACAAAAAGGTTAAATAATAAAAATAGGTAATACTGCTACCAGTCAAAGGACTGGGAAAGTATTTTAAAATACACACATTATATGAAAGATCTTCCATATAAGAGAAATTATATGGTTACATTATATTGTTTGCAATGCATTGTCTCACAATACCTAGAAATATTTCATAGCACCATTTCTATCCATGAGTAGGAACCCACAAGAAAACGTTCATCAAATCTCCACAGAAAATAATTCAGAAGTGATGATAACTCTTATCTGGGAAATTTTATTTTTACCCCTTGTCTTCTTGAGCAAATTTAATTTCTTTTAATATTCTAAGAAATTATGGAATTATTTTTAAGATGAATAGAACATGAAAACAGCAGAAAATTTTACATTTCATATGTTTAAAACTACAAATACATTGGACAAACTTATAATGAATTTATTCCTCGTGCCAAGATCATATCACGTAACTTATATTTTTGTACCTTCCCAGACTGTGTTCTAGGATAATCATTCATGAATTTAACATACTTAGGAATCTTGAAATGGGCAATCTGAAACATTAAACAATTTTTAACAATCCCAAAGTAATAATTCAATAACAAAAGAACATTAAATGTTTTTCCATTATTAGCTAAAGAAATCTTTCTAACCTTTCCTTTGCAAAAGCCTTTTAGGTCTTCTTCAGATAACTGGCTGCCAGGCTTCAAACGAACACAAGCACATATTTCTTCACCATAACGCTCATCAGGGATACCAATAATCTGTTGAAAAGCAGATAAATTTTAATGCATTCATGGATTTAAAAATAAAGAGAGTAAATTATAATAGAAAAAGAGAATAACCTGCGCATCTACAATATCTCCGTGTGTAATAAGAAAATCTTCTATTTCTTTTGGAAAGATATTTTCTCCACCTCTGATTATCATATCTTTAATACGTCCTACAACTTCACCATACCCACTTTCGTGAAGAATAAACTGATCTCTGGAAAATCAAAGAAAAACATCTCTTCTTCAGTAAATGTAGATCTTCTATTATACGACACAAAATGAAGTACTATGAACCATTAATAACAAAATTGAAGCACATGTAAAAGTATGGGAGTGTATAAAATAGAGGGGTGTGGAATAAATGGGAAATTCTGGCCACATATTACACAAAAGGTGTATGAAAATAATTAATTACAATTTTTTGTTTGATTAGATGAGCTCAGTTAAATGACAAAAGTAATTTCCAACAAAATTTGCAACAGTGGTAGTGCAGGAACTGATTCAAATATGTATTATCATTTTATTTTCACAAATATCATACCTCTGTGCAGGTTCAAAGACAAGTATATTTAATATGTTTCTAAGTCTAAGTTTATTAGTTATTAATCTTTAAAAGAATAGAACCAAAAAAGTTGAATTATTTTAGGTAACAGAAGAGCTGATTTAACCTTCCACAGGGGTATTGCCTTTATGAATAATTGAACTGGATGAAAAATTTGTTAAAAAAGTCAGTCTCTTTTTACAAAAGCAACTACTTAATGGAATAGAAGTGTCAGTATTTGAACTTTAATGAACTGGAGTCTGTAATAGATCATAAGGATCACTGGAGAACTGCTTGTATCAGTAACTTAAAAATCACTTCTCTTTTTCCTCTTGGGAAATAGTAGGCTGCCCTGCTGGAGCAATCTCTCTTTGTTCTTTCTTTGTAAATGGTCTATCCAGTTTTTTTTATAAATATTCATCTTGTAAGCTGATAATTACCAATTCTCGTATATTCTCATTTCTGATATGGTCCAATAATGTACTGCCCTTGACATACCTAAAGAATGGCATTTCTTCTGGATTAATTCTCCTGTTTTACCTAAATGATATTACAAAAGTTTCACATCTATATAGGAGAGCTTCCAATGGAGCTTTTGTAACACATATTCAATATTATTGATCAATATTTTTGTTAATTATTTTCTGCTCCAAATAGTGTGTTAATCTTGTTTGGTAGAGATTTTGGATTCCGTTGTCTTTTAGCTAGTTTTAAAAGCTTTAGGAGCACTGCCATTAAAACATTATGTCGTAATTTTAACCCACAGCCCTTTCTGGTAATCATAGTGAGCATGCTAGAAGAATGCGGTCTGTACTCATATCAAAACCTCTAAAAACTCTTGTGTTTGTGACCCATGGTACCATCTTTTGAGTGGCTAAGAAGTAGACTAGAAGTCTCTGGTGCCCATGTGTATTTGTGCATATTTCATTTCAGAAGAAAGTTTGTTATTCTTAAATTCTTATTCATATTCTTATTATAGAGGTGGCCTTCTCTAGGTAACATTACAGGAACAGGCAAGATTAGTCTAAATCATGCTGATGATGATGATGAACTTAAAAATCAAAAGCCCAAAGAGCTTTCATAGAATATTAAGCTAAGAAGGAGTATTTGCAAAATATGAATAGCATGCTGGCTAACCACATTGATATGGATCATGAAAGTGCAAAAGGGAGTTCTCAATTATGTATTCAGTTTCATCACTCATTCACATCAATAAATACATTTTTTTCTCAAATTTCATTGAATCAAATTGCATTAAGATTTTCCTTAATCTATCACCATTATTTCCATCCAGTACAGCCAGTGCTTGATTTATTAAAATTTAAATTCCCAGCACACACTCCAAATTAATTATTATTTTAATTGAAATCATTATGTATGTATGTATATGTATATATATATATATATATATATATATATATATATATATATATATATATATATATATATATATATATATATATATTTATATGTATTTTAATAGCCGAAATCGCTAAGGCAGTAATGTAATGGCGATCTCGGGTCGAAGGATCCCGTCTCGAGTATGGATGTATTTCTGATTATCCCTTCACCCTTCATCATCATCCTATCACTCCATTAAAGGATTAATAATTCCCTGCATGAGCAGGAGGCCCTTGCCCCTAAACGGTTGTGCAGTTGGCTAATTAAATTTTAAAAATTATTCCTGAGGTACTGGAACGCTATTTAGTCATGTTCTGCCAGAAATCAAGCACCGATTATATCCATTATTACTTTTAGTGATCATTTTAATGTCTTTAAAATAATAATTAAGAAGCTCACAAAAAATAATCTGTCCCTCAGAGTCAAGAATAAGTTGGTTCATTTTATAAATTTGTATTTCATAATTTTCAATTCAACAAAACATCTGAGAAGTGGCTTCAGTACAATTGTACTGAATATAGTAAATTTTGTTACCCAGTTCTCAGCCAACGATCTGGTCCTACTATCTCTTGTGTTTTGTCAACATCATTGTAGTAACAGAGCATATTGCCATAGCCTCGTACTAGCAATTCACCAGGTGTCCCCATTGGCACCATCTTATTGTCCAAGTCAACAACCTTCACCTGGAAAACAAATAATACACAAATGAGAACAGCTTAACCAAAATAATTTTAAAGAACATTTTAATTTTTGTTAATGGGAAGATAATGTTAAGAATAAATAGAACTTCGGTCTCACAGGCTGGCAGTATCTGCCACTACCGTGGCTTTGTATTCTTTGGCAAGGATGTCAGTGCAGTGTGTGCAATCTTGAATCAGAAGTGTAAAGCAGTGTTATGTTCCTGTAAAGCAGTGAATAGTATAGTTATTTGTTATGGTATGATGTGTCTTTGTCTCTAGCAGCACTCCAGATCCACCGACAAAATCTTAACAGAGAAGTATAATATAGAATGATAATCTATTATAGGTAATTTATTTCAGGGAGCATGTTCTGTAATTTTATACTTTATATTTATAATTTCTTGAAGAAAAAACTGCTTGGGAATCACATTGGAAATGCCAGAATGCAAAGTATGTATACGACACATATTATGTATCAAAACGAGTCTTAGACAAAAAATTAAGCCTACGCAACCAAAAAATTATGGAGTTTCTTAATAATTCTCCACTAGGTGATTTTACCTCGCAATGATCCATAACTCTTCCAACACTTTTGGCACACTGTTCCAAAGGATCATCATAATCAGGAACAAAACTTAAAGGACTGGTTTCAGTCATACCATACACCGACTGTGGGAAGAGAAGTAGAATTTAGTAAATGAAAATCATATACAATAAATAATAAAGGAAGTAAAAGATTAACATTTGGTATAGGCCCACATATATTTATATCTTATACTATTAATAAATATATTAACATGGATATGATAAAAAATCATAAATATACTTCAAAGAAAATATAAACTTTTTAAAATAAATTTATTTTTTAAAGTTAAATAAAAATTTCATTAATATTATATGCCTTGTACTCCAAAACTATTAAGACATACTACTGCTATAAGTATTACAATACTAACATAACATTTCTTCAATCCAAGTGTGTTTGCGATTTTGTAGAACAAATTGGGAGGCGAGGGCGATCCAGCTGTAATAGCAAACTCCAGAGAAGATAACGAGGCAGGTGAGTCTTGACACTTTGCCATAATATCAATGTACATTGTTGGTGTTCCATATATAATAGTGCAGCTGAGAAAAACAATGAAATATTAGAGATGACTCTTTAAGGTATACCTAATTCTAGTGATGACGATGATGACGATGTGATGATGATGATGATGATGATGATGATGATGATGATGATGATGATGATGATGATGATGATGATGATGAAGATGATGTTGACGACAACGATGAGTAACTTAGTAGTCAAGTCTCCAAGAGTAGTCAAGAGAAGAGGGTTATGCCTTTGTGCCCCCTATATTCACAGATAAAGTTTGGACAGATAATCACAGATAAAGTTTGTTTATACCTTCTACTAAATGATGATGGTTCAGATGAATTAATGGTGATATGAGAAGCCAATGTCATCTGTGGAATTCGAACCCACAACATTTGGCTCTCTATATTCGGATGCTGCTCCAATCTCCTGTACTTCCGAGGCAATTATGTCTAATTCCACATTAAGTAATTTTACAAACAGAAGTAGTGCTTTTTATTTCCTCATATAAAATAAAGAGTAGAATTATTCCTCAAATGCATAGTTACTGGTCCTATCTCTTGTACTTTTCCAACATCATTGTAAAAACCAGCTAACATTGAACACTGTCAGACACAAGTATTTGTTTATCTTCCTTCATGTTCCACATTATTCATCAGGCTCACCCAATCATGTATTCATGAAGATAAAAAATCTCAATTCTCACATATTCCTTGATTGGAATTAGAATTATAAGACAACTTGATGCTCAGATCTTAATGGACAATGTGATTTCATTGATCACTGATCTCAACCTGTTTTTCCAAAACCATTCCACTTCATTTTCACATTTGGTCAGTGAATAACTATAAATCTTAAATCCAAAATATAGAGTAGAATTTTCAGCTTAAATGCAGTTTACTGTTCGGCTCCCTGTTCACTCATGAGGACCCCCAGAATGAATCCTTAAGGGAGCGGGAAGGAGTCTTAGTGCATTATTTATAGTGTGTGTTTGTGTATTCTGGGAAGAGGAAAATTACACTCCCAACGATTTTTATTAGGCAAGATGCGACATAAAATAAATTATAATTATGTTAAGGTTAATAAATAATAAGTCAGAACTTCCCCCAACATCATCTATACCACAGTATTGTTTCTAGAGCATATTGAACAGAAACTAATTTTGTTTGCCCACTCATGTCCCCACCCCACCTGTCCTGCTTCGCTCAGCCCAAACAGATTCCAACCTGTGAGCTCCGTACTTGACAGTCATGCGTCTTGAATAGGAAAACACAGAACAGTAAAGTTGCTGCAGCTTAGGACTTGGCTGATTGTGCCATGGCTGAATTTCATTGGAGGTAATGATACACGGATGTCAAATTATCACAAGAGCAGGTGCTCCCAGACATGGATTGCGAGATAAAATAGATACCTGTATATACTATACTTTATCACAGTATTCACGAAGTCTGATTTTGTTAAAATGTTATGCGAGAGTATTTTATTTGCTGAGCAGTGTGCTTGCTACATTCTGGAAAACTATTTTATGTGATTTTGTTAAGCAGTTTTTCTTGCTGCTGCAAGACCCTAGTATAAAGCAAATATTATAAGCTCATTATTATAATTACAAATATTTATTATAATTATTAATGTTAATTTACCAATATTTACCTTTCCTTTGCAATAGCATTGACTGAGTCTTCTGCACGGAATGAGTATGAAGGTAGCACTAATGTGCTTCCGGCATGTAAGGCCATGATAATTCCCAAAACATTTCCAAAGCAATGAAATAAAGGAACTTGCAAGCATATTCGATGATGCTAAAACACATTTTCAATATAGTTAAGAGGAACTTAAATGTAAAACATGTTTTAAAAATAAAAACACGGAAGTAATTTTGTGAAGGATAGAATGCAACAATCCTGCCATTACCAGAAAATACCCTGCTTTTGCGTAGTGTAAGTTCTCAAAAACGGCAAAAATTATTTTAAAAATACATTATAACTAGGACTAAGAAAGATGACCACACTTGGCATCATAACTTCTTTTTATAATGAAGAGGTGCTTCATTGCCAGGTTCAAGACAATTACTAAGTATAATTTTTAAAAATATCATAGACGTACTATTATTTACGATATATAAAGAGTAAAACCTTCTGAAGAGATTTCCAAACAAAATATCATAAGTTGTATTGTGCTGTCTAAACATCACCGCGCGCCCGGTAATGATTTAGATACAGATAGGCGCGCCTGGCAAAGAGTTGGGGAAAATGTGTTAATACCTACATCACAGAACATGCAATAGGCAATAAAATTCTAGATAACCCTCACAGTAATTGCCGAGGACAACGGGAATGTGAGAAACATTGCATTAATGTTTGAATGTATGAATAAATACTAAATAAAATGATATAAATTGTTTGCAGATCGATGTGACCGCAAATAGGTAAAGGCTGGGCTAGTTATTCATCACCATAATTGCATGAGCAACATCATATTGTACTTATTCATTCTGTTTTGAAGAAAATATTTTTTTATTTATACAGAATGTAACAAAATTCATCGGTAAAATTCAGAAATGGATACTTTGTACAGACAAGAAAGAACGTTCAGGACAATAAGGGTCCTGAAACGCTAATTAGAGAGTTATCCAAACTTGTTTTAATGCGAGTTTTACGAACATTTATTAATTATATTGCCTGTCTAGATCGTAGGACAATTATGTCACACTATGCTTACAGTCATTATATGAGTATATTCAGACTAGTAGACGCTTTTTTGACGAACATCTCTCTGCAAAGTGTGTTCTTCCGCCCAGGGCCGGATCGAGCCTAATTGGCGCCCTGTTCGACATTTTTTAGCGCCCCTCCCCCTTCAAAAAAAAAAAAAAAAAAAAAAAAAAAAAAAAAAAAAAAAAAAAAAAAAAACGTGAACAATTTTAAGATTAACTGAGATTAATTAATAAGTTAAACGCACCTATTATCGGCAGGGCCCTATTATCAGCATTTTTGGTGGTAAAATGATTGTATAAAAACAAGTGAAGGTCTGTTTAATAAATGTTTAATAGATAATTAAAGCTTATTTATTAAGCAATCACAAATAAAAAATCTCACATGAAAATAACATTTCATGTAACTGTAATAAAATCTTTTCTTCAACGATGCTGCGAAGTGCCGCTCAAAATACGCATTCTTAACATGGCAGCTAAGTTGCAGTGCAATTTTTAAACCTTATTTTTATACGGAAAAATTAATGTACGGATGAAAAAAAGTAACATAACAATTGAAAATCGAGTTAAATTTTATTAAATAATACAAACGAATGACAATTTATTTGTTATTCATAAATAAAATATATTTGCCGATAATAGGTATACGCTATTTGCAAGTGTACCTTATTTCGGCAGTGGCATCTCGGCGCGTGACACGACGATTAATGTGCATTTAATCGAAAAGTAAATATCGTTATTGATATTTCTAAATAGGACGTATGTTTATTGTTTTTGTATTCAGATAAATGATATCATTTAGCTTGAAAAAAAAAGTAGTATCGAAGCATCTATGTTATATAGGCTTCTGAAAAAACACATTTTCCTTAACCTGCCGATAATAGGTGCGTTTACCTTAGCTAATTTGAAAGAAAACATTTCGATAAGAAATAAAAGTAATACTCAATTAGAATTAAGAAACATTTTATTAAACATAATATATAAAAATGCACAATATCAATTTTAACTGTGAAGACAGTTTAAAACAAAACTCTTATTTACACATTAACTTTTCTTGCCTTTTGATAAGCAAACATTTGGATTGCTTTGGAAAAATTGATAGCTTGAGCTAATTCGTTTTCTATTGAAAGGATTGCTAATGCATTTAAATTATCTTGTGACATTGTTGATCTCAAAAACGTTTTAATTAATTTCAACTTGGAAAAACTTCTTTCACCACTAGCTACTGAAACTGGCATTGTCAATAAAATTCTTAGAGCAATCCATATGTTAGGATACAGTTCTTCTATGTGATTTTTTTTAATAAAATTCAAAATATCAAGTGGCCCGGGATCATTAAACGTTTGCACAAATGGTTGAATACTCAAGAGTTCTTGACATAAGGCACTCCCGTCAATATCAGATTCCGAATTTACAGTCAAAGCCAATTGAAGATCAGAGCAGTGTTTTTCTAACTCTTCTATAGATGGTAATTTTTTTATATTGAATAGGAAACTCCATGTATCTGCATATTGATTCAGTTGTTCGAATCTTTCAGTGATTGCCTGAAGAGCAACGTCAAGCAGTGGATTAAAAAATTCAATTTCAAATTGTTTTTCGGGCGTTTTTCTTGAAAGGGAATCATCTTGACCTTCATAATCAAATTGTCTTTTTACATACCTTATTCTTTTTGCTGATACAAATTTAGGTTCAACTTCTAAAATTTGGGCAAGTTCTTTAGCATTTGTAATGGCTCTCTTTAATCCGTTATCTCGATACTCTTTTAAAAACTGCGCAATTTTTTATCAATTCCACTACTTTACATAAATCCATACTCTTACTCTGCATTACTTTACTGATAGTATTGATTTGAAAGAGAATATCGTACCACACGACTAGTGAAACTAGAAAATCGAATTTTTGAAGCTGTTCAGTAAGAGTAAGAGCTTCATGGGCAATATCAGGATTATGCTGTTTTTCCTTTTTGGCAAGGGTAATTAGAGCATCGTGAATTTCTCCAATTTGAAATCGAACAGCTTTCACACTAGACACTTTGGCTTCCCATCGAGTATCACTGAGTCTTTTTAAAGTGAATTGTTTGACGTGATGAAGTAAAATGTCCCAGCGACAAACAGATCCAGCAAATAAAGAGTAAAGTCTTCCTAAGATTCCAAACAAATTGACTGATTTCACAGATGTCTTCGCAGCATCGCACAATAGCAAGTTCAGACTATGACATCCACACGGCATAAAGAAAGCCAATGGATTAAGATCTAAAATCTTCCTTTGAACACCATTATGTTTACCTTTCATGTTAGCTCCGTTGTCATAGCCCTGACCTCGACAATTTTTTAACTGGAGTTGATTCCGTTGTAATAATTCCATGATTACACCTGAAAGCCCTTGACCAGTAGAATCAGAAATTGTTGTAAACTCTATAAACCGTTCGCAGATTTCAACTTCGTCATTTTTATTTATGACATCAACATATCTTAACGTTAGAGATAACTGTTCAATTCGGCTAACGTCGGGGGTACAATCTGCGATGATAGAAAAGTATTTTACTTTCTGAATGATTAATATTATTTCACTTTTAACTTCTTGAGCTAGAACTTGGATAAGTTCATTTGCAATAGTTTTACTACAAAAATGAACGCGTGATTCATTTCTTAAAATTTGACTTATGTGATCTTGCATTACAGGATCACATTTTGCCATGAGTTGAATAAGACCCAAGTACTTTCCATTATTTTTCGTGTATAATTTGTCAGAAGTACCACGAAAAGCCATATTATTCTCTGCAAGGTATAGAATAATGTTCATTAGCCGTGTTAAAATATTGTTCCAACGCTCCGATTCAGTTTGGATTAATATCTGCTCCGCATCATCAATTGTTTTTCCCAATCTCAGTCTTGATTCACACTCTATCCAGGATTGATAAGACATCAAATGTTGGGGTGAATTTTCGTGAGATTTGAGTGATGTTGATAAATGAAACCAGTCATTGTACCCTTCATTTGCTAAACAAGATTTAGAGGTTGAATGAAAACATAAGCAACAAAAACAAAATAGACGATCTTGAGCTTTAGAATATATCAACCATCTTCGTCGAATAACTTCGCCATTTTTCAAGGTACGAGAGAAATGTACGTTCGAAAAGTGTCGCCCATTTTCATCGTTAGGATACTGTGTCATTTGAATTTGCTGAGGGCCCTGAGTCACTAATAAGTCAATGATTTTTGTATTTCTGACTTTCGGCCAAAAAGCTGGATCAGAACTGTCAAAGTGGCAGGTAGAAGTTTCAGAACTATCTTCTGGCTGGCTCAGATCAATGTTTTCTTTATTAATATTTTCTGTTTCAACTTGTACTGCTTCAGTGTTATTATCATTTTGATTAGCTTTCTCAGAATCAGTAGTAATATTTGATAATTTAGGTGTCGAAATAAAATAATCTTTTAATTTTTTAGATTTCTTGACATTCTCTTGAAGTTCAATGTCTTTTGCAGCTCTTCTTTTTCTAAAGTCTGCACCAGACGGCTTTTTCTTCAAAGCATCTGACATTTTTGCATGAAATCCAAAATTACATCTGCGATGAGAAAAAGAAACAAGAAGATTACGTTGTTTGCAATATTATCATTTAACATTCTTTCTATTAATTTTTAAACATAGATAAATTTGTATAATATACTTACTAGCACATTTGAAATCTTGAAATATTCTTTCGGGTAATCTTAAAAATTATTTAAGAAATAAATGCAAACAGTTTGATAAATTAAAATGATAATAACCTATAAAAGAAAAACAATGAGATATTTTGATTCTATTGTGTGAGGCAAAAATGTTAATGTTAAGCAGAATCGTATGTATTTAACAGTTAAATACATACGATTCTGCTTAACTTTTTAATGATTACTTTTATAATGATAGGTTCGACAAAACTGATAAAATTACAGATGCAAAAAACAATCGTATATTAACGTGCAACTTGTGAATAGTTTGGTTATCTAAAAATGTCGTCCAACTGCGCCTCCTTTACAAAGTTACCGACTGATTTTGTTTAAATGCGACTGAATTGCAAATTACCGACCGATGATATTACGATGATTTCCGCACAGAAATAATTGTTAATTTTTTCAGATGAAAAAATTGATTAAAAATTTGATATTGAAATGCTGATAGCAATTAAAATGCTGATAGCAATTAATTGTACTTTTTATTTTGTTATTTTTATTGACTATTTTTAAAAGATAAACTTTGTAACATTTAGCGCCCCCAATTATTTTGCGCCCTGTTCACAGGAACAGGTGGAACACCCTTCAATCCGCCACTGCTTCCGCCAGCTATATGAACCGAGCGGTTAATGCCGCAAAGCATCGGTTCAGTGCGGGCAGTAAGAGATTAAGAATTGTTTCACGAATTTTTACACTGTCCCGATATCGTCACTAAAATGAATATTATAAAGTTGGATAAATCTTGTCGAAAAGTAGATGAGCGTATGTCTACGTGAGAATTTGAGTCATCAAACGGATATCAACGAACAGGCCATAAACAGCGAATGTCAAAGAGCTCGCGTTGTTTACTTTCATGATGCTTTTAATTAAAATGGAAATAGACTGCATTTTAATTATAGAATTATGGATGAAAATAATATTTCTTTAAAACGAAGTTTTAAATTGTACTTTTCATGAATTTTAGCTACATAAATATATTGATTTCATGCTATCATTCTCCAGTAGTCGGAATGACGAAAATCGAAAGTTCAACAGTGTTTAGTACAAGTTAGCCAACATTGTGAAATGAATGGGAATCATTTCTAAGAGTTACTCGCCGACCATGCCGTACAACTGACATTGATGAGTGTCGAAAAGCCGCTCACATGACTGAACATATAATCACTTTGCAAATAAAACTGATGTTGATCTAATAAATTATTTACTGGAATTTCAAAACGAAGCCGTAACAGATACCTCTGTAGCTTTTACTTTCTCTATATTACGTTGTAAAGATAAAGTCTTGAATTACAACGGAAAATGACGTGTTTTCGACAGAAAAACTCGTGTTAGGGGGACATGATATCGACAAAGTGGGTAACTCTTGTTCATATAAATAGTAAATTATTTCCCCTAACACATTGTGTAATCAAAATCCACGTTTTGTGAATCCTTGATACCAAAAAATTGGTTTACAACAAAACGTCCGTCCGTGTGTTCATCTAAGCCCCTAAGGGCTCGTTCGTAAAGCGCGCGTGAACTCCCTTAAATAATTACAAAACGCCTGCGTGTAACCCCTTTTACAATAAGCAAAAGTAAATTACCTAACAAAAAAAGGAATTTGTATTAATTTTATTTGCGTTAAATATGAAAATGAATGATAATTGAAATCAAAATTAGTTGTCGATGGTGAATGCACCTAGCAATCGGATTGGAGACAATTTTCGAGTGAAGGATGGACGCATACGCAAGCAAATTTCGGAGAAGACTGGTACACACCGTCGTGGATGACGCGTAGGCGGACGTTTACAGCGCTAATTTAATTGGGTTCTAGAATATATTTTAAATCAGTTTTGAACATTTTCTTGGTATTCTAACAATCACAGCACTAAACAAATCATAATAATGTTGCGAATATATCTGATGTCGCCTGAGTACCTCTCACCACCCGCAAATTAAATATTTCGACCGTACATTTTTAATGGACTTTCTCTATCTCCTTTCTGTATGAATAATACAAATCCAAAGTTTTGCCACCTACTTTTGTTACATTCTGTATAGAGGAATTTTTTGCCACCTACTTTTGTTACATTCTGCATGAAAGTAATTTTTGCCACCTACTTTTGTTACATTCTGCATAAAGGTAATATTTTAATTAATAAAATATACCTTATGATGAAAGCCTAAGCGCTTTGCTGCGAAGTATGCATTATTTACAACATTGTGATGGCTGAGAAGGGTGCCTTTTGGCAGACCAGTTGTGCCCTGCAAATTGAAATACCCAATGGAAATATGTCTGTAAAATATTTAATACTGTCTCTACATAAAAACAAAACTAATCGATGGAATTGTAAGACATATTTGTTATTTTAGAACAAGCTTATACACTTGAATAATATTATTAAACCATTCCGTTCCATATATTGCATATATTTTGTATAACACACGAAATTACTCACTGAGGTAAATTGTAAATTGCATCCAGCATCAGGTTGAATCTTGTATTGTAACTGATGTACCTCTGAAAGATCGTCTGGGTTGATAGATTTGAACAAATTTTTGAATTTGAAACTTCCCCTATATAATCAGAAATAAGGTGAATAGATAATGTATCCATTGTAACATTTAATCAAATAAATTATTTCTGTGTATCAGTAAACCAATACAAATCATTATATCAGTTAATCAATCAATCAGTCAAGCATTCAGAAGCAGATTGAATGGCCGCCTGTGTGCCTTGAGTGCTGACTTTTATTATTTTCTTATTTATCTATTTGTACATATTAGTCTACTTATGTAGGTAAATAAAAAATACCTTATGATGACCGCACAATATTTTCGTATCTCGCCCAGAGCATCAGCTGAACACAATCCCCTTCTGATTGCTTTGAAGACATTCATCAGTTTAAAGGGTGTTTTTGTAAAAAACTTACGGCAATTCTTTATCACTGATAGTAATAATAGATTTCAGGGTAGGTATTCGGTCGTTCTGAAGCTTCCCTGGTTGACATGATGCCAATTCTGGGGCAATAGCTTGAAGCATCTTGTGATAATTTTGACTTTTGAATGTCTCTGGCACTACCAAGGCCTTCACACCCACTTTTGATAGGCAATACTCAAGTTCAGCTACTTGATATGCAGGGTTTATATTTACCTGCAATGTAGAAAACATTATTTAAAACATCTTATTGAAGTTTCATTAATTCAAGTTTCCTAAATTCCTAATACGGT
This sequence comes from Gryllus longicercus, assembly GCA_038098605.1. NCBI lineage: Eukaryota > Metazoa > Arthropoda > Insecta > Orthoptera > Gryllidae > Gryllus > Gryllus longicercus. The sequence continues at coordinate 266,567 of JAZDUA010000190.1, forward strand.
AGACTCGCGAATATTCGAGGTAATTGGGACTATGCCTCCCTCACTTCGGATAAATCGAAGTTCTAAAAAACTCGGATAATTTGGGGTCCATTTGGATCATTTACACTTTTTTGCGCAGCGTATTATGTTCACGGTAAATATAGAAAATGCCCATTACAATACAAAGAGTAATAGTGTTAATTGCATTGACCTATGAATAAATGAGAGGCAACTGAAACAGTGGAAATGACAAACCTCAAACACAATTTCAACGATCGAATCCGATGATTATCCAATCCCCTATTACCAGAATCGGTGACGGCAGCGCCCAGTGCACACACCGGCTCATTACTAATGCAGCAACTAATTTATACATTCTGTTTGTTTGTGGATAATCTATTATAATTTTAAATCTTAAATTTGCTTTTGCATTTTCCTTTTTAATTTAACGATCTGATCTGCAGGATAATTTCAGACTACCTGATGAAGCGGTCATTTTGAGTCGCGTTGTGTTGTAGCGCATTTTGATGATAATAAAATATTTCTTTTGTGAAGATATGTTCGTTTGTCTTCAAATATCATGAGATTACCACTCTCCTACAACATATTTAAAAACGTACTGAATCATTTCGGAAACAGCGGTTTATTAGGTAGTATGTTCTACTTACAAGAATTAGACCTGCTCTGGCAGCTGCAAGGTTGGTGATATACCATTCAACTGAATTGGGTCCACATAGGCCCAGCATGTCACCAGGTTGCATACCCAGCCCCCTGAGACCAGCAGCCAATTTATCGGCCTGTGAACAAAAATATCTCGTTAGGACTGCTGCCTTGAAAAATAATTTACACATTTAGATTTTTCGCTTATTTTTTGTAAACTGTAACTTACATTACACTCATTGTCTCTCCCATTATTCCCAACACTAAATTTCAACATGGATTTTGAATCCACTACGGGTTACAGGAAGTATATTTACTTTTGAAAATTCGCATTTCCGAAAATTCGCACCGAAAAACATTTTCAAATTGCGAAATGAGAAAAAAAGGAATTTCATTGAAACTGAGACCTCTAACATTCTTTTAAGCGTCTTTTACGCTGTCGGAGTACAATGTATAATTTAAAAATATTGGGCCATTTTTGAGAAAATGTTGAAAATGTTGAAACTTTATGTAAATTACCCCCAAAAATTAAAATACCAGCTTCAAGCTGAAAGGTTCACGTGTTCCTTTAAATCAGGGGTGTCCAACTTGCAAGACATCAATGGCCATAACTATTTAATATGGTTGCGGGCCATATTTTGTTTACTCGGACGATCCACACCTGACTTCCCCGTATTGCAAGTACACATCTGTGTGTACGCACACTAGAAGTATATAAATGTGTATGTGTGTGTGCGCGCGCGTGCGAACGCTTGTTCGTTTGTGTGTGAATATATTTGTTATAGAAATAAAAAAAGAGTCGAATTGTGTATTGAAACAAAGTGCGTTTCTGTATTAAGAAATGCTAAAAGTCATACACTCTAAATTAAAACAAAATACATTTTGATCAGCGCAGTAACGCCACCGCTGCCGCTGCCGCCGCCGCCGTCAACGGAAAAATTTGGGGAACCGGTGAGGCGAGCGACGGTTAGGCAGTGCGGGGAGGCGCTCGATGGGGTACGGATGGGTTGCGACGCTCCCGAATAATAAGCGGTAATTAATCAGTGCAGTACGGTGTAAATGGTGTTCGAGGAGGGTAAAATAAAGTGTATTAATGACTCGTAGAAAGTTGGATGGTTTTCTTTTTGGGATTAAGATGAAGTACTAGAACTGAGACAGATCAATGAAACTAGTAAATTGCTTAGCCGTTTATGGTTAGTGTAGTGACCCCGTGCTTAAATAAGCGCATAGTACTGAACAGTGCCGAACGGATTTATTGCGAAGCTGAGGTGGATAACTGAAGGAACAGGGAAACGCGACGGACATCGATCTTACGATACAGGTGAGTCAAGTAAGTTTAGCACCGCCTGTAATTTTTGAACTGTTGAAGTTATTGCAATGCAATTTCTACGGAAGGCCATCAAGAGGAGTTGCTTGGGCAAACGATTATTTTCAATCCTTAATACATGATCTTTCCATTTATTTCTGTATCCTTCCATTTTGCCATTTAGATTGTAAATTGCAAACTTCTCCCGGATGGTTTCGTTTTTTCAGAGGCGTATCTACGGTATGGCAGACACGGCACTTGCCATGGGCGCCACTGACAAGGGACGCTATTTAGACTATACCCGCTAACACAAATAAACAGCCCTAATTGCCCCCCTCCCTATCCTGTCCGGGGCTTTATAGGGTTCTAGGCTTGATATGGTCGTCTGAATACATACGCCTCTGGCAGCGTCTATCTTATGCGCTCCCGCTCCCCGCGCCGCGTGACGTCAAAAACAACGGCGCATCCACGAGCTCGTGGAGAGGGCGTCGGGTCGCTCGAGGACGGAGGGCGCACCTGTTTGAGCGTTTCCTGGAACGTGAGGCGCAGGCCCTGGTGCATGGAGACGACCGCCTCGCGCTGAGGCCACAGCCTGGCCGCGTCTTCGGCCAGCTGGCCCAGGGTCTTGCCCGTGAGCGGCTCGTTGCCCGCCTGGTGCCAGTAGCTGGGGCGCGGCGTGAGGCGCGGCTCCGGGATGACGGAGTAGCCGCCGCTGCGCCACCTGCCGACGAAAAGAACGCTCTGCAGTCGGTACACGAACGGAGGCTGGGCGGTCGCAATACGGTGGAAAGATCGATCTCCTAGCTATGATGGATTGGTTACGTTGTTCCCGGGCGCCTCGTGTGCGATGGTCACTAATCCCGTAAATGTAATGCATGTTTTTTATCACGGAAAGTGGCTGTGATGTTCCCCCACAGGAGAGGGAGTTCCGGCGCCGAACTACATGTCGGCTGGCGAAGTTCTCCTGAACCAGGAATCTCACCAGCAGCACCCCAGTTGGGACAAGCTCTACGTTTTCGACTGGTCTCCCGACATGTGTGATGGCGTAGTGCTGAGTAAGTGAAATGTACTGTGTTAATGTAAGACTGTGTAGGCAAGGGGTGAGGATAGAACAGGGAATAGGAAGAAAATATTGCGCGCGATCGGCCGTGGCCCGTTTGTTAGGGTACTGCTCTGCCATTCCAGCTCCTGTTTTGATGAAATTTTTGAGCGGGGGAAATAATGATCAAGGGTTCGTTTGAAGGCGAGATCTAAGTGAGCAACGAGCAGTATAGCCAAAGGAAAAGAGCCAGCCAGCCATCCAGCCTCTCTGCTACCTGTGGCGGCGCGTGCTCGTCGCCCAACTGATTCGTGGTGCATAACATACATACAGTACGGCAGTAAGAACATTATCAGTGATTATTAGTTGGATCACCGTCCGGTCCTTTACCCGCTGAGAAGGCGCGCGAAACTGCCAATAAAGGGAGCCCGCTTCTAAATGTAATGTCAACACGTCGCCATGCTATTTGTTGGGAAGGAAATTACTACTAGTATCTATCAATTCAAAAAGCCGCAAAGGTTAACAAATAGTCAATTATCTTTAATCAGCTATTTCATTTGTATGGCCATATTCACGCTCATGATCATCTTAATTTTAATTAAATGTGTTGCATTAAGATATGCTAGTTTTTCGGACATGCACTCCCGCACCTTCACGCTCCCATAGCTTCGTGAGGTCTTTAACACACTCGAACCCTTCCCATCGTACTCTTACCACCGTACTCATACTTTTCCTGTATCTAGGGTCCAATCGATATGGTCACGAGCCGAGGAGAGGTGACGCAGAAGATGTGGTGCTATTAGCAAAGGCGTTCGAGTCGCTCTTCTTCTGCCACAGTCCACTAAAGACACATTTCTCCGCACTGTCCAAGCGGATACGTTCGTCTTACGTCCCACATTGATTTCTAGGGTTAACGGTTAATTGGTTTGTCTGTTAACACAGGGAACTCTACGCACACGTCGCTGTTCTCGGCCATTAAATGAAGACCGTTGGCCACTGCGTTTTCCGTGATGAGAGGTTATGTTTGAAATTAGGTATTCTCGGCACACTCTTGACACTGTGGATCTCGGAAAATTGAATTTCCTAACGATTTCCGAAATGGAATATACGGTGTCTCTAGTTCCAACTACCATTTTGCGTGTAAAGTCTTTTAATTCCCGTCATATGTCCATTATCACGTCAGAAACATATTCACATGAATTACTTGAGAACAAATGAAAGCTCTGCCAATGCACACTTATGCCTTTTGTACGCAATACTACTGCCATCTGTATATTTGCATAATGTTATCTCATGACTTTTGTCACCTGAGGGTAGTACATTATATATTAGGTAATTATATATGTTATACATAGCTGTACAATACATCAGTTAATATTTTAACTATAATTAGGCACACATCGCAAGGAATTATCAGATTTCCCAAAACTGTTTTCAGGCTTCTTAGGAAATTTTCATCGTGAAGTTCATCCCCTCAGAATGAGTGGCCATACACACCCACGTAATGCGTCATCAATGAAATATGAGTTCTGAAATAAAGGAAGTCTCAAGTAGCCTTCAAGTGGCACTTTGGTGAAATGTGATGCTTTTTTGCGCAATGCAACATACTTCTCTCAAACATTCGCAGTAACGTGAAAATTTAAGTCCATTTGAATGCAATATTTTATGATACTAAAGACGAAATATTAAGAGAAGGATGGACACAACCCTGCTTATTTATCCTACCATTTGCACCGATATGAAAGTCATATTACTACGATGTCTAACGAGCCAAGAAAAAAATTTACTAGCAAGAACATACTAACTTAAATTCTAGTGATTTTGCACTTTTTGAACACACTAAATTATTTTATATTGAATCAGAATTTAAATAAAATTATTCACTGACATTCCACTTTGAATTTTCTCTTAAGTTCTTCTAATGAACGTGCGTACATCACACTGTCTGACAAGATGCACGTTTTAAAACGGCTTGTTCTTTATAATCTCGAAATGAAGCGAAATATGTCAAAAATTATCTTTCATTTTTGAAACAATGTTACAATTAGCACTTTTAAAATAATATTATTGCAACGAACCATATACAATGTGTTGAATATGCAAGCAAAATGTTCTGAAATCGTCATTTAAAAAATCTGAGGCTGAAAGCGAGGGGGACTATAGTCGAGAAAATAGGATATTTACAAACGTTTCTCAAATGCACCAACTTTTGTTACGCTGATCGTGTCACTGACACACAAACTAACACTGACAAAGTATTCAATTTCGAATTATACTCACTGTGAATTGTGGGAGTCTCTACGTCTCCTAGAAGATGACGGCAAATCCCAACTTCTAGGTGGCGATGAAGTGCGTCTCTTAGACGAAGAGTGTTTATCGCGATTCCTAGATCTTGATAAATGACCGCGACTTCTCGATGAAGATGGTGAATGGTTACGACTTCTATGAGAAGTACTCCGACACACAGACGAAGTCTCATAACGGTTTGTAGGAGATATCGGTCGAACACGACTACTAGACGACGAGGGCGGAGCAATTTTAGACGATGAAGGTCTATTGTGATTCCTAGACGTCGATGATTCATCATATTTCTTGGATGATGAAGCCTTATCAGGATGTTCAGCCGCTGACTGCTCATAATGTTTCTTAGATGATGGTGCTTCATCACGATTTCTGCTCGATGATGACTCTTCACGATTTCTGCTCCGTGAAGACTCTCTGCGATTTCTACTCGATGATGGCTCTTCACGATTTCTCCTCGATGTATACTCTTCACGATTTCTGCTCGATGATGACTCTTCATGATTTCCACTCGATGATGGCACTTCACGATTTCTAGATGACGGTTCATCATTATTATTAGTCAGTAATGGCCTATCACAAGACCGAGATGTTGATGGTTCATCGCGAACAGTAGATGACACAGACGAGCGTACAAATACATGACCTCGCGTGCGCGACATTTTGAAGCAAATGCCAGCCACCTAAGGCACTGCAGGCTTCCGTTGCCTATGTCGACTATCGATATCGCCTTTACGCTCGTTCAAATCGATATATTTATTCGCTCGTCAGGCATGTTCAGAAATTATCGCAACACATTTATACAACTTATTGGAAAATTTAAAAATATTGACGCCATAATTTACCTTGTTAATCAGAAACGAGTACAATAGAAAACTAAAAATACTGTAATAAACACTTGAAAGTACAATAATAAAATCGCTTAAAACAACCAAACGAGATTGGAAGGTATGATTTTGTAGATTTCATACAATTGAATGTACGGGACACAAGATATTATTTTTTTAAGTTTAAACAAGAAATTATGAAAACCATCTCGATCATTGACACTTTTTATGTTTAATAAGATAGAATGTATTCAAATATATTTGTTATTAAAAATGAAAACTTGTTTATTATGTTTGTTAAAAACAGTTGTTTCGAACATAAGATAGTTATGGGAAATATAAGTAATTGACTTAGTTCATCAGTAATAAAATTTAAAGATTTTCTTTCTATAAGCTTTCAGAGACCAAGTGGGATATTTTGTCACTCGAATAAGATTTGTATCGCACATACTTTCAGCTTTCATTTGAGTGCAGAAACTTCCTCCAATTTAATTTTAAAATTATTTATCAGTGACCAGGGTCTCAAAATAACATACGTTGCCTTCAATGTTGTGTGTTTTTTATTTTTCTTTAATGAGAAAAACGTTTAAGCATTGTTGATGTACTAGATATCAATGTATTATTGGAAATGCATTGAATCCTTAAGGCGGTTAGAACGAGATAAATGTTACGTTTAACATGTTTTTTTTATTAATCGAAAGATTAGGGTTTGTTCTATGTTCTGGTAGAGTTTGAATTGATTTTACCGTCTAGTTTTCGCGTAATAAGACCATAAAATTTGTTGTTTTAACACGGGATCTTATGGTGACCTGACAGATCTGACCTGAAATTTTAAAATTGTTAAAAAATTAACAGTTGAACATGTTTTTAAAAACTCTTCTTTTGGTAGCTAGTGTCGCGAAGAATCAATATGCGCACATTGAAGGAAATCTACCGTTTTAAATGGGAGAATTTTGCAAAATTATAAGGCTAAATGAGTCCAAAGGGAGATGTTCGCGGGCTATCTAGAGGATCGGGACTGTGACGCGCAACTCGGCAACACTGCGCGCGCAACGCGCTTCATTCAAATTGAGTGACAAGACCTCTGCAAGAGTTCGTATTATCCGCGCCAGATTTCTTGAGCCGTCGCTTCGCTAGTTGCGAGAGGATTGGGGAGTTAGACGAAACAAATTTTGCATCAAATTTGTAGTTCCTTTTTCGATGCAAAATAGTTTCTATTACACGGAAGCGAACATTTCTGGTTATCACATTTTGTCTACAACGCTAGTTGCTATGATTTATTCTTAATTCAACTAGTGTTGGCAAAGGAGTGGGTATAGGTATTTCGGGGCTCAAGAAAACGTGCGCGTATAATACATTCCTCTGGATATTCTGGGAGCTTTAGTTTCATATGTACTTTACACAATAATCTGCATCTAAATCAATATCATAATATGATATAAAATGATACTGAAAACAAGCAAATAGTTTCTATGAATTATATAATCGCACCACTGGAAAGAATATGGAAATTGTTTTACAATTGCAAAAATTGTAAAACAATTTCAATCAAAACTATTAAAACATTAAAAATTGATCATACAGTTTAATTCAGCAAAAATAAAGTAGGGGAATAACAGGAAAACAAAAAATATTGTGATAAGGATAATAAGGAGCAATAGTGATTACGATTTCTGTCATCTTAACTATAAATCTTTATACAATGTTGGAGAGAACCAAACTGTTGATCTTGTTAAGCAATCCAATAAGCTCTGGTTTGTCTTACAATTGGCTCAGGTAATTCAAGAAAAAAATTAGAGAGAAACAAACATTGAAAAAATATTTGAACACTTTTTATTTCGTCACTTTTCTCGTGATATTGGGGAACTTATTTCGTTATCTCTCAAATTTCGCTTTAGAAATAAACCTTCCGCTAATTCGATCGGATTGTGATATTTATCGCGAGTCGACCAGGAAACGAACAGTATTCAAAGTGATTCAAAACAACGAAACTTTGAAGAAGCATGAGCCTAGAGCAGTCATGCCAATCTCCAGGAGATTACGGCGTTGCCCAATTTACTAAAGACTTTTCGACCCACTCAAACATGGAAATTTTTGCCATTATTAGTCTGTACATTGTACAAAAATACATAGTTATATGTCTGTAATGTTACTTTTTATGATTTTGCTCGTACTAATTGTGTAATAGTGATTTTTTATGTTCAATCTTATGCTTCAAATATTCATTCCGTGGCCACGCGATCTGTTGGTACTAGTTAAGAAACTAGTCAACGGTAGCTCTTTACGTGGTATTAAACTATTTTTATTTTACATCTAAGAAACAAAATTAATTCGAATAATTAAACAAAACTCAGCATAAAATCTCTATTTTGTTAATGTAGGTCTCACAGTACCCACTTATCTCGCAAATAAATATTTTTGAACGTAATATGAACTCTATCTACTGGGGAATATCTCCACACCAAGATATTTAATTGGGCCAGTATTTCATTGAATTGGGCTGAAATTGATTTCTAAGTTAGGGGGAGATTTTGGCTCACGAAGTGTAAGTATTTTGGCTTGGCATTTTTCTAGATTCATTTTTATTCTTTACTGATCTATCTACGATATAAGTGTCTTCGATATGTCTTCGTTAACAATGAAAAAGGCTGTGACATCAGCGAAGAGAGCTAATTTGTTGTCTGACATATGTTGGATATCTGAAGTGTAAACATTCATGGTGGGAGTACAGAGCCCTGAGGTAAGCCTGCTGATGTGTTTCGAGGGGTTGATAATGTTTCGTTGACTTTTAACATGCAATTTCTGTCTGTAAGAACGCTATGGATTATCTTTAAATGTAATCAGGGACTCTCAAACTACATAATTTATACATTAGTCCTGCGGGACAGATCCTCTCAAACGCCTGCAAAAAAACTGCTACAGAGTGTTTCTTTTGATCAAAGCTCTTGGCAACATTTTCCGTTAGTCTCAGTAATTGGTTCGGGCATGAATGGTTAAGACTAAAGCCGAATTGTTAATCGGCAATTGCTTTTATTTCTGTAAGGTATTTATTAAGTCTACCGAACAACAATTTTTCAAAAATGTTTGATATGGTGGGAAGCAAACTGATCGGTCTGTAGTTTTCTTTCAATCTAGGATATTTTCCTGGTTTGCCAAAAGTAGGATGATGGCGGTTTCCCATGCATTTGGAAATTCATTTAGGCGTAAGATTGCATAAATATTGTCATGAGTGCGGCAATAGTGTACTTGATTAGTTACTTTATGGTTTTATTATTTATCATACCCTGGTGATATTCTCGTTTTTTAACGGCTAATAACTTTTGAGACTTCTGATGAAGGGAGAGAATTTTATCTGGGGTTGACAATGCTATTGGATGAGATGGAAAAAAATTGCTCCAAGTGATTAGCTAAGATTTCAGTTTTTTCTTCATATGAGTAGGCTTTTGTATTATTGATTTTTAGGGGGTTATTTCAGTTTTATCTCCCGTGATACGTCTGACTGTTGACTTGAGATGAGTTGTATTTGTGTCTATGAATGTGTGTTTTATTGATTGTTGAAAATGGAATATTTGAATATGTTTAACTGTAATTTCACTATTCGTGATAATTTGCTTAGTTTAGATCTGATATCGTGTCTACGTGTTTCTTGCTATCTTCTCAGGTTTCACTTGGGTTTTATTAAATTTAATAACCGTATTGGAATGGGCGTATTCTTGCAAGCACAATTTCTGCTTTTAACAGTCGAAGCTTGTTTTGATGATTCATTGATAGCTGTATTAAATTTTCCGATTTCGAATTCTAGATTTGGTATAGATTTAACATTTCTGGAGTATAAGTAGTTTTCTTGCATTAGATATGAACATTTGGGCCAGTTTACTCTTGCTGTTACATTCGTTTTTGATTTTACTTCTTCTATTGGTTTGAAAAAGGGATTGGAAACTGGATTTGATCTGCTTGAAGGTCGTGAAATAACCTTTGAAATATAGAAAAATGTATACTTTTAGTTTGTTCTATATTTAAAATATTTGAAACTATATTTGAATTGTATGGAAAATGAGTCACAGCTGTGGGAGCTAATATACAAATATTATTTTGAGCTAAATAAAAAAGTCTTTGACCCTGGGCTATAGTGGTACGACATTCCCAAACTGTACGTTCACTAATTAGGTCTTCTATCATTATTAGTTCGGGATGGCTGTTAAAACTATTTTTGTAACCGTAACAAGGAAATGTTTTGTTTGGTGGTTTGTATACAGCTATTATTACTATTTCATTATTATTTACAAATATTTTTATTCTGACTGTTTCGTTTGGCGAAAATGATGTAGGAATCTGCCCGTGCTTAATGGCATAAGATATAAAAATTACTAGATCACATGATACAGTTTGTGATATAATGTCGTTTCTATACGTTTTATAGCAAAGGATATTGAATCTTTCTCCCGGCGAAATATGTGTTTCCGTGATTGCTAATATTTTAATTTTATTATTATTTATGAAGTATATGAATTCATCTTCCTGAAGCTTAATGCCATTTGCATTCTAGTTGATAAGTTTTACAGTTCTCTGCAATTACGTCCCATAGTTTAGGTTTTCTAAGATGTTATGAATTATAGTTTCAATTTGGGGGACAATAGCATTTATTATTGAGTTGTAATATTTGAAATTATATTTGATAAGTCTTGAGGTTGAAATTATGATCGAGTTGCTGCAAGAGGTCGTTTCAGGAGTGGAGGAAAATGAATGGGATTTCTTGGGGGCGGTTGATTTGATAACTTGGTTGAATATTCTCCTGCCTTTGTATTTTTCCTCTACTGTATAGCACAACCAGGGATTGGATTTCTGATATCTTTGTTATAGAGCTTACAAACCTTCAAAATTGTTTAATGTAATTCCTTTAGTTTTTTAAGAATTTCATTTTCAGAATAATTAATCGGCAAGTCTTTTATTAGTACATATAAATTGTTCTTTGACGGGTCTTTAAAGGAATGAAATTGAATATTTTTGTTGTCTCAAAACGTACGATATTTTCTGAAGTCTTCTATTGTTGTAAACATCACCTTGACCGAGTATTTTCTTGGTTTGGTTGTGAAGTTCGTTGAAGAGGTTTTTTGATGCTTTCACTCACTTGTGAATAATTTGTTTCACGAATAAAAATTTGAGGGATTCTTATGTCCGACATCGTCCGACACCGAAAGTATCTACTTTCTTCCCCAGTCTCGTGGAGGATCTCACGATTCGAAGCGTGACGACACCTCGATGCCATATTCAGTAACATCTAATTCATTTGAACATTTCTTGTGTTTAAAATTTTTCTCACTAGTGTTTATGTTTGTTGGTTTTTCATCCATTTCGTTTCTTTCATTACGTTGATAATGTTTCAGTTGTACTTCTATGCGTTGATTTGCTTATTGTTGAACTGAGGAAATAGACACTTCTGGCTCTTGATTTCGGTCATGTAGTTGAGGAGCAGAAGCAGGTAAATTTCCAGAATATCGGAAGGAGGTAGAGTTTTGGGAGTATGGATTTTGATGAACTAATTGTCGGTAATGGAATACTTGTTGAAGGAAGTAAATATTATATTGAGATTCTTCGTATGCTAATTGTTTTACTTTCTCCGGTAGTAGTGAAGATATGTCTTGGTGTTCGATACTGCAGTTTGAGGCTGAACGACAGCACACCTGGTTGACTGTAGCCATCTTCATCAGCGCCGATATCGGCATCGTGCAGATTACTCAGGGCAACTGCTATGTCGCTTCCAGGAGGGCCCGTTTCACGGTCCATTGTTGAGCTTATTTTGTTCGGGAATAGTGTTAAGCACTCCATAAGTGAACTTGCACCTTTTCACCGATAAAGAACGAGAGAGAAACTTCCGCCGCTTGGGGCGGCAGCGCCGAGGGGCACACCAGTGCTCCCGCTGCAGGGAAGTGGCCGCGGCCCTCGCAGACCGAGAGCGCGCCGCTTACTGATGCGCCTTGAGCTATCTGAGCAGCGAGAGATTGGTACAACCGTGCACGTCGGAGACTGAGCGAATCGATAGCTATTCTGTGAAGGGGCAAATGAATGAAAATAATATCCAAGTTTTCTCTCTGAACTAACGCCAAAACACCTGTCAAGTGACCCACCGTTGCAGGACACCCGCCTGTAAATTTAACAGCACTGCCATGACACACTGGCAGAAGCAAAATTCGACGAGTACACTCGCCTTTCCGCTGACCATAGCACATTTCGAACACTACCTCTGCTCTAGTGACATTTGATTATTCAGTACTTTCAGAGAATAATGCATCATATAAGAATATAATTAATCTTTCAATAAATACACATTATACACATGCTGTTTTAGTTATTAACTACCCAATAATATTGTTTCCATAATGTTGAAAATCTTAATTCTTACAGAAAACGTAAAAGATGTACAGTTCAAAAATCCCTATGCCTTTGTTTAATAGTTATTTATGCACTAAGGGCGTTATAAATGTTCTAATAATCGGGCAACGACAAAATGCCCGAGAACTTTTTGTCGCCCGAGATCATTAGAACCAGTTAACGCCCCATACATAATTTTATTTTTTAACTCATTTTAATATTTCAGATCTACCATTTACTAATTAACTAGATGTTAACTTGAATCTGTTTGTCTTTTCATATTCCCATCCATAAGAGAACATGTAGCATCATACAACTGTTTTGATATGTCCCTGGTAACACTTTCGATCCCGATAAGTTATGCAGGGCATTATATTGAACTCCGAACTCAAGACAATAACAAACTTTTAACGTATCAGTAAATAATAAAATATTTTTGTTACATTCACGCGTATAATCCGAAGGTTTCAATTATGTTTGTCAAAATTTAAAAAATTACTCTAACTGAACTTACTTCTCTCACAAAACTTACCACACGTCCTTTACGCTGTTTCTAACTGTATGAATACAGTTTGTTGGAATTTTGTCTCACATAAATGCCCTCCGGCCCAGTCGTAGTCAATACTTTTGCATTAGGAAATAACTTTAATTTTTCCATTTATTACACACACTGTGAAATCTAATGTATAAAACACTTTAAAATAATGTGAAAATGCTTCCTCTGGATTTGATACAGGTAATTGAACAAATCTAAGACAGAGAGTAGCTCAATCTGTGAGTCATAAATTGTATAAATCAGAACATGCTTTTTTTAATAACTTGCACTAACTTGAAACAAAAAGTACGAGAAAACTACTCGTTTTTTCACTTAATTGTATATGACCTTTTTTAAACATATGAATTTTTAGAAAAGAAGGTCTTTAAGAAAAAAATATCTTTCATCAATATTGTAATTTTGCAGTACGACAATCACTCCAAATAATTCGAGAAAGCTTATGCTATTGTAACTCCATTGATATAAATATTAAAAAAACAAAAAAAAATCACTACATTTTGGCTACCATGTTTTGTTGATTTTCACATGTATTGCAATATCTTGAATTTAGCAGGTTTTAATAATTAGATTTTCAAGTAGATAATATTTGTGTAACAATATGGAATCTACGTCGCTTTTGGTAAACAAATAATAGCGTATCTCAATATTTGTTCTGTTTATGTTCAGAAAATGGCGTAAGTCCAAGAATTGTTCGGCTGTTATCTCTAATTGATGGCTTAGTGCCGAAACCGATGTCCTGAATTCTTCACAGATGCCAACGCTTGACCATGTTGGTAGTTCTATAATACTCGTACATTACAGTAAACGAATTCGTGCTTGGGACGCGTGATATGCGACAGCAGTCAATCTAGGTCAATTATCAATGCTCACTGACGGCGCCTGAAACTACCTCTCGTACAATCGCATGGGCACTGTTTTCAACCGACCATATGGGTCCCCGGCCAGGGTATGCCTCAAAAGGTCCGTAAGAGGAAGGTAGATAGCGCTACTTCCGCAGAAAGTTTGAGTGCCTTATTTCAACTAAGACTAAGCAAGGCAGTCTAGAGATGTTATTTTAGACTGCTTTGGACTGTGTTAGGATGTGCATTGGTGTCCAACGGAGATGTGTTTAAGGAAGATGAATCCGCTGGTTTTGAGACTTCGCTTTTCGGTTCCTCATAAATGGTGAATACTATTAACGAGAAACTCAAAACGTTATAAACATCACAGAAACAAAGAAAACGATATGTTTCATTCACGTCGCAATGCAAGAGGCGGTGGTATTAAGAATACTGTGATAATTCGTTTTCCTACAGAAAACGGTATGGAAGTTTTAGTTGCGATGAAGTTAAACAGTAATTACAGTTTAAATGAAGTACATTTATTTATAAACGAAGATAAATCTTTACTACTTCCTTTCTTTATCGCGATATTTTCTAACTGTTATGAATATAGACTAATTTTAGAGCGATACAACATTCTTAACCTCTGCCACCAGGTTGCATAAACTTACCTGCAGAAATAATATATATATATTCATGTAAATTAGTAAAACTTACTTTTTGTTTAGCTACTTTTGTCGCTTTTGATATTATTGCACATACGTTTTACATTTTATTTATTTCAATAACTTGAATTTTGTGTTCCTGAAAGTGAGTTTACTTAAGGTTAATCATATATCGCTTTGCAACTTTACTGACAATCTTAAATTACTCAGTACTCAGAAAAGGTAAAATTAATTATTAATTGTTATCACATTTTAATGATTCCCGTAATATTCTTACACGGAAATCTAAGCTTGTAATTTTTGGCTGCAGTCTGAAAATAAAAATGTTCCCTTCTCGTTATATCACGCAATTTGTATTGTTAGTTTACAAATCAAGGCAAACTTTTAAGAACTCGTTGGATAGTTCATAAGAGAAATCAACAACGATGTTTTTAATATTTATGTAATGAACACCAAAATATTCATATCATTAATTGTTGAGAGAAATAACCTCCAAGATAGTAATATAGTTTGAAATCGTAACATAATTCTCGAGTATGGTAGGGTATTCATTGCTATCAATGAATCGAACGATACTCTGCTTCATGATATTTTAATAACTACCTAGCTTGATAGCTAGTAAATGCCTGTACAAAATGGTTTTCACTTTAGACGGATGACTGCTTTGAGGTAATCGATCACTTGTGACAAATATGAAAGTCCATTATGACGTCCAAAATGAAAGACACTCAAGTTAATATGTTATGTAAATATGATATGTTCTTATATGAATTGACCAAGAATTACAGTAATTTGTCAACAAATGCGTGTCGATAAGGTTTCTGCGAATACATTATTCTGATACAATAGACCTTTCGTCCCTTTTTACTGGGATTAAAAATCCAGCACACCAGACGAGGTTTGTCGTAAATAAAGCAATATTTTTTTAAACTTTCTTGCACTTACTTCTTGATATTAAAAAATCGATTGACGGTAAAACGTCCGTCCGTCCGTCCGTCCGTCCGTCCATCTGTCTGTCTGTCTGTCTGTCTCTGTCCGTCCGTCTGTGTCTGTCCGGCCGTCTGTCCGGCCGTCTGTCTGTCTGCCCGTCCGTCTGTCTGTCTGTCCGTCTGTCTGTCGTGATCAACGCTAGCGCCTAAACCGTTCAGCCGATTTACTCAAAAATTGATAATCTCTGATCGATCTAAACGAATTCGAGGGTGTGAGAATTTAAACGAATATTTTGATTTTTGAGAGTACTTCAGATTCAGCGAGCGTTTACGTTTATAATCGTCGTTTTAAAGTCTCTATCCCAAGTCTCGGATAATCACGAGTCTACTGAAGCTGTGACATGTAAATAATGTCTTCTAGAACTTTTGCAGTAAAGAGAATAGCAACATTTATATTACAATATTAATAGAATGGCAGAAAAGTATCATTTTCATGGTACAAAAAATATATTATTTTCGTTCCTGATGCTCGTCACATTATAGTTTCTGTTTGTACTACAAATAGAGTGATGTAAGCTAAATTATTTGAATTCAAAAAATGTCATTTTTCCTTGAGTAAAAGCCACTATCGATCAACCGCAAATTTTATTGACGATTAAAATCCATTGTTTACTCAGTTTTTATGAATAGATTCAATGGCGCAAACAGCAGCAACAAAAAAGCTAATATCAGAGAAAGATATGACTGACGCGAGAGAAATTGTATATTTCGGGATAACATACAAGTACTTTAAATTTGCAAATAACTAACACGTTTATTTTACAGACGAATGTTGTGTGTCAAGTTTATATACAACCGTGCATGGATCTGATCATTGAAAGGTCTGAGGACAGCCTGATAGACCACGTTTAGAAGAAAAGTGAGTTCTTCTCTGAAGATTAGTAGGACAACAATATTATTCATTAAAACGTGTGAAAATTATAAGCCGAAAATCTTCGAATTCGATCATCATAGTCGTAGAGATAAACGCACAAAAGCAGCATCATCAAATACGCTAATTAATAGCTAATAATGGTGGTAATGGAGGCGATAGTGATATTTGTGTGATGCTGATGGAGATGATGATGATGATGGTGAAAGTGATGTTTATGTGATGGAGAAGATGATGAAGATGATGGTGGTAGTGGTGGTGATAGTTAGGGGGGTTGGTGTAGGTGGTGGTGGAGGTGTTGTAGGTGGTGATGGTGGTGGTGGTGGTGATGGTGGTGATTGTGGTGCTGGTGCTGATTCTGGTAGTCGTGGAGATGGATGTAGAGAATATCAGGAAGGCGGATGACTTGAGAGTGTTTGCAACACTTCTCGGTGAAGCGTGGCGCTCTGAACTTGAGAATGGTTGATACTTATGATATACGTTATGATACTCCGCGAGGTGAAGGACGCGAGCTAATTCGCTGTGCACGTGCACTGAAAGAACTTACCGGATCATTTTGCTATCAATGTGGCCTGGCATTTCCAATGTGTCATTAGGGGACATACTTTGCTTTTACAGTTGCGTGGGAGGAATGCTATATACGTAGTATGTATTTCAAGAGTAGCGAGAGAGTCGAGCGTTGGCGCTCCGATGCTTTAACCGACTTTTCACGTAACGCATATCCACTGAATCTGCCGGTTCAAAGCTAATCTTACATTGCCGGAGCCCAAGAAAAAAACTGATAGATCTTGTTTAAGACAAAAATCTCTATCTTCAATTTTGTGATCTTAAAATATTCACTCTGCAATCTCGAAAATACCGCACGTCACATTCGTAAGTTTTTTCATTGCGTTTCCTCTTCGTTCCCGCGCCTCTATACCTCAACATTGGACCTGGTGCGCTTTTGTCCCGCAACGCACGTAGATAGTCACAACATATATTGCAAGCGGTGGTCGGTGAGGCATTGAACTCGGAAGGGGATACCAATTTTCAGTCTTCGTCTGAAATTGTTTGCGACTTAATTTTATGAATTTCGCCTTTTATTGAAAGTACTCAAGTCCAGTTAAATCTTGACGGCATTGAACGCATCATTTATGACGTTTGGGGAATTTGTTTTCATTTGATGTTAGGTTTGTTGATTTAAAATGTGGATTTTATGAGTCCATTGTGTCAAGTTGGACGTTGTGGAAGAAAGTCCCTCTTTCTGACACTGTTCTTTCACACGGGGCGGGCAGTCATTTCGCGGCCGTCGTGAACGGTCGTGACTGAGCGAAGTGGTCGTGAATGAGTATGTGGAAGATCTGCAGAGATTATTATTGTGAGTGTTTGTTGTTATTGTTGTTGCAGCTGCTGTCGACAAACCATCTTTCTTAAGGAAGTAAAAATCACTACCAATTTAAGAGAGAACATACCCCTAAAACAATAGTCTTTCACCATTACAATGTACACCAGGGTAATACATTTTTCGAAATACGATAATTATATTTCGTTATCATCACCACTAGTACCACAACAACAATGATCCTGAAATGAAATAGAGTAAAACGTGTTCAAACAATAGTGGCTGTTGCTGGAATGTTCGAATCCCGACAGTGGCAGGATTTTCGACACTGGCTAGATCGAATTTAGTCACTGACGGGAGGAGTAATCTAGGGGCCGGTTGCTCTGAACGGAGATTTTCCTTAGTTTATCCGGTAAATACCAGACAAATGACGGAGCAGTACCCTAACAAACGGGCCACGGACCGCGCGCAAACTTTCCTTCACCTTTCTTGCCCTATCGTCACCCCTTACAAACACACACACACACACATGCACTACACTACCACACATGCCGGGAGACCGCTCGGGAGCTTAGAGCTTGTCCCGGCTAGGGCGGCGTACCGCTGGTGGGAGATTGCTGGTTGGGAAATCTACGCTACGCGACAGGTAGGTCGGCGCCGGATCTCCCCATCCAGTGGGGGAAGATCACAGCTACCTCCGAGGAAAATAAATGCACTAAACTTATGGAACTAATGCCCTTAGCAGCTGACGTCCCCGGAATCACTAATCAATCAATTGAAATCTAGTTCGTTTTTGTTTTGTATGAATTCTACTATCGGCAATTATCTCAAAGCAAAACTATTACAAAACCTCGAGAGCGCAATGGAAATAAAAGCCAGAATTACGTAAAGAGAGTTTGAATGTATACTTTCATTAAACTTAGTTTTAAATAATTTATACGAATTGCTTACGTTTACTTATATATGTATACGTATATTTATAAATATATTTACATGTTATGAATTTGGGAAATTACTTTCCCGTCATTCAATGGAGTTGCAACCCCTGTTTTTTAAGGCACTAGCCGCCACGGCGTGTGCGTGTCTCGTGTTACCATTGCCCATAAACGTACATTGATACGTCTTATACATTTATACATGGTACACAGTGGTTTCGTAAGCGCTGAGCTTCACGTGCTGGTTTTCTTTGTTCTGTGGATTTGACCTGAACGTCGCGTGTACGAGTCCGTTGTAAGTTTGTGAGGCTTACGTAACACTCCACGTTGTACCCGCATTACTGCCGAAGGACGTTACATTCACAGAAAAAAACGCACCTAATGACGAAAGGCACGGAACCATTTGTTCCAGAATAGCAAGCAGGAAGCACAGTTCTGGAGTCTTGCAGGCCTTTGATGCTAGATGCGTGCTGAGTGGAAATGCCTCGCTACGACTAGCTCGTATCTACTGAAATGCGCGTGCAATTGCATCATTCGCAAATTTCCTGTTGTCATCTCCATTACTTCCTTAAAAACGATCAGTTACGAAACAATATTCGAAACAAGTACACTTCGAAACTCGTAACTCACTTTTACTACTTTCATAAATACAAGAAAGGATTACCAATCATTTCCGGGGAATTTTGCGTGTTTTATGTTGTCGTTTTGCATCATGAGGTAACTCCTTGTTACTAAAGTATTTATCAGAATTAACACATTCCTTTGATCTCGTTTAACCTTTTGGATGGCGGATTAATTTTAATTATTCTATTGCAGGATTTAAGATCCTAATAAAATTTATTAGACTTTCACTCACCTATTGAGTGAACAGTAATATGGATTCCCACTTGCATGCCCAGAACACTATGATTTGTTTATGTCACTAACTGTTAACAAATTATGAACCTTATGAACTTACGATTTGACGTCTCAGCTGAAGAAGACTTCAATTACAAAGGGTTGAACGCTGGGACTATTATGCAAGATGATAACTGCATGTTCTGATTTGTTAATTTTATTAAAATAAACTTTAGTACAATTGTCTTTAAATATTAGCCTTAAATATATCTAAAAACATTAAACACAGACCATAATTTACTTCCATATTTTATTTGCGTATGTAAAAGTGCAAAACTAAACCGTCAAAAAAACATCGTTCCAGTTCGTTTGAAAATATCCGATTCTGATATCTTATGCAATGTTAAAGTGAAATAGTATAAGTGTCGTGGACTAAACACCATTTTATCGCCTATTCTGTGTTCTCCTAGACGAGACAAACATACAGAAAAATATTTACGAGTGAGAGATCGTCAATGATCTGAAAGATTAATAGCATGAGTAGTTCTTTAAGCGTTTTAATCTCTGGGGTATATAAACTCGATAAAATGAAGGTTTTTGGTGTCTTTGCAGTAGAGACATGTACTATACGTTCTAACAAATCTTACATTAGACTCACAGTGACTTCACGACATACCGTCTCATCAATGATGGGAAACAATTGACAAATAAAGCTTACTTATGATGTTTTACATGTTTTAAGAGGAGAGAAAGAAGATGGTTTCATCTCTACGAGTGTTTAGCTTTTTTTTTTCAGAAAAGAGTATTATATAAGTGCGAAAACTTATCAATGTTATGTAGGCAGCCTACTAAAATTTCATATCGTTGACGCCTAGTCATAGACTCTTATCTGTGTGACCTCTATGACAGTAGTTCTTGAGTCTGCTCAGACTTCTTTAGTTTGTGCGTTTGCGACCGCTTAATTCGTTCATTAACTTCACTGCATTGATATGGAATATCAGTGACATCATGTAATGGGATTTACGATATTTTGTATAGGCTAATTTTTATAGTAATTTATATTTTTATAAACTTAAATGAAGAAAAAATACGTTAATAATTCAATTATTGCAGATCACTTACCCACATATTGAATCGGTATATCACATTTAAAACGCATCTACTCTAAGATCCACTACAAAAAATGCTTGAAAGATTATTGAAACAATTCTTCTGGATTCTTCAAATCTGTAAGTCATTCACCTGTTTCTATATTGAATAAACTTATTGAGGATGATGGGATAGGAATTAAAAAAATTATCATTTGGTCTCCCAAGTAGGAAAACTCAAATGTCATTGAATCATTTTAATTTTGAAGTTTGCAAAAATTGAGTAATAAAAGATTTATTGGAAAGGGATAATAAATTATGTTCCACGGCACTACTAATATTTGCAAATAATGTAACTTGCTTCGACTCTGCGTGGATTCTAAGACGTTTGCTGGCTTAGGCACTCGGCCCTATTATTATTGTGTTCCTAATTCAGAGGCAAGTTTATTAAATAATGATACACCGGTGAAATCTAACTGATAGTACCGAAGTTAAAATATCTGTTTTCAAATTGTCTTCCTACATAATTATTTTCCAATGGACTCCTAGAGAATTTCGATAAATATGCAAGTTCGATATACACACATCAGTTCAGGAAGTTTTAATGTCATCTATACAGTGGTTCGCGTATTCTTTATATTTTAGGGGAATGAGAGGCAAAACAGACCTTCGTTGTTGAAGATGCGATTCCTATCTTGTGTTCTCGGTACTCTGAAAGGCACTCTCATGGTGAGAATACATTCCCTTGATTTGAGAGCTTTTCATGGTGAGAAATCGAAATACATTCTTAGAGCCACTTATTACATTGAAAAATGAAATTTATCAAGTATGTATGTATATATTGAAACACAGAATGTATTCCCTTACACTAATTAAAAACATTAGTGTAAGTAATCAATATATATTTTGGACTGCGCGGTGCGTGCGCCGGGCGCTGCGAGCAGCGAGGGGAGCTAGCGACGGTTGCTACCGCCACCAGTGCCACCGCCGGGAGGCCAGCGTGAGAACGTCGGTTACAAGCGGGGCAGCGAGCACGTGCGGGCAGTCGTTAGGAGAATCGCGAGGAGAACAGACGTTAGCGGAGCGGCGTAGAGTTCGGACGTGTGGCGAAAATCTCGCCGGCATTGCATGGACAAAGAGAACATGCGGTGTAGTTAATGAACTATTAGCGACTGGAATATAGTAGACATGTGAATGAGATATTGAAAGTATCAGTAGAATAAAAGATTCGCGTTGATAGAACAATCGATCGCGCTTGTAGTAATTAGTGTAGTGGAAACTTTACCGAAATTGTGTGGTACGGAACTGGGACCAGCACGCGTGATCGGCGCGGGTTGAGCAATTGAATCCATCGACGGAAGGTGATTCGAGAGAGGTGCAACGCCGTGGTATCAAGATCCGAGTTGGGGAGGAGTTGCAAGGCTACCAGCCCGGGACGACCGCCACGCCACCAGCCGCCGACGGCCCGCCGTTGCTGCCGAGGTCGGCAACCCTGTCGATACGAGTTGTTCTACGAGCATCGAAGGTATCTAGTCGGGGCCCCGAAGGTATGATAAATGCATATTACCTCTAATCTTGGTACCAAGGCAGAGTGTACAGATGTTATCAGATCATGTAATTAACAAATTTGATTTGCAAATAAATCTTGTTCATGATTGTATTTCCACTTTTGATTAACTTCCCCAATATTATACCAACTTATCCAGGGACCCATTCACGGAAAAGATACCCTCCTTTAGTGTTATATATTGCAGTGAAATACCCGGCATCACCAGGTATGTCACAATATATATATATATATATATATATATATATATATATATATATAAAATCATATTTCCAACTCTATCCTAGATTCCTATCACTTCAGCCATCGAACACAAAAGCGCAAATCACTAGGCCAGATTCTCAGACGCAAAGGACCATGCTTCAAGGTCTCGAAATACTGAGAGTGTGGCAAGTTCGAAAAAATCTAACTTTCGAAATTTTATAAATTTAATGAAAATTGGACTTTTACCATATTATTTATCAAACTTTACTCTAATCGAAACATTTTAAAGAAAAACAATTTCTGTTATTCAAAATTACACGAAAATTAGTTATGCATAGAGAAAAAATGTACGTGGTATTATTTAAAGATCTATACTTCAATTTATTTATTATAACTCTAAACTTTGAGAATAGATTTCATTTAAAAACATTTATCTTCAATAATGTAGTTGTAGGACAGGGTGCATAAAATTTTTAACTTGTTCAATTTTCGAAATTGCTTAAGTTTTACTGAAAATTAACTGTGCCCCTTTTCAAAAGCTATATTCGAGTGACAAGTTTGAGAAAATGTCGCCAGGGCTTTAGGTAAAGTATCCCCCAAATTTAAAAGTCGTTTAAAATTCACAAATCATCTAAAGCAGCCAGATTGGTTGAGGAATATCAATTTTGGTGAAAATTCTGTGAACAATTTAAGAGATAGTGTTGTTCAAGTCTGGTGGACAGAAGGTCAATTTAAAATACACAACATTTTTAGAGTCAGGGACCAGTGGATTTTGCCTACATTATGTATACGAAAAAGTACAATTCCCAACAAGAATACAAAATTACAATTATTCTTCTTTTATTGTTTTTATTTTTTCACTCCAGTGGAGGCACTCTCTACTTCGAGTCTGTTTAGCCACAGGACGTACGATTTCGGTACGACATTTTTGCCATCTACTCTCCCCGTATTCTTCGGACGATACTGCAGGTGTCGAGAATCACGGACTTCTCAACGGATATGTACACATCACGGTACAAGTGTAAGTTGTCACTACTGTTGTTCAGTGCGTTGGGGATTTCACCTCAAGCGCCACAATTATTTCTGTGTATGATTGATTAAATTAGAGACATCGAAAGAAAATTATTATTATTATTATTATTATTATTATTATTATTATTATTATTATTATTATTATTATTGAACGTCAGATGCAGTATTTTATTGCTTTTGACATAAATAATAAAAATTAAAAGGTGAAAAGGAAGAGAGTCCTATTATATGTTGAACGATTGTGAATATTGTATACGCATCCACAGCACCTAAAGCTTCCTCCCTTCTCTCAAAGGCTGTCGCTCGCTTTTGAGTCCTACGTGAGCCACGACCTCAGGCCCGGTTTTCTTCTCAGGTACGGAATAAACCATGCCCGTCTTCATTTACCCTACCCAGCTGTCTGTCACAAGGAAGACGTCAGCAGGGCGGTCACGCAGAACCCCGCGCCATGGTCTTATGCGACGTTCATCGAAACAATCTCGAAGGCAAGAATGGGAATAAACAAGCTCGGTTTTTGATGCACAATAGTATTTGACTGTCTTTTCCTGACGATTTTTCTGAATTTTTATGAAATTTCTCTAAAATGACTACATTAAATCAATTCTGAAGAATTACTGAATTTTTTTAAGAGAAAGCAATGTGTTAAAAAGTAACTATCGTTAGGAATAAGCTTTTTTACATTCGTTTTGCTTCTCATTCATTTGCTTCTTGTAAAACAAAGGTTGATCTTCGTTCTGAACCGTTCTTTCGTATTAAACTCTTTTTATCGACCAATTTTCACAATCTACGTATGCTAAAATATACAGAAACAAAGAGAGGGAGAGAGACAGAGAGATACAGACAAATAGAAAGAGAGAGAGAGTGCATATGTGTATGTAAAGTGTTAAAAAAATTAATGTAGAGGATTTCACGAATATAGACATTCGGGGGTGTCCTTGATAACGAAAACTTTCGTCTGTCCAGTACTTGTGTGCCCCCACTCTATAGTCCGAGTGGTCAGAAAAGTGCAGAAACCCGAAATGAGTGTAAAATTAAATTAGAGGAAAATGGTAGTTTACGCAACTAGTTTAAAATGTGAACCTTTTTGCACGAATAAGAAAATATTGCCGAATAAAGGACGATAGGAGTGAGTTCGGTTATTCTTATGAGAGCAAAAAGGAATATTATAAACGAGCTTTACACGCAATTTATGTATAATGGTTTTATAAATTTGTAAAAGAATTAAAATTAATATTGGGAACTAATTTCAAAAGTGGTTTTGCAGTTGGCAACGTAGATATTGGAATTATAACTTCACGTACATTGCACAGCTGATGGTCGATTCTCAAGAATCGGCAAAGGAGGGATGGATTCCTTGCCAAAAGAAATTGTCAGAAAAGTCATGTGCATGCCATGCGAAAGGAGAAAAATGTTTAATACCTGCAAAGTCCAGTGCATTGCACGAGAAAGAATACAGAAAATTTAAAAATTGAATGCAAACAAAGAATGTAAATGCCGGCCCGCTTGGATAACAGATATCACCAAGGCTGTAGGGCCGTAGTTGTCTCGGTTCGAAGGGTCGACGGTTCGAATCCCGCCTAGAGCATAGATGTTTGTGTGCTTGTGTTGTCCTTACTTGTAGTGTTCTCCTACAATTACCCCAATGTAAACATTAAAAGTGGTCGCTACATGACCTAGTAGTTTAAAAGCGACTATTAAAACAAAGAATGTAAATATGATGGCATCGTCGGTTGTTATGGGATATATACGATATCGTGTTTTAGAGATGTAATTTTCTAATTTTTATTATGTTGAAGTCAGCAGTATGTAAGGATCAACTTTATGGTTCAGTCACTCAAAATTAACGACAATGCTAAAAATTAAAGACGTAATGACATTTCTGCATATAATGAAGTTCAAATGTACATGAAACAAGCTAAAACTGATTATGCTGCAGAAAAATCCATGAACGTTTCCCTTTTGAGGTGAAAAATATTTTAGTAAAACCGACTTATGAGAAGTATTTTATTTCATCTCATAGCAACATTACAATGGTCTCTCTCGCATAGTACCGGGCTTACAATGCGCAGTTCAGGGGTTGGCCGTTTGAAGTTGGTTTCTACTATGAAGCAATTTTCAGATTTAATTTTTTTAAATTTACAATGTTCGGAATGTTTACACGGGTCGGACTAGTATTTCTTTACTACGGAACTCAAATATAAATCGTTATATGGAATTTGAGTGCCTTAATTTATAATAATAAAATACAAAAAAAATAATATTTTCCACTCGTCGAAATTATATTTACATATCTGCAGCAGCAAAAGGATATAAGTTGTTACAGCGTATAATAATGATGTAATACTTAGTGTGCATGCCATTTACATCAATAATGGCTTGCAATCGCCTTGATATTGAATACTCTGATTTATGTGAGTTCTCTGAGAACATTTCACGCCATTCATCCTTCAGAATGGTTTTAAGAACCTATCAGTTCACCTCACGATCTTTATTATGGCTATATAAGATTCTCTCCAGGCATATCTATATTAACTACATTATTTTTGCGAGTACAATTAGTTTACATGCACAGACAAATTGTGCAACACACACACAAATTGTCCCAGACAAACCATTGTCATTAGCTTTTATTTGTTTATAATCAGGAGCATAGTTTCATCTCAAACTATTACAACTCGTCTCATCGAGTCACAGCAAAATACTCCTAAAAAGTAATACAAATTTAAATCGTTCATTTACAAGGTTAGTTCTCGCTCAGCAGCGGTCACGAGCAGACGTGCTCCGCAGCTCCGCCAGTTAGCCGAAGGCTAGCGCTTATCGCAAGTCCGACTGCCCCGGCCGCTACTAGAGCCGGTCCGGGGTCAGAAAGAAGTGCATTTATTTGTGAACAGTGGTGAATTAGGAACGTTTTCAACTTTCCGTTCAAATTTACTAGTGATACAGTGGTGACCGCTCGAATTTGTGTACAAAGGTGACTTCATTCTCGTGTGAACAGTGGTGCATCAAGAACTATTGAAAATCAATACCGCCCATATATAGCGAAGTGAATTATGTTAACTGACCACGTCCCCTTCGGGGGACTAATCACACAAACAACAGAAATACTAAATAACCAAGAAAACAGTGAAGCTTTCGTCAACAATAGTACGAACGGATCGACTTTAGAACACAGTGAAATAACACTGAACCTTCAGCAACAGCACCAATTTTTATTGCATGAACATCAACAGCTAAAACAACACTTACAACAATTAGTGCAACAGAACCAACAGTTACAATTTCAAATACAGCAATATGTGCGTGAAAAAGAAATCCCAGCCACCGTCCTAGAAGCTACAGCAACTAACGGCCAAGCATCTACAACGCAGGAAACGGCCTCAACCCTGTGCGGCTCATGGCAAACAATCCCGCTGCGTCGACAAAAAAGACGCAATGATGACAACTCTATACAACCCTCTAAGAAGACTAACAGTGAACACGACCCCGTATCATCAAAAACAGGTATGAACATCTCTCTTGTGATGAAAATTTGGAAGAAACCTCGAATTCTGAGAAAATCAATGATACAACAACCAAGGGCAGCATACAAGAACAAGACAAATATCGTACACCGCCTATTTTCATTCCAGGCGTCAGAGTAATATCTGATATGATCAGATCTATTAAAGAAGTCATTAAAGATGAAGACTTCTCATATAAACTTGTCAAAACCTACCAAGATGAAGCCAAAATTACTATGAACAATGTGAAAATCGTACCTCAAACACCGGAGGTTTATCGAAAGCTTGTTAAACATCTGAATCTAAAAAATATTGCTCATTATACATTTCAGTTAAAACAAGAAAGAGCCTTTCGGGTAGTATTAAAAAATATGCACCCAACAGCAGACGTAACGGAACTTAAAGAAGCGATAGAAGCACAAGGCCACAAAGTAAGACAAATTCATAATATCAAGCATCGTTTAACAAAAGCACCTCTACCATTGTTTTTTGTGGACTTAGAACATCAAAGTAACAACAAAAAAATATATGACGTCGAATACTTACTACATGCAAAAATAAGTTTTGAACCACCGCGTAAAAAACGAGAAATAGTACAATGCAAGCGATGTCAGTCCTACGAGCACAGTTTTCGGTATTGTACGCTTCCGTATAGCTGCGTCAAATGTGGAAAGAATCACGATAGTCGAACCTGTACTAAAACGAGAGACACACCAGCTACATGTGCTCTATGTAGCCGTGACCATCCAGCAAATTATAAAGGCTGCGAAGTCTATCAAAAAATTCGTAACAGCAAGTATCCTAGTCAAAGTCAACACTGTAGAAATGCTACGCAAAACATAACTGAAGGCAACAATTCAAGTTCACTAACAAGTAATCAAACCATAGGAACAGGTAGACAGTTCACATATGCACAAATGGCCCAACATTCGCAAATCAATAATCAAAATGTGTCGTATGAAAATAATCTGATTTCCATAATGCAAGAATCATTTAAAAAATTCGAGTCCATCTTAGCAAAGCAAGCTGAACAAATCTCCAGCCTAATTAATATCATGACTGCAATAATGAATAAAATTTGAGCAATTCACTGCGGATTGTTTCCTGGAATGCCAACGGAATACTTCAACATCGAAGAGAGTTAGAAGTGTTTCTACATCAAGAAAATATTGACATACTCCTAGTGTCTGAAACACATTTTACCGAAAGAAGCTATCTACGTATATCTGACTACGAAGTATATTGCACAAATCATCCAGATGGGACAGCTCATGGAGGCACAGCAGTAATAATTAAAAAAAGAATCAGACACAATATGTACAAAGATAATGCTAAAGACTATCTGCAAGCAACCGCTATACAAGTATACGATAAGTTCGGTCCGCTCGTTATTTCAGCTATATACTCCCCTCCAAAACACAAGATAACCACCGATCAGTATATCAAGTTTTTTAGAACGCTCGGCACAAGGTTCATTGCTGGAGGAGACTACAATGCTAAAAATCAACTATGGGGATCAAGACTGGTAACTACAAGAGGTCGCGCTTTAGAAGGAGCCATCTCTACACTAAAACTCCAAACAATTTCATCAGGAAATCCCACATACTGGCCAACGGATGGTAACAAGGTACCTGATGTCTTGGATTTCTTCGTCACAAAGGGAATGGCACAGACCTATCACACAATAGAACCGTCTTTTGATCTTTCATCTGATCATTCTCCAGAAATACTGACAATCAGTTCTTCTGAAATCAAAAAGAAAGAAAGCATATACCTTACAAACAGAAAAACGAACTGGGAAGAATACAGCAACTGGCTTTACCATAACACCACTGCCAAGGTCCGTCTAAAATGTCCAGAAGATATCGACGATGCTGTTGAATACTTAATACAACACATTCAACAGGCAGCCGTATATGCAACTCCAGAAATGAGAGTGTTTGAAAAAAATAAATACCCATCAGAAATACTAAAATTGATTAAAGAGAAAAGACAGATGAAGATGACCTGGCAACGCACTCATCACCCGGACGACAAACGAATTCTCAACAGAACTTCCCGCCTCTTATCAAGAAAATTACAAGAAATTCATTCGGAGGAAATGAAGGAAAGAATAGAAAAGTTGTCACCCTCAAAAGCTACAGATTACTCCTTATGGAAAATAACTAAAAAATTAAAAAGGCCTACAAAACATGTCCCCCCTCTTCGTAAAACCGATGGAAGCTGGGCTAGAACGGAAAACGATAAGGCAGAAGAATTTGCAAAATATTTTGCAAAAACATTTCAACCACACCCCTCAGCACTACTCACAGAAGAAAAAGAAATCATAGAATTCTTGGAATGTCCCCATCAAATGTCGCCACCAATTAAATTCTTCTCAACAAAAGAAGTCACAGCAGGGCTGAAACTACTACCAAATCATAAGGCTCCTGGACATGATCGTATTACAGGGGAAATGCTTAAAAAACTGCCTAAGAAACTCATTGCCCTTGTAACATCCATTTTCAATGGAATGATACGCATCGGACACTATCCTTCGCAGTGGAAACTGGCACAATTAATTGTAATCGCAAAACCAGGAAAACAGCTACAAGATGTTTCCTCGTACAGACCAATAAGTTTATTACCTTCTTTGTCTAAGGTATTCGAAAAACTATTACTATTTCGCATATATCCATTACTTAAAGAAAATGACACAATTCCAGACCATCAGTTCGGTTTTAGAAATCGTCATTCTACAATAGAACAAATTCATAGAGTAGTCGACACCATCAACGGAGCTCTAGAAAATAAAATGTATTGTTCCGCCTTGTTTCTAGATATCGCGCAAGCGTTCGACAAAGTGTGGCATCAAGGCTTGCTATATAAAATCAAGAAATGTCTGCCGCATCCATACTATAATATACTTCGATCCTTTATTTCAGATCGATTTTTTCAAATAAAATTCGGAGATGAAATAACACCGTTTCATCCATTATTATCAGGAGTGCCACAGGGGAGCATCCTTGGACCAGTGCTGTACACGCTGTACACCGCTGACTTACCTCAGTCCCCAGACGTCACAACTGCAACATATGCAGATGACACAGCCCTGCTAGCTTCGCACGAAAACCAAGAATCGGCAACAAGAACATTGAAAGAGCACCTCGAGCTTATAAACAAATGGTGTAAACTCTGGAGAATAAGAATGAATGAAACAAAGTCCAAATGTATAACATTTACCCTCAGACGAACAAGAAATACAAGAATAGAAATAAACGGAAAACTAATTGAAAACGTAGACACCGTCAAATATCTCGGACTACATCTAGACAAAAAGCTAACCTGGAAGAAACATATTTCGATCAAAAGAAAGGAAGCAGAACTGAAAAGTAGACAAATGATATGGTTAATAGGAAGAAAATCTAGTTTAAGTCTAGGAAACAAAATTTTACTTTACAAAACAATACTCAAACCTATCTGGTCTTATGGAATTGAACTCTGGGGAACAGCATCACATTCAAATATAGAAATAATTCAAAGATTTCAATCCAAATGTCTCAGACTATTAAGCAATGCTCCCTGGTTTGTATCAAACGCCACTCTACATAAAGATCTCAATATCACCACTGTTAAAGAGGAAATCACTCTCAAATCTCACAAATACCAACACAGACTCGAAAATCATATTAATCATCTGGCCATAAACATCTTAGATAACAGCACAACGACAAGAAGATTGAAAAGAGTACATCCTCTTGATCTGGACCACAGATATAAATAATATTTTTCTTTTAAAATAATTGTTACTGTAGATATATTTTTTTTGTCACAACCCTTGTACTATTGTATGTTTGTTTGTTATTGTGTTTTTTGTTATTTCAATGTGATATTGTTTATTGTTGCTTTTGTTTGTTTGTCTTTTTTTTCTCTCTCTGAACTGGACAATTAGTTTAAAACCATTTTTAGAAAGAACCAGAATTGTATGGTTTCTTTACATGTCAATAAATATGTACAATTGTATTTGCCGAATGTTCGTGTAGAACAAATTGCAAATAAAGCAGATGTTAAAAAAAAATTACAAGGTTGGTTCGAAAAGTATCGGGAGTTTATTTTTCGAGCCAATCAGAAGAGGTAGAGAGTCGTGGTTTTCGGGGGAATGGAAGGTGGGGGCCTTGAGTAGTGACTGAATCAAGGTTCAGTTGCATCCCAGCCATGAGAGAGTACAGATCGCGTTTCATGCACACCATGTTTTGGAAACTCCTCGTGATTCACAGTGCAGCGTACGTTAAAGCAACTTTATAAAGTGAAATGCAGTGCGAATGACTGACTGTGGAAATGAAATCCAGAGTGAAGGAACCCGTTGCGGGTCTGTGGAAAGGGCCCAAGCCGCCGCGACCGAGGCCATGGACACTCAGTTTCCGCATTCCAGGAAGCCCGAAGAGCCTGGTAGCTATGCTGAAACACTGTGCAGGTGCAGGATGAAATTATTTCGAAGAATCGTAAAGGAATCAACAGATAACAGCAATATTTGTTCTTTTTATTGAATTAATCCAGATACAATCCGGACAAACCCGGTATCTTTATACACCAAGAATTACACCATTACACCTCTTGACTTTCCTTGTTTAAACACTATACTTCAACATTTATTATTTACAACCCCCTATCTTTCTATCTCGCTATCATCTTCGTCGTCTCGAGTCTCCTCTTCAATCAATGCACCCCAAATTTCTTAAAATCTCTTCCTGCTCTCTCTTATCTTCTCCTTCCCTACAGAACTTATCGCATCTTTCAAATGCATGAGCGCATGCTACTTTCTTATCACATTTTCCAATTCGACATCTGCTCCTTTTACTTCTTGAACCCTTTAAATACCTTGATTTCTCAATCCTTATTATTCCTTTGTAAAATATATTATTCCTGTAACTTATGATTAATTCACAACATTCATGTTAAGAATCTATTAGTTTTAGTTTCGACTCAAAAAAACCTATTATATCGTTTACATGTTTAACTTAACTTAAAGAATATCCAACTTTAGGGTGTTAATAATAATAATAATAATAATAATAATAATAATAATGTGTTTTGACATTGTGGGGTCGGAATAATCCGCCTTTGCCAGCTAGTGGTGTTCCCAGGCTTGGGCCCTGTTTTTATTTATTTACCACGCCTAGGGGTAAGAGACACATGTGGCGAGTATGACGTGTTCTCTTCACCATTATCTAGCATGTGTGGCCTGCCTGAGCTATTTTGTCACACAGCTGTAGAAACTGAGGCGACTGTATGGAAACATACAGCTACATTTTTACGCCGATCCCACTACGATCGCACCACGGAAAGCTTTCACACTGTTCATGAGCCACGGAATGGGACTTTTGTTAGTTCTCTGTACTTTTGAATTTTCTTTTTGTGTGTTATGTCGAGATTGCTGTATCTACAACTGCGGTCTATCATCCATCCTTTTCTTTTAGATGTATCCCAGAGTATATCATCCGGCCAGTTATGATGGATTCTTCTGTCGGTCAATACGCTTCGGTCCCAGTATAGCTTATAGACGTTGTTCTCGATGACATTTTGTGGATGGAACTTGTAATACGGTCTATCAAATTCACCAGCAATTCCACATTTCCTTGCAAGTTTGGAATAGATGATACGTGCTATCATATCGTGCCTCAGTTTGTAAACCGTTGAGGCCTGCATGCTGCATCCCGTAGTGATGTGCTGGATCGTTTCTTGGTCAACACTACAAGCCCGGCAGGTATCAGAAGGCACTTCGGGGTCATTAATAATGTACTTGAAATAATTTCTTGTCGCAATGACCTGGTCCTGGATTGCTATCGAGAATCCTTCAGTTTCGGGATACAGATATCCTATTTTAAGCCACTAGTACGACGAGCAGGCGTCGACATTTGATTTGGTTATTTCTGTGTGATATCTACCATGAAGTGCTTTTTATTTCAATTGTTGAAACTCCTCGGCTTGCGTTGATTGTTCGTGTAGGATATTTTGCTGTTTAAGGTTGAAGGGTGTATAGTTTTCATCTACTTGGTGTATTACTCTGTGTAGCTGAGATGACAAGGCTTTCTCAATGAAATACTTTCTCATGTCTATCATCAGTTTTGTATGGAGATTACCAATCTTTAAGATACTCCAAACCCCTAGTTTCCATGGTCGTGTTATTCTTTGGATAGAACTTTTGGGATGGTGATATTTGAACCGAGTCTTTTGGACCCTGATAATCCTCTCCTGTGGGTCCAAATCGGTTCTGGTCTATTTTATAACGCCTAATGAGTGAGTAATCACATGTATGGCATATATATTAAAGGCTGTTGTAAGATTACGAGGGTTGAGGGAGGTCTTGAGTATGGTATTCAATTTGTTGGCAAACTCTGTTTTTAACTTCTCTTTTATCTGACTGTATGATCATTTCATTTTGTTGAATCCCCAGATACTTGTAAAACTCTTCAGTTCCCAATGCTATGATGATCTCTCTTGATGCAGTCTCGTACTGTGTGCTATCTGAGAGCTTTCCCTTTGAACTTTGTATTTTAATTTTTTCTATGTCAAACTGCATGTCTATATCACAAGACAATTTCTCAGTGATATATATTAGCTTTTTCAGACCCTGTAATGTGCAGAGAATATTTTTATATCATCCATGTATGCCAAATGGGTAAGCATACAATTCTCTTGTCTTTTCAGTTCAAATCCCAATATAGTGTTGTCCTATCAATAAGACAGTGGGTTTATGGTCAGGCAGAAACAAAAAGAACTGAGGTTATATCTTTAAAATATTCCTCGCTTGATCTTCAAACACTTTGTGACCACTCTCTCGCTAATGCATGTGTCGTCTCGTTCACCAGCCGTTTCATTACAGTCTTGAGAAATTCCACAAGCACAGGCGTATAGGCCATTTATTCTCAGGCTACACGTTTTCTTCCGAGGCCCGGAATGAACGTATGGGAATTAGCTTTATAGCCGTATCTCTCGGTAAGACAAGGTTGTTACGCCTTGAATTATGAATTATGTAGTGATAGAATGATGATGAGGGGTGAAGGAACAATCACAAACACGACTATGCTTACGCAGAACTCGAACCTGCAGCCTCCCCGGTGCATACGACGACTGCCGCAGTCATCTGCGCCACTGGGCCGGCTTATTATTATTGTTATTATTATTATTATTATTATTGTTATTATTATTATTATTATTATTATTATTATTATTATTACTTGCACTATGAGTTTGAATACAGGTTTCTATTTCTCAGAAGAACAATAAGAATACATATTTTTCAGTTGGAATACACTAATTTGGATGCATTTCTTGTATTTCTAAGAACATGCTGAAGGCATATCATACTGAGGGTGCTGGAAGCTCAACATCCTTGAGAACATCAACAAGAATAAAACACGAAACTAGCGCTCATTTATGAAAAACAAATACCGACAATACGTTAACTAGCAAAGCAAGAAAATTAATTCACATATTTTTTTCACTTGGTGCAAGCAACACTGTAGTGGCCAAAGGTTTCTTCGACCTCTGTTGATGGCAGTGGGCGCTTGCATGACGCCTTGGAGGAAAACAGGAAAAGATCAGCTGGACCAGTGAACCCTCCAAAGTTTCAATTACGGCCCAGCGAAAACCGTACAGGAGCGGTGAGTTTTCGGATGAAGGGGCGAAAGCATGACTACTAGATATGCAGAACAGTGAAAAGAACGAGAGTGACTCAAAATGATGGGATTCTCATTATAACATACGTAGATTTACTTTCTTATAGCCTTTACATGTTCTCCATGTTCTTTCATCAAAAGTAGCATAGAAATTATTAGTGGACTATTTCCTTTATGTTTATTTTCACCTCGAGTAACCAAAGAGCAAACTCACAATGATATGAAAGTGTAACATTCAAACACGAAAATAACATAATGTCTTTTACGTCTTTTGAACATCCACAAATGTGACATAAAGCCTATCATTCATATAATTAAGATGAATTTTCGTCAAGTAAGAGAAAGTAAGAGAAAAAATCCCCCAAATAAATGAAATAATTTGAAGAATTGAACGGTGCAATAGATTATCTGCAACAAAACACTGTTTTTATTAGAAATATTCATTAATTAACAAGATATTAATTTTGACGTGCCTCGGCGCACGTAGGTAGAGCATTATCTAGTTAGGCTGCTACGGAGGCTACGAGTCCCGCTTAAGACAAGGGTATGTTCACTGTGACTGTTGCGATTGAACTTCTCATACCACCACGTTCACTTTCTAAACGTTCTCCCAGTTCTAATCATCATATATTCAACTGATGTCCCGGCAGTGTCTCTGACCAGCAGGTCCTAGGTTCGAGTCCCGACGGTGGCAGGATTTTCGACACAGCTAGATAGCTCGGTCGAATTCCGTCGCTTTTTGGAAGAGAATTCTAGGGTCCGGCTGCTCTGATCGGTAGTTTTCCGTGGTTTCTCCGTTCAGTGCCAGGTGAATGCCGGAGCAGTACCCCAACAAACGGGCCACGAACCGCGCACGATCTTTCCTTTCTTTTCCTTGTCTTGTCCTCACTCTTTTCTGACACATACACTTAAATGCATTGCACTACCACACGTGCCGGGAGACCGGTCGGAATCTTACATTTTGTCCCGGCTGGGGCGGTGCCTCATTGGTGCTAGATAGTACTAGCGCAACTTTCCTTGAACGATGGATTGAAGAAATGCGGGTAGAGTGGGGTATTAGTTACGAAATCTGCCACTAGATTTTATGAAGCAATGCCAATCCCTGGAGAATCAGTCATGTCTTCGCAACTTTCTCAATAATTTGCGTTCTAATTTTCTCAGGCGTTCGAGGTATTTCCTGTGATAAATGTTCACCTGCTTTGGTCATTTATTTAATTTTTTGGGAGAAAGTTCTCATCTTCACCGGAAAATAGTTTCCATTTCGCGCCAGTGAAGATGTGTTTGTAATGTTGTCATCAGTGCACGCTGCGAGCTTTTGTCTTCAACTGTTTACTGTGTCAGAGAGGGGGAAGCAAGGTCATCGTTCAAGAAAAGTTGCGCGAGTAATACCTTGGTTATAACCCCGCTAGCCGACGGGAAGTTCGGCGCCGGATCTCACCATTTGAGGAGGGATCGCCGCCGCCGCCGCCGCCTCCCGCGATCAAAACCTGCACTACACGTATAGGACTAATGACCTTAGCAGTTGACGGGGCCGGAATCACTAATCAATCAAACAATCTGATCTGAAAATGAACTAGTGGTGCAACAGAATGGCACAAACTTTCCCATATTACTATTGCATTTCCTTTGGTCTCGGTTAGCTATTCGAACTTGCTACATATTCTTGCCTGTAGCCATCTATCGCCGCCCAAAGTACATTGTTTTGTCATTTTCTTAATTCGGCTTTGTATTGTAAAGCAGAAATATTATTTTAAGATTATTAAAGAACACTAAAAACTCGTCATATGTGGCAATTTTCTTTGAAAAATTTGGAGCCTTTTTAAAAAACTGGCGTTTAAGCGCTACTGGAAATTCGAAATTTGAAGCTCTTTTCACAGAACATTTTTGTGATTTCAAAAAAACTTAATTTGAAGTCATTTTAAGTACTTTAACTCACAAATACAATAGTGTTTACAAATTGCTGGAAATGTGCCTATCAATGGCGTGAGAGATCTTTCAAAAAATTTATATTTGTGTAATTTAAAAAAAACAAAAAATTACATCGAAATTAACTTAACGTCATATTAAAAAGTACAATTACCACTATCCGATCGATATGTTTGAAGAAAAATTTTGAGCCGTTTTTGAGAAAATGACGTTTGAGTGTTTCTGGAAGTGCGGTGTTTTGAGCCAGTTATCACAGAAAACGGCAGTTTTCGAGAAACTTTATACGACATTATTTAAAGCACACGTACTCATAAATACAATAATGTGGACAAATTGCCGCTAATATAAATATTAACGATATGACTGAAGTCAATAAGTTACATTTTTGTAATTTTTGAAAAAACAAAAGAATAGAGCAATATGGCGTTTATGTTATCTTAAAGTATACTTAGCACTATGCCTATCAAAAGTTTAAAGAAAACGTTTGGAGCAATTTTTGAAAAAAATCTTGTTTTTTTTATTTATTTTTTTCAAAAAAAAGGAACATATTGCACGCAATATTACGCGAAAACTACTAAAATTTCCCCCAAAAATGTACAAATAAGTGTATTTTACTCTATTCTTACAAGAAATTTAAAGAAATTGGAGCCGTTTTTGAGAAAACTTAGAAAAAGGCGGAGGGGGGGGGGGTCATGTGAAGTACCCCCAGTTCTTTTTTCAAAATGCCAATGATTTGATTCGAGCCAGATCCACACGGATTTCTCTCAATTTGAAAAAAATCCTATGCATGGTTTAGGCGCTAGTAGTGTTCAGACACCAGACGGAAGGATGTTTAAAAAAAAACACTTTTTCGATATCTGGGGCCCCAAAAACGTGTATTTCCGTTGAAATATCGAAATCAATTTGCCGCAGCATTATATAACTTTCCCTACACTACGTATATTTCTCCGTATATACGTACGTATACGGGAAAGTAAAAACTACCGTTCAGAAAACCCTCCAGTAGAATTCTTTTCCAGCCAACGGCAGAATTCGACCTAGCTAGAATATGGCTAGTGTCGAAAATGCGCCACCGTCGAGACTCGAACCCTCGGACCTCCCGGTCAGAAACTCTGTACTGTCAAACTATGTAGTGTTTTTACCTCTGAGCCAGCTCAGCGGTAAAAATCACAAAGATTTCCCCAAAAATATATACATAAAATATAATTCTACTGGAATACCGGTATTTTCTCTATTTCTTAATATCAAATTATTCTCTGAAAATAATAGAATACCTTTAGATAGACGTATTTTGTCGGGATAGATGTCCTATAAAGATATATTACCTCTAGAAATATCGGTATTTTCCAATAAAGGTATAATAGAGGTATAGTAGGGATTTCTACACCGATATTAATACCTTTACACTTATAATTACGGTATTCGGCCCCTGGTATTTATTACAATACGAAGATGTACATAGTTGTAAGTTAATTACAAAATATTGCTATAACATATTTGCAACACTTTTATCCCTATAATCTATTGAATTCTCATGTGAAATCTGAGTATCACAATTTCATAAAGACGCTTAAGTTGTAAGAGACAAATATGATGAAACATTCATTTAAAAATTACAAAACAAACAATTGGAAAAAGAAAAGTATATTTTGGGTACAAGAAAATCGTACGGCAGCATTCGTGAACAGTTATCGATAATTTAATCATCAATGTAATATGGTATTTATAACCATTCAAATGTTCAAAACACGCATGTCAGTGAACGAATACCAACAAACACTCCGTAATAAGAATAACATAATTTTACTATCATTAATAATAGCAATAATTATCCCTTGTCGTGTTTAATTATGTATCGCTCATTTAGTTCACCTGAAGAAGGTTGAAATCCGAAAGGTTATAAAATAAATTGCCTACAATATTATGGGATAAAACTTCATTCAACATAATAACAGTTTAAGTCGTAAATTCTAGGAATCCTGCAATAATTAACTGAATTTCATGCAACAATCTTCCTTTCAAAAATAAATAACAATCATCATTTAACCTATGTAACTACTGCCGTCACATGAACACCATTAACGTCTTTAACATTTCTTTGAAAAATTCTAAATGTACTAATTTTATTTGCTGATAAATATATCTATTATTGCAGACCGTCGGACATAAATTCTAGTGGCGGTGGCAGATGAACTGAAATAATGAATTGTGGATTGATCATTGCAGTTATTGACCACGTTACTAGACGGATCTCGAATTTTAACGATACTGCAGTTTCTGTGAACTGAAAAGGAATTTCGGTCTGTAAAGGAATATCAATCAAGTGGCATTATTACTACCAGTCTTTAATGTTGAACTATTTTTCTATGACATTAACTCTCTATGACTTTCTATGACTCTAACCTGGAAACACAGGAAATAAATCCAACACAATATGTAAGAAAACTCATTTAAACAGAAGTTGCAGAGATAGTAGATATTGCTATGAAAAATTAGCTAATGATAAACCAAATTTGGCACAATTGTCCACAGATGCACGATGCACTTCGAGAACACTTTAACGTTATCCCAAGGAGAAATTATTATCTGATGGGAACCAAATGTGACATGACAACCAAATACAAAACAAGGAAGTGCAGTGGTATGTAAAATATTGTATGAACTGGTAGTGATTAAAAATGAACATTTTTAATATGCAAGAAGAAAATTCGTTCTTCAAAACTTGAATTTATTAAAAAATTAGGGAGCGTGTAATAATTTAGCCAAGTATCGTAACGCTCTAAACTTTCCAATGCCAAACACCATCCCACAAGCACAGCCAACCAACTGACGCGACGTCAACAGCACCGGTGCCGGTGCCGGCAACAAAGGGAAGTACCTGTTGAAGAGAAGCACGGGGAGCGCAGGAGCGGCGAGGTGGCGGCGGGGCGCGCGGGCGCCGGCGCAGGCAGCGGTGACCGCGGGGCGCAGCGCGCGGGGCCAGCTGGAGACCGCCGCCGCGACCATGGTTGCGAGCTGCTGCTGCGGCCGTCACTGCCGCGAGGGTCGCCGCCGCCGCCGCAGCGGCGGGGCCTGCCTCCCCCCACGTGCCTCTCCCGCCGCCACCATCGCCGCCGCCCCCGACCCCTCCGCCGGCGTCGCCGCGGGCGGGCATGCGCAGTGGCTGCGTCGGCGGCTCTCAAAGGACATAAAGTAATCTGGGTTATCTATTCGCCGATTACGATAAATATGTCAGGAGATCACTACTGAAGCTTCTTTATTCCTTTATCCATTTAGCGAATGAGTCAGAACGGTATTTGGTGAGTCTGGGAACTGTTCTGCCTCCCCATAATCCTGGGACGCAGACAAGGTTACTGAAGACTGTAAGCATCTACGAAAAAATCTACAGAACCTACACACACACACACACACACAAAATCGCAAACAATCTCTGAACTTCCTTCAGGCGGAAGAGCGGGCCTGATGGCCCGAGCCTGGCCTATTAATAAAGGCATATTATTATTATTATTATTATTATTATTATTATTATTATTATTATTATTATTATTATTATTATTATTATTATTATTATTATTAACTTCCTCACCATAGAAGTTCTTTCGTTCATGGTTTCCATACACATACTTGCGAGTGATACCTTTTCTCCTATCTAAAGCTTACCAACGCAAGGTCATGTTTCTCAGAAATGTTCTTGAATGTTTACAGAAAGAGTGCTGACCTTGACTCAGTGCAGACTGAGTTCAAGGTTGTGTCTTTCTCCTAAGGTTTGCGGCAGATTTTAGTGTTCGCATGCTTGATTTAGAATTCGTTCTCAAAGAAATGCCTAATTTATGTTTATGATCAATTCATTTGCTTAGGACCCGGTACAGCTCAGAAGAACGAATTTTGAGAGCTTTGTTAGACAAGCTTATGATTTTGAAATTGTGAAAAATAGCTCAAATCTAGACTTCTCGTGTGTACTAATGTAATGTTACTTTCTCGTAGAGTAGCGTAAACGAAGTAAAATATACCCAGTATCAAGAAAGTGAAATAATGCTGTTTCAAAATCGATGTCGAGATTTTTGCAGATTTAAACGTGTTGTGGACCCTGATACCGAAAAAAATATTTTCCCCTCCCTCCTATAGGCAGTATTATACTTCGTACTATAGACAACATCCATGTTCTGGAAGTCCTTGAAATAGATCGATTGATTATTTCGTGTTTCCAGGCTCGTCAACTGCTATGGTGATTAGTCCCGTAAGCGCAGTGCATGTTTTGTCACGGAAGATGGCTGTGTTCTTTCCCGCTGAATGGTGTGACCCAGTGCCGACCTATACGTCGGTTGGCGATGCTTTCCTCATCCTCCACTAGAGGGAAACCGCCACAGCAGGGACAAGCTCTAAGCTCTCGCCCGGTCTCCAGACATGTGGTAATGTAGTGCGTGTAAGTGTATGTGTAGGTAAAAGGGGACGATAGGACAAGGAAGAAGAAGGAAATATCGCGCGCGGTACGTGG
The DNA here is from genome assembly GCA_038098605.1 of Gryllus longicercus. NCBI lineage: Eukaryota > Metazoa > Arthropoda > Insecta > Orthoptera > Gryllidae > Gryllus > Gryllus longicercus. Next base: position 307,513 of record JAZDUA010000190.1, read on the forward strand.
CCCGTTTGTTGGAGAACTGCTCATTTGCGTGGTATTGGTCAGAAAAAACACGGGAAACTATCGATCAGAGCAGCCGGTTGCTAGAATAATCCTCCAACCAGGAATTGAACTCGACTTAGCTTATTTTAGAGCTTGTTCCGTCTGGGGCGGTGTCTGCTGATTCGAAGTACCTGGTTGGGGAAAACTCCGCAAGCCGACATGTACGTCGGTGCCGGATCTCGCGATTTAGCGGGAGATCACCGCCACCTCCCGCGATAAAAACTACACTTACAGGGCCAATGACCATAGACGTTGTCGCGTTCGGAAACACGCAATAATCAACCAATCGACCTATCTAACTCCTTCGAAAATCCTGTTACCATCGGGACCCGAACCTAGGACCTCCCGGTTAGGGGCTCTGCAGGAACATCAATTAAAACGCTGAGCCACCTCAGCTGATCCTGGATATCGAAAAAAATCGTCTCTCCGTGTGATCTCCGTCCGTCTGATTTTATTCCAGGCCCGGCCAAACCTAATGGTTTCACGGATATCTTTGATGACACTTAACGCTAAACCAGGGTCGCATTGTAAGTGCAAGTGCTTTTTAAGAAAGTAATTTAAACAAAATTAATAAAATTTTATTATTACACTTACATTTCATAATAAACAATATTTACATTTTTAAAAGTACAATTGGAGACATTCATCATTTCTTGTTTTCTAATGATGTGATTGTTAATGCGTGTGGTGGCTGTCACTCTGAGTTTGATTACTGGAAGGAAGGTAAGGGGTGGGTTGTTGGTTTCATTTCAATTATTGACTATCTTAAAACTATGTGATTTAATACATGAAATTACATTTATTATATTTTACATGAAAATACATTACGAAATACAATATCCATTTAATCTAAAGTCACGTTCACGTATTAAAACTCACCAGAGGACACCGCTTTGTAGTAACACTGTCCGTGCGGGCGGAGAGGCTTGCGTGCCTCAGTGACGTGCAAGGCTATGTCGGCTGTTGCATGCTCGTTTAGGCATGTCTACTGGTAGGGTCACCCATGCCGGACAGGCTGAAATGGAGAAGCCAGGCTAAAGTGTCTCACAACGTCCTATCTTAATCCTACTCCATATTCCATGACTTAAGTTCCCCATGTCCTATTCGACCCCCCACAGGGATTCAGTCGTATCTACTGAGGTACCCTTTCTTCAGGTGTGACATCTTTTACTTTCTTATGCCACACATCTTTCAACTTTCCTATCAGGCCTCTCTTGGCCAACTCTTGTTTTTTCGACCCCGACGCTATTAGGTTTCGAGGGCTAGGGAGTCTTCCTTTTTTCATTCTTTAGCTTTTTTTAGGTAGACCTTTGAACGGGGAGAGGAGCCTCGATAGTCGTAGAGAAGACAACCCCTCTAGGGCACGGGAAGCGCGATAACAAAACCTCTGGTCCTCCAGGTTGGGGGTTTGGGCATTGGGCTTGCTCCTCAACACCAGTAAAAAATTCAAATGCAAAATCTCCCAATACTCAGCCTCGGATAGGTCAATTACGGAGACGAAATCGTGCGAGAAAAAGGACTTTGAATTTTGGTACATGGAATGTGCAGGGCTTAAATACTAAAGAAAAAGAAGTGTTTGTTCAATTGGAGAAATTTAAAATAAACATTGCTGTTCTTTCTGAAACTAAGAAAAAGGGGCAAGGAAATGAAATTAAGGGAAACTTCTTGCATTTCTATACTGGAGTATCCAAAGAGAAAAGAGCAAAGGCGGGCATCTCAATAGCAATAAATAAAAAATGGAAAAGAAATGTAAAAAGCTGGAAAGAAATAACTGAAAGAATTATGAAGTTGGAAATGGAAATAATGGGATGTGCTTTGGTAATAATTGCCGTTTATGGACCAACTAAAGATTCCAACAAGAATCTGAAAGACAATTTTGAAAAGGAACTCACAACTCTTCTCGATTCAATAAGTAATAGGAAAGAAATAGTAATAATGGGGGACATGAACGCTAGAGTAGGGAGAGGACAAAGCAGTAGGTGCTTTTGGAGAAGATATCATAAATGAAAATGGAAAAAGATGGAGTGTGATATGTAACGTCTACGACATGAAGATTATGAATAGTTTCTATGAACATAAAAATATTCACAAATATACCTGGGTGCAGCCTACGAAGAACCAGAAATCAATAATTGACCACGTAATTATGCGACAGACATCTTGCATTAAAGCATTGGATGTAAGAGTTTTTAGAGCTGCAGAATGTGGCTCTAATCATTACTTACTGAAGGGTACAATGAGTTTTTCCTTTAGAATGCAAGTACTAAAAAATCATTATAACAAACAAGAAGTAGAAAGTATAACTTACCCTAAATATCAGCAAAAACTATTGAATGAAAACTTCATCAAATTTCTATATCATTTAAGATTGGCAAATAAATAAAGAGAACAACCTGAAGGGACAACTGATAGTCCTGTACGAAAAACTAAAAGCAGCAATACATGAAGCAGCGTTTGAAGCTCTGTGGGAAGAGAGTAAAGAAAAACCTAGGAAGTAATGGTGGAATAATGAAGTAGAAACTAAGGTAAAGGAGAAAAGAAGATATTATGAAAAATGGCTTGCGACCCCAAATCTGGACAACAGGAAAGAATATATGAGTTTGAATAGAGAGGTGAAAAAACTGGTAAAAAAATCAAAAGATGAATGGTGGAATTAAAAAATGCTTAGAAGTGGAAGAGAGCATAGGTGGGACACAAAGCAAGGAGTCATGGAGACTTATAAAATGTTTAAGACAAGACAATAAAACACAATCTAATTTACAAATTATAAAAATGGACGAATGGGTTAAATATTAGTCAGATATGTTTGAAGAGAATAGACACGAATTTAAGGAAGCTCTGAAAGAAACTAACAGACAATTGGATATTACACCTGCTTATGAGCTGGAAGAAATAAGTTTAAATGAGATAAAGAACTCCATCAAAAACTCCATCCTGTAGAACTATTGAAAAATGCTCCAACCAATGTATTAGAAATACTACAAATAATTTTTAATAAGTGTTTGCGAGGAGAAAAGTTGCCTAGGAAATCGAAGCAAGCTTTTTTAACACCAATTCACAAGAAAGGACCAAAATCGGAGAGCAAAAATTATAGAGGTATAAATGTAACCATCTACAGAAAGACTGTATGGGCAAATTATAAAACAGAGCATAGAAAGGGAGTTTAATACAGAAGATGAGCAAAGTGGGTGTACAGCTGGTAGAAGTTGTATCGATAACATCTTTACAATAAAGCAGGTGCTAGAAATGAGATTAGTTTGGAATAGGGAGACTTATCTTGCATTTATCGATTTGGAAAAAGCTTACGATACGTTCCCATTAGGTAAACTCTTCCAAATTCTAGAAACGGTTGGTATCATCGCCCAATATATAAATGCAGTAAAAGATTGGTATGAGAATCAAGAAACAAGAATGAAAGTGGGTGAATGAATGAAGTTTTGCAGTCATTTGGACAAACAAAGGGTCTGAGACAAGGGTGTTGTTTATCACCCTCTTTGTTTAAGATTTATCTCCAAGAAAGTCTAAAAGGATGGCAAAATATGTGCCGAGGTATGGGAATATACATTGATGAAGATTGCCTTCATACATTATTATTCACTGATTATCCGGTGATTTTGTCCAATAATGAGTTTGACATGGAGTATGTGATGCGAAAGCTTGCGAAAACATACAAAAAAGCAGGATTAAAGATCAATTTCCTCAAAACAAAATATATGGTAGTGGGAGAGAAGAAAATAAATAATATACCAATAAATGGAGATCAGATAGAAGCATGCCATTAATTTAAATATTTGGGTGAAATTATTAGCGAAGAACGAGATTCCAGAAAAGATATTGCTTCAAAAATTACACAAGGACGGCAAGCTTTTAGAAAGTTAAACTCGCTGCTCTGGGGAAAAGAAATATCCAAGTCTACTATGAAAAGACTTTTCGACTCTGTCATACAAAGTATAACATTGTATGGTGCAGAAACATGGAAACTAAGGAAAAGGTGAAGAGAGAAATTAATAAGCCTACAAATGAATTTTTTGAGAAGACGTTGTGGAGTCTCTAAAATGGAAGATATTAGAAACGAAGAAATTCTGAAGCGAATGAAGGTTCATAAATCAATAATAGATGAATTGGAAACACGAAGGCTGAAATGGTTCGGTCACGTGAAAAGGCTTGATTGGGAGATGGCCAAGAAAGGTATGCGAGTGGTTTCCTTTAGACAGAAGAAAAAGAGGTAGACCCAGAGAGTAATGGCAGAATCAGATTTTAACGATATGCAAAGAAGAGGACTAGAAGAGAAAGACTGGAATGATATGGTGGTATGGAGATTGGGATGCGAGAAACGGCCACAAGAGCTGTAAAACACTCGCAAGAAGAAGATGAAGAAAACACGTTCACATATTGACTATTTAAAACATTTTAAAATCATAGATTGTTCCATTCAACAATTGAATCGCTTCTTCACAACGACGTTAAAGGTAACTTTTACCCCAAATTCAGGTACTGTAAGAGATAAACAATCACATATAACGTTATATATCTTTATTTTACCTGGCAACCATGTCTGGAAGCATCTGCTCTTGTTTTGACAACTGGGCCATCACGTGAAATAATGTTGGCATCCCTTTCACTTTTAGTGGCCCTCTTATAGTCGCGTGCCCTCAGGTTTCGGGGGTGGGGAAAGCGGTTATTTTAGTTGGAAGGAGAAATCACTTATTCAGTCCTTGGGCAGTAATTCTTTCTCGCTTTGTTCATCCTCTTAAGAACTCATGTTTAGGAAAGAAGAATCGTTTAAATTGTAATTTTAGGAAACCGAAATATGTTTATCAATTGTTTATTATTTTCAATAATTATTAATATAATCATAGGCGTCACTAGCAAGGCCGTTGGACGAATTCCTTAACTCCGATTCGTGAAGTCACAGAGTTTACGCAATTCCAGATATCGAGGGCTCCTGGTTGGGTGACCGACTGGGAATCCCGAAATCTAACGGGGCCGAGCCCCTGGCCGAAGAGATAAAGGGCAATGACTGACTGCTACTGACGATGGCTGACTCGATTAAAGGAGGATTACTCCAGACGTTCGACGCCAGTACACGGTTAAGTTGATTTTAGAACGTTTGATGTTATTGTTACGATGAATGTTAAATGTTATGAAGATGAATGTGACAGACAAATGCAGAAAGTAGCCGAATGGCCGAGATCGCTAGTGCAATAGTGCCGTAGCGATCTGGCACCGAAGGATCGTTGGTTCGAGTCCCGCCTCGGGCATGGTTGTATTGTGTTCGTCTTTTCACACCCATATCATCATATCGTGTCATCCTCATTCGTAGTTACCATACCGTTAAAGCAATAGTGGTCGTTAATGACCTAGTAGTTGATGCGATCTTAAATAATGCAGAAAATGTAAATCATATGGCGAATCAATTGAACATATGGCGGGCTGTCCGGCAGTATAAGACAACGCCTATCTTGGAAGACACAACCATATCGCAAAATTGATACATCAAGAACTTGCTGCTAAACACGGGTTGCTTGACTATTCTATGCCATATTACAAATATTTTCCATCCCTTGTATTGGAAGCAAAGACCCATGTGATGTACTGGGACTGGTTTGTTATCACGGACAGAACAGTGGATTATAACAGACCTGATATCATTCTCATTAATAAAACCAATAACATTGCCTCTATAATTGATATTGCAGTTCCTCTGATCCATAATATCAGAAAAACTGAATTAGAGAAGATCAGGAAGTATGAGAAGCTTGCAATGCAATTGAAATAGATCTGGCGGTTGGAGAAAGTTCATATTTATCCCTTGGTGATCTCACCGGAAGGAGTGATGTCGAAAACTTTTAAAAGAATTTGTAAATTTGGAACTACCAATAAAAATTGCAAACTGTTGGACAAAAGGCAAACTTACTTCAGACTTGTCACATTGTTCGTAGGTTTTTACAGTAAGCTCAAGTGGGATAGGATGAAGTCCCTTTTCATAAGAGCAGAATCTGGTTCTTAGACACCAAAAGACAGATTCCTTTTGCCCAATTGAACTGAGAAATAAAATCAGAGATTAATAATAATAATAATAATAATAATGACGATGATAATAATAACAATAATAATAATCTATTATATATCAGACAGGTGGCCGAGATCGTTAAGGCAGTTGTGCCATAGCCGTCTCGGACCAGAAGATCGCGGGTTTGAGTCCTACCTCGGACATGGGTGTATGTGTGTTTGATTGTGTGTGTCGTCCTTTTACCCGTTATACTCATCATTTTATTTTGCATTCTCCCTGGGCTAACAATCCTGGGGCGTAAAAATGCACTCGTCAGAAATAATTCTTCTTCTTCTGCCATCAACGATTAGGGTGATGCCTGTTCCGGCCTCTTAGTCCATCTTCTTCTTGGGCGACCTGGATCTCTTCTTCCTCGGGGCCTATATTTCATTGCTTCTCTTGGGAATCTCCCATCTGTCATTCTTTCTAGGTGTTCTTTCCATTTCGTTTCCTTTTCTTCTATTCGAGTGATTAGTGAGAAGATATTGAGTTCACTTCGTATGTCAGTATTCCTTATTCTATCGAGTCTAGTGCGATCTTTAACAGATCTCAGGAAGCTCATCTCAGCGGCCTGTACTCTTGTCATGTCTTTCTTACCAGTAACCCATAATTCTGAGCCATAGAAAAGTGCTGGTACTAGCATTATTTTGTAGAATTTTATTTAAGTTTCTTTTCTTGTTTTATTTTTGAGGTGTTTTTTAATACATTCACAAATTCTTTGAAATTTATGTAAGGTATGTTCTATATCTTCATCCCACTATAAGTAATTAAATGTTTTAACTTGTTCCAGAGTGTGTCCATCCACGACCATCTTAGTTCTGACAGGATATTTCCCATAGAAAGCCATAGTTTTAGTTTTTGGAACGGATATTTTCATATCCGATTCTTTGGATGGAATGTACCGATTTCTTCAAATTATCTTCTGTCGCTTGTAGAATTATCTGATCATCTTCGAACAGCAAGATGTTAATTGAGATATTATTTGAGAGTAGGATGCATTGTGGAACATTAGATTGCCATTCGCGAATCATATCATCGAGATAAATCTTAAATAATGTCGGTGATAAGCAGCAACCTTGTCTTACGCCTCGATTTATAAAAATTTCCTGCGAACATTTTCCTCCAATGTCAATGATTGCTTTATTGATTTCATATACTTCTCGGATTGTCTGAATCGAACGTATGGGTTAAAAATTTTTATACGTGATGTTCCATAAATTATTTCTTAGCACTCTAGCGAAAGCTTTGACATAATCTACGAAGGCTAAGTGCGTGTCTAAATTAAATCCCCCCCTTTTTTCGATAATTTGTTTAATAGTGAAAACATCGTCAGTGCAAGAGCATCCTTTTCTGAAGTAACATTTTTCTAAAAATAGAGCTTCTGAGATATTTTTTAATCTTTCATTTAGAATTTTACTATATATTTTTAGCATGTATTTTGAAGGCTAATTCCTCTGTAGATGCCACAAGAACATCTTGGTCCTTTTTTAAACAATGGTATAACTTTGGCTAATTTCCACCCTTCAAGATTTTCCTTTTTCTCCAACATTTATTAACAAATATCAACATTCTTTCCGTGAGGTAACGTCCTCCATGTTTGAAAAGTTCTATACTTATATTGTCAGGTCCTGCGGCTTTTCTGTTTTTTAATTTTTTGAATGCTTTATTTAGCTATGTTAGGATATTTCATCTACTTTATAAATGCCATAGTTATATTTTGATCTATGTCATCGTCTGTAGTCCATAATTTCTGATAGAGCTCCTTCCAATCTTCCTCGCATATAACAGACTTTTTTGCTGTATCTTTCTCCTTGACATTTAAGTGCCTGAGAGATTTAAATGCTAATGTCTGCCTTCCATGGAAGTCATTCTCTATCCTACTGATACAACGATTCCAGGAGTCTTCATGACCTCTTCTGGTAATTTTCTTAGCCAGATTACGTTTTTGGTGGTAAAGAGCTTGTGTTTTTTCAGTACCATTCTGTAAGTATCTCATGTACGCTAGTTATTTTTGTTCAAGAGCTGTTTTAATTTTATCATCCCTTATTTTAGGACTTCTACGTTTAATAATTTTGCTTTTCTTCCCTGAGACTTCATAGGCTACTTTTACGATACTATATCTTATGATCTTCCATTCATCCTCGATATATTCGCACTCGGGTTTTTAGTGCTTCTGTTAGCCTCTTTTCATATAGATTTCTTATACTGATTTCTTCTAACAGATATGTTTTGAACACTTTCTCATTTGGAGCTCTGTTTCTGATATTCCTATTATACCATTTTGCAAGTATATCTATCTTTGTCACAACTAAATAGTGGTCTGAGTAAATATCAGCCTCTCTAAATACATGGTTCTCTCTCACTCTCGGTGATATTTTTTGGTTTACAATGGCATAGTCTATAAGTGACTGAAATCCCCTTGCACTACAAGTATTTTTATTAATCATTTTCTTTCTAAAGAAAGTGTTCGTGATTTTGAGTTCGTTTGTTGTTGAAAAGTCTCTTAGTCTTTTCCCATTTTCATTCACACGAGTTTCTCCAAATGTGCCTTAGTTTCTGCAAATGTGCATTTAGTAAAAGCTGGTTACCCATTCTCGCATTAAAATCACTGGCGAGTATAACTTGACGTGTCTTGCATCTTTTTTGAAGTGTTTGTTGTAGATCTTCATAGAAGATGTCAAGATAGAAAATTACCAATTTTCGTCCTTCTTCAGGTGCGTCTATGCCAATCACCGTTAGATGAGATCTTCGATCTTTAAATCTCAGTTACATGGTTCTTTCACTGACAAAGGAATACTCTTTAATTTTTGTTCTCCATTTAGGATTCACAATAATACTGACACATGCACTTGCTATTTTCTCATCTTCAACACCACTATATAGCATTACATGATTGCCAATATCTTTGGTACCCTTTAATTTTCTTTTCGTTTCACTTATTACAAGAATATTGATATTTTTGTTCTTAAGATGTAATATTAATTCAGTTTCTTTTGTTGATAAGCATCGAACATTCCAGTTAACTACATTTAGTTGATCTACTAATCCAAATCGTTTAATCTTTTTGGTGCATTTTCCGTCAACTAATATATCCGACTTTCTATGTCTGAGAAGCTTCAAAGTTTATTTTTATGTCCTCAGGTTGGATAACTGATCTGATCGCTGAGCGAGTTTAGTGTTGGGGCTGCCAAATTACGGCCTCTAAACAGGCCTCGTTTGATTTTAGGGTGACGTTCCTTGGGACAGATTGACTTTTTGGAGTTAGGGGATCTGTCTTTCTCACAGAATTGCTCTCTGTAGGAGTGCTTCTTCCGTCAGTGGCGCCGGTGACGAGGTATCCTCGTCCGCCTTCGCTGCCGTTGAAGTCTTCACCGAAACCCTGGCAAGTGGCCCTCACAAGGTGCTTCCAACCGGGCCAGCTGTGCCTGGTTTTTTTAAAGTGGTGCTACTCCTCTATCACTCCCCTCTTCGTCCTGGCTTGTGACAGGCAGAGCCTGGCTTCTCAAAAAGGGCCCAGGTTGGCGGGGTTAGCAGAAATGATGATCCCCCTAATGATATTTCACGTGCATACCCCCAGGAAAAATTATAACTGGGCCTTGCTGGATCCGGCATGTTCGCATGGTCTATAGAAAGGCCAATTCGCGACGAAATATATATATATATATATATATATATATATATATATATAAAGCAGCATCAGTAGATACCTGCAACCTCGGCACAACACAAAAAGAAAATTCAAAAGTGCAGAGGACTAACACAAGTCGCAAAGGAGCTGTGGCATGTATTGGACGTGGAGATTGTGCTGATCGTCCTCTCAGTAATTGGTGCGATACTAACCGTCCTGAAGCACTCTCTGAATAAACTGGGGATCGAGACGAACATTATCATCAATCTACAGAAAGCTGTGGTCCGGAGCACGCGGTCTTTAGTCTTATGACAGTAATACTACTACTAATAATAAATAATGAAGAGCATGGCAATGATGTTTGACGAGATATCTTTCCGATTTCTTTCTGAGCCGCGTTTCATTAAACAATAATTTTTCTTTGCAGTTAATAAGTCGATAAATGAATCATATCTTCCTTCCATAACTGTAAGATCACAGTTTTGGTTCTAAAACATTCTAGACAGAATAGGAGAAACAGACCTCATGTCCCATCATACCCAAGCCCACCTCACTCCACCATGCCTCGCTCAGCCCGAAAAACAAGGCCTGTTTGCTGCGTTCCTGACCGTCATGAATTTTGAATGGAAAAAACACAGAAACAGGAAAGTTGTTGGTGCTTATGACCTCTCACTCACTACCTGTGCCGTCTCCTTATGCCAGCAGTGGCTGTTCCGACTGGCAACAAAGATACGCGGTTGTCAAATTAGCACTACAGGAGAAGGTGCTCCCAGACATGGATTGCGAGATAAAATGAAGGCTCTGTACACATCTTAAATGATAACATAATCTTACTCGTATACCGATATGTTTTTGATGACAAAATTCATAAACATAACATTTTATTACATTCTTATTCATTTTTAACTTTACTTGCATTAGAAAAAATATATTTTGATTTACTTGAAAAAATAGGAATTTCTTTGTATACAAATATTGAAGTCTTCACATGTCACTTTTATTCAATTATGAGTTCAACAAAAAACTTTCTAAGCACGTCAATAAGCCCAAAACTAACTTGATGCATTCACAGAGACCTACTCGATATCGTAATATCAAAGCAGCAAAGAATTTACATCATGTCTAATCTCTACGTTTGCTGCGCGCGTTCTACAGCGTCTACCGATTTTGCGAGTCACAGTATCATTATGTGAATAGTCATCAACTTCCTAGCGAAATGAACTTCCATTAGCCCATTAATGAAGAACTTTCTCTCCCATTCTTGCCGTATCTTTGGACACAGTTGGATTTGTTAGAACAATTTCAATACTGAATTGTGAATTTAGCAAGCCTATACCATTGTTTCGATTTGATTCAATATGATTTATTTTCGACAAAAATACAATGTATGTGAAGTACGGGAGAAAAATTGGAGTTTTAGGGAACTTATATGCATTTGTAAACGAACTACAAATTTGATTTTTTTATTGTATGATTGCTTTCAAAATAGGAAACCACATAACCGGCTCTATACCTTACACAACTAGCACCAGGAGAACTCAACAAAACGTGCTTGCAAATATTGAAGTTACATTTGCCCAGAAGTAAAAACAAGGGTCCATCAGAGTAAATGCTTAAATGATTAAGGAAACTGGGTGAAAAACATAATCGAAATGGCGGTTGTTGACCCACAATCTGAGGTACAACACTTGTTAGAGGCATTTAGTTTTATAGAATTATACAGTACACATGCTAAATGATACATTAAATATCATTATTAAAAACAATATTATTCCTTTGTGATGCTCAGTATCTAATTGCTTAAAGACAGTTATGCAACAGGAAATATTTTACTTGGCACTTACACTAGGGGTCTATTTTAATTATTTTATGTCATCTGGAGTTGTAAAATAACGTTTATGTACGAATTGGTATTAAACGTAGATTTAGTAGACAAGAACTTTGTAGATTTTTACGCCATATACATTTTTTTAATCATCATCAGCTGGAAGGATTAAATTTTTTAGTCTCTTCCGGCTCAGAGAATTTCTCATTCCATCTTCTTAGAGGTGGCTCGTACGCGGAGATGCTACTTGGCGGTCCTCTTGACAACTGACTGCGTCGAGACGTGACAGACATGAAATGAAATGAATTAATGGAGGATAACTCCTGCGCTGATATTAATGGAGGATCACTCCGAAAGCACAAAGCGCTCAACGCCCCCGGGGGCTTAGACGCAACCAAAGATGCCAAGACGCAACCAATTATTTAAAAAATTACTAAAATGTGTAATACATGAAAGACATTTAAAATAGCGACGTTTCGGAATTCACATTTCCATCTTCAGGCTGAGGTTAAGTTGTCAAAAGGAAATAAATTGAAAAATTTAAGCAATTAAAAATTAATTAAATTAAAATAGAAGAATTACATAACATCAATGTACACAAGTCACTCTATGGATTAATGGGACTCTACCGTGTATTTTACAAGAAAATAATTTGTTAATGTTTTTTATGAAAAGTATATTTGCAAATTATTTCCATGTAAAATAAATATCTTAATTCTATGTACTAAAGGAAGTGTATTACAAGTATAAATTACTGTCTAATATAACAAGCAACCAAATAAATTATATATAGAAATAACAGCAGTCGAAATAAAAAAGATATACAGTAGTGAGTAAGAATTGTACTGCTGCGGCCAATATCAGCGTTTTATGACAGAAAATCTCGAAAAAGGGGATGAAGCTTGTTTTGATAAGTAGTAGAAATTTCTTCCCCAAACATTGTGTATTCAGAATACAGGTTTTGTTGGAGGCTGACTGAGGAGGCACGTGAACTGTTGAAAAAGCTCGGATGAGCAGCAGCAAGCCTCTTCCACCATACAATTTGTAACTTTGATAATAGGGTGTTTTAGCGCCACGAATAAGGTGGCGTCGTTATGCACTAGAAGACACGCAACCTAAAACGTTCATAAGAAACGACGTTGAAATGAGTTTTAGCAAACGCAACATTCCTTATAGCTCGCTTATGCTTTAAAACAAAATACGTATTTTAAGCGTATGTCAAAGAAGTTGCATACTATTTCAAAGAGTTGAGCAACTGGTGACGGAAGACCAATCTCTTTCTCTTTTCTGAAGTTCTGACTGTGACTGTGATTTGAAGAAGTTCTGACTGTGCAGAGCACGTGCGAGCAGCGTGCGAACGAATAGGAGCTGAAGCAGTGTGATTGCAAGGCACACCATTACATTATTAACAGGTATATTATTATTATTATTATTATTATTATTATTATTATTATTATTATTTTTCGTTAATCGGCCGACTAGGACCACGCATGCAAGCATCCTGCATTTACCGTGGCTCAGTTTTTATTTATTATCACGGTGGCAGGTGCTTGCGACAATTTTTGGGGGGGGACCAGCATTTTTAGCTGGATCCGATTTTTATCCCCCACGGTTGTTAGCCGTGGGGGTATGGAAGATGAAATGATGATATGATGATAATGGGGGTGAAAGGACAACACATACAGACATACACAAATACATCCATGCCCGAGGCGGGACTCGAACCCGCGATCTTCTGGTCCGAAACCACTCCGGCACTACTGCCTTAGCGATCTCGGCCATCTGATCGGCATTATTATTATTATTATTATTATTATTATTATTATTATTATTATTATTATTATTATTATTATTATTATTATTATTATTATTATTATTATTATTATTATTATTATTATTATTATTATTATTATTATTATTATCATTATTTGAAGTGCTATACATTATACATAATATATTATTACAGGTCTGGTAAAGTGAAATCACGCAAGAAGCTTTAGATTTTCTTGCTTTGTGCGATGACGAAGAAGCATTCGGATATTTTGAAGTGGCTTTGCTGCAAAATATTCAAAATAGCGTGCGTAATATACACAAGGTATGCGATCGTTCGGATTTACGAACGTTAGACCCTCAAGAATGCACCCTCATGTTCAGGTTTGACAAGATCATTTACTGAGAGTAATGGCAGCGTTGAGTGTCCCTTCGGAGATACGAACCATAAACTGACATAGTATACGAGGTAAATTATTAGTGATTAGCTAATTACGTTAACGAATTTCCCTTATACATCGTGTCTGGTACATCTAATTGCAGGTGTAGAAACATTGTGCATCCTCCTTCGCCGATTAGCGTACCCCAAATTTATCTGATGTAAATTATTCCGGCATTCCATCCCCTTACATATCTATCATGTGTAAAAATGTGATGAATGTGATTTTGGAATAGAATGAGGAATTGCTATCGAGAATCCAATCGAATTCTTGGCTTCAAAGAGAGAAATTTGAATATTGCGCACAGGTAAGAATCCTGATAGTTGAACTTTGATACATTAGTTTGTAATATTGTCTCACTGTGCGGTACAACTATGTTCAGGCTATTGCTGCCAAAGGGTGTCCCATTCCTAATTGCTGGGGATTTATAGATGGTACTGCTAGAGCTATTTGCAGACTATCTATTAATCAAGAAAACTACTTCTCTAGTCACAAAAGAAAACATTTCCCGAAGTATCAGTCAGTATTGAGCCCAGATGGCATAATTACCAATTTTCAGCGTCCTTTCCATGGGAGAAGACATAATGCAGGTGAACATAAATGAATTATGAATTTATTAAGGATATTTTATAGGTACTGTAGTGAAATTTTCTTTCATTTAGCAGTGCTGCGGTATTCTGGATTATATGATCAGTTGCTGCAAACTGCAGTGTTCACGGACACGAATTATGTTATATATGGAGAAAGTGGGTACCCAATAAGGCAATTACTATTTCGTCCATTCTAAGGAAGAAACCTTCCTGGGGATCAGCAGTCATTCAATGCTGCTATAAGTGCACTTCGGCGATCTGTAGAATGGGGATTTGCCAAAGTTGTTAATGATGTCCAGAACCCATACACCATACAGTACATTTGTGCAGTTTTGTGAACGCACGAAAAGTGCAATTCACGCCACCGCGGTGGGACCATTCCTACCCTTACGAGCATCTATGGCCAATCCTGTAACATGAAGAAAAACAGAAGGTCAAAAAATGACTTTAGCCTACCCGCGCGCATTACGTGTTTTGAAATACGTGTTTTGAAATACGTTGAAATACGGTTATGCTTCAGTCTCACTTCTCTGTTTCAGATTGCTCTTACTCCAGAAAGTGCTTCGGTCGCCTATACTTTGCCCTTTGGCCGGGTTGGTATGAGGCGATCTCGGAAATGAGAGCGTTCTCCGAGTCAGCTGCTTTTTCAAAGAAATTTTTAACTATAATTTTGATATGATTTTTTAGCAGTGGCATTGATGCTTCGCGATGTAGATTTTCTATACGAGTGTATCTAGGGGCGCAGAGGGCGGCCCTGAGACACTCGTTTTGAACTACTTGCAGTTTGTTTAAGAGATAATTTGCTGCGATTGCCCAACTCGGGCATGCGTAGTCCATTTGCGGCCTAATTATTGCTTTATAAAGCGTGAGGCAGTTTGCCGTTGACAGTTTGCTCCGCTTGTGAAACAAGCTTCGCAATTTGCCTCGGGTCTGCCGCGCTTCCTGTCGCACATTTTTGATGTGCAGATTGAATGTCAATGAGCTGTCTAAAGTAACTCCTAAATATTTGACATTTTTAGTCTAATTAATCGCGTCTCCGCATAGCGCGAGTGGCCTTGGCCGCGTGAATCTCTGTCTCCGTGTGAAGAGTACAGCTGCACTCTTACTCACATTGACTTTGACTCGCCATAGTTTCAGCCACTCCTGGATCTGTAACAAATGTTGATCCAAGTACTTCTGGAGAAGCTCGATACTTTTTGACGTGACTATTACAGCCGTATCGTCTGCGTACAAGGCGAGCTCTGTTTGAGGGTGGGTGGGAATATCACGCACGTAAAGGCTGAAGAGCGTAGGAGCAATCACGCCCCCTTGCGGCACTCCGGCCCGTACGGCGCGGCGAGTGGATTTGGCATTCAGAAGCGTCACTTGAAACGTTCTGTTTGCTAGGTACGAGTGGATCGGGTGTATAAAATATATAGGAAAATTCATGGAATGGAGTTTGTAAAGGAGGCCGACGTGCCAGACCTTATCAAAGGCGCTGGCAACATCGAGGAAAACTCCATCTGTAAATCGGCGCTCATTGAAGTTGCGTCTTATGCGGTCCGTGACTCGCACAAGCTGATGCGTTGTGCTGTGTCCTGCGCGAAAGCCGAACTGTTCCTTATTTAGTAGTGCATTTTCTGTAACAAATTTTAAGATTCTGTTTTGCATTAGTTTTTCACAAAGCTTCCCGACCGTGTTTAATAGAGTAATGGGCCTGTACGACTCGGGCTTTTTCGGATTTTTCCTCTGCTTGTGAAAAGTTAATATATGCGCGTGTTTCCACTGACTCGGAAAATGCTGAAACACAAATATAGCATTAAACAGTGCGACTAAAAGCACTATGGCTTGCTGCGGTAGCTGTTTCAGGACGTCGTTAGTGATGCCGTCGGGGCCAGGAGCTTTTCTAGTCTTCAGCTCCGAGATGGCCGCTTACTTCAGTCTCTGTAGCGAAACTCGGCTCGTCGGCTGGCGCGTGCAAGGCCGCCATTACCGTTTGTTGTACTTCGACAACGTGCGGTATCGGCGGCGCCTCCTGGACCGGCTGAAACTGAGATTCTAAGACATTAGCTAGGAGTTCCGCTTTCTCTTCATTGGATTCTGCAAGCTCTCCTGTGCTGGTCTGAAGCGGCGGCACCGTTATTGGCTTCCTGGAAAGCATGCGGGAGACTCGCCACAGTGAATTGTCCTCAGGTTTGAGACCTGACAACAATTTGGCCCATTTCTGATTGTGGTATTCAGCCAACCCACCCACTGGCTCTGTGCACTCCCTTATATACTCGAGGCTCACGTGACCTACTACGTCACGCCGCCCCCGCTGCATTCTATTGCTGGCCATTGAGGGTTTGGGTCTCTGTTTCTTAAGGGCCGCTTCCCACGGCGCGGCCGCCGCGCGCTTCGTTCAAGGAGCATAGCTCTTCCGACGCAGCCACCGCCGGAGCCACCGCCTGAGTCACGGCCGCACCGCCGCCCGCCGTGGAAGGGGGTGGGGTCTGGAGGGGTAGGTTTCGCCGGCCCTCGGGCGACGACGAACAAAGGGACCGGAGCAGGTAGAACGTTGCGGCCGCGGCGCAGTGGGAACGCGCCCATTTAAAGCTGTGTTCTGCTAGCGGTGGCGCGTGGCCCCTCCTCCGCGTCTGGTGGCTGGAGTTCGGCGTCGGCTGCCGCAGCAGCCGCCACCCGCTGCACGTGGGAAGGTTCCATTCAAACCAATGCTCTGCTACGCGGCCCGCTGCTGCGTGGCGCGCCGCGTCCGCGCCGTGGGAAGGGGCCCTAAGACCGGAAGACCCCAAAGCCTCGTGTCTTCCTTTTCCGCGTTCTTGCTTTAAGGAAAAATCCTTCTCTCCCTCTTGTGGCGAGGAGTTTCCTCTTCCCCTAATCTCTTCTAATCCCTTACCAAGCGTCCCCAAATAGATGCCACGAGGCACGCTGGCTAATACGTTACACATGGCACTCATTTATTCCTAATGCCTGTCTTCATTCTAGCAGTTCAATTTCAAGTTTAGCTTATATTTTTAATTTTCTCTCCCGTTCCTGTTTTTCAAACGCGAACTTTTCTCTTTCAAAAGCCAACTTTTCTTCTTCGAGTTTTATTTTCTTTTTTCTAAATGAATTCTGGCGTTTTCCCTGTTTTCCATTAACCGCAGAGAATTAGTTACTTTCCTCCTCCTAGTAAACCTGAATTTCGGAGTTACAACTGCAGCGTTCTGCACCTCTGTTTCATTTACATTTTCTTTTTGTATCAGTACTTCAGGTTCTGCATGTACAGTTTCCTCAATTTGTGAAGGACTTAATGTAACTTCAACAGGTATATGGGGCACATCATTCGCAATACTTTCTGCTTCTCCACCTTCAAATTGAACTTCGCGCAACAAGTTGACCGCCTCTTCTCGTGCTTCCTCACCTAGTCGCCTTTCCCTTTCCATATTTCTTAGAGGGGCTGTTCCAGTTTCTGGGAAACCGGTCATCATGTCATTTAATTCTTGGAGCAGTATCATCATCTCAGTCAAAGGTGGCACCACACCTGACCTGTCACACAGAAAATATTTTGTTGTAATTAAATAAAATTCACCATTAAAAATTGTTCAACTCAATGATCTATATATACAAAATGAGTTTGCTTATCTTCGTCGATTTCCTCTCCCTGCAGTGTTCTATTTTTTCAGCATCCCCATCAGATTACTTTTTCCAGCCCTTCTGCTGAATGCTTTGTTTGTACCCCTTCCAACAATTTCTGCAAATGTATTCCATTGATCAGGATGTTGGAAGGGGTTAATAGTCACAGCTTCACGCAACAGGATTAACTCTTCTGCATTACTAAACCTCAATCGCTCGTTACTAGCAGCCATTTTATCTGTTTCGTTGGTAGGCTAACGACGACCTCAGCGCGTGCACTATGTGTTGATAAATAGTGTCGTTCCTTACGCGTAGAGTAAGACGTTACAGCTGTAAGGTCCGTCACGTGACTTGTAGTGCATAACGACGCCACCTTACGCGCGGCGCTAAAACTCCCTAATAACTTGGGGGACCACAGTGTTTAATGCGACAGGGACGCCTTCCCTGTAAATGTTTATATCTACAGAAGGAGTCACTATTACCTTGGGGGAATTCAGTAGGCGTGAAGCGATTAAAGAAAAATATAATTAACACTGAGAAAACTATAAAATTAATTACAATAATGATTGCACTAATATTAAAGAACATGAGTGAACACAATAGCAGTAGGCATTCACAGTGGGAATCTATGTTGATTGCACATAGTGTTGTATCCAGGAAAAAACACAATGTAACAACATTAACAAGTTTTATTCAACTCACAGGCAGATTTCTTACAAACAGTGATAGTCCCTTTCAACCAGAAGAATGTCCAGGAACGAAGCCAAAGTAACCCTATTCGAAGAGATGTACCAATAGTATGGCAGTCGACAGATAATCGAAGAGAGTCTCCAAACACAATGCCAGGTTGATACCGGTATCCAATCTTCAACAGCTCTCGTCCACACTCCGAACTTCTCTCACACACTGCCTGCTGCTCCAGTGCGGTGCCCGGCTTTAGGGCCCCTTCCCACGTCGCGACGGCGGTGCTTCCGAGCGCAGCTCGTAGCAGAGCATTAGGGCCCCTTCCCACGTGAAGCGGGTGGCGCGCCACGCAGCAGCGGGCCGCGTAGCAGAGCATTGGTTTGAATGGAGGCCTTCCCACGTGCAGCGGGTGGCGGCTGCTGCGGCAGCAGACGCCGAACTCCGGCCACCAGAAGCGCAGGAGTGGCCGCGCGCCACCGCTAGCAGAACACAGCTTTAAATGGGAGCCTTCTCACTGTGCCGCCGGTCGCGGCGTTCTACCTGCTCGGGTCCCTTTGTTCGTCGTCGCCGGAGGGTCGGCGAAACCTACCCCTCCAGACCCCACCCCCTTCCACGGCGGGCGGCGGTGCGGCCGTGACTCCGGCGGTGGCTCCGGCGGTGGCTGCGTCGGAAGAGCTATGCTCCTTGAACGAAGCGCGCGGCGGCCGCGCCGTGTGAAGCGGGCCTTAGTTTGAATAGAGGCATTCCCACGTGCAGCGGGTGGCCGCTGAGCAGCTCACGGAGGGACCCGCCCCTCCCACTCAACCAAATGACCTGGCCGCACCGGCGACCGGCTCGCCCTCGGCACGCTCGCCTCCGGGAAAGCGGCCGCGCACCGAGGACTTAGCGCCCCCTTCCAGTGCCGACATGCCGCCAGACACCGGCGGTGTCTCAGAAAACGGCCACAACCTCTCTGAAACCCCTCTCCTCCGAGGGAAAAAGAGGGGAAAGAAGAAGAAGAAGATGAGCCTCGCCGCCCAGGAAGCTGCCGCCCGCAACGCTTCAACCACCGCCGCGGCAGAGGTGGCAGACGGGAGCTTCGGCAGGGGAGGTAAGATGCCAACGGACTCCGAAGCACGTCGGTTTCCCACTCCTCTCCCAGATAAAATTCCTCCACTCGGCGAGCAATCGGCCGCCTGGCAGTCCGACTCCGTGCGCCAGTGCGGCCAGCCCCGCAAAGTGAATGGAGAGGCGGGCGCCTCCGCGCAGGGCCCGACCACGGAACCTGAACCGGCGGTCGCCTCACGACCGCCGAGACGACCCTACCGCTTCCGACTGCAAATACACGCAGATGCAGTCAAAAAGCACGCGAAAGCGATAGGAGACGCCACTGGTAAGTTGGCCACAATCGGTCGTGTAACTACCAGAAATGGCCGAGTTGGCTACCAGGTGTCAACCTGCTCCCCAATCGCTTATCGTGAAGCCGAAACCTACGCGAAGCTTCACAATATATACTTATTTGGTCACCCACCCCCACCTCCCCAGAGTGAGCGTACACATCGCGTGTACATTAAACAGGTTCCGCGCGGCATCACTGCTGACGAGGTGCGCGAGGAGCTTGAAGGCGCAGGCCTCCACCCGTTGGGCGTTCATCAACATGTTCGCCGCGAACTCTCCGAAACCGCCGGAACTTCGGAGAGCAGTGATGCCGCAGGTGGTGACGCCACCGAAACTCGCATCGTGCGCACGGGGACTTTTCGCGTCACCCTTCGCGCGGGCGAGTCGCGCAAAGCTTTCGGCATCAGGGCCATTGCCTCCTGCGACGTAAAAGTCGTCCGGGAGCAGTGGAAGCGCCCCCGCTTCTGCGAGAGATGCTGCAGATGGGGACATACTCGCAAAAACTGCGAATACCCCATTAGATGCAAGATCTGCACGGGAGAGGGCCACCCGGCAGACAAGCCTGGCACGAAGGACTGCCCCATACGCGGTACCTTGGCACGCCCGAAATGCTGCAATTGCGGCGGGCAGCATACGGCATCATATACAAAATGCGAAAGATGCACGCCGTTGCAGCGCCCATCGAGCATCGATAGGGAATCTGTCGAGAGGCCCACAAGCCTCGACGCCCCTTCGGGCGAGGCTCCTCGGCAGAGAGTACGCGGCGAGGCGACCTGGTCAGAGGTAGCGGGCCCAGCCCCCCCTCAGGCCCCCGCTGCGCCGCACAATAACGCGGCGCAAGAGACGCGGTCACGCGCTCTCGCGACTCAATTGGGTGTTCTCTCCGAAGACCAGATTCGGGGAATGATCCACCTACTGACCTTGCTTCTGCCCAACAATGGCGCAGAATAATCTAAATCCTCCGTCTCATTGCGAAGCACCGCTGCGAACATGCACCTGGAATGTTCAAAGTGCGTGCGAAAAGACCCAGTTGATACAGAACTTTGCTACCGAGCGACAGCTCGACATACTGGCGCTGCAGGAAACGTGGTTTCGTGAGCATCACACTGCCCGTATTCACGGATACGCAGTGTATCGCCGAGACCGCGAGGTCAAACGGGGGGGCGGTGTTGCGCTCCTGGTCCGACGCGACATCCCCCAGCTCGAAGTAACGACCCCACCTGACGCCTTGCGTTCTCTAGAGGCAGTTGTGGTGCGAGTTTGGACGGTTGGCGGCCGACTGACAATCGCGTCCGTCTACTGCCCAAATCAGCAACTAGACACTGCCTGTATCGACGCGATACTCGCGTTAGATACTAAAGTTCTCATTCTAGGGGATTTTAATGCAAGGAACAGACAGTGGGGCTGCCTCGGTGTAAACCGAAACGGCACCCGTTTAGCCAACTACATAGCGACGAGACGTGGCGTATACGTATGCGCCCCGAAAGAACCCACGATATACCCGTCGACTGGAAATCCGGGAATTATCGACCTTGCGATCGCGAAAGGAATTGACTGCGGAGCCCCGCTTTCGATCTCCTATCTGGTTTCCGATCACAGGCCGGTAACATTCGTGGTTTCGTCTTTCGCCGCAGCACGCCGAAACAAATTCAAAATATCACACAACACCAACTGGGCCGGTTTCACAGCTCATATAAGCACCGTGCTTGAGCGAAAACCGCTAAATTCACGGGACGAAATCGATAGCGCGGTGACTCACATCACTTCCGCGATTCGAACGTCCTACAAATCAAATACTAAAATTACTCGCGAACCGGAGTCACGTCCTGAGCTTACAGATGAGCAGAGAAGGACGCTGCGGGAGCTGCGCAGATATTCTAAGCTACACAGCCGCTACGGCGATCCCGCGGACGGAGCGCGGGCGCGAGCTCTCAGCAGAGAATTCCGTAAATCTCTACAAGACGAGAGAACCGCAAAATGGTCGCGCACGATCGAAGATTGCAATCTTCGTGAAAGAAACCTTTGGGGATTATCTAAGGCGCTGGGCCGCAAGGCGGGAGTAAACCGCCCGCTCCGCACCACTCCGACACCACAGCGGCCGGTCACACCGCTATGCAGCCGGAATACGTGTGGGAGGACGCCGCGAAAAGCGAACTCTTCGCGGAGAGGCTTGAACGACAGTTCCGCCCATTCGAGTCCGGCGATTTCGGGGACCAGAGCACTGTTGCACGCTCACGCGACTACCTGACCGCTACGCCGAGCACCTCGGCGCGACGTGTGACGGGAAGGGAGCTCCGCGAGGCGCTGCGACAACTCAATACGCGCAAGGCATGCGGGCCGGACGGCATAACAGCCGCCCAGCTCCGCGCGCTCGGCGCCGACGGGGTGGAGTTCCTGCGGGAGCTCCTAAATGCGTGCCTAGCGCTAGGATACTACCCCAGAGCGTGGAAAATCGCGACAGTATCCATGATACCAAAGCCTAACAAGGACCAACTCTTGGCGAGCGGTTACAGACCAATTAGTCTCCTCTCGCTTCTTGCGAAAGCTTTCGAGCGCCTGATCCTGGAGCGCTTGCAACAAGAAATACGGCGTCTTAAGCTTCTTAGAGATGAGCAATTCGGATTTCGAATTGGTCTAAGTTCCGCGCAACAACTGACGCGGCTAAGTACCGAGATCGGTCTCTCTCTCGAAAGACGGCAGAACTTGCCAGTGGTTTTTCTAGACATGCGGTCGGCATTCGATTCTGTATGGCACGAGGGGGCTCTCGCGTGTCTTGCGGACATTGGAATCAGCGACTGCTACGTCAGACTAATCGCCAGCTTCTTGACAGATAGACGATTCAAGGTTCGCGTCAATGGCGTACATTCGTCCCCAAGGCGAGCCGCAGCCGGCGTGCCTCAGGGAAGTGTGCTCTCACCGACAATATTCGGCCTGTACGTCAACGACGCGCCGCTTCCGGTTGAAAAAAATACAGGCATTCAACATTGCGGGCTCCTAATGTTCGCGGATGATTTCGCTTACTATGCGAAATCGGCGGACAAAAGGAAATCGGTGAGATATCTGAATGATTGTCTCGCCGAGCTTCCCAAATGGCTAAGCCATAAAAAGCTTGCCCTCAACCCTGACAAGTGCGTAGCCGTCAACTTCACTCGACAGAGGGCCGACCCCGATGAAGTCGTGAGCTGTTAGGCACGCATCTACCGTGGCAAAAGACGGCGAAGTACCTTGGTGTGAAGCTTGACAGCGGCCTCCGCTGGCACGCCCACGCCAAGTACGTTAGCCAAAAAATAACTGCCCGAACCACCCTCCTACGCCCACTTCTCCGAGCCCCCGAACTTCATCCTGCCCTCAAACGCCGCCTATTCACCGCCTGCGTGCGGTCCATTTGGACGTATGCCTGCGAGGTATTCGCGGCGGCACCTCCCTCCACCCTCCGCCCGATTCGCACGGCGGAGAACCGCGCTGCGCGTCTCGCGGCGTACCCCCACCTCCCTCCTCCCATTCCCAATATATACCCTAGAAACACCGACGTGTTCGGAGTTCTGGGTATAAAAAACCAATTCTTGCCGGAGCTCCAAAGGCGGTCAGTGACGGCGCTTAAAAGGGCTCTGGGTCCGAAGGCGCCGCGCATCCTGCGTGACACCGGCCGTGAGGCGAACAGTGACGCGCATCGGTCCCACCTCCGGAAAGGTCCGAAGCGCGTCGCCTTCTCCTTCCGCGCGCTGCCCCACGACACGCTTGCTGCCTTGTGCGAGCGAGCGGAGGCAGCCGAGCGTGAGGGGGAGGACTTGCCATCGGCCGAGGGGCGCGCGGGGAACGCGACGCCGCGCCCCACCTGCCACGCCTCCCAATGGGCCCGAGCGCCACGGACACTTTGAGCCAAGTCAGTGCCGTGGCGAACAGTGCGTAGTGCAGTGCGTAGTGTAGTGAAGTGCGAATGAATGGGAAGGATGAATGGTTATGTATATATTGAAACACGTATGAATGATGTGTGAATGTAGAGAAAAAGAAGAAAAATATCTCGTCCGTAAAATAACAAGCTCTGTAGTATTATAGTATTGACAAAACCGATCTTAGTATAAGTTAGTAATGCCAAAGTGCATGTAAGTTAACTTAAGGACTAGTATGTAAAACGTAGCTGTAAGAAAAAGCTCCTCCTCTACCTGCTTAAGCCGCAAGGCAGCAGGTTAATGTAAAAATTTCAAGTAAATAAATTCCCCTTCACCACAGGGTTACTGTGGAGGGGCCAAAGAAAGGGGGTGGCCGCTGCTGCGGCAACCCACGCCGAACTCCAGCTACGCGAAGCGGAGGAGGGCATACGCTACTAGCCTAACATTATCTACTAATTATATACTAATTTTCTACCACAATTAAAAATTTTGTACTCAACTATAAACAATTAAAAACCGGGTGCCAATGAAGCACTTTTCACTCATATTTTCTGATTTTTTAAAACATATTTAGAGTGAAAGTTTAAAGTTGAAATTAATAATGCAGATTAACATCATAGTGAACTTTTACATGTAATAATTTCAAAATTTTATCTAGTCCCGCAACTGAGATATTACAGTCTAAAAACACGAAAAATTGCGAGCGGCTCTAAACAAAAGTGTCCGCCACTGCATCCCCATTTGCAGAAATTTCAATTTAACTAGACTATATTCTTCTAACATGTATGTACTAATACTACAACAAAATAAATAATTTCGTACTCAACTATAAACAACTAAAAAACCGGTGCCAATAAAGCACTTTTCTCGTGAATTTCACGAGTTTTTAAAACACATTTTTAGTCAAATTTCAAAGTTGAAATTCACAACGCAGTTTAACAATATAGTGAACTTTTACATATAACAATTTCAAAATTCTTCTAGTCCCGCAACTGAGATATTTCAGTCTAAAAACACGAAAAATTGCGAGCGGCTCTAAACAAAAGTGTCCGCCACTTTCGCAGAAATTCCAATTTAACTAGTCTATATTCTTCTAACATGTATGTACTAATACTACATCAAAATAAATAATTTCGTACTCAACTATAAACAACTGAAAAACCGGTGCCAATAAAGCACTTTTCTCGTGAATTTCACGAGTTTTTAAAACACATTTTTAGTCAAATTTCAAAGTTGAAATTCTGAACTCAGTTTAACAATATAGTGAACTTTTACATATAACAATTTCAAAATTTTATCTAGTCCCGCAACTGAGATATTACAGTCTAAAAACACGAAAAATTGCGAGCGGCTCTAAACAAAAGTGTCCGCCACTGCATTCCCCTTCGCAGAAATTCCAATTTAACTAGTCTATATTCTTCTAACATATATGCACTAATACTGCAACAAAATAAATAATTTCGTGCTCAACTATATACAATTAAAAAACGGGTGCAATTCAATCACTTTATGCGTTAATTTCTGATTTTTTAAAACTCCTTTTTAGTCAAAATTCAATTTTGAAATTTAGACTGCACTTTGGGACTATGGTTGTGTTTTAGGTATAATAATTTAATATTTTTTCATTTAAATAAAAAATTGCAATTTTTCATTTTATAATGAGTGAAATCTCAAATAGATATGCTATGAACACCTGTTATTTAACCTAAAGATCTGCAATGTCATATGTTTATGGTTAACAAAAAGTATGGATGCAACTTTATTTGTTCTTCGGCAATTACTCTAATATAATAGAAAATTCTCCCTTCACTTTCAATACATTTTGCCTCAAATATTTTATGTATAAAAACTATCAAGGTCGACAATTATTCCTTTGATTTATAGGACTGAGGTAACCATATCCAGTGCTGTTTTGTTTAAAAATCTACGTCAACTATAATGTAAATTTTAAAGCAAAGTATTAGTAAAGCAGAGTATTAATAGCGGGCTCCTGGCAACCCAGTCGCTGCTACGATCAGCCCGGCTTCTTCCTATGCTAAAGATAAATTATAATATTCTGATTGCTATTCAGGAAAAGTGTGTCATTGTTCCTTCAAAAACGATTTTCCTTTTCCCAGGTACACAAATGGAACAACAAGTAAAAGCATGTAGTATTAGTAGGCATCTTCCTGCAATTCAGTCACTGAAATTATCGGTCGGGCTACTTCCTATAAAGAAAAAGAAATGATATTGTTAATACTATTTTTTGTGTGTTCTCGTTGCCAATGATATATTTTCTTTTGACAAGGCACAAAAATGGAATTACAAACCAAAGCGTGATTTAATAGGCGGCTCTTTGCAATGCAGTCGATTCAAGGATCTGTCGAGCTACTTCCAATGAAGGAAAAATTATGATATTGTGAATACTAGTCGTTAAAAATGTGTTTTTGATTGCTTAAAAAAGGAATTTCATTTGTCCAGGCACAGAAATAAATTTACAAGCCGAAGCGTGTGTACGTATGTGTTTGTACTCATGGCGGACGCTACAATGGTAGTTCAGGCCGATTTGTGAGCTGACGGAAAAATATTATATTGTCAATAATATATTGGGAAAGTGTTCCTGATATTCGTACACACTTGGTTTGGCCTTGCCCGGTGTGTTTTTAGGTGTTCCCTGTTTTGCAAGTGCAGGAGTGACGTTTGGGTACCTGCTTCGCTACAGTAAGGATTTTGATACTATTGTTAATATTAGGTAAATATGAGCCATTTATTGTTCACATCCAAATTTTGTATGCACATCCATTTCTGTAGGGGCCGAAATGGATGTGCATAGAAAATTTGTGCATTTCGGTCCCTACAGAAATGGATGTACAAAATGAAAGCTTTTTTGCTACGATGTATAGGGGCTGATCATTTGTATTTGTGTGCAACTTCAATTACTACTTCCCCATACCATATACGATTCATTATTATTAATTATTTTTTGTATTAACCTGTCCTTCACGATAATACAATTTTATTACATGGAAATTACTGTTCTACTAAAATTGTATCTAAGCCAGTCACTCAGGCAGTTTGAAGTGATTGCATGAAGTCAATACTGTCTCTCCATTATATGTAGAGTTGTTTAAATGCGTCTACAGGACTTCATATTTTTTAAGTACTGTTCAAGCTATACTCTTGTATCCAACAGAATAATTAATAAATGAGTTTTGTAAGTATTTTCAAGTTTATTACGTCTGCAGTTCGATTTATTATTTTCTTTTGAACTCCAGGCAATTTTATAATCCTACGATGATACGATTCTTAAGATGTGTGTCAAGCTGGCAGAACCCATACAAGCACAATCACATCAAACCAATTGGAGAATTTAGTGCCAACTTTTCCTCCAAAATTAAATTTCGTTTAGCTCACCTAATATGCTCATTATTTTCATGAAAAATTGTTGGTTATCACTATGCTTATGGCATGCGTGCAATTAAAACTTTACCGTGTAATAAAAAATCCAGAACAGCCAGTGAGAACTCAGAGACCTTTTTGAAATCGTATCCAATATTTTTAATTTCATTATGTTCTTCCCACTTTTTATTATACGTGCTAGTATGACTGGCATGGTAGAAAAACCCTCATGCCGCTATGATAACTTTTCTCAATAGAAGACATAAACTGTAACAGTGATAAATGTAATTTTGGGAAAATAAATTAGTACGTGCGTACTAAGTTCTCCAATTGTACTGTAGTTACAAGTAGTACTGACATAATGCTCAGACGGTATAGAAGGAGGGACAGGCGGATTGCTGTTTGCTACTTGTAGCCTAGATGAAATTTGCAACTCGCGTGATTTACATATTCCATTATTCACTTAAAAGACACCCAGCCGACACGAGTAGGCGGTACCGTCCACACGGCTCCGTCTGATGAGAGGAAGATCCTGTCAGCTCACAAATATTTATGATCTGTTTTTCTCCAATCTGGGCGGCTAGTGGCCTGGGGACGAGATCGTAGGCGGGCGGCTCTTTTATGACACTACCTGGAACGTTCTCCCAAGCCCTCTCAAACAATATTGTTTCAATGAATTTGGAGAGTTTAAACCACTATTGTTAACTTTCTGATCCTCTTAAAGTACTGTAAATAAAGAATACAGTAAATCGTAAGCAATCGTAACGTCTGTTCAATGAAAATAGTTTCATAATTAGTTCTTTCCTTGAGCAGTTCTGAAATAACTACAAATGACAGTATCGCTACGACTTCAGACGGCGCGGCGGGGAGAAGAACAAATAAGGGCGAACAAAATGTCCGTAAAGTTAGCATACCCACTTATCACAAAATTGAAAAACAGTACCCCAGAATTTTGTTCTAATTAGGGACTAATTTATACCCAAATTTAAACATGTTCTACCGATGCACAACATCATAATATTCAACACTAAAGGTGGGTACTCTAACTTAATGTTAAGTTAGCATACCCACACAAGAAAAATGCATGAAACGAAAATCTATATACACCAAAATCGTGTTCTAATGAAGAACTATTTGATACCGAAATTTAAACATTTTGAACCGATGTAGAACATCTAAACATAATTTTTAACTTACATTCGCTAGAAAGCCCTTTGACGCGTCGTTTATTTTCGTGAGGGATACATACGCTGCACCTCTTCGACTTTTGGGGCAAAGGTGGCAGAGTTTAATTACCAATTTATTGCCTAACTGACTGTATGGAAGAAATGTATGGCCCTCTGGCTGGGAATCTAAAATTAATTTGCAAATATTATTGCAATTTCTGTTAAAGTTTTTTGCATAAAGTTTTGCTGATTGTTAAAGACAGCGCCAACAATTTTGTTTAAATTTTGATCTCCGATATAGTATGTAATAATTAAGAGAATGGTGCAATCTGCAATAAAGTATATAATGCTTAAGAGAATGTTGTACATCTCACGTTATTTGAAAATGCTAATTTGTATGAATTTTTTAATGAAATGTGTTTATCAAAAATAAAGCTTTAATTAATATCATGTCCTATTTTATGAAAATATGAGTATGTTTTGAAAAAAAATTGCTTCAAACATAGGCAGCGTTTTTTTTCTATAAACAATTGTTTCTTAAAAACTGCCCAAAATGTTTTGATTCAATTTGGACCTAGGTAGCATAAAAACGCTTAAGAAAATATCATGTTCGTTGTCACAAGTCACATGTTCGTTGAAATGTCTTAGTTTTCAATAACCGGCTCCAATTTTTTTCTTTAATTTTTCGTAGGGAGAGTGCTAAATGTACTGTACCAGACGACATAAACGTCATATTGGTCTATTCTTTTGTTTTTTGAAAAATTAGCATGGCAGCTGGCAAGATTATGTGGTAAGTCCGAGTAGCTAGCCGAGAGCAAAGGAAATATAAAACTAATACGGGAAAGTCTGTGCCATTCGTTGGCAACTCTAGTTAATTTCTCGTTACCACTTACGCAGTAGAGAGTATGTTATGCTATGCGAAAAAACGTCGAACTTCCGGCAGAAATCCCTTATTACAGGACCCTGGTAACAAAAAATTTGAAAAATCCAGTTGAGAAATGTAGGGGGGGAAATCATCTTAACACGTAGTGTAGCCAAAATCCATGTTTGTGGGTCCTTGATAGCAAAAACTCGATTGACGGCAAATCGCATGTCTGCCCGTCTGTCTGTGAACAACGCTAGCGGTTTAACCCTTCAACCGATTTTCTCCAAAATTCATATTCCCCAATCTATGTAGTTTGTGTCTCGGAGTCTTAAATTTAAAAGTGGTAGTTTGATTTCGGGAAGTAACTTAGCCCTTGGGGTATTTTCAAAATTTTCCAAAAAATGGCTCCATTGTTGTTTTTACAATTTCTCGCTGCTGTCATTCTGTGTTGAACGATTTTCCAATGCGAAGGCAGCCCGCGCGCCAAATGCCACCCATGCAGTTCACAAAAAGATTTGGGGGCGTTGTGTTGTAAAACCCAGACTCGCCCCTTGCCCCCCTTTGTCCCGCCCGCCGTGCCGAGCCTGCCGGCCCGCCAGTCGTCGCTGCCGCCGCCCCCGCCGCAACCACAGGCGGGCCGCCTCCGTCCCAGAAGGAGCCCAGGGTCCCAGGATGTCGCGGACAGGGTGGCCCACCTCCAGGTCGCTGACCGCACCCCCACACGCAGCGGAGAGCCGCCCTGGTCCCCGGCAGCCAACGCGGGCGGCCCCCACCCCTCGTAACAAAAGCGGCGAGATCACAGAAGGTGGCAAACCGTCCCTGTCAACAACCGCCGACGGACGCGCCAACTCACGCTCACATTCGGTCAGTTGTGCCCTCAAGAGGAGTTTATCAAAAACGCCTTATTTAAGACATAAAAAAGTTGAAAAAATGGCCAAATTTGACGCGCCGTAGATTCTAAACGATTAGATGCAGCCGTGAGATTTGCACACGAAATTATAAGTACAATATTCTTTGATTTGAACATGATACGAAATCTCTAAGTACTATGGAACATGTTCAATATCAAAAAGTTTACATTAAATATTTCATGCAAATCACCTTCGTTTCGAACGATTTCGAGAATTCCGGAAAAACTGAGCATCTGATGGGAAAATTATTATCACCAGTGTATTCTCCATTATATTTCGTGCTAGGACTCTGCTTTCTGGAAAAATCTGGCGCATGTTGAAATTCGCAAAATTTGACAGGTCACGGGTCGTTAAATCTTTACATCTTTCTAGACAAAAATAACTGCCCATATCTCAAAAACTATGCACAATATTTCAACTTTTGTGCTTTAAATTCGTTCAAAATTTCATAGTGTTTCAGAAAATGCCGTTATTTCCCACATTCGGACGTAAAATATACCCTCTAGAGGAGTTTATAAAATAAAACGTCGTTTGAAGAGATATTAAAAATGTTGAATATTATATATTGAATTTGAAATGTTGAATTATATTTAGATGTTCTGCATCGTTTCAAAATGTTTAAATTTCGGTATCAAATAGTTCTTAATTAGAACACGATTTTGGTGTATATAGATTTTTGCTTCATGCATTTTTCTTGTGTGGGTATGCTAACTTAACATTAAATTAGCGTACCCACTTTTAGTGTTGAATATTATAATGTTGTGCATCGGTAGAAAATTTTTTAATTTGGGTATAAATTAGTCCTTAATTAGAACAAAATTCTGGAATACTGTTTTTCAATTTTGTGATAAGTGGGTATGCTAACTTTACGGACATGCGAACAAACTGTCGATAGAGTTTGCTTCCCTTTTTACTTTCCCGTATACATACGTATATACGGAGTAATATACGTAGTATAGGAGTAGCTATGTAATACGGCGCGATAAAAAGGTGGACTTTCGACAGATAAAAAATTCATTGCCGGGCTATAATAACGAAAAAATGGATAAATCCAGTTTCTAAATTAAGAAACAAATTCTCTAATATGTGGTGTAGCCAGAATCAAAACGGGTTCTTGATATCGAAAAACCAATTGACGGCACAACGACCGTCTGTCCCTCCCACAGTCTGTCCTCCTGTGAACATCACTATCGGCTAAACTATACGTAGGGTTTTTTCCAAATTGAAGAAAACCCTCTCCACCTGGCTCGATTCGAAAATTTGAGATTTTGAAAAATATTCTTTAAAATTTGGGGGTACATTACATAAAGCCTTTTCATAATTTTCTCAAAAACAGATCCATTTTCGCCTTTACATTTCTAGTAAGCATAGAGTAAAATACTCTTATAAAGGTGGCATAGGTAAAATTTTCACGGTTAATTCTGAACTTTCGTAAATTGCAAAACTTTGAATTCTTTTCGGCGTCTTCCTACGACTACAAAATTGAAGATAGAGGTTTATCTTTCAAATAAAATTTGTTTTCCACAACGAGTTCTTTCATTAAGGTCTTGTAATTTTTTTAAAACACTTTTTAGTAGTTTTCGCGCAGTATTGCAGACAATATAATATTTTTCCTTCAGCTCATAAATCGGCCTGAACTATCATTGTAGCGTCCGCCATGAGTACAAACACATACGTATACACGTTTCGGCTTGTAAATCTATTTCTGTGCCAGGACAAATGAAATTCCTTTTTTAAGCAATCAAAAACACATTTTTAACGACTAGTATTCACAATATCATAATTCTTCTTTCATAGGAAGTAGCTCGACAGATCCTTGCATCAACTGTATTGCAAAGAGCCGCCTATTAAATCACGCTTTGGCTTGTAAATCCATTTCTGTGCCTTGTCAAAAGAAAATATATCATTGGCAACGAGAACACACTTACAAAAAAATAGTATTAAAAATATCATTTCTTTTTCTTTATAGGAAGTAGCCCGACCGATAATTGCAGTGACTGAATTGCAGAAAGAAGCCTACTAATACTACATGCTTTTACTTGTTATTCCATTTGTGTACCTGGGAAAAGGAAAATCGTTTTTGAAGGAACAATGACACACTTTTCCTGAATAGCAATCAGAATATTATAATTTATCTTTAGCATAGGAAGAAGCCGGGCTGATCGTAGCAGCGACTGGGTTGCCAGGAGCCCGCTATTAATACTCTGCTTTACTAATACTTTGCTTTAAAATTGACATTATAGTTGACGTAGATTTTTAAACAAAACAGCACTGGATATGGTTACCTCAGTCCTATAAATCAAAGGAATAATTGTCGACCTTGATAGTTTTTATACATAAAATATTTGAGGCAAAATGTATTGAAAGTGAAGGGAGAATTTTCTATTATATTAGAGTAATTGCCGAAGAACAAATAAAGTTGCATCCATACTTTTTGTTAACCATAAACATATGACATTGTAGATCTTTAGGTTAAATAACAGGTGTTCATAGCATATCTATTTGAGATTTCACTCATTATAAAATGAAAAATTGCAATTTTTTATTTAAATGAAAAAATATTAAATTATTATACCTAAAACACAACCATAGTCCCAAAGTGCAGTCTAAATTTCAAAATTGAATTTTGACTAAAAAGGAGTTTTAAAAAATCAGAAATTAACGCATAAAGTGATTGAATTGCACCCGTTTTTTAATTGTATATAGTTGAGCACGAAATTATTTATTTTGTTGCAGTATTAGTGCATATATGTTAGAAGAATATAGACTAGTTAAATTGGAATTTCTGCGAAGGGGAATGCAGTGGCGGACACTTTTGTTTAGAGCCGCTCGCAATTTTTCGTGTTTTTAGACTGTAATATCTCAGTTGCGGGACTAGAAGAATTTTGAAATTGTTATATGTAAAAGTTCACTATATTGTTAAACTGCGTTGTGAATTTCAACTTTGAAATTCGACTTAAAATGTGTTTTAAAAACTCGTGAAATTCACGAGAAAAGTGCTTTATTGGCACCGGATTTTCAGTTGTTTATAGTTGAGTACGAAATTATTTTTTTGGATGTAGTATTAGTACATACATGTTAGAAGAATATAGACTAGTTAAATTGGAATTTCTGCGAAGGGGGATGCAGTGGCGGACACTTTTGTTTAGAGCCGCTCGCAATTTTTCGTGTTTTTAGACTGTAATATCTCAGTTGCGGGACTAGATAAAATTTTGAAATTATTACATGTAAAAGTTCACTATGATTTTAATCTGCGTTATTAATTTTAAACTTTAAACTTTCACTCTAAATATGTTTTAAAAAATCAGAAAATATGAGTGAAAAGTGCTTCATTGGCACCCGGTTTTTAATTGTTTATAGTTGAGTACAAAATTTTTAATTGTGGTAGAAAATTAGTACATAATTAGTAGATAATGTTAGGCTAGTTGATTTTGAATTTATGAGAAGTGGAGGTGCTAACTTAACGTCAAGTTAGCACCCCCACTTTTGGATGTGTTTTTTTTATTGTTTATAGTCAAGTACAAAATTTTTAATTGTGGTAGAAAATTAGTACATAATTAGTACAAAATTATAGGCTAGTTAATTTTGAATTTCGAACAAGTGGGGGTTGCAGCTTGACGGAGGTCGATCCCCGCATAGCCTCGCTGCTGGGCTGCTGCTCCGCCCGCTGGCCGCTCGTTCCCCATTGGCCAGCGCCTTTGCTGGACCGCCGCCCCGACAAACTTCGGGGAAGCTGTTTCGCGCAGTTGTCTCGGCGCGTTTTTTGAAATGCCGCATTCAGCCGCAACACATGTAATAAGTTCGAGTGTGCAATGTGGCTTGAAGCAATAATGCTGAAATGGAAACCTATAAGCATGAATACAATCACGTGCTGTAACAGTGAAGACTGGTGAAGTACACACATGGGCGGGGCACATGTAATCTGCCTGGCAAGGACGCTGTAGTACCCAGCAGCTTGGATTTGCCGTGATTGATTACTAGAAACCGCAGACGTTGCATTGAAAGCTGCGGGAAGGCATTGCAGCATGATAAATTTGTTGCTAACTCGTGTGTTATATCACACCACACATACTTTAATAACTGTTTACGGTGGGGACACATTTACAGTTTATGTCGGCATGAATTCAACACATAAGAAATTACAGTACAGTACAATGTAGTTAAGCACATGGTTCACTGAGCACATTTTACACAACTGATGAATTGCAATATGCACTAAGTTTATGTTGAGATAATATGTTACATGAACTCATCTATTAATAAAAAATGTTGTGTAGTATGAACTTACGTGCACGTGAATTCATCATTTAAAGCACACTCAATATGTAATACTTCTGAGATTAATCACTTTCCACATTGTAACTGGAAGGTAATGTGTCTACAAGCTTATGCATATAATGTAACACACATGGAGCCATAAGGTTAATTAGGAGAAATGTAATTGCATGCGTGAGCAGTTATGAGAACATGTGTGCACTTGCCGAAGACACGACATGAGAGCAACTGCAAATTAATTGCCTCCACGTTATCACTGGAGGGTGATGTGTCTATGAGTTATGCACAGCACGTAACTCACAGCGCCGTGAGGCTAATTAAGAGAGTATGTGTGTGCAGCGTGAGAACACTTGCACAGTCCGGCATGTTGAATGCCAAGAGAGCCACGACATGACTCGATTGTGTCTTGACAGGTTGAAAACTTGACATGCTTGCACTGCTCAGACAGCATTCAGAAGGGAACACGGGGCGGGCTTACGTGCGTTCGGCCGAGATTGACAAAGTTTGGCACGAGTGGGTATTGCTGGCGGCAGTTCCTCACGCTCGCCCGCTGATAGCGCAGGCGATGAGCTGAATTAATTGACGAATGCAGATGCCGTAATGTGGCGAAATCTGCTGTTAGCATCGGAGCTAATTGACATAGCCGTCGAGGGCTTTGAACATAATGAGCGTACCTGACTCGTAAAACACAGAGTGTGCATTTGTACATGGAATAAATAGCTGGCTATCCAGCGAGCTGTAACTGGTTTTGTGGGCCCTTGATTGAGAAATATTCTGCGTGTCTCTCCGTCTGTCTGTCCGTCGCGTCCAGAGTGTTCATCTGTTCTTTAGCCTGTCTGTCTGCCCTCTACGAATATCCATTGTCCATCTAGGCTCTTGAGGCCGACGCTAGGCATAAACCATTCAAACGATTCTCTCCAAAATTGATATTCCCCGATCGATCTGGCCAACCACGAGGCTCTACAAATTTGAAATTGATATTTCGAATTTTGGAGGTACTTTTACATGAAGCTGTAACATTTTCAAAATGCCCTCAAAAATGGATCCATGTTTTTGATGAAGTATAGTGCACTACATTGATTGCAATATCTATCCAGAATGAATGAATTAAATTGGAAAGTGCTCTTTATGGGAAGTTTGGATCGGAAAATTCAAGTCCTATTTCAAGTTTCAAAATTCAAATATAAAGCTATATTTGAGAACAATCTTATAAATTGCATCAAATTAAATAAAAAAAATACGTGAAAATTACTTTTTTGGTTCAAAGAAATTAATATGATAGCCTTTAAATATAGATTTTTAAAAGAGATTTCATTAAAGAAAAAATCTCAATCTTGAAATAATCTCAACATTGTTCTTCAGCAATATTAAATTTGTGCTATTTTTATAAATACAGATTTTGTCGAAAAAAGGAAATAATCCCATTTTTCCTTATCTTTGATACAAAGAGGAGAAAATGTAGAGAAAAAATGGTCGACGTTTTTGAGGAATTAATTTTTTAATTCAATAAAACTAGTGGTGCTAAAACAGCACGTACTTTCACGCAAAATAACGCGAAAAGTACCCAAATTTTCGAAAAATTGTATGTAACCTTATTTCAAAATCTATTTTTAAGGAACAGATTTTATTAAGATAAAAAATCACTATCTTTAAAATTTTAGTTGCAGGAAGACTCCGAAAAAATTTTGAACTTTTGAAATTTTCGAAATTTTTTTCGAAACTTTCGAATTTTTTAGAGTTTTCGACGAACATGAGACATATACCCTTAAACGTCGATTGTAATTAGAATGATTTGTTCGTTGTACACATTGAACTACGGAAGTAGCAAATTAGTAGTCTTGCGCATGTGAGTATTGAATACACAGCGATGTGAAGGGAGCATGAAATGGCCGCGAGTGCAAATTCCATTGTGTTGTAATTGATTATTAAAGTAATATAACCAGCACATCGTATACAACTATTGCACTGGCATTGAATAACTTGCACACGCTATCATTGCGTCCACTGCGATGTGAAAAGTTGAAGAGTGAGGATGAACTTGTGCGATACAAATGTGCTCGCAACAAGATTCTCTCTCACACTGACTGCGCGAGCAGCGGCGCTTTGGTGCAGTCGTTAGCTTCGCGCCGTTTTAAGGCTCCAGCAAAAGGGAACGTTCCTTACAAATACATTGTAATTGAGAAAATAAAGTTATTGTTATTTACAATAAAATAAAACGTAGGGTTACTCGGCATTTTTAACTGTGGAAATTATAGGGCTAGTTTTAGAAGAATATTAATTTGACTATGTTGCGTAAAGTGATACAAGTTTGCGCCTGTAACTGGCGCGGCACGCACTCGAAGAGGGCGCTACTCCGAAGTCTGACACGGTTGAAATTCTGAAAACCATCTTGCACAAGGCTGCATGCGCATGCAGTTATGAAACATTTTACAGAAATGATTAGTACTGAACCTGACTGTATTGATGTACGTGTCGAAATAAATATAATTGATTTTATAAATAAGTTGCTTGCGCGAACAATCGTATTATTTATGAACTTTTAATTATTTTACTTTCTCTCATTATGCTTATTTTTCGCACCAAATGTTCTACGATTTCAAAAGAGTTTTACAAAGAATAATTCGGAGAACAATTGTGGTATAAATAGAATTACATAATTACATAACCATTACTAATGGCGAGAAAGTACGTGCTGTTTTAGCACCCGTTACCCGTTAGTTCACGTT
This sequence comes from Gryllus longicercus, assembly GCA_038098605.1. Classification (NCBI taxonomy): domain Eukaryota; kingdom Metazoa; phylum Arthropoda; class Insecta; order Orthoptera; family Gryllidae; genus Gryllus; species Gryllus longicercus. Next base: position 344,723 of record JAZDUA010000190.1, read on the forward strand.
TTTGCTCTTTCGAATGTAAGAAGAGAAAGTATTGTAATCCTGTGCGGGAAAACGGCGAATTTTTCACATAAAAACTTATTGTCGGGCCCTGGTAAAGAAAACGTGGATAAATCCTGTTCTTGTATATGGTAAATTACTTCCTCTAACACGTAGTGAAGCCAGAATCCATGTTTAGCGTCCTTGATTCCAAAAAATCGATTGACAGCAAAAGTCTGACTGTCCGCGAATCGCCTAAACCGTTCTACCGATTTTCTCCAAAATTGATATTGCCCGATCGACCTGAACGAACTCTAGGCTTTTGGAGTTTCAAACGGATATTTTGGTTTTTGCAGAATATTTTACATGAAGCCTCAAAAAAGTTCAGAAATTAATTAAGAAACAATTTTCTCAAAAACGGCTCCATTTTTTTTATTTTACATTGTTCTTGCACAGCATAAAGGAGTCTTAAGATAATGGTGCAGGTCACATGTTCGTTGAAATCTCTGATTTTTCGAAAATTGCAAAAGTGTAAGAGATTCTTTTTCTTAATGGAATATGTTTTCTAAGACAGATCTTGAAATATGGTCATGATCAACTTTGGTTTAAAAAATTAGTTTCAGTGCAAATTTTGCCCGATATATAGGCAAATTTTAATTTTTTAACAAGTTGACTGCCACAATAATCAAGAAAATGAGGAACCTTCTGCCCGAGCCGTTTTTATCCGTCTGTAGGTTAGAGAAGAGCTAACTGGTTATTCTCGAATGTATATCTTTGTAAAAAATATTAATTTTGTACTGTTGTTCGAAGAAACTTCTTTTGATTCTCGCGGTCTTTGCACATTTCTTTACAACAATGGCCGTATATCATACGCTGATTCTCAAGAGCACGTCTCTTCTTATTCTTAATTCTTTTGAAGTTCACACGTGTAAAAAACAATAGTTTATAATATGTAAATAAAGTTTCCACGTTTTAATAAAATTCACCTCATATTTTATTTAGACTTTTCAATCAAAAACAATGGCCGTGTGAATAAGATACGACAATGACCGTGTGAATCATACGCTGATTCTCAGAAGGATGTCTGTTCTTGTTCTTAATTCTTTTGAAGTTCACATGTGTAAAAACAATAATTCTTGATAATATGTAAATAAATTTTCATATTGCAATAAAATTCACCTCTTATATTTTATTTATACCTTTCAATCCAAAAAACCTTTCTCAGAAATCAGGCAATTAGAATCAACACTCGATTCACCTAGGTGAACGCCAAAATGATTATTGTTACATCCGTATATTTTAAGCTCCCTTAATATAACACTGATTTGAGAAGCGAACGATGCTCTTCACGGCTATTGAAACTCATCATGACTGAGAATCAACTCTACTGATGCTCAAAGCCAATTCAGTGAGGATAACGTTATGCTTCTCCCGGCAGCCAACGTGTTAAACCACTTTTTTCAACAACAGTTCAAAATATTTTCTTTACATTTTCTCCGCGTAAATATTAAGGGACTGTAAAAATTGTATGGTTCTAGTCCCATTTTCGCCAAACTCTCCGTCTTTCCGAAAATTAAAAAAAGGTAACATTTCAAAACTACAATATTGAAGATAAAGTTTTCTGCCTTGGACGAAGTCTGTTTTAAAAAATCAGCTCTTTAAATCAAGGCATGTACAAAAAAAACGACAAGATTTCACGTAATGTCTGAAATTTATGCAATTACTAAAAACAAAATTCTCAAAACCCCTACAATTCTTTTCTTTAAGTTTTCTCCTCGTATGTAACAAAAGGCGGTAAAAATATGTTTCTGCTCTCATTTTCGGCGAACTTTGCAAAAAATAACATTTTCAAAAATTGCAAAAAATAACATTTCAAGATATAACATTTGAAGATAGACTTTTGTTTAAACAAAATCTGTTCTAAAAACTCAGCTCTTTAAAAATGACAATTACCAATTTTTAAAGAAACGAGACGTTTTAATGTAATTTTTTATTAAAATCTATTATAAAAATTGCAAAATAATGCAAATTACAAAAATAACATATTTTTGAAAAACTGGTCTTAGTTTTCTCTTAAAATTTTTCCACGTATTAAACAAGGGACACTAAAAATACTGTGCTAGGTCTTATTTTCGTCGATCTCTCGGAATTTAAAAAAAAAATACGTGTAGATAATATTTGGTTGAGATAATTAGGGAGAACTAGTGCACATTTGATGCATGGGGCACCTTGAACACCCCGACTACTGCTCACAAGTTCATTACAGGATGTTTTACAATAGGTCCAAAAGAGGACTCTAGTGTCGCAAAAAATGATACTATTGATGGAAGACACTAAGCCTTTGAAATGACAGAGGAAGAGTATTAGAGGTAGAAGAATTATATTCATTAGAAGAATCTGAAACATCCTTAGGGTAATCGCGTGACTACATCAGATGACTTGAATGTAAGTGATCTGTTAAGTGGAGAAGAATCAATGGAAGAAGCAGATGACTTTGTTATATTGCGGTTTGCAAATAAGAGATAGGTTATACATTTTGTAAGCCAACTTAAATGTTAATGACCAAAAAACCTGGGAACTTTTTCCTTTTTTCTGACGAAGAAGATAATGGTGGGGATAAATAACCAGTTAGGACAAAGTTGCCACAGTCAACAATCAGACAAGGAACTATAAGAACATCAGTTCTTTATCAGTACATTATAAAGTATGTACTTCAGCTTCCGGGTCAATGACCCCCATCAAAATCAGGTTTTTGTCCAGTTTCCCTGACCCATCGAGCAAATTCTAAGATGGCCCCTTGTTGTGTTTCTGGACAAAAATGTAGCTACACTATGCTTGATTTGTTGAGCTCTCCTTTTGCTTGTTATGGTAGGTGTTACTATTTTGTTACCAGTGCAGAAAAATCAAATCTACTGTTCGTTTGCCGATGGAAATAAGATTTTTATAACTCGGAAACAAAATGTCTATCTCGCGCTTTTTGTTGCCAATCTCGCGCTTTTTTAAATTTTATTATTTAAAAAAAACTTGTATATATCTTTCAACTATTGAGAATTAAAAAGTTGAGAAGAGATTATGGAACTCAAGAAAACGTGCGCAGATGATTTCTCCCCCATACATCACATAAGATTTTACTGTTTTTGATTAAATAAATCAAATACATCTCCGTTTGATCGCTGTATCTTTCCTTACAAATAAATTGTGGATAATCTTAATCTCTTTAAATAAATAGAAAATGGTTTGCGAATCTACTTCTATGGAAAATATGCAGTGTCAGTTATTTTCCCCAATTTTTCCAAACGAATGAAAGAGCTCCATGTTGTTTGAAAGTCTCTATTAGGTGCATCAATCTACCTTGTGGATGAGGAACATTGATACAAATAATTTTTTAGTTTTATTTAAAAGATGGAGAAATACTTCAAAAACAATTCTTGTGCCTGTTACACGACACTACACTAGTTTTGCTGACATCTTACGGAAAAATAAATCGAAAATTCTGTTTTCTGGGCACCAAAACAATTCTTTGGAAAAAACGTATCAATGTGCCCCAATCCACCCTAGATTTTACAGCGTCGGCCCGAGTTCGAAACACACCGTTTTCACAATGTAGAGATAAGGCTCACTCTGAGTTAACTCGAAGGGAAGTGAGTTCGAGCCTCAGTGCGGGAAAGATGTTTTGCTGGTTGAAAATACTTTGAAGGTTTATTAGTAGTAAATTATTTCGGAACAGTTAAGAATAATGTGAGACAATTTGTGGTGTTGTTGCACCACTAGTCCATTTTTCTTTCTCCCTACGGAGTGGAGAGGAGTTATGTAATGCTGTGCAAAAAAAAACGTCAATTTTTACTTTCTTGCCTTACGAATTCTTCGTAAGAAGAGAATGTTATGTAATCGTACGCCAGAAAAGGCCAAAATTTCGCCACTTTATTGCCAGGTTCTGGCAACGAAGAAGTTGATAAATCCTGTTGCTAAATTTTAAAAAAATCCTCTAACTCGTGGTGTAGCCAGAATCCATGTTTTGTTGGTTCTTGTTACTGAAAAATCGTTTGACGGCAAAACGTCGGTCTGTCCGTTCGTCTGTGGTCAACGCTAGCCCCTAAACCTTTCAGCCGATTTTCTTCAAAATTCATATATTCCTCAATCGATCTAAATGAACTCGTGGCTTTGGGAGTTCCAAACGGATATTTTGATTTTTGACGGTACGTCACATGAAATCAAAAACATTTTCAAAATTTTCTCAAAAACGGCTACAAAGTTTTTGATTAAATTTTGTTGTTGAATAGTGCGAAGGACGTTTAAGAGAATGGTTTAGATCTCATTTTCGTAGACATCCCCAATTCTTCGAAAATTGCAAAAAATAGTTATAAAACTGCAAAATTGAAGATAGAAACTTTTTCTTCAAAGTATGATGTACAAAATTAGCTTAGTAAAAGAGGTCTGGTACACGTTTTTGAAAAAATGAGTAGTTTTCAAACTCCACTTTTGTAATAAAGGACGGTAAAAAATATTATGCTTGTCGCATTTTAGAGTATTGATCGGTTTTTCAAAAATTGCAACAAAAAAAATTTAACTCAAATTGTTTTTAAAATTGTAGATAGATATTTTTGCATCAGACAAAATCTGTAAACAAAATTAGCTCTTTAAAAAGGTCATGTACATTTTTTTTTGAAAAAGGGGTAGTTTTTGCGTAATTAGCGCTTAAAATTAACGATTTTTTTTCTCAAAAACCGCTCCAAATTTGTTCTTTAAATTTTATCCACATGTGTAATAAGAGACGGTAACATTTCAAAACTACAAAATTGGAGGTTAGCGATTTTTGCTTTAAATAAAGTCTGTTGTAACAAATCATGTGTTTCAAAAAGGTCATGTATATTTTTCAGAAAAATGAACTGATTTTGCTTAATTAGTGTCCGAAAGTTACGCTATTTCTAAAAATATTTTCTGGAAACCTATACAAAATATTTTCATTAAAGTTTCTCCTCATATTTAACAGCGTCCGATAAATAAATAAATAAATAAATAAATAAATAAATAAATAAATAAATAAATAAATAAATAAATAAATAAATAAATAAATAAATAAATAAATAAATAAATAAATAAATAAATAAATAAATAAATAAATAAATAAATAAATAAATAAATAAATAAATAAATAAATAAATAAATAAATAAATAAATAAATAAATAAATAAATAAATAAATAAATAAATAAATAAATAAATAAATAAATAAATAAATAAATAAATAAATAAATAAATAAATAAATAAATAAATAAATAAATAAATAAATAAATAAATAAATAAATAAATAAATAAATAAACTAGTGGTGTTATATACCGGGGAGTTTCTACGGCATATTTTGATTTGATTGCATGATTTGATTTGAAGGTTTATTTACATGAATTAGGCATTTACGTATGTATGCCTTTGCCCGAGTTCGAAACATGCAGCACTTCTATGGCCTAGTGATATGAAAGCCGACAAGTTAACTGCCAGAGTCTGCGTTGTCTCGGAGGAGGAAAATAATTTGCTGCTTGAAAACACTTTTGCTGATTTATAGAGTAGTATAAATTTGCTGAGAATTTAGAAACAATGCTAGAATGTATGTGCTTTGGAGCACCACCAGTTTTACTTTTTCGCCCTTACGAATGTAAGAAGAGAAAGTATTGTAATAATGTGGTGGTAATCAAATGGCGAATTTTCGACAGGAAAAATCGTATTTTCGAGCCCTGGTACCGAAAACGTGGATAAATTCTTTTCTTGTGTATAATAGATTACTTTCTCTAACAAGCGGTGTAACCAGAATCCATGTTGTGTGGGTTCTTGAAATTGAAAAATCGATTGACGGTATAAAGTCTGTCTCTCCGTCCGCATGTGTCAGCCGCTTGGTTACAATTTGTTCTCTTTACTACTTACGTAGTAAGGTGAAAAGTTAATGAAGAAAAATAACATCAAAGAAGATCTATATTACAGAACGACTTGCTATTTTTATTTATGAACAGAAATCGTTTTTTTCTTCCCTCTGTTTTGAAATGTGTTATGCATACTGCTATACTGCGTAGGTGTCCAATTTGTGCTAGGTTTGTATCTAATCTACCGATAATTGCTCCCATTATCATTGAAAGCTAAGCGTAGCCTTGTCTACTTGTTGAGTATTTACTACGGCTGAGAGTACCACAACAGTTTTTTTATTTAAAAGCAAGCCAGTAAACATGAATAGGGAAAAATAGAATACATGAGAAAATATTTATTATATTAGTGAACACAAATATATTCACAATTTTAACGCTATATTGGAGTAACCACTCGTGAAGATATCGCCTTTTAATTTTAAATAATAAAAGGGTAAAGAAGTAAGAAACTTACTTCTCCTTTTACGAACACATTACTAAATGTAACATTCTAGGGAGATCACAACAAAACATGTTACATTACATAATTTTAGCGATGAACGAGAGACCAGTGACCAGACTATTTAACATTCTATACCACGAATGTACAGAACAAACTGATGGTCGTAAACGGGATCTCCAGAACATTACAGCAATTTTCTCTGAAAAGGAGAGCCAAATGTAAACAATATTTTACGGTCTGATGCCATTTAATTGCCAAACACGGTAACTCTCCTTAAAACGCGTTCTATTCGTGACCAAGACAAATACACTTGGAACAGCGGCCTATGTTCCATAGGGACTGACAGGATCGTGGGAAACCGAGGGACTGGGGGGAACCGTACTATTCAAGTCCCCAAATTAGAAACGAAATAATACGTCTTTTATCTGAAACGGGGTCTGATAAAATCATAGAAGAAATAAATGAAGCGTCGTTTTTTCTATTATAATGGACACAACGCAAGACTATCAAAAATTGATCAGATTAGTTAAACTTTACGATATGTAACCGTCGTGAAAAATTAATCCGGCAAACTGATTAAAATAAAACTTAATGAATCTTTCATAGGATTTCAGAAGGTCTAAGATCAATCAGCACAAGGGTTGTATTTTGATATTGTCGAATGCATAAAAGAACTAGTCAGAGGTCAAGGTTATGATGGCGCAGCAGTTATGGATGTAATTTACAATTGTGATCAGAAAAAAATAGATAAATTTGGCAATGCTCATAATTTAAATCTTGTGCTTAATGCTGCCATCTATGAGAAATTCGAACTTAAGAAATTTTAGTGTTTTCTGGAATGATTTTATGCTTCATTTTGGTCATCAATGGAACATGGTATTATCAACAGTTTCTAGAGTTTATCAAGAATTTATCTTCCATTAAAAATACTTCGACCTACAAGATGGTACTAACATCAACAATTGTACTAACAAAAACATATATATCGAAATACCTTCAAAGCCCTCATTTGAATTTGCAAAGGCACAAAATTTACTCGATGGAGCTCACAAATAATTGAAATCTTTTCGGAGTCGCTACGATGAAAAGTAGATACGTAGAAGTGAAATTTAGCGACAAACGAGTGAGGAAAACGATATTTTGACGAACTTTGCGAGGACCAACAACTCACTGACGGTGAATAACTTAATGTCAAACTATGGATGCCTAAATATTGCTGCTAACCAGTCGGACTGAAAAATACGTGACGATTTTCAATATGATTCAACCACAAGATTTGATAGCTTTTTCGGGCGATGAAACATAGGAAGAAGCACAAAATCTTCAATCAAAATACCCTGCAGACGTTACGGAAAACTTGTCGTCTCAGTTATTGTCTTTGAACATTTGTGTAAAGAATTAAATTTCAAAACTAGGATCTGTAAAAGATCTGGCAAACGTTTTGATAATTGAACATTGCTTTTTTTTTTTCGTTAATCGGCCGACTAGGACCACGCATGCAAGCATCCTGCCTTTACCGTGGCTCAGTTTTTATTTATTATCGCGGTGGCAGGTGCTTGCAACAACTTTTTTGGGGGACCAGCATTTTAGCTGGATCCGATTTTTATCCCCCACGGTTGTCAGCCCTGGGGGTATGGAATATGAAATGATGATATGATGATAATGGGGGTGAAAGGACAACACATACAGACATACACAAATACACCCATGCCCGAGGCGGGACTCGAACCCGCGATCTTCTGGTCCGAAACCACTCCGGCACTACTGCCTTAGCGATCTCGGCCATCTGATCGGCTGAAAATTGCTTATAGTTAACAAGTTTTCTCGACGTATGTATAGCATTCACATTATTTTTGACACTTCTTGTCACGGTCACCAGCGTCGAAAGAACGTTTTTAAAATTAAAGATGAATAAAAATTATTTACAGAAGTTTAATAACACAATAACGTCTTTGTAATTTAAGTATTTTATCAATTGAACAGGAAAAAACAATATGGTCGAAAAACAATATTTGTACTGTCATTGATAAATTGCGAAGAAAAGGCAAACATTTACATTTTAAATTACAAGTACATCGTGAAATGGAAAAAATGATCATTTATTTTCTGGAACAATTTATCGTAATCAGTGTTTTAACTCCTAGAATTCAGTAAACAAAATTAAATTAATGACATCTTAATTAACGGGCCACCATATTTTGTCGGTCCAAGGACTTCCTCTATTACTACGTATAATAAGAACATTTATCGACTCTTTCATTAGCAGGGCCCGACAAAACGAGTCAAAAAATCGTCGATTTTCACCGCAGTGTCACAATGCTTTTTCTTGACTACGTAAGTACGTAGAACGATTAGGAAGTGAACATCCACTCAAATAAATTATGGCTTTTCTTATATCTTACGCAAATAAGTCGGTTTATCTGTTTTAATTCCTTCAGTAGCGCCGTCACTGTATCTTTTTTGAAGTTGTAGCAATACTAGAGAGACAATACAGAACACTCGGTGGGATAACGGGAGACACTTGAAGCTAGCGACCGTAGTGGCCCGACCTCTCATAACCATTGTGATATCAAGTACGAAGTGTATAAGTTTGAAAGAACGGATTACTTACGATTATGTTTACTTACGTTTCGCAGAGCAATTCGAAAGTTATTGCATATGTATTGAAATTTGATTTAGTTGCATATTTTCCAGGTCACTTCATTAGGATCGCTATTGAGCAGTTTCCCAAAGTATGCGAAAATTTCGAAGTGTCTACATAGTATTTGGTTGCAGGAGAGGCATGTAAAGGTCGTGGGCAAGGTATCCAGCTTACTAGAGTTTGCGGGCACTGTGTTCAGAGCAACTGGTGCGAGATTTAAAAGTAAGGGGTGAACAAATTGCTCTAGAGCGGCGGTATATCACTTGTTACGAGGCCATTGACAATTTTTGGAGAGGTCAGTAGAGTTATTGTTGCAAATTTAGCTATATTCAGTCCAATTTCCTCTGCTAAAGCATAAGGCGATCCATTTAAATGTACTAGATGTCAGATTTCAAAATGTCAATTCAAAGAAAATTAAACATTTTGAAACGGAAATATCTTGATTTTTTATTCGTGTTTGCTTAGAGCCACAATAATTGCTTTAACGTTCTACGTTCATGTTAGGATGATTAACAGAAAAATATTCTTGTCTGTTAATAGATCTGTGCGTAAGCAAGAATTGTTAACGTGTAGATACTTGCTAATTTATTTTACGTTATTGCTTTGTACAACAAATTACTAAATGATTTAATAAAACATAAAACAAAACGGTAGTGAAGAAATAATTTGCCATTCAAACTTGGCAAAAATGTTTATACAAGGTATGATTTAAAAAGAAAACAAATATGAAATAGTAGTACATAGTAATAAGAATAATCATTAATTCACATCTAGGTTGTTTGATATAACAATCTGGGAAAAATATTTGCATATGAAGCCACTATTCCCCATCTCGCGCGGTTTCAACCAGACCCAGGATTCAACCAAACCCCTTTCTGGATTTGGAGGGAAAATGCAAGCGGAGGCAGGGGAAGTTGCGCTTACTCACAGGAGCGCCAGGCTTCCGTGGCTCCTGCGGGCGGGATTTCACGTGCCTAGTGTAGGAGCATTACATTGTGGTAAATGGTGTCCTCTTGCTCGTGTATAAGGCTTCCAAACAAACTCACATCATGCAGAGATCAACCACCTATTACGTCTCTCTGAGCTATGTAGCGTTCGGAAGTAATTAGAAGCATATTTGTCGCCGAGTGCACGGTAATAAAATGTTTATCTTTTCTTCTGCTTCCAGCGGTACCAGTGGTCGCGGGTTTTGGCAGTCATTTCTGCAGCAATAAGCCTCTGCCTTTTTGTATATATTTTTAACTACTATATCATGTAGCGGCAACTTTGATTGTTTACATTGGGGTAACTGTAGGGGAACACAACACGTAAGGACAAAACATGCACACACAATCATCCATGCCCGAGGCGGGTTTCGAACCCACCACCCTTCGAGCCTTTGCGACAACCTTAGCGAACTCGGCTATCCAGGTGTGCAAGCCTCTGTCTTCTGCGATGTCGAAAAAACGGTGCCACGCCGGGGCTACTGTCCAACAGCAGCGACAAATGCTCAGCTATAAGACAGAGCGGTGGCCGTGCACTGGCGCGGCATAGCACGCAGAAATTAGTGTGAATGATTTGCATGCCGCGGAATACAATAGTTCCTAGTTGCAACTTGTCAAGGAACCATGTTAGGAAAATAATGTTTTTTTAATGCATATTTATTCTTGAATGAATGAACATAGTTCAGTATTATTATATACTACATCGTATGTTGTCAGACTTACAAATAAACTTAAATTCTAATTATAATTACATCTAACTACTAATGAATGGGAAACTCACAGAACACCTATGGAAATAATTTATCTCTGAGAATAAGCTGAGTAATGAAACTAATGGGTATCTATTTTTTATTCTAGTTGAGAGCTGGTAGGTGGTGGCTAGGTCGTAATGGATGATTTGGGTTATTGTGTTAATATAGAAGTTGTTAGATAGGAGCGCAATATGGTAAATTATGGGGGTAAATTGAATTCTTTGTGGAGTTGAAAGTTTGAGACGAACCAGGGTGCATGAGTGGCCAATCTGAGGAAATGGTTTTGGATGATCTGTATTTTGTTGATATTCGTTTTAGATGAGTTGATCCAGATAGGACATGCATTAGGGGTCTGATTGTTGTTTTATAAAGGGTGATGGCATTGTTTAATGAGAGTTCACTATTGGAGTTAATAAGTGGCTTCAGTTGAATTATTTTAATTTTGGTTTGCTGTGATTTTACTGTAATGTGGTTTTTCCAATTTAGTCTGGTATCAAGGTTGAGCCCTATGTATCTGACACATAGATTATGTGGGGTCCACGATATTGGGAAAAAGTTTGTTTGGAGTGTAGATGGGATTGAAAATGTTCTTAATGAGAATATTTTGGCGAATGATTTTGTAGGGTTGAGATTTATTTTTCATTTGATAGACCAGTCGTCAATTGTATTTAGATGTGCTTGAATATGTTTGCAAATTAAATAATTTGAATGTTTGGAAATGCAAATGGCGGTGTCATCAGCGAATTGAGCTATATGCATGTGTAAAGTTGTGGAGATATCGGCTATATCGGATATCGTGTATATGTTGAAAAACGTGGATGATATTAGTGAGCCTTAAGGTAATCCAGCTATGATTCTGCAAGCGTTGGATGTGTTTTTATGAAATGTGACTGTAATGTTCTATCTTGGAGGAAGCTATTGATTATATTAATTAGATATTTGGGAGTGTCTATTTCTTTAAAGTAGAATATTAATCCAGGATGTCACACTTATCAAAAGCTTTAGAAATGTTCAGGAAGATGACATGGAGTTTGTTTTGAAATGTACTCTGTATGTGTTCTGTGTTGCTTAACAATTGATGCAAAATTGATACTTTATTAGTAAAGACAAACTGATACATTGGGATTGTGCGATTTTTATTGAGATGGGAATTCAGTGTTTTAAGAATTAATTTTTCTAGTATTTTTGACAGAGTAAGAAGGTGGCTTATGGGTCTGTAGTTGTCAGTGCTATTAAGATTCTTGAATGGCTTATGGATGGGTATTACATTTGAATTTTTCCAGATTATGGAGAAATAACCAGTTCTAAGTATTGAATTGGATATATTACCCATCCCTAATCCACCATCTACATAACGATTTTGTCCCGTTCCCTTGTATTGCTTCTGTACGTAAGTGTAGCTTCACTATGTGCATGTTTTGTTGAATTTTCCTTTTGCTCGTATTGGTAGGAGTAGAGGTAAGGGCGAGGTACTATTTTGTTAGCAATGCAGAAAATAAAATCTGCAGTTCGTTTACAGTTGCAAATACGTTTTCTATAACTATGTCTATGTCTATCTATTTCTATGTCTAATCTGTTCTCAAATGTTGCTAATCTCACGCTTTTTTAAATTGTATTTTTATTTATTTATCTTTAACTTTTACTTATCTTTCAACTATTTATATTTAAAATAATGAGAAGGGATTCTGGAACTCAAGAAAACGTGCGCAGATGATCTTCTCCCACATACATCACATACAGTTTTACTGTTTTGTGTCTAAATAAATCTAAATCTATTAGTAATATATGCTATTATGGGATTGGGTAAGTTTTTTAAAAATTCTGTTACTTTTTTGTCGTGCCCAGGGTCCTTTTCTGATGGTAAGTTCTTAATTAAATTGCTTACTTCATTTGGGGAGATGTAGTTGAGTTTTTGTGGTACATTATACTTGGGGTCTGCTGCTATTTGGGGTATGTTTCAATGCAATGGGTGGGTTGGGGTGATATTGGGAGTGAATGATTGAGAAAAGTGGTCAGCTAATGCTTCAGCCTTCTCATATGGAGCAAACTTCTTTCCTGTTGGGGTTGTTAGTGGGGGGTATTATTTATTTCTTCTTTAAGATATTTTTCGTGAATTGCCACAGTGTATTGTTTTTTGTGTTTAGAGACTGAATTAAATTATTGTATGTTGTTTGATTATGTTCCCTTAATGCTTTTTTTTTTGCAATTTTCGTTAGTAAATTTAGTTCTTTCTTAGGTTGTGGATTCCTCGTGATGCACCAAATTCTTCTTGTTTTGTTTCTAGTGTTAAATATTGTAAGTTTTTTGGTAATTTGTTATTGAAATCTTTAATGATGTGGGAGAGTGTATTATTATTAAGAGTATTGACAGTACTTATTATTATATTGTTTAAGAGCGTCATTGCTTGTTCTATTTCTTTGGAAGTTTTTAATATTTTGAACTGAAGTGTTTAATTTTGTATTAAGCTTTTGATTTTTTTTCCAGCGAATGTTTTGTGTGTTTAGTGTGAAAGTGGGTGTACGAGGTGGAGTAATTTGTTGGGTTGAGATGATGATTGGCAGATGGTCTAGTTCAAAAATGGTGCTGAGTGAAAAATTGTTTGAGTGTTAGAATTTGCTGTATCTAAATTTCCTAGTTCTTTGTTATGGTCTATAGGATAATGTGTGGGTTCTGGAGGTATAATTAACTGAAATTTGAGGTTTCCAATTATTTTACTGAGTTAGTGTTCTGCAGTATTGGTATTTTTGCATCCCCAGTTGGTAGTTTTAGCATTAAGATCCCCAATCAGAAGAATGGGCGAATTCACCTGGAACAGCAAAGAAATATTAGAGTCAGAAATTTTTATTTTCGGAAACATATATGCAGCTATAAGGGTTATTAATCTATTATTTAAAAGGAATTTAATGACTATAGTTTCGAAACCTGGTATGAGTGGAAGGTTGATTTTAATAAATGGTATGAATTTTTCAATTAGTATTAGTACACCACCTCCGTTTGCATTTGATCTGTCGCAGAGAGATGTTTTTAAATTGCTGTCTATTGTTGGGATGATATTATTAATAATATTAACTAAGAAGTATGTAATTGAGTTAAAAATGGAATGTATGATAGAGTTATTATTGGAATTATTCATAAGAGGAGTTTCTGGGGGTGAGTTGTTATTGGATTGATTGTTTTGATTTGTATTTTGGGGAGGGTTTGGAGCGAAAGTGAAGTTTGGAATGTTGTTAACAGTAGGAAGATAAGAGAAGCTTTGTGAGGAGAGTCTTGGAAGGGGTTTGTTTCTAACAAACTAACTTGTTTGTTATTGCTTGAATTTACTTTTACAGGAAGAATCTATTTTTTTTTTAAATGGGGACATTTTACAGGGAAATTAGGTCGTCTCTGTGTGTTCCTAGCTAGTTTTTATAATTAGGTGGTAGGTTTCTCTGAGGACAATTAACTGAATAGTGATCTTTTGAGCAGAACATGCATGTAATTGAGTTGTTTCAACTATTTTTTGTGTAACCAAAGTACAAGCAGCGCATGCACTGTACAGGTCCTTTTGGTAGGCTTCTTTCTGGTTTAACACTGATGTTGCAGATCTGATAAATTTGTAACACTTGTTCGATACTTTGGTTGCCGTTTAATTCTGAGGCGATTACCGGTATGGGTACGTTATTTTTATAAAATCTTATTGGTGATTGATGGATATTTGGGTTGTAGGTCTTCAGTTATTTCCTCTTGAGTAATTATTGGATGAATATTTTTAAATGCGACAAACATTGTTTTGTTAGCCGGGTCTTTGCACGTGTAGAACTTTCTCTTGGTTTCTCTCAGATATTTGACGGCTTTTCTGAAGTCTGCTATTGATTTGACATTAATTTAATTTTGTTACTATTTCAGTCTGTTGTAAATTGATTGGTGAGTTAGCTTTTTATCTCTTTATTGAATTCGGTTATATTGTGAATATTATTTACAAAAATTGGAGGAATTCTGGGGTTTTCGCTTCTTGGGGTGAAGTAACATTGACAAACTCGATTGACTTTTATCTTGATCTAAAAGTTTTCCTAGCTCGGAAAATCTGTTATACACTGGTACTGAAAATTGATTTGTTTCTGAGATGGTTGATTTTTTATTTGGAGGGAGGTCTGATTCTCCTGAATAATGGGATCTCTTAGTACAGTTATTATTTTGTAACGACTCACTGCTCTTGTCGGTAATGTTGTCTGCTTGGCCGCAAGCTGCGTCACTTGTTGAGGTGAGGTCACCACCTGAAGATTTTCGGTCCCGGAGAGGTGATGCAAGCAGTTATCGACACCTAGCTGAACATTTGAAAACTGCCCGTTCTGGATATCTAAAGTGAATTGTGCATTTTGTCAGCTCGTATGGGCACTGACTTCGTGATGATATTGCTTAATCACTGAGTTACTGGCGGTAGTGTCCATGGCATTCTCACTGTGGTAAAGAGTTGCCATGGCTCCTGCAATACTGTGACCTAGGTTACTAGGTGACCTAGGTTTTTATCTATGCCGGTCACTAGTTACAAATATTCTTGTGATACACTCATTAGAAGTATACAGAACTATCTTTTATGCGGATAAGTTTAGATATTGTTTTATAATGTACAAGGCAAAATGGGAAGATAAATGATTACAGAAGCCGGCTTACAAAAGTAGAATACACCGTCCTGAAAAAAATCGAAATACAAAGTTTCCTGGTGAACGTTACCTAGTAAAAGAATGTGATTTTTTAAAGAAAAGCGCTTGATTTATACATTATCACACGCTGTAAGCTAATCGCAAAAGCAAAGAAAATTCATGAGTATCTGGCAGAAACGAAAATGACTATTTTTCAAATATTGCAAATCTTGCGATTTTTAAAATTTATTTTTATTTATTTATGTTAAACTTTTACTCATCTTTTAACTATTTATAGTTAAAATTACGGGAAGGGATTCTGGAACTAAAGAAAACGTGCGCAGATAATCTTTTCGCCCTTACGTAACATACAGTTTTTACTGTTTTTTGACTGAATAAATCTAAATCTAAATCAGTGTATAAGGATCAAATGTGTTCATTTGCCACCATCGCCAGGAGAAATCAGTCACTTGCGAATGCGAAAGTGAGTTTGAAAATGATCTGGGAGACTTTGAGCAGCCGGAACGCAAGAATAATTCAGATTGGGGCAATTGGTCTACGAAAATCGCCATATAACCGGGAAATATTCAGAACATAAGTTTGCATCGCTGTTTTGGAACTGACACAATATACATCTCACGTTCGGAAATGAGAGAGAACTGTGTGTTTGTGTGTGTGTGTGTGTGTGTTTGTGTGTCAGTGGATGTGTGTGTGCGCGCGCGCAAAATGGGTTCCTCATTCTCTCACCCACAAACAGAAGACAAGAATCAACGATTGTCAGGCGAAATGGCTCCACCAAGTGGATCAAAACATCTGAATAACATTTGCACAGGGGATGAATGTCTGTATTCCCACTATATCACGCAAAATAGAACCCACAACTGTGTATGGTTAACCGAAAAGAAGATCAATCGTTCTTCGACAAGATGTCAGATCACGGAAATGCCTTTTTACGATTTTTGACGATTATGTTTACAATTATCTTGAGCTACGAGTGATTTTTGGGGATTCTTTTCATGCCGGAAGGTCGAATCATAAATTTGATAAAATATGATGGTACTTTTATGTTGGATCATCTTTTGTAATAATTGAAAAAAGACGTACGACGCTGCTTTTGCACGATTATACCTTAAAAGTTTATTTCAGATAAATTTAAAGAAAAATCTTTGAGCTGAGAAAATAATTGTATATTTTTAAAGCCTGTATTTTACACAAAATTACTCGAAAATTACTCACATTTTCGAAAAATTGTACATGGCCTTATTTTAAAAGAACGAAATTGGAAAGAACAACAAACATAACATTTGCACCATTGTCTTATGCGTTCTTTACGCTATAGAGGACAAAGTTGAAACCAAAAAAAAAAAAAAAATGGAACTTCTTTGAGAAAATTTTGGAAATGTTCAGGCTTCATGTAATGTAATAACCCAAAATAAAAATACCAGTTTCAAACTTAGAGGACCTCGAATTCGTATAATTCGATTGAGGAATATAAATTTTGGGTACTTTTCTGATTAAAAGTTTTTTCCCCCAAATAATTAGAGGATTGAGATAACTGTGACTAGGTGAACGACATGTAATTTATTCGTATGCGTATTTAAATGTTAAAAGTGTATTACACGTGTTTCGTGGTGTGTTTGAACATTTCGAACTTTGATAACTAGTGATTTTACCAGTACCAGCGTCATCTAGAAGTTGGTTTACTCCAGAAGAATGCATTCCACTGACAACGGGGAGCGATAACTTCACTTCCTCCTGAAAGGCAATCTAACGTCGCACAGAAATATTACGTTGGAGCCACAGAAAATATAACCTGTTTTCTTTGTAAATTGAAAGGACATATAGTTAGCCAATGCCCTTCAATGACAGAGAACATTGAGACAATAGAACGTAATTTAACAGATTCTCATGCTGTCAATGACCTCTCTCTATCTATTTAGCGGTTTTTTTACAGCCTTGGCCGTTTTCCGCATCCCAATTTCCATGCCTCTTTATCCCATACATCGTTTTCTTCCATTTCTCTTTTTTCTATGGCTTCAGTTATTGCCATGTTCCATGTTCTTCTCGGTCTTCCCCTGTATCTTCTTCGATTTGGTATCCACTCCCAAACCTTTTGAGGAAGTCTATCCGATTTCAACCTTCTCATATGTCCATACCATTTTAGTTGTCTCATTTCGATTGTATCGTTCAAGGTTGTTTGCACTTTCATTTTATTTCTTATTTCATCATTTCTTATTTTATCTAACAGAGAAAGTTTACAACATCTTCGCCAGAACATCATTTCTGTTGATTGAAATTTGTCTTTCAATTTTTTTGATAGTGTCCAGACTTCTGCCCCATAGAGTGTGGTACTCTCTATGAACGAGCTATATATGCGTTTCTTTGTTTTCATTGAAATAATTGAGTTCCATAGCACTGGGTTCAACTGCCTTGTGGCTATTTTTCCTCTTATATTTTTATTTTTCACATCCTGTTCGTCTCTACCATCTGCTGTTAGTGTGACTCCCAAATACTTATATTGTGTTTTACCTTTAATTATTCCTATACTAGTCTCTAAATCATGGGGCATACCTCCCACCACCATATATTCAGTTTTGTGTAAATTTATTTCCATCCCCCATTTTTCATACACTTCTACTAATTTTCTGAACATATAAGTTACATCGTCTTCATCTTCAGCCATTATCACCTGGTCATCTGCAAATAGTAGACTAAACAATGTTTCATCACCTATTTTCACACCCATGCTTCTGTACTTTCTTTTCCATTCTTTTAGGGCTTTATCAATGTATATCTTAAACAGGGTTGGAGATATACAGCAGCCTTGCCGTAATCCTTTATTTACTGGGAAGTTGTCTGATAGACATTTTTCCACTTTTACTTGACTTTTGTTATCTTTATAAAGTTGTTTGACTGCATTTATGTATGTTGTTCCTTTTTCTTCCATTGATGATATTCCTATGATATTCCTATGATATTCCATCCTATGATATTCCATGATATTCCTATGATTTTCCATCCTATGATATTCCTTTTTCTTCCATTGCCCCCCATACTTCTTTTACTGGTACATTATCATAAGCCTTTTTGAGGTCAATGAAAATTATGTGAAGTTCTCTTCCTCGCTCAATTTTTTTTTTCCATCAGTTGTTTGAGACAGAAAATATTGTCAATACACGATCTTCCTGGTCTAAAACCACTTTGCTCTTCTGAGTCTGATGTTTGCATTTCAATTCTATTCTTTAGCACTCGTCCATACAGTCTAACCAAAGATGAAGTCACACTTATCCCTCTATAATTATTACAATCTTTTTTACAACCTTTTTTGTAAATTGAATTTATGTAGGCTAATTTCCATATTTCAGGTATTTTACCTCCTTTTAAAATGCCATTGAATATTTCAGTAATTAATTCCAAACCTACAATAGGATAATGTTTAACCAGTTCTATGGATATACCTCCAGGCCCAGGTGCTTTATTATTTTTCATGTTTCTTAACCCTTTTTTTAACTCTTCCAAAGTCACATCTGGTATGATGGAATTTACGTGCAGTGGTTCATAATTTATTCCCTGAAATTTATCTCTATTTTCTGTCAAAAGATTTTCATAGTATTTTTGCCATTTTTCAATACCAATTGGGTCTACTAAATGCCATTCTTGGGTTGTATTCAATTTCATGGAATGTAACATTTTCCATGCCTCTCTGGATTTGGTGTTACCAATGCACTTGTCTAATCTGTCACATTTTTGTTCCCAGAATACATTTTTTGCCTTCTTCACTTCTTTCTTGACCAAATATTTCATTCTGTTGTATTCACTTCTGTCTTCTAAATCCTTTGTGGAAAGCCATCTCAAATATAATTTTTTCTTTTCTTCGACCAGGTTCTTTATATCTTCTGTCCACCACAAGTCTTTTTGTTTATATTCACATTTTCCCTTCTCTCCCAAAGCTTCTTTAGCGGCTTCATGAGTGCATTTTTCTAAAAATTGGTATTTTTCTTCAGTACTTCCTATTGGGATGTACTTTAATTTTTCTGCCATGCGCAGTTTGTACAAAAATGCAATAGAATCATCTTGAAGGCTCTCAATATTGTATTTCGGCCACATCTGACTCTCTATTTTTCCACCTTTTGTACTTGGTTTTGTGTTTCCGTAACTTTTGAAGTAAGGTTTATACATAAGGTAAGCTTTTCCTTTTAGTAGGTAGTGATCTGATCCACAGGAAGCACCTCTTTGAACCCGAACATCGCTCCACTTTATTGATGACTGTTGTTTAGTAATTATGTAGTCAATTATTGATTGCAATTTTCTAGTGGGTTGGGTCCACGTGAATTTATGAATTTCTTTATGTGGAAAATAGCCATTCAATATTTTAAGGTCATACAGTTCACATGTCTCTATAAGTCTTTCTCCGTTGTCATTTAATACATTTTCACCATATCGCCCCACAACATTATGCGCCAATCGTTTTCCAACTCTTCCATTAAAATCTCCTAGAAGCACCACTTCTTTGCGATTTCCAATAGAATCCAGCAGCATAGTCAGTTTCTCTAAAAATATATCTTTTTCTGCAACACTTGCATCGTCTGTTGGAGCATAAATTCCTATAATAAAAACATTGTGTCCTCTTAGTACAAGTTTGAGACATGCTATTCTCTCATCAATTGCTACCCAGCTTTGAATATTTTTCTCCAATCTTTTATGTTCAGCTATGGACACTCCTGCTCTTGCTCGCTTTTCTTTTCCCACTCCGCTAAAAAAGTGAACATAATTTCCTTTCCTTTCATTTCCATTTCCCTTCTTTTTTGTTTCACTCAACACTATTATATCTATGTTAAACTCCTCTATTGCGTTAAAAACTTCATTTACTTTAGTGCTTAAACCTTGAACATTCCAGCATCCAAAATTCATAGACCATTTTCTTTGCCTTTGTCGACGTCGTGAGTTAATCCGAGGCTCATTTCCATTGAGAGTTTGAGCGGCTTTTTTTATTTTCCGAGTATGGGGGTGCTGGCCCCATGCCTCAACCCCCTTCCAGGAGGACCGGGTAATTTTCTTTTAGGGTTTTCTTCCCTTAGATTGAGTGTCTTCCAAGACTCCGGAGCTCAATCTACCCCTATTTGAAGCACTTCTGCTTCTGAACAGGAAAAAGGGAATGGTAAGGATACACCTAAGGTTAGAAAACGGAAGCCTCCGAGCTACTCAATCCACCCATTGGCTCCCGGGGTTCGGGAAAGGATTTTAGGTAAGAAGGATATCTTACAGTTATGGACAGCGGTCAGCCACTCCTTTGTAGGTAGGAGAAACCAGGCTAATTGCTGCATTCCCCACCCACCGGTAAGGGCGTGCAGGGCGATGGGGTCGCTACATCCCTACGCCTTGTCAATGACCAACCAATTAATAATCCATATGTAGAAATTGTAAATCATTCCAATTCAGCCTCACCAATGGACAATTTAAATTTCTCAAGCTTAAATAAAAGAAGTCCCCTCTGAATCTTCCTCGAATAATCAGAACAGAAATCATGAAATGAAGCAAAGCAACCAATGCAATAGAAGAGAAAATATAAAAATGAAGAACTCATTGTTCAATAAAGCCCACGTCCCAAATCTAACGAAGATCTCATTGCTCCAGCTAAAGATGTTCTTGAATCCAATCAAAATGCATTTTCTCTAACATTCCAACAATTCAAAATGCTATTATATTTTGATGCGCTGAATCCGAATCTGTAGCCAGAATTGTGCCATCACCGTCTCTTTTTTTTAAATTGCGAAAAATCACAATGAAATTATTTATTTTTCTTACTGGGACCTTCCCTTCTTCCATTTTTTCCATTTTTCATCACCACCTTCCATTTTTTAAATCGCAAAAATCAACGTGACATTGTATTTTTTTTGTTTTCGAGAGTTGTTGTCAGACCCAAAGACTTGACACATGTTTCTTTAAGTCTAGCGACGCACTGAATACGAATCTGAGCCCAGAATTGCGCCACTACCCTCCAGTTTTTATTAAATCTCAAAAAACCATCCTCAATTTTACAATCTTCAATTTTACGGTGGTTTTTCGCGATTAAAAAAATGGAGAGTGATGGCGCAATTACGGCTTCAGATTCGTATTCAGCGCGTCAAAATACGTAGAGAAACATGTGTCAAGCCGTTGGGTCTTACAACTTTTTTTGTCTGTACCTGTGTTATCAACAACAGATGAATGGTAGAGTAAATTCATTGAACTCCGTAACAAATACAATTACTACAACCAAGTGGGCACTGAAGGGGCAAAAAATAAAGCGGAGTCAGATCAGCTATTTATTCGTACGATTTCAAATAAAAAGAGACTCTCCACCCACTCACATCAATAAAAAGCGGAGAATTGTATTCCATATTACTCTCCTTAAGAGATATTAAAAAAAATCTTCTGAGTACCAAAACTAGTATATCGAATTTAAAGACTCCCTCACAACAGATGAAGAAACTAACCGCAATTCAAGATCGGAAATAAACAACTCCATTCACGAAATCCACCATAATATAACAAAATCAGGCCAAAAATTTGTGAGCGCTTGGATACCTGCTGACAAGGAAATTTTTGATAATGAAATTGTTGATTTAGAAGCCAAAATTGCGACGAATATTAACCAGATTTACCCAACCGAAACAATTAAATGTGAAGATGTCTGGGAAAACATGAATCACATATTAAAACTTCATTGGGACAGCTTTTGGTGCACATATAAAGAAGGAAACATCCATCAGTCAACGAGCACATTTTTCTGTTGAAACATCATTAAGAAAATTGGCCGCAGGGGAGCAAACATTCCTGTCCAGAACACGATATAGACATTTCAAATTAAGCCATCTATACCTATTGCATGAATCATCTCCACCGACATGCGAACTTTGCAATACCAAACTTGACGTTGATAATATCTTTAAAGAACGCCCCAGAGGCAGTCATTTGAATTCAAATACGATGCCATCCAACGTTCGCCAGAAGATCAAGATGAAATAATCAACTTTTGAAAAGCTATCAATATATTTACTAAAATTTAACCTCATTGTTGTATATAAATTTATTACTCCCAAGTATGATTAGTTAAAATATACTGTAAAGTTCAATCGTTATATTTTTTGCCAAATTTCATAATTTCTCTAAGCACACCGTAACATAATACAATACTTGTAATAGTTATTAATAATTAAGTTGTTCATGTGACTATTAATAAATTTAAATAAAAATATTGGAGACATATATGAGAAAAAATGTTTCAAAAAGTTTAAAAATTGCCTATATTTTACACAAAATAAATTCTCAAATTTTCGAAAAATGGTACATTACTAATATATTTCAAGATCAATTATTAAAAAACAGATTTAAGAATCAGTATTAATAAAGTTGTAGGAAGATACCGAAAAATTCAAACTTGTGCAGTTTTCGGAAAATCAGGGATTTTCAGCCCTTTTTTTAGCCAGGTCTTTTACTCAATCCGAGTACAAATTTAATTACAAACTAGGGACCATTTTTGAGAAAATTTTGATAAAGTTGTTGGGGCTTAATGTCAAGTACTCTCAAACAACGAAATATCGTTTTCAAACTGAGAGAGCAATGAGTTCCTTTAAATTGATCGAGGAATGTGAGTTTTTGCGAAAAATCGGCAGAACGATTTTAGCTGCAGCTTTGTTCCCGGACCGACGGACGGACGCTTTGCCGCTTTGTCGATTTTTCGGTATCAGAGACCTAGAAAACAGATTCTGGTTACGCAATGTGTTAGAGCAAGTAATTTACTATATGTAGGAACATGATTCATTCACTTTTACTTTCTCGCCCGTACTTAAGAGAATGTATTGTAATCGTGCGCTGGAAAATGCGAATCTGTTTTTTCGAAAAAAAAAGTTAACGTTTCAAAACTACAAAATTGAAGATGGTGATTTTTTTATCTTTACAAACTCTGTTCTAAAAACTCAGGTCTTTAAAAAAAAGATTTTGTATATTGTTCTGCAAGCGAATATTTTTTGCGTAATTTGTGCTAGAAAATAATGCAATTTATAAAGGAAAAAAAAACATTTTCTTAGAAATCATTCCAAAACTTTGCTATACTTTTTTTCCACAGATAAAGCTAGGAGCTCTTAAAAAATTCTGTAGGTCTTATTTTCGTTGAACTCTGAATTTTCGAAACTTGCATTTTTTTAAATAGTGCGAGAAATTATGTGTTGTTGTACCTCTAGTTACCAGGTCTCTGCAACGAAAGTAATTCTGTCGATAGTATGCCGTTTTCAGGCGCACGATTACAATTCTTTCTCTTTTTACGATGCAAGGACGGGGAAGAAAAATGAGGATGGGATATTTTCTGCAAAATTGACGAATGCAAAATCACGGTCATCATTGTGAAAGCCGATAAATCGTACCTGTTGGTTATAGAATATGACATTGAATAAAATACTGTGTTTCAACTCTGTAGATATTTTATGACACTGGAGTAGACTATTTTTTTTTCAATTTTTCGTGTATTAAACATAGAATAGAAATAATTACAAATACTTGCACAAATTTTATGTTTCTCATGTTTGTTTTTTGTTTAACTGTATTTCCGTTACGATCCTCATAAAAAAGAAAAGCAACATCAAAGTTCACGAAACATTTATTTACAAAACAAGGGCCAAATACAGAAGAAAATATTGTTGCAGGCTTAGCACTACGCGAGATAAAGCGGCCTCACTTTACCGGCCTCGGCAGCGTCGCTGCGCGGTGGCGCAAACACAAAAGCGGTTGGGACACTTAAGCAGTGTTCAGGGCTCTTGGACACGAGCGGAGCGTCGATACGCGATAAGTAACGCGGGTCGTAGATTAACATTATCTTATTCAAAAGGGCACACGAGCACTTTGCATAAGTTACAGTGTGAATTTATGACACGCGTTACTAATCGCGCTTTAACATAACGCGCGTGAGACACAGCCTTAAAGTACACTGTTTTTGGGACAGAGACCTTGAGGTCTCTGCAGAGGGTGACCATGTTTTCCCCCACCTGAGGGATACCTCGCGCTCTTCCACTCACTTTTCATTGGGTGGGCAATGAAGCGTAACAATCAGAGTGCTATCCGGTGAGGACGTGACGTCAATACTGTTTCATTTGCTAACTCTACTTCTAAACCCACCTCTGCATCAACATCCTCGTCGTCAGCAGTCATACTTTCAAATCAGAGTGAAACTGAATGGCATCTGATGGAATTAGACGGAGGACATACTCTAGGTCTTACTGTGAGTTCAGGCGATATTACAAAACTCCATGAACCTGAAAAAGTGTTTCCAACCAACTTTTTGTCTCTTCGCTGGAAATCGAACACAGATCCTTAGAGTTAACACATGAGTAATAAGTTACCCCGACACCACCAGCCATAAATGTTACCAAACCTTCCCGACGGTTTCAAAAAGTTGAACATATCCATTTTTTTTCAAAAATTCTGGATTTTTCATTTACATTATTTCCTGAGAGATTTCATTTACGGAAAACTCTATAAAAATATTATAGTTTTGCATGTTAATTTTCTGTTTGAAATTTTCGAAAATATAGTTTGCCGAAAATGGGACCTACGCATTTTAAAGCGTTCTTTGCATACTGCGAAGAAAAAAATTACAAAAACAATTTGAAGCGTTTTTGTGATTTTTTATGTATTGCCTTTTCTTGAAGAAAAACTTACGCAAACATTTCTCGTTTTTACACAAAATTGTAAATGATCTTATTTAAAGATCTAATTTTTTAGAACTGATTTTATTAAGTAATCTTCCCTTTATCATCAATATTGTACTTTTGCAATGTTAATTTTGATTTAATAATTTAAATGTTCCAAAATACCGAGTGTTCGTCGGAAATGGATCTAGTACAATTTTTTAAGTGGCTAATGCTCTATCCGACGGGGAAAATAAAAAAAATTGTAGCTGTTTCAAGAAAATAATTGTTTGGGGGAAAATTGCCAAAAATTTTGGGTAAGGTCAGACAAAAAACGTCCTCAGTTCTGTTCGTTCTCGGCGACAAGACAAGTCGCACCGATACTGCTGGTTCCGATAATGCATATTCCGTCATTGCCATTATCGAGAACGAACGATACCGAAACTTGGCCTGTTTTCCGGGTCCGCCGACTGCGTCAAATGAGTGCCAGAAACGCTACCGTATCTCTCGCCACCGTTTATCACTATTTCCAGGCGGTCAGGCTGCATTTGTACATTGACCAATACATAAGCAAGAGGATGGGGGTGGGAGTGTAATGCCCCGCCCTAAATCCAATATTTTTTTGTAATTGAACTCAATTTAAATGAGAAATACTACATTTTGATCACATTGCATTCCAAAAGACTATTTAATTCCATTAAATCTCAGCGGGCGGCATTTCACGAATAAGTCCCAAATTTTTGCATCCCTAGTAAGGCGTAGGTTTCTAGGAGGGGCAATGGAAGCGCGATAATATTCTATGAGAAATGTTTGTCAGAGTCTCATAAACTTGATCATGAGCTCTATGAAACCTAAGCAATCATTTGGTTGCAAATACTTTTGCTGCACAAACTTCCAATCATCCTTGATGCGGAATTCGCAGTTTCCGAGCAGTGAGGACGGGAGTGATTTTGACAATTCATGACATAGGTTTGAAGGTCATAGGAACGAAGAATTACATTGTTTTGCTTAACAGAAAGACGGCTATGAATTACGAGTAGGATAAAACTTGTATACGAATAGTTCCATTTTAGTTAATAAATTTAAAATGAAAAGAAATGCGTACCAATAAGTTAAGTAAGTATAAGTAATTATTCGAAAAAACGTAAAATTTAAATTAAAATTTAAAAAAATGAATGCAGATATCTTGGACCTGAAACAATACGCAATATTTGCAGATGAATCTGTTATCTAATGGTATGAATTTAAAAATTGAAAGCAAATACCCAACAAATGTATAATTAAATTAAAAATATTCAAACCTCGATGTCAATATCCTCGACTTCACATTTTGCTGACAATGTAAAGATCCACGGAACAGCAAACAGGAGAGACGGTTCTCGATCCCCTTCTAGATCGTCAGTGGTTACTCTAAATGTATTCAGGAATTTTATTATGTCTTCCATCAGAATTACGTCGTAGAATAACAGGTCTTGTTTTGTCTTTTCATTCAATACGGTCAATATATTCTGATAATGAGAATGGAAAGAATTCAGTAGCATGTAGATACTTTTCCATCTGGTTTCAATGTCGGCTTGATGAGATTTTGGAAGCCTTAGCGTGATCGAATTGTAAGAGTTCAGTAATTCCCTTATCATGATAAAACTAGACAATGAAATATAGATTTTTACTTGTCACTAAACCAGATATTTTCATATATACTACAATTTCCCGAGCTCTTTGAATTGAAATCAAAACGCGAGGAATTTCGTTGCGTAAAAATTGTTCATCCAATGCATGACATAAGGCCGTATTTAAACAATGTATTAGGCACGGCAGACGCTCATGATATTTCAAAGCCTTCCATATGTTGGGGGCTTGGTCGCTTACAAATGTCACATTTTTTAATTCATTCGAAAAAAAGTTTGGCATTTGCTCTTCTAATTTACATAAAATATTGTTCCCGTGTTTTGCTACATCGGGAAACCCGGTGGTCAAAAGGGTCTACGATTTAAGATCCCAGTTGTCATTTTCTTCAAAGTGGCTGGAGGTTAAAGTCAGATAATTAGTTCTCCTGTAA
This sequence comes from Gryllus longicercus, assembly GCA_038098605.1. Taxonomy (NCBI): domain Eukaryota; kingdom Metazoa; phylum Arthropoda; class Insecta; order Orthoptera; family Gryllidae; genus Gryllus; species Gryllus longicercus. Next base: position 371,770 of record JAZDUA010000190.1, read on the forward strand.
TTATCAGGCCATAGGTCACAAGTCAAGGCACACTGTTTCCTTTTAATTGCTTCCTTAATTTTTCGCACTATATCTACTTTTACTTTTTCCGCCGTGTCTGATTCGTGTCTAGACACTGTTCTTCGATGAGGCAATACTTCACTGACTTCAAGTCGCCCGTATTTAGTTCCCAAATTTATTAACTCATTAGCAACTTCAATAAAACCGTTACCTCCTACAATATTAAACGGACGAAAATCTTTTGTGCACATTAAAACACATTTATCAATCTTTTTTCTGTCTTCCCTTGATACACGAGACTTTTACGCATTAGTATTTGCGCAACACTTGTGCTTATTCATGGCTGTTGTGCTGCCTTTGTAATTTAAAATCGCTTGACAGTTTTCTTTAGCACATTGCACAAAACTCACCGGTTCATTTGTTGCACCGTTCAAAATTATCTGAAATGACATGAAACATTATCGTCGGAAAATATACAAAATACGTAGAAAATCGCATATAAATTATAAAGAGGTATTTAGCAAATCAAAATCTAATGTATTTTGGGTATGAATTTCAATACGTATATACAAAGTAGTATTTTGAGAAGGTATTTAAATTCTAAATTTAAAATATTTTGCCCAACCCTGAAATTAATAAATAAATGGCATGTGTGTACTTAAAAATACAACATTTTAGTATCTGAAAATTCGTCCAGCATGCACTTGGTTTATCATTTACACTCTTATTCGTTAATTTTTAGCTTCCATTAGCTAAATTATTTCTTACGGAGTCTTTGGTTACCGAGCTCACGTCGCTTCTCATAAATGAAACACCGAAACTACCAGCAAACATCGCAGAGTCGATCCACCGAGACTCCGGACGCTGCCGATACTGGCGAGAACAGTCGAGAATGGAGCCATTCCGACAGTTCCGATCCTTGAGGGAGGCCAACGTATAGATTTCAAAGGCAGTTACGAAGACCTCCGAGGCAAAGAGTCTGCGCAACCACAGCCAGCTAGACCGATTGATATTAGACTGCGTTTTTCGCGGCCCTAGTTAGGGGGCTAGAGTGGAGCATGAACGGATGGACGAACGGACAATGAACGGATCGACCGACCGGTACCCAAACAGACGGACGATGGACGTCAAACGATTTTTCAGTATCAAGAACTCACAAAACAATGAGTTCTGACTACACAGCAAATTAGAGAAAGTAATTTACTACGTATAAAAACAATATTTATCCACCTTTTTGATAGCAGAGCTCCACCATACGAGTTTTCCTGTCGAAAAATCGCCGATATTTGGCACAGCATTACGTACTTTCTCTTTACTACGTAAGTTCGTAGTAAGTTAGGATTGGTTGCTGAAGGTAGTAGCGATGATAAACTTACTATTTTATTTAGTGTGTAGGATGATGATTTATACACAAAAGTAGGTACATATCAAACATTTTATGAAGTTGTCATTATTTATCTGTTACTTTATCATCAGTATTCATTACTTATATTTCGTGTTATCCTTGAGAAGAACGTAGAAAAAGCATCTAAGCATCTGCACTCCAACTTTGGCAAGATATCTGAAATGGAACGTGATGGAAGACCCTTACAACAGTGATCATTACCCCATAACATTGCCATATGAGAATTCGATTACACCTCAGGACATCTATAAGCCCAGATGGATATTTCAAAAGGCCAACTGGAAATAGTACCAAGACATGATTTCAGGCAAAGTTCAGAACCTAGATAAATTAAACATCGATGATTCAGTACAAATAAACAATATTCTGAGCAACGTTACAAAACCTATACTGCCTACAGTGGAGGTGACTATACCCCCCCAAAAAATAATAAAAATAAAAAGAAACTACCTTGAAGGACAAAGAAATGTGAAGAAGCGGTTACGAATTACTAGAACTGGTTCAATGTATTGAAGAAACATAAAACAAATGAAAATCAAATCAAGTTTAAGTCAGCAAGAGCCATGGCAAGAAGAAACAAATAAACGCCATCGATGGAAAATCCAGAACAAATGACCTGAAGTCTATATACAAGCCAGATGGTCAATTCATTCAAGACCCGTGCGACATTGCAAATAGCTTTGGAAAGTTTTTCGCATCCAACTCTAGTGATGCGAACCTTGCTGATGGCTTCACGAAACATAAAGAAGAAACTGAGAGATCTCCCCTAAACCTGGAAGTAGAAGATGAGATTGATGATTCCATACAACTAAATGCACTAATTACGCTCCGAGAACTGAAAGTCAATATACGTCGACTAGAAGACACCAGCGCTGGTCCCGACGGAATACCTAACATATCCGGATGCTCCCTGAAGAAGCTATCAGGCTTCTTTTAGACATTTGTATTCAAAAAATGTCTTCCCACAAAAATGGTCAGAAGCAGAAATTGCTCCAATTCACAAATCTGGTGAGGACACATATTTAATAGACAGCTACAGACCTAACTTGTTGTCTGTATAAATTACTTGAGAAGGTAGTGAACCACAGATTTAAATGGTACTTAGAAATACATCAGTTAATATCACCCCATGAAAGTGGTTTTTGCAAGAGCCGATCTGCCTTAGACAGAATTGCAATAATCGAGGACAGCATCTATAATGGATTCGCCAATAATATGTTCACAGTTGGTACAAAGCCTCAACATCGAAAGGAATATGAGATTGTCTGGTGCAGACAAATCATGGACAAAATAACGAAACTTGGAATTAAAAGCAACATAGATAAGTTCGTGCATAATTTTATTAAAGAACGGCACATTTATGTCAGAGTAAAAGGATACCTATCAGTGAGATATATGCTGGCAAGTGGAGTACCGCAGGGCTCTGTGCTTAGTGTGACCTTGTTTCTGTTGATAATAAACGAACTTCAGAACAAAATCAAACCACCTGCGTTAGTGAGCATGAACGCGGATGACTGTAATGTATGCATCATTGGTAAACATCTGTTCTCCGTAGCAGTTATAGCGCAAAACATCTTAGACACCATTCTCGCATTCTCCACTGATGTTGGCCTAAAATTTTCCAAGACGAAATCCACATTCAGCATTTTCCCCAGAAATCGATCCACTGAGAAGACCCCATCCCTGAACCTGGGAGATCACACGATAGAACAAAGTAAAACCTTAAAAGTCTTAGGACTGACACATGACGAAAGGATATCCTGGACACCTCACATTAAAAACCTGAAAGTGGAATGCACCAAAAGTCTAAATCTGATGAAAATTATAACAACTGAGCGTGGGGGACCGATTATACAGTGCTTAGAAGGACATACCAGGTATTCATCAGAGTTAAAATGCAGCAATTAAAGCAGCCTATTCTACGATTCTGCAAATAATATTAAAAGAATACTCGTCCCTATCAATAACACTGGTGCCAGATTTATATGCGGAGCATATGGAACAATCCGGTGATAAGCATGTTACAGAAAGATAATTTACCACCACTGGATAAAAGAAGAAGAAATCTAGTCGTAGGATATGTAATCAAAGTTGCAGCAAATTTGTAGCAACCCTATGAACCAAATTTACCAGCTTACGTACAGACACAATAAGAAACTGTGCTTCAAAAAGAAACAACCAAAACCAATTACTGTTCGGGCTATACACATATTAAGCACAATATCAGAAACTATTCCTCCGCTTAAACCTATCAGTACCATGGACTATGGAGAACATTAAAGCTGAGGAGTTGATAAACATTTCTAAGAAGTCAAAAACTCACAATCAAGAGATAAGAGCCAGAACAGGAGAAGAAATTTCCAAATAGAACTACAACAAAGTATTCACAGATGACTCGAAGAGTAGCAACTTGATTGGTTGTGTCGCTGTAACGCCAACAAGAGTAATCTCAAGCAAACTGCCCGACAAGTACACAGTTTTGTCCAGAGAGTTATACGCCATCATCATCGATAGTTTAATTATCGTATTTAGATATCGCAATTCCTGATAGTATCAGACTCCAAAATGGCTCTGTCGGCTATTGGAAATGCCTCTTACTTCGGAAATCCGCTATCCTTAGACATTGTTAGTATGATAAGGAACTCGAACATTAAAGTTAAAGAGATAGTTTTTGGATGGATTCCGGCTCATGTGGGTATCATCGAGCTGGCAGATAGATCTGCAAAAGTGGTGTCACAACTTGAAAGAAGCAACCTCCCCATAATACCACAGGACTATCACGTCAGCATCAAGAGAAAACTACTAGAATTAGACAGACAGGAATTGAACAACAACGCCCGCAGCAAATTAAGAAGTTTATGTGAATACGAGGAAGAAGAATATATGAATTATATTATGTATTAATTATGAATATATTAATAAAGAAGTAAACGTGAATCCTTCTGCAGGGATCACCAGGTTGCGTTAACTAGATGCAGAATAGGTCACACCAAGCTCACACATGCCAATCTGACCACCAGGCAAACGACTGTTATGTGTAATGTGTGTAATGTTTCTATGTATATTAACCATCTCTTTCTGTGCCCCAGGTTTGAGGCCGACCGGAGAGACATGGTGTCAATAACGACAATGTCAAAAGTACTAAAGGACAGAGAACAATGCAGTCAGTTTCTCAAATTTTTGAAGGGCATAAACTTGTACTGTGCTATATAAAAAATGTATAAACTGGTTAATAATGTGATATGAATGTTCCCTCTCTAAGTGTCATTACACTCCATGTACAAAAAATGTAATGCTATTGTGTAGATGTCGCTAGTAACATTTTGTAGTTGATGCGACATAAAATAAATAATTTTTTTTAAAACTTTAAATACTAAGCTAAAAATTGAAATGGATAATAATCCTCTCCTACATTATTTCAGTAGCCTAGATAAGTTTTGCGGTTCTCACACGCAACCAATCTTTATAAATGAGGTCTCTAAAGAACGAGAATTTCACTGAGACTTGAATAATTACACTTTAATTTAAATAATATGAAACTTTTGTTGAAAAAATGTATCTAAATCTTAATGTTAAATATAACCCGCAACAATGTCGGCTTTGTTGAAATATATTTAGTTACATAACGTCAAAACGAAGCGTTCTAGGACCTTCAAGCCAGGCACTTTGAGGCCAAAGGCTTCAAAGAAACGTTATTCACAGGTAATCTACAGGATGATATCTTTTTGCACTTTCAATTACATATGTGCTGGTTCGGCGCTTCTCGATACTCCATTGCATTGCAATTTCAAACGTTACAAAGATTAGGGTTGTACTTGCCAGATACTGTATTTTCGCGAGGACAACTTTCCGTAGCTTTCTCAAGAGTAAAAAGCTTTTCTAATATTTTTGTGACTATCAAAGAAACCGAGAAGCACACTGGCAAGGAAGATTACTTCAAATGTTTTTAAGTAAGTGTTATGAATTATTCCAAGAATATCTTTCCATAATACTGAATAAACCTTCTTCTTGCTGATTTCTTAACCGCTACTTAGCCGCCTACTCTTGTTCTCCAGCCTTCTCTGTTCTTTCAGGAATCATGAGGTAAATTCCACTTCTCGATTATCTTTCTGATCTGGTCGTTCCACCCTGGTCCTGGTCTTTCTCATTTTACTTGGTCGCCATTCAAGTGATATTTTGGAGAGACTTTTCTCGACCATTTGCTGTACATGACCAAACCAAGTGAGTTGTATCTTTTTTAACAGCTTTATTTTCTATCTGATCAATCCACTGATTTTACATAGATTAGCATGACTTAATTCTAGAACTGGGTTAGGATATAGTCAGTTCATTTAGTCGAAGCTCTCTCTCACGTTGTCACATTCCGCTTAATTTAGTGTTTGGATTTAATTTTTTTTTTAATTTGTGACATTCTGTTGTTTAATGTTATGTTTGTATGTTTACTAATTTTATATTCAATTTGCATTCTTAATGAAGAGTTTATGGCGGGCGTAATTTATCTTTGGGATACCTTAAAATAATTTTGATGTCTTCTGCTGAACGTCCTAGATTAAAGTTTTTAACACATTCCGCTTTAAGTAGTTCCTCAAAAACTTTTACTGATAATCTTCTGATGTAAGTATTCAAGTTTTATATTTTCAATTCGTTTCTAATTTTTCTATTTGACACGTACCATGGTGCTTTAATTATGCGTCTTAACAATTTATTCTGAACTTCTTGGAATTTCTCTAGGTTACTTTTTGCGGCTCCACCCCAGACAGGACACGCGTATGAGATGGTGTAATAATGGATTCTGTAGCACCACTAGTTTCCATTTTGTTTCCGAAGTACCGTAACACCGTTTCGCCGCATTCCACCAGAAATCAAGCTGCAGCTCTTAAAATAAGATTCAAAAGTACGATTTTTTACTTTCCTTGTAACTTAAATCATGTTCATCAGATTTAATAATCAATTTAAGTCAAACATTTATTTTCAATCATTTTATTTTTACGAAAGATTTTTGAACTTTCAAATTTATTTCCGATTAAGAAAAACGCCGTTCTGTTAATTTTATAGCTCCAAGCAATGACATCGATGCGGCGCAGGGTCGGCCGTCGCACTCGCTGCGCCGTGTGCTGCATATTTTTCCGGGTGGATGATCCTTTCACTTGGAAATGTTAATAAATCTCATTAACTGAGTTTTTGAAACGCAGGAAAAATGTGAGAAAGGACAGGGTGACTTTTCAGAATGCTTTAATGAGTGCGCCTTCTTCACCGGCGGGGGCGGGGGGCGGGCGACGGGCAGGGTAGGCTGGCGGGCGCGATGATGTGGACACTGTTGCACGCACCAAAACAAAGACGAAACTAGTGGTGCTACTGAAGCACATAGTTTCTCGCAATGTTTAAAATTATCCCACAGTATTATACTACTATATAAACCAGCAAAAGTGCTTTCAACCAGAACATTTTTTTCCGCTCCGGGACCCGATCTCACACTATTAGAATTAACTTGCAGGCACTCATACCACTATGCCACTCAAGGACCCGGTGGCCCAAGCATCCCAATAAATTGGAGCAGTTTTTGAGAAAAATGTATACTTTTTCGGGCAAAATAACACGTAAACTACTCATATTTTCGAAAACTTTAACGTGAATTTATTTAAAGATCCGTCTTTAAGGAACATATTTCATTTAAAAAATCTCTATCTTCAATATAATAGTTGTAGAAAACGCTCCCAAAAAATTGCAATTTTTCAAATTTCAAAAAAAAAATATGTGTTTTTAACGAACATGAGACATATACTTTTGACTTCGAAGAGCGTAAAGTAGTGTTTGTGTTTTATAAAAGTTTAGTAGTTTTTGCCCAATATTGCGTGCAATATTTGCAATTGAAAAAAATTACAAAAACAAGATTTTTTTAAACTCGGCTCCAATTTTTTCTTTAAATTTTTGATAGGGATAGTGTTAAATGTACTCTATAAGATAACATAAACGCCATATTGCTCTATTCTTTTGTTTTTAATTACAAAAATGTATTTTTTTAAATACAAAAATGTAATTTTTTGACTTGTCTCTAATGTCGTTAACATTTACATTAGCAGCAATTTGTTCACATCAATGAATTTATGAGAAAATGTGCTTTAAATAATGTCACATAAATTTTCAATAATGTATATAAATGACTTTAAATAATGTACATAAACGTGTACAAATCTTACGTATGACTTACTCATGATACGTAATTTTACAGCCAATTTAATATTCCAGCAATACAGAACCAGGTGATAAATTAACATTAAATCACATCTTAATATTTTTTGGTGAGTCCCATTCTTCGTCTCATTGGAGTAATTAATTTTTTGGTATAATTATTCCCAATTCTCCACAATTCTTCTCGTAATCTTTCTCCTAAACCTTTTTTTTTAAGTTGTATTTGGGACGTTTTCAGATTTTTTCCGGAAGCAAAATTACGAACATTAATTTATTTAAATTAGATACTTTCCAATTCCATTTTTCAGAATGCATTTTTTCGAAAGCAACATTCCGAACTATATTTTTTTTGCACTGGATAATTTCCGACTATGAATGAGTCGGTTCCTAGTGAAGGCAGTTTTATACAGGGTGTGGCAGCATAACTTCCTTTTTTCAAAACTCAATAAAAACTATTGTGTGCATCGAAAAATATTTATTTATTTTTTATAATGTAGGTACATGCCTAAAGTTTTTATTTACATTGTTTTGAAGATCAAATCTGTTAGGTGACGTCCCTCATTCTCCATACATTGCGTAAACCGATATCTGGCGTTTGTCATGACTTTTGTTAGCATAGCTGGTGTTATGTTGGCAATTTCTTCTTCGATGTTGGTCTTCAAATCTTGTAGGGTTCTTGGACGGTTCACATAAACAAGGGATTTCAAAAAAACCCATAGATAAAAATCACAAGGGGACAGATCGGGAGAGCGTGCCGGCCATTCCAAATCGCCTCTAATTGAGATAAGGCGCTCTGGAAAGTGTTCCCTCAAAACAGCCATCGATGCTCTTGAAGTGTGTGCTGTTGCACCGTCTTGTTGGAACCAAGTGTCCTCCAAATCCAACTCTTCTAGCCGTGGGAAAAAAATTCTGTAGCATGTTTACATACCGGTCCGAATTCACTGTCACTGTAACCTCATTTTCCTCAAAAAACCAGGGACCAATAATTCCAGCTGAGGAAATTGCACACCACACTGTGACTTTGGGTGAATGCAAAGGCCTTTGATGCAATTCTCGAGGGTTGGTGTCAGCCCAGTAGCGCATGTTTTGTTTGTTAACCGACCCACACAAATGAAAATGGGCTTCATCGCTAAAAAAAAAAAACAATAGCACCCTCGAGAACGACATCAAGAAGAAGCTCACACGCGTTCATCCGAGAATTGAAGTCACGTTCTGTAAGTTCCTGCACTATCGCCATCTTATAGGGATGAAAATGAAGATCATCACGAAGAATTCTTCTCACAGAACGATCGGATAGTCCAAGGGCAGATGCGTGTTTGCGCGCAGAACGCCGTGGTGATCGCAACATTGACGCTCTCACTGCTTCAATGTTCTCAGGTGATCTAACGGGCCGAGGGACTCCAGTTCTTCGTTTTGTCGCACTTGCAGTTTGTCTGAATGTAGTGACCCATGTAACAATTGATTTGCGGTCTGGGACGGGAGCCAACGGGGCTAAATTAAAGCGATTCCGAAATGCACGCTGTGTTGCAATAACCGAACATCCGCTTGAAAAGTAGGCCTCAACGGCAAAGGCACGCTCCTCACTATTCCAACGCATGATGGCGACTGAACCGTGTCGGGACAAAACTTTACAGTACCCCCTCTTTAACGAGACCACTAGAGCTCCGCTATGACATCAACTAACTGAATGGCGCGCATTTTAAAAAAGGAAGTTATGCTGCCGCACCTGTAGATGTGGTCGTGGTTAATAAATTCAACAGTAATTATAAAATGCAGAGAAAATCTGTAATTTTGGGGTTTAAAAGAAGAGGGCTGAAGTTATTAATGGGTAAATATACTATAAAACGGAAGGTGCTCGAGAAGGAAAAAAATACTGAGAATATGTGAAATTACCGACAAATTGCCATGTGGAATTAGTACCGACCTACGATGAATAACGAACATCGAACAAATAATTAAAGCGAGGGTTTCCATAATCGTCTATTATTGGTCATTGGAAACCATCACCCTAACTTTTATACAGCAATAGATGGACTTCAGAAGGAAGAACGTGGTTAACAGTACAAAATAGATCTTAAAATATTGTTTTGATGTATCGTCTACTACATACAGACGAAAATCGACGTCTGCAGTTCCTTCGTGCCATTGGATATAACTTCACCCTATAACTTCATATATGAAATTAAAATTATCAATAATTTTTTATGAACTACAAGTGTTCGGAAAATTAATTATTTTTAGTATTCTGGTGAGATACATTCGGAATTTCACTTTCCGTAAAAAAGAAAATAAGGAAAATTGCATTTGAAAAACTTCTGATTCGGAAACTTAAATTCGAAAAACTGATAGGTCATCTGTTTGGAAATCTAATTTCTGATTCATGAAAAAATTATCAATAGGGTTTACGACTGGAGATAGGGGCAGCGTATCCACTACCTTGGGACAAATGTACAGATGTCATTCCCTTACAACGTGAGCCTTATGTTTAGGACCGTTGTCTTGATAAAATTTAAAACAATTTTTAATCCCTAGTTTCTATGTGTGTCTATGCAAATTGTTTTTTAGAATATTCCGATACTGCGTCTGTTCCTGGTACCTTAAATGAAAGCAATTTTTCCCACTCCACTAGCGGCTAGGGGTCCCAAATTATCACGTGCCCACCTCCATTTTTTTACTGTTGGAAAGAAATTCTTATTATTAAGAGACTCAATTCGCCTTTTCTCACCATTCGTCAACCATCTCACACGAATAAGTCGAAATAAAATACTCATCTTGTGACTCAAGAGCGTAGTCGCGTGCTATTCACGAATGAGGCTCGGGTTCGATGCTCATAGATTACCTGACAATCTCAAGTGAAATTTGTTTCAACAAAACTAGTTTGGGTGCTTCACAAGGGCTAGTCCGACCCATGTGAAGTGTCATAAACCCTACCCTTATCCTAATTCCTTCCCAATTCTGGCTGCTGGATAGTGACGCAGGAGCGCGTGGTAGGAGGCGCATTGGTGGAGATGCTACCTGGCGGTCCTCTTGACAACTGACTACTACGAGATGAGAAATGGCTTGCTAGTAATGGAGGATTACTCCTATTAAGCGCACTAAATTATGGAGGATTACTCCAAACGCAAAGCGCTCAACGCCCCCCAAAGGGCTTTAGATGCGTTGCGTTTATGTAGACGCAACAATTTCTTTAAAAAATAACTCAAATTTACTGTCGTCCACAAACCATTTTTTCACCATTCTTTGTACACTGCTTTGCGAATTGCAACCTATTGTTTCTATATCCCTCGCTGACGAAGAACGTTTTTTCCTAGCAACTCGCCCATTATATCCAACATTTCTTAGCAGTTTTTGGATAGATGGACGTTCCAGTGGAAGTACGTAGTTCGGTAGATAACTTCGAGCACCGATCCTGTGAGTTTCCTTCTCCCGTCTCAAAAACACGCGTTCTTCCCTGTTACTGACCATGTCTGGTCACCCTCTCTGTGGTATGGATTCAATCCAATCTTCTTTCTTGCACCTCTGTATTATGCCAACTGTGTACTCATACAAATATATAACATTTCTGCAATTTCTCTGTGTGTAAGGCCCTTGGCATGATGAACAATCACCAATTGTCGCTCCTCGAAGGTTGTGTTTCCACATCCATCTTTCTTAGCCCTGCTACTTCTGTTTTCAGAACAGTTATTGAACATAAACTGTGATATTTCGGTTTATGATAATGTATGTTTTCACCCCTCCATTTCGTAGCAAAGGCGAAAATTATTTCCAATTAAGAGGAACTCGCAGATTTGTCCGAATATTATAGTTGAGTTACATTCTCCCTTCTGAACACACGTCGTTTTTATGAATTATTTAAACTTTCAGTGTGTTATGGTTGCGTAGGCTTCCGCGGTCGGAGTTTATGTTGGCTGGGCTATCCGGGACGAGCTGCGTCAAAGACATGGTGGCTGACGTTTCGGCCAGCGTGAAGAAGGCCACAACACGCTGGCCGAAACGTCAGCCGCCATGTCTTTGACGCGGCTCGTCCCGGATAGCCCAGCCAACTTTCAGTGTGTTAGTTGCAATTAATTCATATCATTTGCAATTAACGTGTAAATGTTTCATGTCCAAAAATTGTATGTATTATAAGTCAATATGCGCTTGCAATTAAATAAAGTAGAGGAAAGATGGCTTAGCCGGAATATTAATATGACTGACTGTAGTAAGGCGAAAGAGTAAAAGTTCAAAGTTAACAATCATACAAAGTAATTTTCTGCATATCTTTATATTATACAATTTCACACTCTATTCTATTAATTTTTGGAATTTTGAAGGTTTGTCAGCTACAGATTTGCAAGTCGCAGGAAAAGACGAGGTCCAATTTCATCGCGCGGTGGAGAGCCTTGGGCGCCAAGTGTGTCAGGATGTCGTTCTCCCACCACGCAATGGATATTACATAGACAACTTTCAGCTGATCGTGCGTGGCGACATTGACCTCGGTGGCCGCTGAATGCTCTCACTGGGGGTCAGCGGGGATCAGTGCTCCAAGAGTAAGAAATCTGCTTTGCTAACAATAATAAAACCTAAAGCGAGACTGCGATAACGGATGATGAAGCAAATTTCTAAATGATACCGGATTAAAAAGTCATTTGAGGAGGGCAATATTCAACAAATAAGTAATTTAATTATTTTACTTTCCGTATGGTACACGGAGTTCGTAATAAACAATATATACATTCACATAAAACAAAACTGGTTGTACTACAACCACGCCTACTTTCTCTCGTTATTTTACCAGCTACCTAATAATATAATACTACATGAAAGTGCAAAGGTGTTTCGGGCAGCATTTTTATTCTCGGCTAGGATTAGAACTCACGTTCTTAGGGTTAACACGCCATTCACTGTGCCCCTACACCACCATACTACTTTCTGATTATTTTTAATTTCAAAATTTGCATTAGCAATTTTAAAAAATTCACAATTTTCATTTCATTAGCTAGTTTAATAGAACATATTTCGTTTAAGAAAACTCTTTAACATCAGTATTATACTTTTGCAATGTTACTTTTTTGCAATTTTTGGAAATTCAAAGATAATGCCAAAAAAGGGATCTGCGCTATTTTTAAGCTTGTAATGCACTATCCAAATTAAAAAAAATGTTGAGAAGTTTCCGAGAAAAACAATTCTTAAATATATTGCGTTTACTTCAATCAAAGATACCCTAAAACTATTCGTTTTTAGAAAAAATGTGCATGATCTTTTTCAATTTGTATTTGAAGAACAGAGTTCATTTAGAAAAAAACTGTATATTTAATATTGTAGTTGTCGGAAGACGCCCAAATCTTTTGCAATTTTCGAAAATTCAGAGATTTCAAAGAAAATAAGACTTGCGCGTTGCTTTTAAGCGTGTTCTATGCTATTCAATATCAAAGTATTAAACTTCGGACAATTGGACAACTTTGTATAAAACAATTGGATCAATCAAGAACTCACAAAACGTGAAATTTGAGTACACAATGTGTTCGAGGCCGGTCTGGATGGCCGAGATCGTTAAGGCAGTAGTGCCGTAGCGATCTCAGACCGAAGAATGGCGGCTTCGCATCCGGCCGCGGGCATGGTTGCATTTGTGTTGGTCCTTTCACCTCCTTTCATCACCATTCCATATCATCTTCACAGTTACCATACCGTTAAATGCAATAGTGATCATTGATGACCTAGATGTCGATGCAACCTTAAGTAACAAAAAACGTGTTCGAGGAAGTTACTACAATTGGGAAGAAATTTATCAACTTTGTTCGATACAAGGGTCCAAGTATGTGTTTGTCTTTAAAAAAAATAATCACCGACTTTTACTGCAGCATTACAATACTTTTTTTCTTTTCTACGTAAGTACGTAATAAAGCGAGACAGTAATACATTCATAAACCAAAAAAAAAAAAACAAATTAAGATAATGAACTTCGGAAACAAGCTCGTCAATTCACGAGCCATTTCGCTTCTAATAGGGACTTGCACAGCCATGACCCTGGAGACTATCACCGTTCATAACCTTCGATTGCGTCGCTGTTGAGAATTGTAGGAGTGTTGCCTCTTACTCAATATGTTGCAATATTGTACACTGAGCCGCGTTAACATTCTGCGATGTGATCTTTAAGACCCGACCATGGATATTGAGTTGTGGTGAGTTCGGGATAGTGAATCAAAAGTGTGGTGAGACGGGGACGGTGTTCTATAAGGGTTTGCAGGCAGGGAGTGCGGTAGATAAAATTGTTATTATTCTTGTGGAGTATAGTGAGAGTTGGAGGGAGTCGACTAGTGGCGAGGAAAACGGACGCGGTGGCACTTCTGATCTTATTTTATTGCAGAGTTGTCACATGATGATTATTCCAAAATGGAAGAAACTATCGTCAACGTCGCAAACGCGTCATCAGTGGCACTGAGCCTAGAGGATGAATCGGAAAGGGACGCGCTGTTGACGGACGCCGGGCAGCTGACGGGCGCCGAGCCACAGACGGACACGACGCAAATGGACGCTGCGCCGCTGACGGCCGCCGTACCACAGATGGACTGCGCACCGCTGACGGACGCCGCTCCGCTGACCTACGCCGCGCCGCTGACGGGCGTCGCGCCGCTGACGGGCGCCGCGCCGCTGACGGACGCCGGGACGCTGGCCGACGCCTCGCCGCTGACGGGCAAAGCGCCGACGTCGAACGCCGTGTCGCTGACGGACGCCGCCTCACTGACGGGCGTACCTCTGGCGGACGTGTCGCCGTATTGGTTTCTGATACATAATCGTTGATTTTTTGGGGGGAGTTCAACATGGTGTTGGATTCCCTCAGCCTGCAAAATGTCAATTACTCAACACACATCTGGCTGAACTACGCCCTGAAGAATAAACTTGCGAATGTCGCACTTCAGTGAGTGAAAAAAAAGTGAAAAAGGAAGAAGTTAAGTAACAATTCGCGAAATTGTGTGGGACAATGTTAATGTGTACGTTAAGAAAGTATGAAATAACCGGAGTTCACGTCTAACAAAATAAGTATGTCTTAAGACTGTGACTTCAATCAAGTAGATCCATAACCTGTACTAAAGTAAGTAGTTATGGAATTTATAAAGTTATTAGGTTGCGAAATGAAGTTTAAGATTGAAAAAAAATGTATATTTGTGCTTAAGATAAGGAGGCTTTTAAAAAAAAAATTATATTTGTGTATTTTCAGTGTCAGACCAGTACACAGTGTACACATGTTATTTTATTATGTAAATATTGTTTATTGAGTGAATGATTACAAAAATTGTAATAAAGTGAGGGTTTCATAACAGGAGTTTAATTTTAAAAAAATATATATTTCTTTGTGCGTTTCTGGCTTCAAACAAGGAAGCACTATATTAACAATTGTTTAGATTTTGTTTTGTACCAGTTGTTATTAAACCAAAACAAAATCTTGTGACGAAGGGGTGAAGTGACGTCACGGGCAACGCACCCCGTCTCTACATGAGCCGGAACGGAGGCGACGAACCTATTGGGGCAAGGCAGTGGGGGGTGCGGCGAGGAGGCAGCAGGGGCTGGTGCAGAATAGGGGGCAGTGAGGAGCGAGGGGGTCGGTCGGCTTGTCAGAGTGTAAGAGACATGGGGGCGGTTAGGTTTTTCAAAAATATATATTTATTAATTAACGAATGTACATAGTTTAGTTTTATTTATACTACATCATATGTATTTTCTGGCTCGTATTTAACTTAAATGCTAATCTTACAACTAACTCTAACTACACATGAATAGGAAACTCACTGAGCACCTTAAATGAATTCTGATTATAGATTAATTGAGTTCTGAGATTAATTGAGTTCTGAAAATATGCTGAGGAATGAATCTAATGGGTATCTATTTTTAATTCTAGTTTGGAGCTGGTAGGTGGTGGCTAGATCGTAATGGGTGGCTTGGGTTATTGTGTTTATTTTGGAGAAATAAATTGTTAGATAGGAGTGCAATATGGTAAACTATAGGAGGTAAATTATATTCTTTGAGCAGTTGAATGTTTGAGATGATCTAGGGTACATGAGTGACAACTCTGAGGAAATTATTTCGGATAATCTGTAATTTATTGATGTTGGTTTTAGAGGCGTTGATTCAGATACGGCATGCATAGAGCATTAGGTGTCCAATTATTAATTTATAGATTGTGGTGGCGTTGTTTAATGAGAGCTTACTATTGCGATTTAAGAGTGACTTTAGTTGAATTAGTTTTATTTTGGCTTGCTGTGCTTTTACTGTTATGTGATTTTTCCAATTGAGTCTGGTATCAAGATTCAGCCCCAAGTATTTGACAGATTGATTGCGTTGGGTCCATGGAATTGAGTGATAGTTTATTTGGAGTGCAGTTGGGGTTGAAAATGTTCTTTATGAGAATATTTTGGCTGATGATTTTGTTGGATTGAGTTTGATTTTTCCTTTTGACAGACCATTCAGCAATTTTATTTAGACATGTTTGACTTTGTCTACAGATTAGGTAACTTGAATGATTGGACATGAAAATTGCGGTGTCATCGGCGCTTTAGGCAATGTGCGTATGTGATGTTATGGGAACGTCGGCTGTGTATATGTTGAAAAGCGTGAGGGACAGTGGTGAGCCTTGAGGTAATCTGTTACGGTGCGGGGATTGGATGTGTGCTTGTTGACTGTAACTAAAAATGTTGTATGTTGGAGAAAGCTATTAATGATATTAATTAGATAGTTTGGAGTAACTATTTATTTAAGTTTGAATATTAATCCAGGATGCCACACTTTGTCAAAAGCTTTCGGAATGTCTAAAAAGATAAATATTTTATGGAGGTTGTTTTTTTTGAAATGCAGTGTGCATGTGCTCCGTGATTCTTAGTAATTGATGAGAAGCTGAAACTTTATTAGTGAAGCCAAACTTGTGCATTGGAATGGATTACGTATTGTTCAGATGGGAATTTAGTCTTTTAAGAATTAATTTTTCTATGATTTTTGATAGAATGGAAAGAAGGCTTATGGGTAGTTGTCAGTGCTGTGAGATTCTTGAATGGCTTGGGGATTCTTGAATGGCTTGGTGTAACATTTGCATTTTTCCAAATAACGAAAGTAGCCAGTTCTAATTATTAAATTGTAAATATTGGTGATGGTATTGTGGGATTAGGTAAGTTTTTTAAGATTTTGTTACTTATTTTGTCGTGTTCCAGGGCTTTTTTTAACGGCAAATTCTTAATTATATTAATGACTTCATTTGGGGGAATGTAGTTGATTTTGTGTGTTACGTTATATTGTAGTTGGGGGCTGATGCTATTTCGAGTATGTATGAATGCAGGGTGTGAGTTGGGGTGGCATTGGGAGAGAATGATTTAGCAAAGTGATCGGCTAATGCTTCAGCCTTCTCATAAGAAGCGAATTTCATGCACGTTGGAGTTGCACCCAGCCACTCAGCAAGGAACTCATTACACCACGATAGCAATAACAACTTTGTAGGTGACTCTTAATCGGGTCCCGACAGCTCCTTTTCCCCGCTGAGATATGCGGTAAGACATTTCAACGAAGGTAGTTGGCTAAGCGAGTACATACCACCAATAGGGCAAATTATTTGTAGCGGCAAATTAATTGTTTCTTTCTGTTATCACTTCAATCAGACTAGTGAGCCGCAAGAACTAAAGCATAAATTGTAAGAATTTTGTAAAAAAGTAGATCATTCATATGCATGCTCATCTTCATCTTAATTTTTAATTAAATGTGTTGTGAAAATTATTCTTTGTGACAACAGGACGAAAAGGGACGGGCGGGAGGAGCTTGGTAATGGACGAAAGGACGACAGGTCAGAATGAAGGAAAATAACGAAATGGAAGGAAGGACGAAACGGAAAGACAGTACGAAATGAACGGAAAGGACAAAATGGACGAAAAAGACGAAATGGATGGCAGAACGAAATGAACAACAGGGGACGAAACTGATGAAATGGACGACAGGACGGAAAAGACGAAATGGAAGAAGGGACGACAAGGCAAAATGGACGAAAGGACGAAATGGAGGACAGGACGAAATGAACAAAATGACGAAATGGATGGCAGGACGAAAAAGCCCACTGTTCCCCCCACTACAGGACCATACTGGCGGAGAGCGAGAAATCTGGGAGGCAGGAAAGTGGCGTGGGCACATGCGGTCGATATATCAGATGGTGGAGTTGTTCTTTCACAGATAAAGCATCATAAACATATTTCAG
Source organism: Gryllus longicercus (assembly GCA_038098605.1). Classification (NCBI taxonomy): domain Eukaryota; kingdom Metazoa; phylum Arthropoda; class Insecta; order Orthoptera; family Gryllidae; genus Gryllus; species Gryllus longicercus. The sequence goes on from JAZDUA010000190.1 coordinate 389,571, forward strand.
AACACTATCCTTCTCAGAACCTCTCTTATTGTTCCCATGTCATAGCGTCCTGTTTGTGTCGGTAAGGGCATGGTCGCCACCAGAAATTTCAATCGAAAAGTGCGCGTTCCAGCATTGTAAAGATCGGCGCCTGTGGTACAATTGATACAATTTTCTAACCTATTTCTTGTTCTTATTATAGTTAAACATTGTATATCAATAATGTTTTAAAATGTTAATGTTAAGAAACGTATTTACTTAACTTTGTGAAGCAAGATCAGCTAAAATTCAAATAATGCATTTGAGAGATTACGGCGTGTTTTAGAAAAACATTGAACGTCGCTTTGATATCTCATCTGATCTGACAACGTGCGTCGACATAATGTAAATGACTGTAGAGTAATCTCAAAAGATAGCTACTGACACGCCATCAATCACCGTGCTGCATACTCGGATTGACATGAAATTTTACCAGCTTGTTCAGCATCTTTCAAAATTCCTACATACAAATGTTTAAGTGTTATGAGGCATTGGAAGTGCTGTTGTTGCCACAATTTGTATTGAGACATTTCGTGACCTTACTGCCTTTCGAAGCGCGGAAATCGCCGCGCGCCCCCGGTCCTGCGGCCGTTAAGTCCCATTCACAATGCAAACATAAACATACTAAGCATAGCGCATAGACATAAACATTAACATAAGTGATAGACTGAAGTATTCACAATGTCTAACATAAACGTAAGCAAAATAAAATGTTTCTATTAGCTGTAAGACATTCTGGTTTACTATTGGTTGGATTTGAGAATCTATTTCAAGGTATCAACTGTGTCTATGGCCCATATGACGTTAGTTCATCTATCTACTTAGCTCTAATTTCGATTCTCGATTTTGAGTTTCCGTTCTGTGAATGGATAATTTCTTATGTCTTACTTAAGCATAAGCATAAAAGCTTGAATCTTGCAAGCTTTTAAGTTAACGTCTTACATGTTATGCTTATGCGAACGCATTGTGAATGAGTCCGCTTATGGACATAGTCCTAACTTATATGTTAAAGTCATGCTTATATTTATGTTTGCATTGTGAATGGGCCGTGTTACTCGTGCACCGCGAGTAGTTGGAAACGGCCGATACTGACTCACAACATCCGGTGTGGCAGAATCGGCCGTCTGTTATCAGCGGATGTTAACATCCGGTGTAAACAAAAACAAATGCCGACTGCAAACAGCTGGTCACCGGATGTCAACATCCGGTGCGAGCGCAAGGCCGCGGCCTTGCGGTCAGCATCCGGTGGCAACAGCTGGTGCGAGCGCAAGGCCGCGGCCTTGCGGTCAGCATCCGGCGGCAACAGCCGTTGCGAGCGCAAGGCCGCGGCCTTGCGAACGCCGCCGCCGCCGCCAGCTGCGTGGAGGGCGTAACGTCACGGCCCCCAACAGCCTGCCTGCCTGCCTACCCTATGTACTAACCTCTGCAAACGAAAAACAATAAGGGGTTCAAAAAAAGGGAGCGGGGAGAGGAGTTTTTTCCCCCTGCACGGTGGTGACAAGAGGGTGGAAAAAATAAATGACAAGACGAACACCAGTGAGTAGGGTAGAACAAGTTTGTATTGATCATGAATATATACATTTTTTAAAATTTGTTTTACACTTAAGAATACGTTCACCGACATTTTGTTGAGGTCACATACATACATACATACATACATTTAGTTATAATCTGTCTTTTCTTCGAAAACTGAGTCATGTTGTCTGAAATCGTATAACACTCTTTTCACAACTACACCGTTCGCGACGTCTTCCGCTGTCAGTCCGTGCTTATTCTTAATGGTAATGTCCGCACCAACAGAGATGAGATACAGCACGGACTTGAGATGACCATGTCGCGCGGCGAGATGGAGCGGCGTGTCTCCGAAAATATCTTGACTGTTGAGAACATTGCGAAGGACACTGTCTTGAGCCATGTTGTTGTTGTAACTCGAGCTGCGATCAAGAGTGAACTGCGCGTCCTCGTTCCACGATCTCTTCTTTTTCTTCCATCCAAGACCGCTTCCGTTTTGTACGTTTATCTTGACCGGATGTGACGGTGGGTGACGTTTCCGCCTCAGATTCTTCGACGGTTGGAGTGGGAAGAGTTTGAACATCTTTCCAGATGAATGACATTCGCCTCCGCAGTCGGGTTTTTTCAGATGGATTGCGTTTTGAATGGTATCGAGACGGCGGCGAATCTTGAAGATGAGAAATGAGATGATCCATGATGGGAAGAACTTCCGTATGCATGAAAACGGCAATGTCATAAATAGTCTGTTCTTTTTCCTCATCGAAATGATACATCTGATTCGTGCGAAGTTCCTTTGCGGTGTAGGCAGCATTCCATACTAAAGCGGAGATATCCCACAGCTTGGAGATTTTGTCTTTCTCACCTCTTCCATCAGACGCGAGGGCGGAGAGATCGTCTGCAGCCTTCGCGATGTTACTCCACATTTTGGCTGCGTCACCCTTCCATCCTCCGTTGTCGTCGAGAACATCTTCGTAGGCGAACCTCGCGGCGGTGATTTTCGCTTCACGTCTTGTCATGTCGCCGTCCGCTGACTGAATGGAGAGTTGCTGAGCGTGACATATCATTATCACCGTTACAAAGATAAGAATTGTGGTTCGTATCTGGGAGGAGTATTTTCGTCTGGAGAGGGAAGAGACTGAATAACATGGCGGATGAGAACAACACGTTGCTGCAGAGCCGCCCTCTGTATTGGATCTTTAAAGAGACGGCCGAGAACTTCCATGATGCCGAGTATTTCCGCATGCATGAAAACGACAATGTCTCGAATAGTCTTTTCGCACTCAATGATTGCTTTTGCGGTCTGTTCGTCGTGAAGTCGCCGCGCAGTGATGGCAATGTTAGTCGCCATGTCGGAGATACCTTTCCATAGTGTCACGTTTTTCTCTTCAGCTTCCGCTTCCTCGGAGGCGGCGACGACGAGGTCCACGGCAACGTTCTCGAGATTCTTTCACATCTTGCCTGCTTCGCTCTCCCATCCGCTGTCGCCTCCGTCGTCAATCTTTTCGCAGACGGTTGTCGTGTGAGGTCTTGCCATGTTGACGGTTGATCTCTGAATGTTGCCGTCGACAGTGTCATGCCATGTCATTGCAAATGCTCGTCTACTTCTACTATTAATAAATTTCTCCCCCACCCTTTTCTCATTCATATGATAAGAACAATGTGAATGTATATAAATAGCCTAGTCTACAATTGAAATAATCATGAAAATAAAATGTAATAAAATATAAAATAAATAAATAAAAAATGTAAATAGACTACTCTAATTTGAAAATAAATAATCAAAGAAATAATATATACATTTGGGAAAATTGGAAAAATAAAAAAAAATAAAAAAATCTAAACTAATGTCTACTCTACAACCCCGCCTGCAGGGACGAACGTGTACGCTGAAGGAGCGGACGGACGCGTACACAAGATGCGGAAATGACCCCAGGGTAACTTCAAAATTTATCTAACCAATAGCGTTTGTCGTCTGCCACGCACAACGAACGCTTATTTTGGACAAAAGAGTAATTTAGATGATTTTTAGACCGAATGCAGCACTGTTTATCGACTCTATTGCGGTCGTGAAATAAACAGTCCAGATAATTTTTGAAAATATATTTTTTACTACAGAACGTTGCACTCCTTTCGCTCTAGAAACAGTGACCTGAGAGCGAGTCAGAGAGGAGTACATTTTTGGTCGTAAATCAACAAATTCAACCATGGAATCATTTCCGCATTAGTCCTTAAATAGTCCTAGTACTTTTTTATTGCGTGGTGTGATGCCAAAAGAATTATTTACTGGAAAGCAAGAACTGTCAAACCATTCTGAACACAGATTCATCTCAGCGTACACGTTCGTTGAAGAAGAGATAATGAATGAATCGGTGTCCATGTACAGAAGGTGAAGATCGCGAAGATGTTCTTTGCAATATTTATAAAAAAAATCATACATTGTAAATTTTGAAATTTCTAAAATACAAAAGCCTAAATATATGGGCTTCGCGAGCTTCACTTCTGTTTTTGACAATTCTATCGTCATGAGATCACCCTTGACGTGGTGGCTTCGCATGAAACCGGGATTTGCAATTAGATTCCTGGCCCCACACTTCCCCAACCATTTATTGACAGGATAAATGTGCCGATGATTGCGTACGTCCTCCATTGATTTGCCGTAAACAGAATTATTCATAAGTTTAAAAAAGTTATCTTCGAAAGGGGAGGACGCACGCTGTCGCCGTGCATTGTTGAGGTCCATGTATGTGGCAAGCCAAGGACTTTGGTTAAACGAAAGAATGCGATGGATGTGGGAGAGTTGAACTCCCAACTCCATTGCCTGGATTAAATTTTGAATGTGAATGACATAGCAACGCTTGGACAACAGCGTCGCCATTAATTTGGCTTGCCTGCTTTTTGTATCGGGGGCACACGTGACTCCGGACAAGGAGGCAAGTCGCTCAATCGATCGTGGATCTCGTCTGGTTAGTCGAGGTCGACTTCGAGAACGTATCCGCGTTCGGTCTGGGCGGCCGCCTGCTTGATATTGAAAGTGCAAATTTCAGTTTCAGACAACCATCTAAACTGTCCTGTGGGTAGTGGATGTCTCATACTATATCCATAAAGGTTATTTGCATCCCAATAGGAGAGATAAGATTCCTTATCAGATGGCTTGAAGGAATCTCCCACGTGTGCGTGGTTGGCCTCGGCGTGACGCCCAACGACCTGCACGAGACCTCCCCGAATGCCTTTTTCAAAAAAGAGAACCATGTCAACATCCGTGAGAAGCTCAAGTTCGACGCCAGTTGTTTTGAGCATGGCGTCCCACGAGAGCGCGGGAGCTGTGTAGTAGAACGCGGGATCGAGACCGTACACCTCCAAACACAAATTTCTAAATGTTTCGAAAATGTCGGTGAGTAGCAAGACGTCGATTTTCAAATACAAATCGGCGTACTCTCCTAAATTTAGAATGGAGAAAGCGTCCCACACGGCCTGCGCGTGAGCGTACTCCGCGTCCGAAATTGCTGTTAGTGAGGTGACTGAAAAAGGGCTCGCGCCGGGGCAAAGTCGTTTCTTCCAACTTCGAAATGCAATTTACATAGTCGTAGGGGAAGACGCCCTTCCTACGGGCCAGGGCAAAGAGCGCATCGTCGGGAAACGCTGCCCGAGTGAATTTCATCTGTTCTGCCGAAAGAGATTGACTCAAGGAATCGAGTCCTGCACTTAAAAATTTAAAAGAGTCCAAAAAGCGTAATTCCACTTTTCCAATGCGTTGCGAAACAGACACGAATCTCTCGTGATTGTGTGGAATGACGTTCAGGTTTTCGTAGCTACTGTCTGCCCAAGCCTGTAGGAGAAAATGCCAATCGTACCCGCTTCCGTTATGCATGATGACCGGAATATGTTTGGGAGCCCGGAAGTTGACATTACAATCTTGATGAGCTGCTCCGCGAAATCGACCTGAGAAATGGTCGTGATCCCTAACACGAACAGAATTTGGAAGAAAAGGTCCTTTGCAAATGTGACAAGCGTCAGCATTTTCGAATGAAATTTCGTCTTCCTCCCGCATGAGGAGGGGAGCTGGATGATTCAAAAGGTTTTCATAATCTTTTGCAAGGCCTTCTAAATATTCTAGCAATTGCTTGGCGACGTCACGCCCGCGGTACACTAATCTTTGCGATCGAGATTCATCAAAATTGCAGACAACTTGGAGGCACATCGAAAAGGGCTCATGCATTTGATAAGCCCGAAAGTAGGATTCGCTTGGAGATGGCTCACACGAAAAGATAGGAACAGTGAGCGCTTCAAAATCAACATAAACCGCAATCGGGCATCTCTGTTGTTTCTCGTAATTTTTGAAGCGCATAAATTGTTCTTCCGGCGAAGAAGGTAATACCAGTCGTGCTGGCGCCACAGAACTACAGTCAATCATGTGAGCATTTAGTTTATCCTGTGATCTAAATAAATTTAGACACCTCTCAGAAGCGAAAACCGCATGTCCATGCGCATTGTGATGGGGACTCACCAACCTACTTAAATTTTTGATCCAAACATAATGAGTCACGTCCTTTGATGCATATAACAACATATTGAAATGATTCTCTTTTTTGTCTTTTGCAAAATGAACAGGACCTACAACATCCCACGTTTTATTTTCAGATTGCCAAACGAGATTAAAAACATGAAAAGAATAATTTGAATTTTGCTTTTCGAAACGTTTGATGTCGTGAACAGAGAGTGGCCAGGAGATGCCTCGCAAATCGAGTTGATTTTCTAGTTCATTGAATATAGACTGATACGTACTGGTACGTTCCGATCTACTCCTCAAAGACCGACTATTTCCGTGGGCCTGTCGTCTGTGGGCGAGGCCACATGCGATGGCCCACAGAAGACATTTATCATCACGATTGCGAATATTAATCACCGCTTTACGACGAGCAATACTATCGGGAAGCGGAATATATGAAGATCCAGAATGCGAAATGGGTTCAAAAAGATGAATGAGGAAGAGTGAAGAGCGACGATTTCATAGAGCGCTTTTCCGCTATCGCGCTCCTGAAACTCGTCGAATTTTGAATTTATAGGTTCGACGATATGTTGGAAATAAAATTCACCGATATTATCACTTTCAGTCACCACGGCTGCGCGTGCATTTAGAAAGATCGGCTGTATCTCGCCGATCATTTCATGTGTCACGGGGTGTTCTCGTTCGATCATGAATCGACATTCTAATTGTGCAAAAATTTTGAAACAAGTATGTGAGGGGGAAAACAGTTCAAACAACTTAAGTTGGAACGGAACTTGGCAACGATTAAGAAATGCGACGGGATTGAGAATATTTTGCGTATTCGCGATAATACCACGCTGCACTCGACTATTTAAAGACTGTACTACATCCGTCCACCTAAGAGCATTTGCAATGCATGACACACGTTGTTGTTGTTGTTGTTGTTGACGTTCTGAAGAAACAATCGAAATTCAAATTAATGAACGTCTATGAATGAAGAATGATTGATTGTTTTCGATGGTCTGAAAAAATAAATAAAAATCTTACCGTCATTGGTCGTAGGTGGATTGTCAGTCCACGTTCCTGACGCGGTGGTAGCGGTGACTGTGATGACGGTGGTGGCGTTGTTGCACCTGTCTCCTCACGATACCGTATTCTTTCTGTAGAAACAAACATACAATTCAAAGTAATGAATAATTATGAGTGAAGAATGATTGACTGATTGTGATGAAATGAAAATAAATAAAAAAACTTACCGTCATTGGTCGTTGGTTGAATGACAGTCGCACGTTCCTGTCGTGGAGGTAGTGGCGGTGATGCTGATGATGATGCTGCAGCAGCAGCATCTGCCTCCTCACGGTAGCGTTTCAAACACACTTTCTTCATCGAGAAGGCAGCTGTGCACTCAGGTACGGCACATTGAAGAATGTCGAAATATTATCTAACACATGTTGAAGTAATGATGGTGGTGGTGGTGGTGGTTGCGCAAACCACATGCACACCATCGCAACTCATTAGGAGCCGACGCGTATTTTGAACAGAACGGAAATGATAACGAGTGGGTTCATTCCAGAAGAAACGTTACACCGCAAGAAGAGAGAGAGATTACCGACCACGACGCGGGAGGAAACGTTAATGAGCCCGCGACGGTTATTTCGCAGTTGAAGTAAACGAACCTGCCAGCGGAAACTTGCGGTGAACGGTTAACTTGGAAAACACTTAACGACAGTTTCGGAAACCACTACAAACGAAGAACGTTGGAAACGTTTGAATTCAAATCAAGACCGTTGGAAACCGCCACCGCGTTCGTTAAGTCACCGTATATATAAAAGCGCTCTTCTCGCCATAAAAATGAATAGTACGACCGTATTGCTGTTGCTGCTGGTGTTACTCTCCTTCTCAACTCGTTCTCAAGATGGCGAATATTCGGGAGTTAGAAGAAGGTGGTGCTGCTGCAGCTGTCGCAGTTGCAAAGAAGCGGAAGACCTCGTAAGTATTTGTTGTCTATTTTTTTTGTTTTTCATATAATTTTTCATTTTAGTTTTATATATATTTTACTTTTTATTTTTTTTAATAGTGCGAACGAAGAGACAAAGAGAGAATTGTTGGAAAGGCGCTTGATGGGCGCCGATGTGGTGACGATGGACCTGACAGGTCTTTTTGATGAAGAGGAGGAGGACGCATTTGCCGAATATCGACTTACCCTATCTACGCAATTCGTGAGCGATGAGGCTGCAGCTTCTTCTTCTTCTTCTTCTTCTTCTTCAGCAGCATCAACAGCAGTTTGCGTGAGCCAAGCTACGGCTCCGTGACTAGTTGAAGATCCGGCATGCCCGGTGTTTCTCTACACACCCCCAAAAGAGACGTAAGTAGAATGAATGACTAGTTTGAAGTAAGTTTAAAAAAATGAATTGTTTGTATTTTTTATTTTTGTTTGTTTGTTTTGATTAGTGACATCTGGACTGCTATAGTGGAGCGGGCTGAATCCACGCAAATAGCAAAACATTGGGACGACTTTCCCAAAGGAGTAGCGTTTGAAATAACAAGCGCGAAGAAAATAGTATCAAAGCGATTTGGTACAGAAAACTATGCGGTTGTGCTAAACAATAAGTTTCGCACATTTCTGCCCACAAGGTATATTAGTATTATAATTGCATTATTTGCAGCGTTCTTTTTAATTGTAATTATAAATATTTTAATAATTTTCTTCATTTATAGATTTACATCCTTCATCAACGAGCTGGGCCTTGATGAATTTTTGAAATCGAGACCGCATGCCATATACTTTGGGGAAAATCCGACGAATAAGGCCTATGTTATTTTAATTTATCCGATGGAACACTTAAAATTAAGAAAAACATGGAACACCATCATCGACTTTGGTCGTAAATATATTCAATTTTAAAAAAGTATTTTATTTTACCTTGTATAATTAACAATGAAAAAATAAAAAGAATAAGTGATTATTATCTTTCTTGTCTTATTTCCTTTTCATTCTTCCTTCATTCTCCTCCCCATTGAAAGAATTAGAACTACTCACATGAAGTCATCAATCTATTGAATGAAATTTCAAATAGAATGAAATAAAATATAAACAATTTAGTTGTCAACAAACAAGCATTTTTATTGAAATGATTGATTGAAAGTAATGAAAGTAATAATCTATAAATCTTCTAAATAATCTTCTAAATAATCTTCTAAATTTCTCGCAATCATGGAATACGTGTGGAGATATTTTATTCAATGAAAATACTATATTGCAAACAGCACGCGTTAAAATACAATCAATTTTTGTTGACAACAAACGCGAAGTATTTTTTCTTAATTGAAATGATGGTTTTTTAAAGTAATGTTATTCAATGAAATCACTATATTGCAAACAGCAAGCGTTAAAATACAATCAATTTTTGATGACAACAAACGAGAAGTATTTTTTTAATTGTTTAAATTTTCTCGAAATTCATTCCATTTATTTCATTTATTTTACGTTGAATGATTTAAAGCATTGAATTCATGAAGTATGAATCATTCGAGAAATTTTTTATTTCTTTTATTCATAATGGACAACTAAAATTTTTTTTAAGTTTTAGGAATCCTATGTAGGTGGTGATAGGGTAAAGAATTTCATCAATTTATGTAATTCTTATTTATTAAGCACTATATACTAATACACTGAATAAAATATTTACATAAAAAATATATACAAATTTTTTTACATTCCTAAAATATATTCATGGAAATCATCTTCTTCTTCTTCCATTGATTCTTCAATTAAATTAATTTCAGTATCAACTGAAATAAAACAAACAAAATTTAGGAAAATAAATATTAACATTTTAAAAGAAGGAAAGATAGATAGATAGATGACCATTGAAATGAAAGATGAAGCTTCATTCAAAAGTACTCACTGGAAGAAAAGGAAGCCGCCCGTTGACGGTGCGGGGTCGCGGGGTCCTCATATTCTTGCACAGTCATGCCGCTGCGCGTGTTCATGTACAGATCACGCTGCCGCTGCATCTCCGCGTACTGTTGCTCCGTCCTTTGCCGTTGACGCTGCAACAGTACTTCCAGCTCCTCTCGCGATAGTTGTTCGATGGGAAGAGGAGCTGGAGGCGGTTGTTGATGGCGGTTGGCGTGAACGTAGCAGCGCCCCGTCCGCCGCGCGTTAGCGTGCGGCGTCTCCTGTCGAGGAGGCGCCGACGGCGTCGTCGATGGTGGTGGTGGTGGTGGTGGTGGTGGCGGTGTGCGTCGTGGGGCGGCGACGGTGGCGACGGCGACGGCGGCGGCGGCGGCGGCGACGGCGGTGGCGGGTGTTGTCGCCGTCGTCCCGGCGGATGTTGTCGCCGATGGGCCGCCGAAAGGACGTCGCAGAGGCGGTGGCGATGGCAATAGATTGGGAGGCAAGAACGGTGGTGCTGGCGTTGTTGTGTAGATGAGCGTGACAGGCCCACCGACGGCATATGCGATCCGTGTCAACATGTACTCGATGTACACGGATCGCAATTCCGGGTGGGCCGTTGTCGTTGCTGGCGGGCGGCAGAACAGCCAGTCCACCGCCGTTGCCCCAACAATGTCCAGGATGTGCGTCGACGCCCCGACACGAAGAAGGGACTTGAACACGTCCGCCGCACCAAACATTACTGTAAGGTGCAGCGGCGTATTCCCGTGCTTTTCCTGGACATCGAGCCGCGCCCCACGAGCCAGCAAGTGCATGACGATGCGCAGTTGATTGTGCTTGGCCGCTATATGTAGCGGCCGTTGCTCGTTGACGTCCTTCGACTCGAGGAAATGCTCGTACCTCGAGTCGTTCAGGACGTCCACCACCACGTCATATAAACCATTTTTGATAGCGATCAAAAAAGATAGAAATAACGCCATGATGAAATAAAACGACTCTCACACACACACACACGTACTAGTTGCAAACTTCAAACAAGTTGCGATACAACTGCGTGCGCAGATGGTGGAGCGTGTATAAATGAACATCACGTAAAGTGAAGTGGCGGGGCACTTGAACATTTCATTGGTTTGTTTTAATTTTTTGTAACGCCCCACCAGCCAGTCAGCAGCGGCGGCGGCGTCGTTAGTCCTCTCCTCTGGGTTCGCGCGCGCGCGCGCGCGAGCTATCGCCGAGCGCAGGCGACTTCCTGCGCAGCTGCACGCTTCATTAACGACGGGAAGTGTTCTAATGCGTTTCGCAGGAAGTCGCCTGCGGCGACGGCGTCGTTAGTCGCCGACCGCAGGCGACTTCCTGCGCAGCTGCACGCTTCATTAGCGACGGGAAGTGTTAATGCGTTGCGCAGTTTTCAAACGGACGTGTGCACGACCGGATGCAGCTTCCGGCATACCACCGCCTGCTCGCACACAAGACTGAAGTTGAAAAAATGAACTTGCTTGCTGCAATGTTCATTAAACAAATCAATAAAGATCAATAATATTTATTTCAGGATATCCTACTTGGTGTTTGATTGGAAAAATAAATAAAAAAAGAGTAAATATTTTACGACATTTATTAACAAAGTATATTCATTTACAAAATGTATGAACATCTACATTGACATTTCGAAAGGACAGAATGTGACATTATTTAGTTCAAAAAAGAAGAGTTCGTTCACGTCTTCTTGTTGTTCTTCTTTTGATGATTCACCAGCGGAGACATGATGATCTTCGTGAACAGAAGAAGTAGCAGTATCAACAACAGTATTACAGTCAGTAGCACAAAATGAAAATGGCATATGGTTTTGAAGAAATGTCATTTGTACGGCGTGCATTAGCCAGTTTGCAGCATGTTGCACGCATTGTTGAACATTTATTCCGCAACATAAATGCGTCGTGTCCGGGGACGACGGTGATTGCGAAGGAGGAGGAGGAGCCGAAGTAAGAGTCCTCCGTTGTCTTTTGAAGACAGGTGCCGTTTGTTTCCTTCGATGACTTTCGCGTACTTTATTTTTATTCATTTTCTTCTTTGTCGTATGCGATGACTTACAGTGTTTCATGCAAGGATGAGCGCATTCATCGCTTTTGTTTTGAGTGCGCTTCTTTCGTCCCTCTTTTTTCTCGAACAACCTTATCTTATTTTCTTCATTAGCTTTGTTGGAGACTTCTTCTTTTTCTTCTTCCTCTTCAAGAGAGAGAGTACATGACGGAGAAGAGTCCCGCGCAATACTATTCTCTTCCGTTGTGTTCATAATTGAAGACAACTCGACAATGTGAGTGCAGCAAGCCATTTCACGCGATTTTTATACTTTGCGAACGAGTTCTGTGATTGGATGATAGTCCATGTGTCGTTCGTAAAAAATGAGACAAAAGGCAGACGTGTTAGCGGGCACGTTCGAATTGCATTCGAAAAAGATTTTAATATCCGATGCAGAGGCGATCGTCGGCTCCTCACGACGCGATAAATCAAAGATGACAAACGGACATATCTGTTTCACTCCGAGATGTGTAATACAAGAAATAGGTTGGCGATCCAGATACGATTTTTCGAAATTTTTGAACATTTCGAAGAATTCTGGTATATGCACACCATTCTTGTTCCATCCTATGCGCATGTCATGATAAGGATAAAACTCGTCGTTGATGAAGAGTTTAATCGTTCTTAAATCGCACAGGTCGAACTCGCTAGGATTCTTTTTCAAATCGTTTCGACGGTCGGTTTGCATAGCGAAGATGATGTATTACGGATGCTCTGCTCCGCTGGTTGTTTTCACGGTCCACTCGTGACGTGTTGTAAGTGGCAAATTTGCTGATTCGTGGAGTTCGTACCTCGTGAATTTAATAGGTATACTCGTCCTACCGTTGAGAATGTTGTACATATGCATTTTACCGGCATCGCTGAGGTTGGCGTGCGGCATTCTCCAAACGATGCGCTGAATTTCTATTTTCGACGGCGTAGCTGCTCCCTCTTCCCTGGATAGAAGACAGTCGTTGTCTGTTCGAGTGCGAGTAAGAATGAGCTCGTGCTTCACACCAGCCACGATGCGTCTGTGGTCCTCCGCGAACGGAAGGAAGAGTTTGAGGGGAATCCAGGCCACAAACGAACCGTCATCGTCAATCAATTCTTCATTCAGTGAATGGCCGAGATGAGTCAGGCCCTCAAATGGCGACCACGCTGCGTAATGGAGTAATGCCTTCGGCGCTGAGGAGCGGCACGTTCTTCATGGTGGATGCGATGCCGGGATGTCGCACGCTGTCGACGAGGACCTCATTGATCTCGTATCGAATTTCGGAAAATAAAAATGCGTAGGCGTTGTTGATAAAGTTGACGGGTGTGCGCTCGGAAGCGCTTGTTTTGAGCGCCTTTCCTTCGATTCGCACGGAACGGCGAAGGTGTCTTTGTTTTGTATCATAATGCGAATTTCATCGTTTGTATCATATCCGTTCGTATACGGGGTGTAGTGATGATAATTAAAGCCCTGAACGTTACTTTTTCCATCGAGGGGATATTGATGGAGGAGCACGTGTAAGAGATAGTCTTTGCTACCGGCGGTAGCGGGTTGCGATTTTTTTGTCTTTTCATCTTCTCTGAGAACGTAGCCTAGCGCTTGCAGCAGCAGACGATTGGCGTGTGATAATCTATTGGTAGGACAGAGTACAGTGTGCCGCGGTCGAGGCACGACTCTCATTTTATATGCCATCGTGCGCGGTGCGAAGCAGCAACGTCACGACGAGATCGGTGTCACTTCGCAACGGAATGAGCTGACCTTCAGGGTTCTCGAGTCTTATCGTTATATCATCAATCCAGTTGCGAGTGACGCGATGAAAGACTTTCTCCGGAGGTCTCACCTCAAAAATGGTAGACGGTCGCTTGTCAATGTAGAACTGATGAAGAACGTGAGCTCTTCGATTATTAATATATCCGCTTTCCACAACATTGCATGTGACGATAACGTTAAAGTCCTTGACGAGCGTGACGTTCTGGTCGGAGAAGACGAACTCACCTAAAGGCGTTGGGTAGACTGTGCGAGTGAATCCCAGCAGCGGTCCCACGCTGCCTGCGATATCGAAGTCAAGACGAAAGGAAGTACTGATGCGACACTTTTGAGTATTCTCTTCGCCGTCCAACATGAAATGCATTTTTTACCTGTATCTTTGAATTGCTCACGAAGAGCAGAATAGATATAAATATTAACGTCGTCGATTGTGTACGTGCCTGGCGGTAATTTCATGACGTAACTCTCATATGTTATATGGCCTTTACCATCATCGACTGGAACGGCGTAGTGTAAATCGTTACATTCTTCTTTAATGTTAGTCACCGTATGCGCCGTTTGCAGAGACACCAGTGCAATTTCATGCGGCGTGTTACCGAGATCGATTGTCGGTGAGAAACGGACATGCACTTCCGCTCCTTTCCCGCTTAGCGTGTATGTGCGCATCTTGTTGCGTTCACTGAGAAAGTGCTCCGCTCTCTGTCTCAAATACTCATTTTATTGCCCACTCATACAACAGAAATTGTAAACATAGTCTTCCGCAGTTCTCCGCATCAAATTGCTGAACTTGCGCCGTATTGTACGTCACATGCTTTCCGCGCATGTAGGACAAAAACTCCGGTGGTGGGGGTAGACCGAAGGAGTCGAAATAGCGCACCGATCTTCCTCGTTTTACGAATGCGACGAAATGAGTGCCCTCTCCGCGTGCGTCATCGAGATTGATCACTCCGCATTCTCGTTCATGTGGCAGACCCCGGGGCAGACGGTCGCGGGTGAAGATACCGCGAAAATGCGGGAGACATAGCGCGCGAGCAAATCGTTTCATTTCCTCGTCTGTAAGCGCTCGCCACGGCACCCCCACCTTCTCTAGTTTTTTGGACAACGTCTCGTCTTCCTCGTGCGTCGCAATCGTAAAAGGACACCGCCTGTTTTTCTCCATCTTCGTCTTCCCCGCGACATGCCCCTCCCCGCCTTTGCTTCCATTGCTGTGTTATGACGAATCATTTCTGCCAGTGTTCGTTGTTGATTTTTCTTGTTATTGACCGCGTTCGCGATGGCCGACGCTCCGCCCGCCGCGGAAGCGAGGACACCTAGAGCACCTTTTAACAGCGGTAGAAAACCGCCTTTCTTGCGCCTCGTCTTCCGCCGCCGCCGTCTCATGCCGCTTCCGCTCGCTTCGCCCGCCGCCGGTTCGGTTTCTGATCCTATTCTTCTTCTTCTTCGTGTCGTTAGCGCTGGAGGGCGAAGTGTCGTGCACCTACGCGTTGATGTGACGCGACACTCTGTACGAGTACGAACCATTGCAAGTGCAGAACTAAAGAAAATGATATGCGTTGTCCACCTTTTATAGCAATTTAGCTTAGCAAATCCATGCTTTTATGGTCTGTTATCAATGCGCCTAAGGTAGTTTTGTATTTCAAAATTACAATCAATGGCACGTTGTTCTTATCCTTTACACTAGCATGACCATCTGACTGAGGTACATATTCAAATTGAAGACGGTCTCCCCTCGTACAATTAAAAGTGAGATTTCTTCGTAAAGTACCTTTATTTTTTCCGTTTATCCAGAGATGGACACGTTCATGGGGTAGTGCCGAAACAATTTTTATTTTTGCAGTACATGCGACTTTATAAAAATTACCCCATCCATCTAAGATATAATATTTAGACGAATCAGGTCTTTCATGGGGGGCTGCATCTAATACAATCGATGAAGATGGTAACGCCGCCGATGCTATCATCAAAGGGGTAACCTCCAAAGCTGGATATAAATTTTTTGTTCAGCTGTCCAATCCGTTGTTCTTAATGACGTGATGACGTGAGAGAATACATGTGGAGTTTCATTGAGCGTTTATCAACGTAACGTCTTGTCGCTTCGTCGTCGAATAACATCCTCATCGTCGTCCGGAGATGATGTGAAGACTAATGTTCATAATTAAATACTTTTCCTTTTATCTCATGTTCCCAGACGTTTTTAAGATCGTTTTTTAATCATGTGTTCAACATTTAGCATGACCTTCTTATATAGTTCATCTGCATAAGTGCGTGACGCTCTAAACGTCTGTGTCACGTCTTTCTCTAATTTTGCAACACGAGCATTTGTAACATTCTTTGCATCTTCATAGTCACTCTCTGATTTGACAGTTCGCTTTTTGAACTCTTTCGTTTCGTTCGTCAGTATTTGTAATTTTTCTCCAATATGTTTCAACTCTTTATCTATGATTTTAAAATTCTCTTCATGTATGACTCTAGAATGACTATTAGTCTTCACTGCCTCCCTCACTTCTTTGTCTATATTTTTCTTGAACTCATTCGTTTCGTTCGTCAGTATTTGTAAATTTTCTCCAATATGTTTCAACTCTTTATCTATGAGTTTAAAATTCTCAACATTTATGGCACAAAGATGCGTATTAGTCTTCACTGCCTCCCTCACTTCTTTGTCTATATTTTTCTTCAGATCGCTAAAATGTTCCGTCACCTCTTTGCCTATATTTTTCTTTAGCTTATTAAAATGTTCAAGACGAAGACTGTCCGCGTGCGTTTTCACTTCTTTTAGAACCTCATCCAATTGTTCTTTATTCACGACGTCCGTCGGAGCCGTGCCCTTGCCCACCTTTCGAATGAGTTTATTGTGAAAATTGAAATTCCCCGACGATCCGACCTGCGGAAGAATATCTAACAGGCCGGATGGGATTTTCTTTTCGTGAGCTTCCAACATGGTCTTCAATTCGTTTCTAGTCGTAGACACGAGCGTCTCGGCATGCTCTCGTTCGGACTGTATTTGTTTTGAAACTCAAAGTGCTAATGCCGCTTGTTTCTCCGCCAACGCACTACGAAAAATCGAATGGTTTCCAATTGCTTCTGTTTTAGTATTCAACTTATCCAACTTGTCCTGCAAACTGTTGACTTTAGTCATGGTGTCGTTGGCCAGACTCATGGTTCGTGCATCTGAATAGTAGATCATCTTTTCCATCATGCCTTCCAATTCGGCGCGGTGCTCCTTAACGCGTGCATCCATATTGCTCTTTATTGTCTCCTTCAAGGTATTCAGTTCTTTTTGAAGCTTATCGAGATCGTCTTTTATGAATCTCTTCGAGACGATCGTCTCTTGCACCTCATCGTACTTCTTTTGAATCCGATCGAGTTCACGTGCCACGAAACTCTTCGAGACGGTATCAGCCTTTAGGTCCTCCTTCAAGGTATTCAGTTCTTTTTGCAGCTTATCGAGATCATCTTTTATGAATCTCTTCGAGACGAACGACTCATGCAGCTCTTCGTACTTCTCTTGAATCCGATCAAGTTCGCGTTCCACGAAACTCTTTGAGGCGGTTTTCTCTTCCAGTTCTTTCAGTTCCGTTTCTACGAACGTCTTCGAAACGGCGTCTGTCTCGTCTTCCGCCGCCCCGATGTTCTTGAGTCGTCGCTTTTCCAAATCATAATCGTATTCCACTCCAGCTTCATCGACCGCCACTCGCTTTCGTCGTTTTATAGCAAACGATTCGATAGCGTGACGAATCCCTTCGTCTACGTAATGTTTGGGAACAGCATCGTCGAGCTCTTCGGGATGATCTATCTGCGTGAGACGCGTACCGTGAAAGACGTAATGTCCGTCTATTTTTTTCAATTCACCCTCGTTCGTATCGATGCGTCCAAAGATGTTCATCTTTCAAAAACAAAAGCAACTATGAACAATTGCGTTTATTTCTTTCTCTATATAGTGTATTCGCTGACGGTGTAGACATTGAAACATTCATCAAAAATAATAAAATGTGTCGCGGTAGGACACGAACCAGCGTGCACGATACGCGCATTGACTAGTTATCCGAATTTACACTCGCACGCTGACCCCTGTGCTATCGCAACACATTGGAAAAGAGAACGTTCTGGGCGAATAGTATTATTATTATTATTATTATTATTATTATTATTATTATTATTATTACTATTATTATTATTATGTCGTCCATAAAATTAAATTATTCAAACGCTGTGCATATTCACAGCGCTGCGCTGCGCTGCGCTCGCGCTGGACGTCAACCGCAAGCGACATCCGGCGTAGCGCACGCACATCGTTAACGACGGGAAGTGTAAGCGAGCTGCGACCGCGACCGGATACAACTTCCGGCAAATCTCTCGCTGGTTGCGCACGAGTCTGAAGATCAAATACTTAGCACAGCACAGCAAATAAAATGTTTAAACATTCAACAGTAATAATTGCAGTCCCCTTTGTCATAACGTGTTCACTTTTGAAAATCGTCAATTGCCAATGAATAACCAACACCATATAAACACTTTACATGGATAACACCGCGCCATTCGCTCCACCGTCATGAACATTGTTCCACAAACGACGAAGCTGCCAATCGTGAACGTGATCGGATTGTTGAAGAACAATCACAGTGGAGATCATGGGAGTCGACACGGGGACCTCTTACCCGACAGCGTTCGAGCCCTCGTCGTCGGACCGTCGGGCTGCGGTATGACGAACGTCGTCATGACACAGCTCACCACGTCGAACGGTCTCAAATTCGAAAACGTGTATTTGTATTCGACCACCGAAGGGCAGCCTATGTACGTGTTTTTAAAAGAAGTGTTGAAAGATATTATTCCCTTTCATTCGTTCACGCAACACGACAGTATCGTTCCCCCGTCGCCCAGCAGCGTCTTCGTATTCGACGACATTGCAACGGAGAAGCAAGACTGTATAAAGGCCTACTTCGCCACCGGACGTCATAAACACACGGACGTGCTGTATCTCTGTCAGACATACACCAAAATTCCGAAACAACTCATTCGCGACAACGCTAATATGGTGATATTTTTCCAACAAGACAACAATTTGGAATTTATATACAACGAGCATGTCGGAAACGACTTTCCTTCTTTCCGCTATTTTAAAGCCATGTGCTGTCGCGTGTGGAACGAAAAACCGTTTTCGTTTTGCATCATTGACAAGACACGGTCGGTGAACAAGGGAAAATATCGGGCTGGATTCGATCGCTTTATCGAAGTCGCACCATCTATATAATATCGTATTTCTTTTCATCCATCACAGTCGCAATATGGCGTATCTGCGGCAATATAGATATCGAAGAGGGAAGGGCTTTATCGGACGTTTCATCAATCGAGCTATCGATGCGCTTCCCTTTGAGTTACACATTCCCGGTGGCTATCAGTTTTGCGGACCGGGAACGCGACTCAGCGAACGCTTAGCGAGAGGCGATGCGGGCATCAATCCCCTAGATCGAGCGTGCAGGACGCACGACATTGCCTACCACGAACACAAAGATGGTGAAGAACGAAAAAAAGCAGACGCGGTACTCGCGAAGCGAGCATGGGAGAGGGTCGTGTCGAGTGACGCGAGTATCGGCGAAAGAGCAGCGGCGCTTGGTGTGACCGGTGTGATGAAACTTAAATCTAAATTAGGAGGAGGTGTGAAAAGAGGAAAAGTGGTGAGAAAACAAAAAAGAAGACAAGGAAGAAGAGGGGAAGGAGGAGGAGAAAGCCTGGAGCAACGCGAAAATAAACAAAGGCTCCATGATGACATCAAAGTGCTACAACAAAGCGGGGAAATCAAAGACACTCTTCAGACGAAAGCGAAACGCTTTCAGCAGACAGAGACAGCGAGTTCCTTACGACGTAAACGCGCCCCGCATAACCGTTCTCCCCCTTCTATTCCACCCCATCCTACTACTCCGCAAGAAAGATTGAAAGTCGAAGTGAAAAAGACACGATCGATTATTCGAAATAAACTCAAAGCACTCCGCCGATTTGAATCAAACCGCGACGACTTCCTGAAGACCTATCTCACCACCCCCATGAAGAATGCATTCAAAGAAGGAACGAAAAAGTCGCCATTCATATTATCCGCCCCCGGGTACAACAAAAAAGGTGTTGACCGGGGCGTGAACACGGAGGAAGAGGACGTCAACGCTTCCTCCTCCTCCTCCACCTCCGGCCCGCTCGTTTTTTATAATTGATGATTCTCACATAGAAGAAGCGGACGAAAGTTTTAAAAATTTAACGCGTTCGCCTAGAAGCACCAGCGATTCCGCTTTCAACTCCACAGAGCCTTCGTGGTCGCAATATCTTCGCACGCTCTCGCAACAGGAAGGCGCTGATGTGGTTTCCGGACCTCATTTCCGTTCTCATTCCAGCAGCGGTGAGAGAACGCTCTACATCGGCCGTTCTCAAATGAAAATAGACGAAGGCGGCTACATTGTCGTTGGTAAAGACAATTACGAAGCGCGCCCCGGCCTCCTCGAATTAATTTTCAAAAAAGAACCGAATCTCGCAGTTGTGCGAGAGACTGGAACGATTATAAGAAAATTCTCCGGCACTCCTTCGCTCACAGAGAAGGATATAATAGGAACGGTGATATACTGACCGATAACCTGTGGAAATATAATCATGTATTTGCTACGCTATTTCCCCCTCCTCCTTCTCCTGCTCCTCGTGCCTTAAGAGCAAACACGGCGGTGCAGCGAAAAGCGACAACACGACACCGGAAAAAAGCGGGATAAGGTCTTCGATTCGTGACCACTCCTGACTATAAGTACTGGCGTGACCCCAACAAACTGGTGCGAAGGCTCCGTCTCTTACTCGCGTCGAAGGACGCCGGAAAAAATGGACACGACGGGGAAATAGTAGAAATAGAGAACGAACTGCGAGATGCTGGTATTATTATTCTGTAGACAGTTGATGGAACATGAAGAGAAAGAACGCTACTTTAAATGTGCGAGAAGGGTTAGCGAGAGAAATACATGCGCCAGCACGCCGTCGTTACACTAGACGACGAGTGATTACGAAAGGGCTCGACAACCTATGGCAGGCGGATTTGGTGGAGATGCAGCCGTTCGCGAAATCGAATCGGGGCATGCTATACATTTTGACCGCGATCGACGTCTACTCCAAGTACGCTTGGGCGGAAGCGCTTAAGAAGAAGACGGGGGAAGAAGTGGCGAACGCCTTTACGCGCATTCTCAAGCGCGCGCGGCCCAGGAAGCCTACGCTCTTACAAACGGACGCCGGTACGGAATTTTACAACAGCACTGTTGCCAAGTGGTTCCGCGCGCGTGGCGTTCGACATTATTCTACGTTTTCCATCATCAAGCCAGCTGTCGTAAAGCGTTTCAATCGCACTCTCAAAGAGCGCATGTGGAGACGTTTCTCCGCTGAGGGCACACGTTGCTGGACGCGCATGCTTCCCTCGCTTATCGGAGACTACAATACCACAAAACATAGAACGATCGGCATGAAACCGAAAGACGTGAAGGACAACAGATTAATGGAAACGGTTTACGCCAACGTGAAAACTATCGACAAGCGACAATTGAAAAAATTTCGTGTCGGCGACCTCATCCGCGTGAGCACGTACAAGAGCTCGCCGTTCCGGAAGGGCTACGAAGCGCGGTGGGGCACCGAACTCTTCAAAATCTATCGCATTCATCTTTCCGTTCCCATTACGTATTCGCTCGTCGACCTTCACGACAAAGCGATTACGGGTCGATTCTACGCGCAAGAAATGCAACGCACGCGATTTCCAGAAGAGTACTTGGTGGAGCGCGTCGTTCGCAAAAAGGGACCGATGCGTCTCGTAAAATGGCTCGGGTTCGACGATCGGCACAATTCGTGGGTGCATGAACGTGACATGGTTACGTAAGAAACGGTTGCGCTGGCTTGTCCTTGTTAGAAACGATAAGAATACTCCACGCAAACAGGATGTGGTGCATCACGGCGGAAACAGGATGTGGTCGACATCTACGTTATATTCTCAATGTTCTTTCGTTTTAAATCAGTCGCTTCAGAACGGTGTATGCGAGTAGATGAGTCATTGTGATTTTCTGTTTGCTGCACTATGTGGAGTTTGTTTGATACTTTTTGCCCTCGGTTTAAACATTCTCGCGCTCTAAACATGCGAGAGTGGAAAGAGGAGGAGGAGGAGCGACCGTGGGACGCAGACGATCCCATCTCAACCGTCGACGTAGCCACCAACACCGACGAGGCGCGAACTTGGGACAAGGACAACGCCACTTTACGCAAGTCTTCTTCTTTTTCCCTCGAATTACCGACGCCGCCGGCCATCGACCCACCAACGCCACCCGCGCTGACGGCTTCGCCTTCTTCTTCTTCATACGGACCGGCGCCGCCGCCGACTCCATCGTCTCGCCACTTCTACCGCCGCGAACGAAAAATTAGAAAAACCACTGCGATCGCTGACCTCCAAGGCTTTTGGAAAGACGGAGCGTTTATTTTGAAAACGTTGACCTTGTTGCGCATACCAAGTGACTTTGAAGACATTGACAAATATAAAATCCTCACGTTGTCATTTAAAGCACCCTGTGAGATTGAAGAACTCAGTGCACGCGATCGACGCTCTAAACAATGGATTGAGCAACACCACCACCGTACGCCCTGGCAATACGGAAACATTCCGTATGCGTGTAGACACGAAGCGATTCGAAGAGCCGTTGACGGTATTGACAAAATATTCGTCAAAGGAGGACAAAAAACACATTGGCTACGTGAATACGTTCAATGTTACGTGGTGGACTTGGTGTTGTTCAACTGTCCGAACATCGCCACGTGTGTGAAGTTTTACCGCGAACTCTATGCTACAGACGTGACGTGGCGACTTACTACGTCTTTGCTTCAGGAGAAAGAAACACTCAACGTTCTATCCATCATGCATTGGCTCTCTACATATCGGACAGACTTGATCAACAACGATGAGCATCCCATTCGTCACGAATGACGCAAACAGGATGCCGCGACCACACTTCCTGTTCGTACTTCCTGTTCCCAGTGAATATAAGACAAATACAATTCAGTAAAATAAGCATAGTCTGTGAAAGAAGGCCATATGGATCACATCATCAAAATCAGCAACAAGGAAAACCTGGGTCGCGGCGAGGAGCTTCAACTGATTGTCGCCAACGCTAAAAGAACAACTCCGAGACACCAACGACGCCATCCAACAATACTACTCTGCGCGTCCGCGCTAACTCGCATCGCTCGACGACGAGAGTCTTCAGCATCTACCTGTCGCATTTCTTTGTCATACCTCAGCATCGTCAGACGTGCATGACGTCTTCAGCCGACTTCCGGAAAACGTTCAAAATCTAGCCAGCATTCGCGAACTTCTGCCCTGCCTCAAACATTACAACACCGGGCGCACGCAGATCGACGGACCGGCGCCGGCGATACGGAACTGCATGGCTTGTCGCCGAGGGATGCAGGAACGAGTGTAACCGCACACATAACATGGATTGGGTAGACTGTATAATGATTATTGGAACTGCCTTTCAATTGATCATGGTGACTTCAGCTCTCGTGTGCTTCCTTTTGTGAACTTTGTGACAGCCATCATGGATTCTACCCCCACGCCCCTTTCCATAGTGAGCAGTCATGACCTTCCATCTGATTTTATTTGTCCCATCTGCCATAATAAGTACATTCGTCTATGGATGAAAACAAACTGCAATCATATCTTTTGTAAAATTTGCATTGAAAAATGGATGGGAAAACAAGCTGAAAAGGAAAAAGCACAAACATGTCCCATGTGCCGTTTCGTCTTGGTGCCCAAACCACCATCCTCGAGGGGTGAAGAGGAGGAGGAAGAAGATCATGCAACAGAGACAATGAAAGAAGAAGAGGATGAAGAGGAGTATGAAGAACATGTTCTATTAGCCATGCATAGATTTTTTAGTCGACCTTTCCTCCGCACCGTCGCACGATCGATCAACGCCGCACTGAGACTGGACTCCCCATGCTACACAGAACTCCTCGACTTGCAGCGACGAACCAGTCTTGATTTTAGCGTGCGTTTTATTGAATCATGCGATTTGGATGATATCTGCGGGCAAGACGTATTTTTGGTGGGGATCGATGTCCCTCCTCCACCTGACATGACCTAAGAGAATGTGGTGGGGGGAAGATTAGAAAAGTACGTCGACGACGCGATGCAGTATCAACGGGATTTCATCAATCGCAACACCCTTCGTCGCACCGGGGAAAACGGAGAAGACTACCATTTTCAAGGTAAACGCCTCACCAACGTCGCCGACCCCGTCGAAGAAAACGACGCCGTCAATCTCAAGGTACTACGACGCCTTCTCAACATTGCGTCCGTGTGAAAGAGACTGTCAACAACCCTCGTGTATTTTCAATGTAGAGAAGCTCAAACAATGTATATGTTGTGATCAATAAATGCTTGTTCTACCCTACTCACTGGTGTTCGTCTTGTCATTTATTTTTTCCACCCTCTTGTCACCACCGTGCAGGGAAAAAAACTCCTCTCCCCGCTCCCTTTTTTGAACCCCTTAGTG
Source organism: Gryllus longicercus (assembly GCA_038098605.1). Classification (NCBI taxonomy): domain Eukaryota; kingdom Metazoa; phylum Arthropoda; class Insecta; order Orthoptera; family Gryllidae; genus Gryllus; species Gryllus longicercus. The sequence continues at coordinate 413,846 of JAZDUA010000190.1, forward strand.
TTTTTCGTTTGCAGGGGTTGATACATAGGGTAGGGTAGTTGATACATAGGGTACAAAATTTCACAATAATGGGGTGTAATAAAATATATCTAAACATGTAAAAATCTTTGAATAAATATATCGTTGCCACACAACAATTTGTTTTGGGAATAAATGTAACCAAAATTTATTTTTACAACTGTTTTGGTACAAATACCTTAAAGTTAGATTTTTTTAATTTTTCTCTGAACTTGAAGCTGTGAGGTTTATTTCTTCGTTAATAGGGAGTTTTTACACAGCGAAGTATTACAGCAATCGACAGCACTATCGGTCCTCTGTGCATGAAAATTTCTCATCACTTGTGCAAATGTGCACACGCAGAATATCGAGATCGCAGTCGATTGCTAAACACTATGCCGTGCGAGGTCCCTAGAATTAGAAGAAACAGATCATCATTTGCACCTTCCGTCCTTTTCAGCCATTCATTCTTTTCGGCCATTGGTCCTTTTCGGCCATTGGTTCTTTTCGTCCATTCGTCCATTCGTCCTATTCGGCAATTCGTCCCCTTCGGCCATTCGTCCTATTCGTCCATTCGTCCTATTCAGCCATTCGACCTATTCGGCCATTCGTCCTATTCGGCCATTCGCCCTCTTCGGCCATTCGTCCTATTCGGCCATTCGTCCTATTCGGCCATTCGTCCTATTCGGCCATTCGTCCTATTCGGCCATTCGTCCTATTCGGCCATTCGTCCTATTCGGCCATTCGTCCTATTCGGCCATTCGTCCTATTCGGCCATTCGTCCTATTCGGCCATTCGTCCTAATCGGCCATTCGTCCTCTTCGGCCATTGCTCCAATTCGGCCATTGGTTCCATTCGGCCATTCGTCCTATTCGGCCATTCATCCTAGTCGGCCATTCGTCCTCTCCGGCCATTCGTCCTATTCGGCCATTGGTCCTATTCGGCCATTGGTCCTATTCGGCCATTGGTCCTATTCGGCCATTGGTCCTTTTCGGCCATTGGTCCTTTCGAAATTTTCGTCATTCATCCTTTTCGTCCTTTCGAAATTTCGTCCTTTTGTCACTTCGTCTTTTCGTCCATTCTTTTTTGCCAATTAGTCCTTTTCTTCCATTCGTTCTTTCCGTCCTTTCGTCGTTTTCGTCCCTTTCGTCTTTTCGTCCATTTTGTCCTTTGATCAATTTCGTTCTTTCAACCTTTCAATCTCTTCGTCCTTCCATCCTTCTCGTCTTTTCGTTCTTTCATCCTTTTCGGCCATTCGTCCTTTTCGACCATTCGTCCTTTTCCATCTCGTCTTTTCGTCCTTTTTATTCTTTTTTAAATAAATTGCGTTATTGCTTACACATAAATAATTTGGATCAATTTTTTCACTTAAAAAATTAAATAAATATTTTTTAAATACTTGAAAATATAAACTATAATGACTTAAATAAATTAAGCAACTTGGTAACGTACGAACGGTATCTAGTGTGTACGCAGGTAAAGAACACAGAGAACCCTTTAGACCTTTCCACGATTTTTTTGTTGCGTTCCGCTACTTTCCTGTTTCGCTTATTATGTAGTAACTTCAGCGTAAAGAGATAAGTTTACAATCTTAAACGGAATCCCTTCTGTTCGCGTCTATCAAAGAACCCCAATTGCAACCGCGTCCCTATTATACGGGCGACCCGTATTATACGAGTGACCTGTATTATACGGGCGGCCCGCATTATACGGGCGACCCATATTATATGGGTGACCCGTATTAAACGGGTACCCGAATAAATACGGGTGGGTTTTTCGTCTGTTGATCCGGTAGAATACCCGATTATACGGGTCATGGATACCCGCATGACTAAAGACCCGTTTAACTTCAAGGGCTCTAGGATGTACCCGAATAAGAAGGTGAAAAGTGCCCTGAAACCAAATTGATAATCGCTATACTCTTACGAAAGAGAATAAAAAAATAATATTAAAAAAAATAGACTCCTAGGGCAATTTGTTGCAAAAAAATAAGAAACGTGTTTTTCACGTTTTGTTTTTTTCTGGGATTCTATTGCATGTATCATACTGAAAAGAATTGGGGGCAAATGGAGAGAAATAGTGAGGAGAAGAAGAGACGGGGAAAATAGTTCAATTTGAAGGTATTTTTCAAAGTAATATTGGTGCCAAATTCAAATAGAAAAAAATTAATCTTTGAAATAAATTTGAAGCCTTGCAAGTAGAGTTTTTGACACGCACCTTCCACGATCTGCCGCCTCTCGAAGTGTGGAAATCGCTCCGCGCCGCCTGTCGGCCTTTAACGCCGCCGTTAACGCTACATCATCACTATCAGCCTATCAGTGGACCGTCATTTGAATGTAGGATGACAAACACGGGTGGTTACATGGCAGGTTCAGAAAGATGAGGTGGAACGCATGCATGAAGAATCCAAATACTGCAATTGCTGAGATGGGTCCCTGAAAATTTTATATCGATGTAGGAGAAATAAATAGGTAAATAAATAAGTAAATAAACAAGTAGATAAATAAGAAATAAATAAGTATATATATATATATATATATATATATATATATATACATTTCACTTTTCCATTTTAGAAACCAAATGTTCACAATAATGGGGTCAAATAACCAAAACGCAAAACATAGATAAAACTAAGAATGTCATCATCCTTCCAACCGAATTCGGTAGAATTGTTCAGAACGCTAGTAACTCTGCACTTCAAACTAAAAAGAGACCAACGGATGTGGCCTTTGCAATTATTTGTGAGAGAATGGACTAGAAATCTGGCACCGGTTGACAGACGTCGCGAAACGTTTCTGGCGCTGCCGATGCAATTGTGGCGTCATATCTGTCGCCAGTACAAACGTACTATATCAGCCATGTGGACAGCGCTTGCGGAAGTGACGCTGGGCTGCACAAAGGCTAGAGAGCGGGCGCCGTGGCGTGGGTGCATATTTGGAAACCCCGAAGCCGGCGGAAAAGCGTCGGCGGACACTGCGGGTGACGCGCTTCCGTCAGCCTGCCCAGAGGGTATATAAGCGGACTCCGACATAAGAGCTTTCTTCTGTTCTTCTGATTCTTCAGGTTTGAGCGCGTCGGTAGGGCGTCGTGAGGGTTGTGCGCGGCGTTGCATTGTAATGCATAGGCTACCGAGGCGGGGAATCGAAGCCGGCGTGCTACGTCGTGACGGCAGGTGCGGCATACTCGCATGTATGCTCGCGTAAGGTACTGGTGCATCACACCGGGGATGGTAATTAATTATCGGGCCAGCGGTGGTGGTAACCAGGGAAGATTCCTTCTTGTAACGGTTAACTTTAAATGTAAATATTGTATATAGTGTTATGGTGTCGGAGTATCTTTATTCTAATAAATACTAAATATTTACAAGCCGTTCACGTCTGTAATTATTTGCCCCGGCAAAGACGCCACACAATGGTGGCGCTGCAGGTGGCGCGGCAGTCATGGAGGGTCTCGATGCAAAACGCCTTTAAACAATATTTCTAATACTCCACAGTACTTCAAAATTTGGGTATGTGGGTTTTGTATGGTGTAATAATTGTAGGGCATATTACCTACAGAATGATTCAGTATCGTTGGACGGAAATTGTACAAGTATTTGTGTTTGGATATTGTTGTAGGCGTAAAATAGGAGCGACTTTCTTCAATTTTTAAAACTTGATAAAATATCCACGATCGTGCAATTTTTTTATAAACGTATTAATAGCACATGTCAAACACGTTTTAAAACGTTTGTGTTTCTATGGCTCATATCAAAGCAGTAAAAATTTGTGAAACCAGAATCGAATAATGAGGAATATTACCAAAGAGAATCCTCTTTCCGTACCAAGAAATAAACTTCCGTTCTCAGAACCACTCAATCAGTTGCAACTTCGTAAGAGCAGCGAGGGCAGCGCCGTTGCGTAGGGAGCTTCCTGAGGTCAGCAATTCGACCCACAGGGGCGTCAACAGCTACGTGTCCACTTGAAAGATAATAGTCACGAGAGTCGACTCAACACTGGATAAGGACCATAGGGCAGTCTTTGGAGACAAGCCTGCAAGCCTTCTCTTTATACATATATACATACATACATGAATCAAAATGAAACTGGAATTCGAGTACCGGAATTAAATTTGTAAGTTGTAATTACACAGAGTTGATACAATGGAATAATACCATCACAGAACCACTTATAGACAAATGCCAGAGTTCCCTTGTCACACTCCGGCTGTCGAGCGCCATATGAAAACTGTTCTTATTTCAGTCGAGCGCCATATGAAAAACCTTCTTATTCAGTCTGCGGATATGATGCAAGACAATGGAAATTAATAAATTCGATAAGGTCACCGAAATCCCGGCCAAATTTTGAAAAAAAAAATGATGTGTCAGACAACTGAAAGAAAATCTGTTATTTAAAGTTGAAATAAAAACATTGAAGTAATTTTTTGTTTTGTTTTTTCAAATATAGTTTTTTTAAATATTCTCCCTAAAAATTATGTTACTAATAAACAGTATTTCATCCTATAATCCATTGATACGGACGATGTTCTTAGATATTTCCTGTGCCGGCGCTAGGCATGGGCAGACCGGGCGATCGCCGGGGGCCCGCAAGTTAAGAGGACAGATGGGAAAGAGTTAGTAAAAAAATAAAAACGTTAGAACTTGAGAAAATAGCGGTACAATAGTCTGATATTGCATAATAAATTTCAATTAATTTTTCCCTTAAATAATTAATTATAGTGAATACTTATGAGGTAGAACTTTGTGAAATGAATCAAATGACGATAACATTAAAATAGGTTCTACTGAAATTCATATTTATTATTTCCTGTACATAACACAAGTGATTTTATTAAATACTAACTTAATACAATAACAGTTTTTAGTGTTTTAAGCGCACCGTGAAAATTTAATTATTTGTTTGCTAAATACTTTTACTTAAAACTATTATTTAAAATATATTTTCAGAAACCTTTTCCAGGTTAAAAGTAATTTTTCTTATTTGTGTAAATGATTGATTGAGTGAGTTATTCCGCACACGTCAACTAACAGGTTCATAAGTCCCGTAAGTGTATTACATGTTTTTCTCGGGAGTTCGCGGTGGTATTTCTCTCGCTGTATGGAGAAATCCGGCGCCAACCTAATGTCGGCTAGCGGAGTTTTCCTCCACCAGGTATCTCCCACTAGCGGGGCACCGTCCCAGCCGAGACAAGCTCTAAGCTCCCGACTGGTCTCCAGGCATGTGTGCTGGTGTAGTGCGTATGTAAGGAGAGAGGATAGGACAGGGATGAGGTAGGAAAGATCGCGCGCGGTCCGTTTGGTAGGGTACTACTCCGGTGTTCGCATGGTTTTGATCGAATAAACCACGGAAAACTACCGATCAGAGCAGCCGGCCGCTGTAATTCTCCTCCAGACAGCGACTGAATTCGACCTAGTTGATAAGCTAGTGTCGAAAATTTTGCCACCGTTGGGACTCGAACCAAGGACCTCCCGGTCAGAGGGACTGCAGTGAGATCAGTTAATGCCCTAAGCCATCTCTCACTCTTAGTTCAAACAAATAACTCATATTGTTTCTTCATTTCACTTTCATACTTAATTTTTAGGGGGCTACATTTAAGCATTGCCCCGAGTCCAAACTTTTCTAGTTCCGGCACTAAATATTCCTTTACGAGTTCATTTTTTCGTTAAAAAAAGATACCAAAGTACGATTGTTCATTTTCCTCTAACTTAAAAGATTTTCATCATATTTAATCAGTAATTTAAGGCAGACTTTATATTTTCATTAATTTAATTTTCACGAAAGATGTTATAACTTTCAAATTTATTTACGACTGGGGAAAACGTCATGCAGTGTCAATTTTCTTAACTCGAAGCATTCCCATTGCTGCCCATCGTTCGGCACAAAGTCGACCGTCGCCCCCGCGGCGCCATGAGCTGTTTATTTTTCTGGGTCCGTTATCCTTATTCATGGATATATTAATAAATCTCATTAACCGATGTTTTGAAATGCAAAAGAAACCTGAAAAAAGGAAAGGTTAGCTTTTGAGAATGCATTAATGAACGTAAACTAAAGAAAGGTCATGTACAATTTTTCGAAAATATGAGTACTTTTCGTGTAATTTTGCGTGAAAGTACGGGCGAGAAAGTACATTCTGTTTAGCACCACTACTTTCACTCATTTTCAATCATGTAATTAATTTATTAAAACACCTCTTATTGGAGCAAATACTCTGACGGAATTTCGAGTCCCTGATTCAAAATTTTTGTTTCCCACCTAAGATGACCAGACGTCTTGTTTTAGCTGGGACAGTCCCTTTTTTGAGTCCTTGTTCCGTATTTTTGAAAGGAAAACGGGACGTCAAAATGTTCCGTTTTCTTGACAATGACTAATCGGTATAAAGTGCCGTCAATAATTTTCAATTTATCATAATTTATTCCTTTGGGTGTGCATTAGTTTATAAAAAGGCGATTAGATCGTACGCTTATATATCATGTAACAAGTTTTTCACAGGCTATTGAAATCAAGAAGGGATAAATTCAGTGGTGGTTCTAGGAAGAGAAAATGAGCTGTCGTGTCATTTGAGCTCAAATGTGCGTTATCGCTATTGTTATCGTTACCGAGAAATTCAATAACCCGAAACTTCTGCTTCTGTGAGACTTAGCAAGCAATCTTCAGCGACTGCTTCAAATGCATTGCGGAAATGATTGGGTGAACAAGCCAGAGTTCGATTTCGTCTTGAAGCTCCGAGTGTATCTCGGACAATTGCTGCAATTCCAAGTGGAATTCTTATCATAGCTGAAACGCTACTACCAGTTACATTACTTATCCTTGGATACAACCAACTATCAAACGACCAGAAGACGACTGTGACCAACTGCATTTGAGTAATTGGATTCCATATCGCCAGCGCGGGAGTCGGGCAAAACGTTCGACTTTTCGAATCTGCTTCGTGACTTCTTCAGAAAGGCGTTACTGGAGAGCCACCGACGTTTCCTGGACGAGGCGGGGCTGTGGCCGCTGCCCGATTCAGGCGCTGAAACGTAAGAAGACTAGGACGGAGACAGCAGGAACCTGGAGGTCGTTCTGGAGAAGAACGACGGCAACACCACGCCGGAGGTAGAGCCATCGAGCTCTGAGGCGAGTGCAATCTCCCGACAGGACTTCAAAAAACTTCCTCGCGGATGATGGGTTCATCCTAGTCACAAAATATTCAAGAGATTCCATCCAAACCCTCGTAAGACCATAGAAACTGTAAAGATTCCAGCAACTCCAAAAACTCGACTATGAAAAACCTGACTCCTCATCCCACACTCAGGAAGGAACTACCTCAACCAATCAGGCAGAATCCCAACTACCAACTCAACCCCAGGAAACTACCTCACAAAGAAACAGAATAGGACTTTTTCTAATAGACCTGGACTCTTTACTTAATCCATCAGCCCTGAAAAAAGACTGATGAAAACCTGCAACAACCAACTCATCGCCAAGTGCATCCGGACACAACTAGTACTACAACCACTGACTTTACCAGCATATAACAAAATTTGCGATAGCCTGGATGAGATAGCAAAAGGCTTAAAATACCTGTTCTTTGTAAAAATCTCATACTCTTTTAATAGAGCTACAGAGAAGATAAGAGACAAAATTGTGGTAAAGGAACTACCACCTGGTTATCGCACTGACAACATAAAAAAGAACTTAGAAGACCTAGACATCACTTGCCATCACATCACGGAAATTAATAGACGAAACAACGACGGAAAGCTCATCCCCATAGGAATCATTGAGACAAAGAAAAACTACATGACCGAGGCAAGGCCAAACTCAAGTACATTGACCACTTCAAAATAAAACTAGAAAACTACAAGACCATCCACGGAATATCTCAATGCAAAAGACGCCAGAGACTTTACCATACCAAAGCATATTGCAGACGATCCGTGTTAGAGCTCACTGTATAATCACCATCCTAGTTTTGCACACTCGGATCGAACTAAGGTACAATTCATATTTTGTATGTTTGAATTAACTCTCTCGTCGGGCACTTGGTGCGCCACCTCCTGGGCCGCCCAGCTCTGTCATGGCGTCGCCCCTCTCAGGCGCTCGCTGCCCGCGGCGAGACCGTGGGAACCGCCGCTTCCCTTGCTCCCATACACCGGCCGTTGATCAAGGCAGTACGGAAAACCCCCAACCGAATCTCCCCTCTTTTCACCAACCCGTAAAATTTGATCCTTCGATCTTCAAATTATAACAAATACCTTTGTCCAAACCCTGGCCGACCGTTTGCCTCCTCGTGACATCCCTATCTCGGACAATGTACTCGTTACCTAAGAACCCCAGCCCTACCACCCCGTCACCGAACGACATGGACTACTGACACAACTTCTGACTATAACTGACTGCACCAAATGCCCCAGACCCGGATTTCTTCCTACTCAACTTCGTAAACTCCCCCAAAACGCCATTGAACTGCTCACCCTCATCATCAACTCCTGTTTTAAACTGTCCTGTTTCCCGGCCTCTGGAAAACCGCCCGTGCCCATTCCAAAGCCTGACAAGGATCATCGGCCTCCTACTTATCCTCAGCAAAGTCTTTGAGAAAATAATCCTCACCCGTCTAATCCCCCACCATTCCCAATTCGGATTCCGTGAGGGACGCTCTGCGTCTCTTCAAACTTCTCTTTCCATAGCTACCCCACTCCAAACCACAACGAAATGCCCACTATCCGGACCAACTTAACCCAAGCGTGAGATACCGTCTCCCACCCAATCCTCTCAATGGAAATTCGCCCCTACATCCCGCACCACATCCACTCTCTGCTCCAAAGCTACCTCTCCAATAGTTTCTTCCACCTTAAATGCCTTGCACGAATTTGTTAGATTCCAAAATGCCTCTTGTCCATTCAGTTCAATTCCAAAATGTCTTGTCCTCGAAGCATTTTCAAACTTTGTCTAAACATTTCTTGGATTTAATGAATAAACATTACTTTCCGCTGTTTTATGACATTTAATGTGTTAAAGTATGTTATTCACACATTTAAAAACGTACTTTTTGTTAATTAAGGTGTAGAAATATACTTAAACGAGAAAAATGCGATATGCCGTAAGTTTTACCAAGTGGACACGAGACATTTTGAAATTCTCACTCAACAGAGGGAGATCGAGAAAGAGGAAGAAGAGGTGGAGCCAATGCAGAGTTCATACATCTCTCTCCTAAATTGCAGCACATACTTTCTTTGACTCTAATTGCAATTTCCGAAAATTCAAAGTTAACAAACATGAGACCTGCGCCATTCTTTGAAGCGTATCTTGTTCTATTCGTGGAAAAAAATTGGAACAGTATTTGACAAAATGATGTTTTTTTTTGTAATATCTCTCAACCTCAAGCAGAAATTGTGCAAAAACTACTAGTTTTTTCAAAACATTTTAGATAGTCTTTTTTAAGACCTGATTTTTTTAGAACAGATTTTACTGAAAACAAAAATCTCTAACATCAAATTTGTAGTTGTTAAATTGTATATGAAGTTATTTCAAGATCTAACTTTTAACAACAGATTTTATTAAAGAAAAAACCTTCAACTACAATATTTAGGATAAGGGAAGATGCTGAAAATAGGTTGAAATTTTGCAGTCTTCCAAAAATCAAGAACTTGAACAAAAATGTGACCTATGCCATTCTTTTAGCTACCTCACTACCCGTGGCCAAAGTTTAATTGAAAACTTTAGTGCCATTTTAGAGAAAATTTTGAAAAGTTAATTGAGGCTTCGTGTAAAGTACCCTCAAAATCAAAACATCCATTTGAAACTTGCAGGGCCTTGACTTCCTTCAAATTGACCTAGAAATATCAATTTTGAAGAAAATTGACTGAACTGTTTCGGCACTAGTGTTAAGCAGACAGACATGTGTTTTCCTGTCAATTCATTTTTTGGTATCAAGAATACCCCAAACATGGATTTCAAATACACAATGTGTTAGAGGAAGTAATTTACCATATAAACAAACAAGATTCATCCACTTTTTTGTTACAAAGGCCCAACAATGAGTTTTTCTGTCAAAAATTCGCTGTTTTTCGGCCCACAATTACACATTCTCTTCTTTCAAAGGGCAAGAAAGTACAAAATAATTTAATACCATTAATTTCAATTTAAAAAAGAATTTTTATGATGGGGAATACTTCTCTGGATCATCATTAGGTAATTGTTTAGAATCAATTGAATAAAATTACAAAAACTGGTTCACTCCCTGTTCTTGCGGGCATGTGCCACCACTTTAGTTTGATAACAATGAGCTGAACATTGCATTGCAAGATAACATACAATAAAGCAGCTCCTCAAGCTAGCTTCCAGTTCTGCCTGTTTCAGATAACTGAATAGGCTAGTTATATCAATTAAGTCATTCCTTTTAGTCCCATACAGACTACAATATTAATATTTATCAAGACAACATTACGCTCTGTTGGATAGAAGAGGAAACAAGGAAAATCAAATTTTTTTAACAAAATTTTATTTCTTCCAGTTAAGCCTTGAACAGAGTTTCTAAAAATAATATTTAATTTAACAAACTTCATCCTAAAGACTTAGACACAAATCACTAAAAAGCATATAAGATGCAAACATATGATCACATTTATCTTGTTCACTGAATAAAATGTATGAAATAATACTACACGTTTTCTTCGGTTTTATAACCTTTCAGGAACTCTTGGGTAACTAAAACACTAAATTAAATAAAAAAAAAACAAACAAAAACAGTTCTTGAAAACAACGGTTTCCAAAGAAAATTCACTCCAAAAAAGTGGAAAGGAACATGAAATTTTTACCCTTTGCTCTCTTGGGTGGTTTTTAAGAACACAGTGGAATCTTGTTTAAGGTACTGAAATTTTTGAACCTGTCATGATGCACAGCTGAACATAAGTCACTAGCTCTAGGTCCAATGATTAGTGGAAAACCCCTGAATGCGAACTGATACCTTGAAGTACTCAGAACACCATATATCTGCAATGGAAAATGCATGAATGGCAGAACACGCTACTAAGAAGTAAATGTTAAGTAGGGCACTTGCACATGTAAATAAAAATGTAACAAAATTGGGAGCAGGACTGAAAAATATGGTCATGCTATAAGGGAAAATATGGTAACGAGATTCCACTGTACCTCTGTGGCATGATGGCTAGTTGCTGAATTATTTATGCCAGTGAATTTGTCACAGCTCTAGTGGTCAGTAGCTGTGGTACACAAAAATAAAATTATGCGTATCTCTCAATTTTGGGTGGATAGTGCTGAAATTTAGTGACCAATGTTGCACTATGTACCTTCTGATTTCAAGGTGAACAGCCATTGCAGCTAGCCATCAGAGTCGAGAGCGATGCTTACAAGAAAAATATTCATAGAAAGCTGAGAGCTGTTTTTGGAGTGGTTGAACAAAGTGAATAGTGCAGAACAGAGTGAAACATATCAAAACACTTTTCACATAATTGCAAATAATAGATTACCTTGATCTACACTGTTACACTTTTTGCTATAATTATCATATAAACTTACTATAAAATTAAGTAAAATCAGTCTTATTTTATCACATGATTGTGAAGCACTTTTCGTGCTCTCTGAACACTTGCTTTAATTTTTGTGAACTCCTCTTTCCATGAACTATTCAGCCTTGAACTCTTCATTGATTCAAATTATGCATAACATAAAAAGTATTTAGCAATAACTTCACAGTAATTATAATATATATTTTCAAATTTTATATCCTCATGATTTGATAATAAAAATGTTGCTTAATTATTTCAAATTACCATTGTTCAGAAGAAAAACAACTGATCTTCAGTTATAAAATACCAAACTGGATCCGAAAAGTAATGAATTTTCAATTGCTGATTTGGGAAACCACAACATGTACCAAACTACTGAAGATTATTACACAAAGCTGTAAATTACAATTGACTTCTGGAAGCTAATTAACCCATTAACTGCCATGATCTCCATTTGGGGATTAACCTTTTTTCTACATGTAGACACAATTATTGTGCCTCATTGTTGATGTCCTTGACAGTTAATAAATCTAAGGCTCATTGTTTCAGAAGACTTTGTTAAACTTATAATAATTAGTGTATTTATTTCTTTGTTCCTATGGTCCACATGGTTGCAAAAGGAACACAAAAGTGAACATCTGAAGACTGTGTGATGCACAAGGTCTGTAAGAATGACCATCAATTGCATCACATTAGTTGTCAGTTCAGAGTGTTATGACATCCAAATTAGGCACCTTTTCTCCTGAAGTCCTTATCTTGACAGGCAGAGGGTGAAGGTCCAGAGTTCAGCTACATTGCACCCCTTAGCATTAAGATATTAAACAAGAACTCCACACTTGAGTGGAAGACATTATTATTCTAAGCATGTTTACAAGTTCATGGTGCATTGAGAACTGACAATGCGAAGCGATTAATGGACATTCTAGAGAGACTATGCAACACATCTGCAAAGTGTCACTGGATTTTCACTGTGTTTTTTCTTTAAAATTGTTGAATGGATTAAACTATAGCACCATTAAAAGTTATTCCGCTGTTCTAATAACTTTTTTCTGTATCTGCTACAATAACTAAATTTTGGCAGTTAATGGGTTAAGTAGATGTTGCAACTATTGTCTTATGACAGTAAGGGTACATGAGAGTGCACTTAATACTATACTTGAAGCCTCATCTTCCACTGCATTAAAGAATTTTTACATGCAATGTTTTACAGTTGATGGTGCCCATTAAGAACTGAATTCCTTTATCATTATGTAAGCAACATGATTATTTAAATAATCAGACAATAAGAAATCTTGCAAGCATAAATTCATGCCATATTCATGCGTCACATTTCCTGCCATATGTGATTACCAACATTACTAGGAACTAATTTAAAATATCACAGTTTTTTTCCAAAAGCATTCAATTTAAAAGTCAATATCACAGTCAAATGAGATTCTTGTACTATTTATCAAGAAATGTTTCCTTTCTTTATCAGATATTCATTGGCCCAGCCTGATCATTCATAAATCCAGAGAGATGAGATTTATCTCTGGCAGCAAATGTCAGGGGGAATGATGGGACAGCTTGAGGGGCTGCCATTGGCACATATGAAGAAGATGCTGGCTGGACATTTATACTGACAGTTAGGCAAGAGCAACAACAGCAATGGCAATTGCATTGGCGTGGGCTGGAGATGTTTCTCGCCAGATCTAATTCTTGCTTTAGTTTTTCTCTTTTCCTGAAACAAAGATATTTTATCAGAATTTTGTGAAAAGCCACTCCCCCCAGTAAATAGCATTCATCCCAATTTCTTATGAAATAAAGTCACATCAAGTTTCAGAACACACACGTCAAATTACTCCTAATAATTAATTCATTAAAATATTGTAAATAATAATAATAATGTAAATCAATTGCACATACTAAAAAATATTTTAATGAATTCATTTTTGTAACTATCAATGTATTGCTTTGAAAACATAATACATATTCTTTAACAAATCCAAATGAGAACACCTGAATAATTTTCAGAACACACATGATCACTTTGAATAACAACAAAACAAAGTATACCCAAAAATTGAGGATTTACAAGGGGATTTGATATTTTATACAAAATCTTTTTGAGTGACAGATAGAGATAGACACACACAATTCATTTTGTTGAATATTATTGAATTTTTCATTTGATTTTCTAAGTACCTCTCTCAATGCAGCACTGAACATTTCAGAGTTGCCTCACATGGTGAATTGTAACATTTGCAATAATTATAATAAATGCATTGTAACTAACTTGCAAGAATTCAGTTAAGTATGACATCAGTTACGGAAGGACACATACTTTTGACTTACAAGCAAATTATCCATTTTACCTGATTATTTTCACAACAAAACATTTCTTTGCCCTTTCCTCTAGTCTATAATTGATAAGGTGGATTCCAAAAAGTCAGTTGTTTGTTTTATTAATTTTATTTCGATGTTATCCCTGATTTTAAGTACGTGATGAATCTAAGCACATACAATTGGAAATAAACTATTTCCAAAAATAACTTAGTCACGAAATTATTGAGCCAAAAAACTGATTTCCCCCCCAAATTGTGCGAAAATTGTGTATTTAAAGGTATAAAAAACTCTTCAGCTGAAACAAAGCATTTCCTGACTTAATAGGTTTTGGAATCCACCTCTTCAAGCATCTTACAAGAGTAAATAACGAAAAAATTTTCACCGACATAATATATGCGAGATTGTATAAAAATAACAAGAACAGACAAACTTCTTATTTAAGTCTGTTAATTACACTGTTCTGAAAATATGTCAAATACTAATATTAGAGAAAATATTAACATTTCTAAATTACATTTCTTGAATGTAAACATTTTGTATTTCTTAGATTGCACTTGTACAATGACAAATGAAGTAAACCTTCAAACTTTTTACATTTCGTAATTACCCAAAAATTTCACGCAAAAGGGATAGTGGAATAAGATAGGCAAAATTGCCCCCGAGGGATAAAAAGTATGTTGAAAATTGTATTTCAAGCGTGTGTGTGTGCGTGCATGTGGAGGAGGGAGTTTTCAACAGATTTAAATTAAGTTTACCCTGAGTACTTAGCACAATTGAAAGAAAAAAAAAAAAAAAAAAAAAAAAAGAAAAAAAAAAAAAAAAAAAAAATTGTTTTTTAGCTTCTTACATAAGTTTAATTGTTTTTAAATCACATTATGTCTATGAATAATAACTTTAACGATTCTTCTTATAGATGATAAAGATGTTTTGAGAATTTTTTCAGGCATTTATCTCCAATTTTGACCCATAAATCAACAAAAAAGAAGGGTAAAAATAGAACCTTTTTTAAGAACATCTCATGTTCTGACACTGATAAAAAAAAAGGGGGGGGGGCTAAATACAAAGTGTAGTAGTTGTATTGTATTGTAAATTTTCTTTTTTCCCAAAATTTCAATCTTTTATTTATATTGAGCGTTAGGTGCAAATTATAAGATAAAACGGTAATTTAATAGTTTGTTATTTATTTTCTTAAAATTAGGTTTGTTTTAATTTTGATAGTTTTTCTATTTCATGTTTATTAGAAAATATAGATCACAAAAAACAAAATTGTAAGCATATGGCTAGCCTGGAATTAAAGTGGTCTATGGAACAAATCGCAATGTGAATTTAGACCACTTAAGAATTGACTAACTTTAAAACCTTCTGCCAATACTAGTACTTTTATAATGCGGCACCCATAATGACAAATAACACCTAGACCACTTTGAATGTATAGATGCGAATCTGCAGATCAAATTTACCATAAGCGGGATTTTAGCCAAAAGGTTTCATAGACCACTTTAGTTCCAGGCCAGCCATATTACCTATAGTAATTTGAATATTAACCGATTAAGATTGGAACTAAATGTAATGAGCTTACACTTTATCCAGAATTCTTTCGTGGTTTTGATTTGATAATTATTTAATAACAATGTTAACTCTGTTTCTCTACTTGACACGATCATGAAAATGCTCTGAAATTATGTAAATATCCAATAAACAACAGTTTTCGAATTAAGTATGTACTGCAACAATGATTCTTCAGTATAAAAATGTGCGTCACTACAAATTCAAATTTGAGCTCTACTTCACACAATATAAGTACACATTTTCCATCCACTTGCACAATGTGGGGGGGGGGGGGGGGGTTAAGATGTTCCTTTTACATACACCCCACAGAACAGTAATGGCATGAAATGTTTAAAATGTATTAAAATGTGGCAAAGTTTCTCTATTACACAAACTATTCTTAAAGAGTGCTCTGATGTCAATTTTTGCAATACTTCTCATTAAGAACATTCTTTGAGTCTAAACAACACCGCTGTGCATTATAGAGGAGTGATGGTATATCAGGCAATTGCTCTAGCATTAATATTGAGCTCCAAAATTGAAACCCCAAACCAACCTTTATACTTAAGTCAATATAACAAATGAAACCAAGATAATATAACACACGATGTGGAAGGGGAAGGAGGGGACATTCAACACTAGTCCACCCCCCCCAAGAAAAGTATCTGGACAACTGTTTTATTTATCTAAAAGACTTTTTGTTGTACACAGCTGCTTCAAAAAATTTTACTTCATTTTCACACATTTTAACAGAAAACCATTAGGGAAATTTAAGGCAATGTGGGGAAAAATGAAGGTTTTCAAATAAAAACACACAAATATTACACCTTGTTTTACATACATGCAGTTTGTGAAAATGTAGCACATCACTGGTGACCCACCATAAACCAAATAAATAAGTAAATAAATAAGTAAATAAATAACATTCATAAAAGAACAAAAACAAATATGGCAAATGAAAATTTTTTGTAATATAAATCTTTTGAGAACTTAACAAAAAAAACACAATTAACAATAAAAGCACCTTTTCCCCATTTGAAGAGAGACATTCTTGCGAATATGAAGTTTTCTCAACCTGTAAATTTAAACAACTTTACATGAAGACGAAATTTTAAATCGCAATAAAACAAGCAATGAATTTCTCATACTACAATTGCATATCCATATCCAGAACATATGTGGTTTTTTCCCTCCCCCTTTCCACCTCTCGCTCCTACCTATAATGAAAAAATTCTGCACATTCAGAGCACAAACCTTTGTATTAAATTATTTAGTCAGAATATTCTGCTATTCTTAATCACTTTACACACAATTGTCATATTTTTTATTATTATTATTATTATTATTATTATTTTTATTATTATCATAACATTAAAATATTCAAAGAAGGAAGCTATTACAATTTTTCTTAATGTTTAATTGAAATCTGTTCCTCCAACACCAACATTGCTGTATAGAACACATTCATTATTTAAGAAAACTTAACTCAGAAGTAACATTTAATTATAATATAAATTAATAGATGAACATCTTTTTTTAATCAACAGTTTTATTGAATTTAGATAAATGTTAGGTTAATTTCTGACTAGCAAAATATACCCAACTTGATCTCTCTGGAGGGAAAGAAACCATTTTATTACAATAACACAAAAATAAATTCCTTCTCATTGTTAATACTAATTGTTGTTAAACAATTTTTAAATACTTAGAATATTATAAACAACCATTGACAAACAAACAAAAAACAACCTTGAGAAAATTTGTGGAAACTTGTAAAAAGTTATGAAGACATACATAATATACAATAAATTGGGTAATCTCGTTTAAGACAAGTATTTTTACCACAAATCAAAAGGGATTTTAGACATTATATTCAAGCTAAACTTGTACTCAATTCTATTCAAGCTAAACTTGTACTCAATTCTATTCAAGCTAAACTTGTACTCAATTCTATTCAAGCTAAACTTGTACTCAATTCTATTCAAGCTAAACTTGTACTCAATTCTATTCAAGCTAAACTTGTACTCAATTCTATTCAAGCTAAACTTGTACTCAATTCTATTCAAGCTAAACTTGTACTCAATTCTATTCAAGCTAAACTTGTACTCAATTCTATTCAAGCTAAACTTGTACTCAATTCTATTCAAGCTAAACTTGTACTCAATTCTATTCAAGCTAAACTTGTACTCAATTCTATTCAAGCTAAACTTGTACTCAATTCTATTCAAGCTAAACTTGTACTCAATTCTATTCAAGCTAAACTTGTACTCAATTCTATTCAAGCTAAACTTGTACTCAATTCTATTCAAGCTAAACTTGTACTCAATTCTATTCAAGCTAAACTTGTACTCAATTCTATTCAAGCTAAACTTGTACTCAATTCTATTCAAGCTAAACTTGTACTCAATTCTATTCAAGCTAAACTTGTACTCAATTCTATTCAAGCTAAACTTGTACTCAATTCTATTCAAGCTAAACTTGTACTCAATTCTATTCAAGCTAAACTTGTACTCAATTCTATTCAAACTAAACTTGTACTCAATTCTATTCAAACTAAACTTGTACTCAATTCTATTCAAACTAAACTTGTACTCAATTCTATTCAAACTAAACTTGTACTCAATTCTATTCAAACTAAACTTGTACTCAATTCTATTCAAACTAAACTTGTACTCAATTCTATTCAAACTAAACTTGTACTCAATTCTATTCAAACTAAACTTGTACTCAATTCTATTCAAACTAAACTTGTACTCAATTCTATTCAAACTAAACTTGTACTCAATTCTATTCAAACTAAACTTGTACTCAATTCTATTCAAACTAAACTTGTACTCAATTCTATTCAAACTAAACTTGTACTCAATTCTATTCAAACTAAACTTGTACTCAATTCTATTCAAACTAAACTTGTACTCAATTCTATTCAAACTAAACTTGTACTCAATTCTATTCAAACTAAACTTGTACTCAATTCTATTCAAACTAAACTTGTACTCAATTCTATTCAAACTAAACTTGTACTCAATTCTATTCAAACTAAACTTGTACTCAATTCTATTCAAACTAAACTTGTACTCAATTCTATTCAAACTAAACTTGTACTCAATTCTATTCAAACTAAACTTGTACTCAATTCTATTCAAACTAAACTTGTACTCAATTCTATTCAAACTAAACTTGTACTCAATTCTATTCAAACTAAACTTGTACTCAATTCTATTCAAACTAAACTTGTACTCAATTCTATTCAAACTAAACTTGTACTCAATTCTATTCAAACTAAACTTGTACTCAATTCTATTCAAACTAAACTTGTACTCAATTCTATTCAAACTAAACTTGTACTCAATTCTATTCAAACTAAACTTGTACTCAATTCTATTCAAACTAAACTTGTACTCAATTCTATTCAAACTAAACTTGTACTCAATTCTATTCAAACTAAACTTGTACTCAATTCTATTCAAACTAAACTTGTACTCAATTCTATTCAAACTAAACTTGTACTCAATTCTATTCAAACTAAACTTGTACTCAATTCTATTCAAACTAAACTTGTACTCAATTCTATTCAAACTAAACTTGTACTCAATTCTATTCAAACTAAACTTGTACTCAATTCTATTCAAACTAAACTTGTACTCAATTCTATTCAAACTAAACTTGTACTCAATTCTATTCAAACTAAACTTGTACTCAATTCTATTCAAACTAAACTTGTACTCAATTCTATTCAAACTAAACTTGTACTCAATTCTATTCAAACTAAACTTGTACTCAATTCTATTCAAACTAAACTTGTACTCAATTCTATTCAAACTAAACTTGTACTCAATTCTATTCAAACTAAACTTGTACTCAATTCTATTCAAACTAAACTTGTACTCAATTCTATTCAAACTAAACTTGTACTCAATTCTATTCAAACTAAACTTGTACTCAATTCTATTCAAACTAAACTTGTACTCAATTCTATTCAAATTAAACTTGTACTCAATTCTATTCAAACTAAACTTGTACTCTTCATGTGTGGAGTGCAAATATAATATTAAAATTAAGAAATAAGCCAAAGGAGACCAATTTCAATTAATGTGATGGATGGAATTTGCACTCACAAGATGTACTGATTAATGGCATCTGAATTTTGTATGGTATTGAACTGAAAAAACTACAAAGACAATTGAAATGGTCTTGCATGGGCTGTAAGGATTCCAATGAATCTGAGAATGTATTGCTGACTTTCAAAAGTTTGGAATTTTAATTTGTTGAAGTACAAGGTCTAATGAAGCATTATCGAGAGAAATGATTATTTTTAGACAATGTAATTCTGGTTCTTCAACTCTTGATTGATTTTGAGGATACATATGCTGAATTTACAGATCAAGAGCAGTGCTCAAAGAATATTATAATTCACAAACTTTAAGAACATACAAATGAATCAACACAACTATGTAATATAGTTGATGAACTTTCATTTATTATATTGAAAATAACTGATAAGAAACTGACTTCAGTATCTCGAGTTAGGAGTGTTAAGGCCAAAAATTTTGGATATCCTTAACAAGGTCTTCAGGTTCTACAGGTTCCTCAAATGCTTCCTCTCTAAAACCAAAGTGTAATATTTGTGTGTTTTTATTTGAAAAGGTGACATTTAAATCCTCTGATGCTGTGATGCTTTTGAGGAATAAGGAGAAATAACATATGTGAACATATTGGCCCTGACAATCATTGGGCAATGAGAGCACTTTATGTAACTGCAAAACTTTCATGGCAATTCTAATGCCAAGATTACAATGTCCATAGGGTGACAAAGTTATTCATAGATTCAAATGCTACTTCTGCAATTACATCAACTGGTAAAAATCAGCAAAACTAACTTCCAGGCAACCATTCAAACTATTAACTATCACAACATGACAGAGCTGAGGACCAAGTTATCACAACTTAATAGTGCAACTGCTTCTTTTGAAGATATGGATATTTGTATTTACGGAAATTTGGCTACACAATGGAATCTTTGATGCTGAACTTATCTATTTTCATTAGATCTATAGGACTGATAGAAATGGTGAAACAAGAGTGTTGAAAAGGTGGTTGTTACTGCCTTTAAGGATCTTAATAGTGGGGATTATAGAATCCATCAATTAATATGCTTGACCTATTTTTGTAAATATTATTGTATGCAAGTTAAATTATATTTTTGTTTGATTTATTTTCCTCCTAAACCTGATTTGCAAGCTTATACTCAGTTTACTGAGTGCTTGGAAATACATTTGAAAATCATCCGTCAGCTAACTTTGTAATAAGTTTATACAAATGAATATATTGATGATGAAAATGACACGGTATTGAATGGTTGTTATAATTTTTCATTTGTAGGAGGTTTGTAATGAAATGTCATTTTTCGTTCAATTTAGAACAATGCTGTTTAGTTTTTTTGTTATGACAGAAGAACGAAATTACCCATTTTTGTCTCTTGTATTTTTTGTTGATTTTGACTAATAAGTCATTTTTTACCCTTTTACATCACTTGGTGCATTTTTCACTAATTTCATAGATTTTTATAGGATTTTAATGTTTTTAACAATTTTTACGAGGTGCGACAGATGTTCACCACAGAATTCCTGAGTTGCCTACTTGATTCCTTTGCTCTGCCGTTGTGAGTATTATATAATCTAAGGTTCCCTTGACGTTTATCAGTGTGTCAGTTTGTCCGATTTCACAATAAATAAAGGCAGCTTCTTTAAGAGCACAGTTGAAACCAGAAGTTAGCAAGCGGAGTTTACTTGAACAAAAGGAAGAAGCCTCGATTACATCATTAACATATCCAACAGCTCGACTTTTGCATCTGAAGTGGTTTTGATAATACGTTTATGTCATTTTTCTTTGTTTTTAGGGCATTTTAAAAGCATTTTATTGATCATTTAAGGTTTTTGATGTTTTAGATTATCAAAATCCGCCCACTATTCTATTGGTACGGGAGATGTGTGAATTAGCCAGCTGAAGTCTTTAATGCAATTAATTGTTTGAATATTAACAAGAAAATTGGCCCTGGTAGCACTCAAGCTTCATAATCGAAAGGCTGTGTGGTGAACTTCACACCTATTAGTCATAAATTTGAGAAATCACCTGTTGACTTTTTACCTGACATTTGGAAACTAAGCATTGGCTTTAAAAACAGTGATAAACACAATGTAGTCAATTATAGGCCTCTATCAATTATCAGCCCCATTCCATAATTATTAGAGAAAATATTAACATAAATTAATTACATAACACCTTTATTTGGCATTTTGATTGATGAACATGGGTTTTGCAAAAATAGATCTATATTATCTAATCTTTTGACTATACAGACTTGCATGATTAAGAAAATGGGATTGAAGTTCCAAGTAGATGTAATTAATACTGACTTTGATAGTGAGAACCATAAAACATTCGTGTACACATTAGAGTACTACGGTATTCATGGTACGTTCCAACACTGGTTTGTTAATTATTTGTCTGGCATTACACCTAAGCTAAATAAAGGTGGTCTTTTGGCACATGCTGTAATACTGCGTAATTTTTTTTCTTTCTTTTTGTTTTTTGTTTTTTGTTTTTTTTTTTTTTTTTTTTTTTTTTGTTTTTTTTTTTTTTTTTGTCCAGCTTACTGTTAACATGACAAAAAAGGGCCCCTATTACCAACTCGCTGTGTATCAAAAATTGACATTTGACACTAATAGGCCTTGACTATTCTTTTGGAAGGAAAAGCGTAATATTTAATTCAAAATTGGTAATTGAAACACATTATTTATAATGCTTTAGGCTCTATTACAAATCTTCTCAAAATTGACAACTTAATATAAATACAGTTTAAGGGGAGGTTGTACACGTCATAGGACAAAAATGTTCGATTTCCGTATTTTTTGTGTTCCTTTGAATTACTAATATTTATTTAACATAGTGAAATATAAATTTTCAAGAGATTTTGTTCCTAAAGGCTTGAAAATGCCATTTAAATGTCTAGCTGTGTGAAGTGCTATACCCCTTTTTTGAGCCACCTGCCACTTTACACTTATTTTTAAGGTTTACGAAGTCTTTTTTGGGGCAATTTCCATCATTGTTGTATTTACAGTAGTATAACAATCTTCCTCACGATAATCGAGCGTATCTTGACTTTTGGCAGTATAGTTTACGTTTATACAGTTTGTTGTAGTCTTTCTTGTGACTTCTGTTGTGTCATCTACACTACACTGCTACCTAGTCACAGGGTCAAAAAGGCTGAAGAGCATATAGAAAAAGTTGGCAAGAAGTAAGATTGTAAGAACAAGGAGGAAGAGTTCAAAGAATTATGAGGAAGATGCTAAAGAGACAGAATATGCACCAGGATTGTCTTAGAGTAACTTCACAAAACCTGCATTTCCCTGCATTGTTTTCAAGTACCTTTTTCTCAGACCTCTGACACTTGCACATTTCTATGAAATTTGCACCACTTATGTATCATGTATTTGCCATGATTTGCTGTTTTTTTTATGGAGATTCGGGATTGGAGGTTGGGGGTTGGAGATAATGTAGTGAATTGTGCTACTGATATTCAATTTTTAATTTAATTATCAAACAATATTTTTTTTACTGTATATTACTCATCAAACTCTATTAAACTTTCTTTTATCACTTCAGAATATTTAGTACATAGATAAGACATTACATAGCTTATTATTGATAATTTACAATGTTGCATTTAGGCAACATTGGAATTAGTGGTGTATCTGGTCTGAACATGATATAACAAATGCAACTGGAATGTAATTGTTGAGGAACAGACATGCGACTCCTGTTTCCATATTTCCGTTCTTGATATAATTATTTCATCTTGGAAATGGCGTCTTATCCTGCATTGTTCCATCATTGTATAAACAATGCTCTAAGTGTAATTCTTTAATAATTTTCTTTATTGTTACACCGATTATTATAACAAATTATTTCCTACTTCAACCAATTCTATCCGGTCTCCTACAATTATTCTGCTTATTTTGGGAATGATAGAAGAAAATAAAAAGGCCTCTTTAACTGCTGAACTTATTTCTGTGGGAAGATGTTCATCTTAGTTCGTCAAATACGATAGATGCTCAGCACATTCCTCAAACTTTTGACGAAATGACACATAAGAAAAATAGATCTTCCGGAGGAGAAAGAAGAAGGAGAAGAAAAATTTACTGTGCAATTATCAACTCATGGAAAATATATAATATTGCGAATGAAGAAAAGATGTCACAACTGTAATGTCGCTCTTACTTAGCCATGACTAATGAAATATGAAGTCTGTGCAAAAGGAAGTAAATGAAATAATGAGTAAATGCAGACATATACATAAGCTTAATACACTAATTCACCCTGTTGTTGCTTGCCTGCCAAGAGTGGCAACCTGGCTGTGCCAGCAGCATGCTCAACTCAAATCTAGTGGCTGATTTTATAATTAATACCACCACTCTACCCGCATTTCTCCACGTGCAGCCAGGAAAAGACCAGGATATTATTTATACACTTACATAGATACAAATTGAGCTGTTGTAGCTCCATATCTTTTTTTTTTTTTTTTTCCATTGCCACTTACACCATCCTTCCATTCACTCTTGGTTGACTTTGGGTACATCTTCAATATGCATACATTTCATGTAACATGTATATTACATATATGTATGCATATTGGAAAATGCCCAATTTCCAGAACAAAGAAAGTTTAAGTAAAATATTTTTGGAGTTATTTTAAAAATTTCTCTATTTTCTTGAAATTGTTATACACTCCTGATAAAACGTTGAAATTCAAGAAGCAAAGTCGAATACCGTCTTTAAGTTCCTCCTGCACAATGATGTACTGTATAGTATTCATATACCAGAAAACAATTTTTATTGTGAATTTTATACGATTTAATCCAGTCATATTTTGTCATAAGTGCAAAATCTCTCATTTCCTTTTGAATTCGTAGAACACCACATACCTAATTTATTGACTAGGGTCTTTTACAATTCTTTTCCTAGCATCAGTGAACCCACAGAGAATTATGAGAGAGCATCATGAAACGCAAAACTTTTCAGTTGTAAAAATGAAAATGAACCACATACTCCCTCAGAACATACAATCATGTCAAGCAATTGCAAAAATATTCATTCCTATCCCCCATAATAAAACAATGAAATAGTAGACTGGACTCAACAGTAGGTTAATACAGATTTTGATGGTCTGCAACACTCCTTTTTCTAATGGAAAAGACAAGAACATTTTGTTTGTATGACATACAAAGTGCATTGGAAGCAGAAATTTCTATGATCAAAGAAAAATTCCCTCTCGCGCTAGGAATGGGAATAGCCACTTAGGATCATGTGCTTCTTGGCACTAAATGGCAGCTTATGTCTTTCTCAGAATAATATGCAAGCATGAAAATAAAATGAAATTAACATGTTTGGTTTACCATTCAAAAACTTGAAAATTACAGAACTTGTTCTCAAAAGTTACAAATGTTTCAAGAATTTATACTTACACTAGTAGCAACTGGACATATGCGCATACTTGAAAATTTCTATAGCCTGATATCTGAACCATTTGATTTGGCCAGACAGGATACAAACTCATTTTCTCACGTGCAGCACCAATGCATGCAGCAGCAATTAATGAGTGAGGTTCATTCATAAGTCTTTGATCTGAAAATGATCACATTAGTTATTCATTCACAATGTTATTAATAATTATTGCATGCATCACAACATTGAGAAATACATTTAAGTTACGTAGTAAAGTATTTTAAGCAGAAAACAGAACATATTGCTACAAAAATATTACATTGACATTTTGATGGAAGTATGCGATTTGGAGGGTCCCCGATATCTAAAATTTGCCCCCTGCCACCTTCCCCCTCAATTATGTCTTTTAGCTCATCTATGCTTAACTAGTGTCTTAACTGCATGCAGAATTTTCCAGATCGATGTGACCAAACTTAGCCTGTGAATTTGAAACTGGTAATTCAATTTACAATGTATTTCAGACTCCTCAAGATTTTCACAAAATGGCTGCAAGTTTTCCCTAACATTTTTTTAATATATGGCCCAGTTATTACTGTAAATAAATTTGTTAATACAGTGTAACTAGAGTGATCTGTATACTAGCTAAAAGTGCTACAACAGCACACACTTTCTCACACTTAATGGATATGTAACAATACCGCAATCTCCGACTATATTAACACATCAGTCATGACCTGCAAAATTCCTTACAAATCATAGAACATTAGGTATGAAAATTAATTCAGTAAACGTGGCTGCTAGTAACATTCAGTCAGCAAGCACAACTAAATATTAACAGTTTTAAAATTTAACTGAAGTAAAGCTTCCACGAGATGTTGAGACACTAAAACTAGGCAAGAACTTCAACTTTCCACTTAAAAATAAGTATAAGAAGCAAGTACAGTTTGAATTCATTAAGGATTTTGAATCTAACACGTTAAAAATAACTGAATGTGTTTGTAATGTAAAGTATCCTTCAATTTCTAATAAACATACTCACTTTGTTAATAGTCCAATAAAATATAACTCTAAAAAGGGACTCATTTTGCAGAACCTCCTCTGTACTGAGGCTTCTAAAGCAACACCCCAAATCGAAAAGTTACTCAATGTGACAAAGGTAGTGCTTATGCTGCGATCATGAGATGATTTTGACTAAGGTAGAAGCTAATTTTTCCGATGGCTTGAAATTTCAATTACAGAGAACGCTGTCGCCTTAATTGAAGGCAATTCAGCATTTGGTCAAGATGCAGGAAAATAGTTCCTATATTTTCTAAAAAGAATTTAATCGCATTTATCTTACAGCACCAATAGGGTTTGTGGAAGTCCACAAGTATGATCTGACGGTAGTGTCTTTGGTTGGAAGGATTATTTTTCATTGCAATTTTTATCTAATTCCTAAGCCTCAGTGTTAGAAGATTATGATTATGCCATAAAAATTTTGAATTAAGTAGTAAATTCAGTACTGTAAAGATGAATCTTTATCTTGGGTCGGCGTCACTTGATGTAACTGCTAAGTACCCTTAACATTTAACTGTTGAAGTGATGGATTTTTTAAAATCTTACACTCAAAATTTTTTCAACAATGTTAGAAATTTTACATTTGGCATGCTAAGAGGAAGTTGAAAACGTGTATATCAGAAGATATGATGCATTAATATGTATGCACTGTATATGAATATTAATTATGAAATTCATTAAAAGATCTTGTCATATACTGTCAAAAACACTTTAACAAATAATATTAGTTGCCCATAAAAGTGCAAACATTCTTGAACAATTTCAGGCATATAGACTATTCTTGACTTTTCCAGATTTTATTTTCCTCCTGACATTCCCAGGTTTGTATGAACCTTTGTTATTAACAAGAAACCAAACTTAATTTTAATGTTGTAAATTTTGTTACTAGTGAACTCTGTATTTAGAAGGCACATGAGAGGTGTCTGGTTTCACTAAATAACCAGGAACATGAGAAAATTCAAAAACAGTGAAATCGTTTGAATTTTGACTAAAAAAACAACAATTTAAGTTATTCTGTCTAATCTTATACTGCCTGTACTATCTTTATTCTTGCATCCGATGTTAAAGCTGTGTGAAAGCAACGCTCAAGTGGACGTCCGCCATTAAATACTTGCTATTTATGCAATGCGTTATGGAGTAGCAATTTTAACATTCTTGATATGTCAAGAGCTGGTGAACTGTACAGTAAAACCCTTCTTTTACTCTATTCTTGGGACCCTAGGAAAAATGGTGTAAATTGTGGGAAGTGTACATAAGGGGAATTTTTTTTCTTCAAAACTATGAGTACAGTATAATGTACTTAGATACACACAATCAATAATGATTATATGTTTTAATATGCAGTATTAGATATATAAGAAACAATATTACAAGGTCAAACAGAAATCTGAACGAATATTGCAATATCAGAAATTGAAGGTGCATTAACACCAAAGCCTAGTGAATTTTAAATGTTGCAATGACACACTCGTGAGTCCCTGCCATTCACAGATGGTAGCCTTTGATGATGCAACAATGTACTCATAGTTGGATGAAGGAACGACGATGGTATTTCTCTGTAAGAAAAAATGTGAAGTTTCCAACTTAATACAAAGTTCATAATGATTTCCAACTAGTATTTTTTTTATTTATGAAATAATAAATAAGTACATGAAATGAATTTATAGTTAAAAACTTACAGAGAATCCCATACTTTGATGGTTGAGCGATTAAAGAATGGGTAAAAATTATGATTATTGTAGAATGAGAAAGTATGAATGTGTAGAATGATGTAAAAGAAACAAGGCTACCTCACGTAGGCCTGTGACCGTTTTGTTGACACGCGTTACCTAACACTGATGACATCCGCTACATGGATGCCTGTGCTCATGTGTCACTTAACATGCATCTTAGATTAACTTATCTAAAGCGAAATGGCACACTAGCACTCTTGGTGACTTGCATTGTGCCCACAGTTCAAGCTTTAGTCAAGATAACTCGCATTTTCTAGCTTTCAATGCACGTTTCTTACTAGGTGAGGAGCGTTGGCAACGACACTGTTCCAGATGGTGATGTGGCAAGCAGACTGTTGGAAATTGAAAGAAAATTGAAATCATACTATCATAAAAGTGGGATATTTTTAACGTTACGAATACACAGGAACTGATGGGACTGACAAGAAATGGTGTAAATGACAGAAAAACTTAAATTGTGGGAATGTAAAAGCAGGGTTTTACTGTATATCCTTTACCATGTTATTGTAGCATTGGTAAAGTTGTTTTAGTAGAAGTATTTAATTTTATTGCAATGTTATATGATAGTATTTGGTTTGTAGTTCTTGAGCACTGTGCATGCTAGGGGGGCATAAAGGAGGCTGAGGGGGAGAGGAAGGGAAGGGGGATGAGGGAAACTAAATTCACAAAAAACTGCAATGTCTTGCAAAAACAAGGGGATGAATTTTTGCGCACATTTCATACCTAGCAATGCTAGACGCAGAAACATTTTCATGTATTGCCGTACTCCATGTAACAGCTCCTCTCCTGAACCAAGTACATGATTCAGATCATCTGGGGAAACTGCGTACTGAACATAATAGTCCGCGAAGTGAACAGCTGTGGGGATAAATTTCCACTGCATGAATTTTAGTATCATAAATTCCATTCGAATAAACACTCCTTTTTGTGGCTGTTCTTCCATGAATTGCAGCAAAAATTCAGTAAGCTTCGAAGTTTTCTCATCATTTTCTTCATACTTTGCTACAACAAAAATATTCTTTTATTGGTCAAAAGAAAAAGGAAAAAAGTCAAAATTAAATGAATATTTCCGTTTTGAGAAGTGAACCAGATGAGTTAGAAAGTGCATTGAACAAAGTAGTGAATATGAAGTGTGATATTGGAAACCTGCAAGGAAGTAATGTTAATCCAGGAAATTACATGCAGAGAAGGGAAGAGTTTTACCCTTCCCTTATAATAATAATAATAATAATAATAATAATAATAATATAAAAATAAAAAAGAGCAAACTTTAGAGAAAAGAGCATAACAATGAAAAGTGAAAAAATATTTACAAAATTAAAGCATACCAGCAATTGACAAACATGCAAAGCAAACCAGCTCCAAGCGTTTTACATTAATAGCATGGCAGTCCATGTAAGTATCCAATATATAGACTGCTAAATGTAGAGCTCTTTCTGATAATTTTAATTTAGTCGACACATAAATAATCTTCACCAGTAATTCCTCTCTGAACTCCAGCTATGGAAAACAAACAAAACCATAAGCATAATTGATGCACCAAACTACAAAATTTTAATACATGTATGGTAATTCATCCTGTAACTATGTACTCCAAAATGATAGTGGAAACAGTTTTATTACTGGACCATGATAACTTTTCTCTGATCAAATTTGTAATGCAAGATGCATACCTAATACTCCAGTACAAGTCAATTTCTGAAGATATATGGTTACTACTTGTTTTGCCTTTGATATCAATGGCAAGTATTTACTAAAGTAAACCACAGGAGCGTAATCTGACCGAAAAATTTAATTACAAAAAGTTTAATCCAAGTTCATATTCAATTTTATTCTGCTAGCGACTCAATGCAAGTATGTTAAGCCAAGTTAAATTAAAATTAAAAAAGAAATGAGGAAAGCAACAACAAAGAACCATGCTGAGAAACGTGTCTGTGCCAAGAAAAAGTTCTTGAACAAGTATGATCGTTGTATGATCTTTTCTCCCCTTGAGAATATCTGAGGATCATAAATTATGATATTAATTCAATGATTTTGAGGCAATGTTTTGCATTCTACAAAATACCACCAAAATCTTTGAACTTCAGAAACATTCAAACTGCAAAAAGTTGCAAGAAATCCTTGTCAAAACCCTGACAGTCTTCAGCTGGCAGGTGTGGACTAATGTTTCAATTCTTTCAATCTACACCTCTTCAGACATCACACACCTTCAGGTAGGGGTAAAGCAACATTTCCTGCCCAGATACACTGAGGACCATCTTGGCATTAGCTCTGAAGATTGCTGGGAAATTGGATGAAAACTAAACAGATGGCATTCTGAGCCAAAAGAAATGACAGGATCAAATAAAGTTTGTCAGAAGGCAAGAATAAATCAGGACTATGGAGAATGATCAGAACAGAAATTAACAGTTCTGATAAATCCACTATGAAAAATCAAAGTATATAAATGTTGTTCAAAGCCCACAACAACAAAGCAGCGATCAATTTTAATATTTTTCAGGCCCACTAGAAATTTCTTGCTTCTGTTGAGTAACTTCTTGCATATTAATAATTTTTTGTAAGCTGTCAGCAGCAATGGACAATAGATATGGTTACATTACAGAACATTCTAGATTAGATTACATTACACAATTATAGATCAGAGTTATTTCAATAAAATCACACTAGGTTTCATTAGCATACAGTTGGAAGGTATATAAAATTAAGTATGGCAGGGCACATTTACGTCTATAGTAATAGTCCAGTTATAAGACTATTTTTATAAGAAAATGGTGATAGTTCAGGCAGAAAGTTTTAACTCTCTCATAAAAATTAGCTAGTCAACTAAGCAATTTCAGGTTTGTTGTAGACTAATTCGTAAGTAGTAGTTTCAAATTTTAAAAATTTCTCAAAAGGCCTCTTCAAAATCAAGGGATTGTCTGATATTCAGGGAAACATAGGATACTATAAATTTATACATTGTATTCACACATACAATACTTTACCATGGAAGAAGTACGCTGTTTATTATGTGTATGAATATATGAACTGGACAAAAACTTATCAAGTCTTACTGCATTTTAATTGATTTTTATATTTAACTGATAAACATAAAAATGAAGATTCATACAAGAAAATAATGTGCAAGCTGGATGCACATGGTGCAAGTAGGATAAGATTTTAAGATACCTTCCGATTTTCCTTTATTTCTTGATTTTATAACAACAATTCAGTACATCAGAGAATGTCCAATTATTTGTGAGAGAAATCCATTAATATAAAAATTTAATATAAACCTAGTTCATATTATAACTGAACCGAAAAGTAAAAAATTTATTTTACTCAAATAATTTCATTACAGTACAATAAACCATCTTATTCCTTGAAACTAAGAAAAAAAGTGCATTAAGAAAATTTAAAATGTTTTCACATCAATTCATGTAAATGTTTTGCTATAACCATCAACCAATTTTTTGCTTTCAGAATGCATTCCTTAATTCCTTGGCTAAATTAGTTTTTCCTCTAAATATGCTTCTAAACTACATGACATTCTGACAAAACTATGATCTGTTGCACCACGACTTTACAGTTTACATCATTGGCAAAAGGGACTAACTTTATACACTCAAGATAAACAGATGTCTAAGTAAGCAGGATGGACTCAGATTGCTCCAATCAGACAAAAAATTAAAGGAAAACATAATGCAATTTACAGACAAGTGCAGAATTCTAGTTGGAGCTAAATGCATGCAACATTGCATTTCGGAAATCAGTAAGGAATTTAATATTCAGAGATCCAGTGTCAAGGGCGTGCTGAAAATACCCGATTTCAGGCATAACATCTCACCACGGACAACACAGTGACCAACATACTTCACTTAATTACAGCATAGTGGTATTTGCAGAGAGTTGACAGTGCTACCAGACAAACACTGCATGAACTAACCTCACAAATCAATGTGGGACATACAATGAAAGTACATTTTTATTTCTGAAATTATTAAATTGAATTTTACTGAAGTAGGTCAATTCAGAGGCGATTTTCAAAATTAAAGGAAATATTGTCATTTTTTGAATGTATTATTCGAAAACTTAGATCATCATGAAGTTATAGCAAAAATAACAACGAATGAGTTCAATACTGTTTAAAATACAAAAGGTCAGTTGAATGAAATGCAACTACTCTGCTCATGAGACCACAAAACAATGGCCACGCTGATGAAAGTGTGCAAACCCTCCAGTCAACATGGCATTTTTTATGTCATCTTAGAGATGCCCTCCAACCTCTAGCACATCACCCTGCCTGCAGGCACATGAGCTGAGAAATCATTTCAAGAAGTCATCTCAGCCATTCCTTATGACAGCAAAGGGTTAATTCAGCATTGAATAATTCAGCAGGAATATTGTTTCCCATACAATTCTTAGAAAAACACAACTGCGCATCCATGCAATAAAAAAATTAGTTTGTTTTAAGTTGAAGGTTTTAGCAACATACAGAAACTATTGTTAAAGTTTTACTATGAGCGATTCTATGATTACATTTTACTTATGTAATTTTTTGAAAGAATATTCAAGGGTCTGAATCCTCCATTTATTGGATGGATAAAACAAAAAAGGCAATTTGAATACTATTTTTTTAGTTCATGATTAAATTAAAGAGAACATTATATAAAACTAAAGAATTTGGTAGTTAGAAGTCAAACCCATTCTCCTAGTCACAACTTACCTGTGGAGCTGAGAAATGAGACCTGAAACGTTTTTCTTCTTGCCGCTTCATGAACAAGTGAGCATCTTTCGCGTATTCAGTTACCGCATAATAATGGGATGACTGCCTCGACATCTGTACAATTTAATTATTAATGGCAACTTTAATATTAAATTTGGACAAATATAGTCAAGTAATTAAAAGTTGTATACTTACTTTTTCTATGAACTTTTAAAATATCTTATAGTTGTGCATAAAAAATGTTTTATTAATAACCAAAATATTTACACAACAAAAAAAGGCCTAATATCTTCAATCGGTAATACTCAAAGCATTAATAACCAATCTGTGAACAGAAAAACTTTTATTCAGGAGAAAAAAGTACTAGTGACTTGGAAAAAAGACAAATTAAAAACTTAATAATACGGCTCTGGCATAGTAAAACTAGAATACAAATTTAAGTAAAAGGAGTCAAAACAAATTAATTTTTTTTAAAAACAAAAAACCTACGTGAAGTTTTGTGCAATACTTAAAATATGAAATCGCTGCATATTACAAGTTTGCCTGATAGACACTGTCAAATGTCATCCATGCATTCAAATGTTTCAATTGCTTGATTATTATGGGTTTCTAGGCTCATCAACTACTTAGGGTGTTAGTGCTTTATGTGTAATGCATGTTGTACTTCAGAGATGGCAGTGTCCCTTTGTTTGAACATGAAATCCGGCATAGACATTCATGTTGGCTTATAACGTTACCCCATCCCAGACCCAGGATTAATATAAACAGCTACTAAAATTCTCCTCCAGAAGTACATTGAACTGTCTAGCTCTTTAGCTATAGTTAAAAGTCCGCTACACAGACATTAACCCTAGGACCTGTAGGTCAGACACTGTCATGGCACCGTTTTCCATTGCAGGGGTCATCTTCATTGAAGTTGTACCACTCGCCCCACCTGGCATTCCATCCACTTATTATTGGCAACTAGTCTTGGAGGCATCCCTACCTCAACAACGCCTTCTCCCTCTAGTTTACCAGTTACGGAACCTACCTATCAATAACCCACTGAGCTTCTACATCTAGTTCCTGTTATCACTGAAGACAATATGAACCTTGGATCCTTAATGTAATGACTTAATGATAGGATAGGGTATGGTAGGGAATGATTGATTGAGCACACCAATGTAATGCATTTTGGCACAGGAAAAGAGTACCCTGGGAAAACCTGCCATGATCCTGCTTTGTACACCACTTCCAGTATGTCTGGGTTGAACTTGGGCATCTGCTGTTGAAGGTGTGCAGTCACTATATCATAGGGGTAGAGTTCTGGAAAGCGATTGTTAATTTGAAAAAAGAGCACCAAGAATGCGTTTCAAAATTACAAGTACATTTCGATTATTATGTTGAAACACGTTCTTGATCCTTATTTTATTGCAATGGTTTCTTGGTCTTAATAACACAGACTTTTTTAAAAATGTGGGTTTTTTTTTTTTTTGGACGCTTTGACCCTGTTTTGTAGTCTTTTAAAAAAAAAATATTGTCCAGGTTAGTTTACCTTCAAACATGTCAAGTTTTGAAAATAAATGGGAAGTATTTCAGGAAATTAGAGGTAAACCACAATTTGGAAACAAAAATATTCTAGAATAAACCATCCAAAATATACATTAGGTTTCGGAAATTATCCCAAAATTGCATAGTTATTTCCTTCAAATAAAGAGATTAGGAATGGTTAGAAGTTTCCAGGAGATGCAATTCACATTCCAGAAGATGAAAATAATAGCTCAATTTGTCGAGTCCACATTTGGAAATCCACAATTATAAATTCACATTGTAAATTAATATTTGATATTGCACGGTTGGTGTATTTCTCTTTCTATCGAAAACCTATTGAACTAATGCTCTCAAGTCTGGCAAAAGGCTGAGATAGGGACTAATGAATTAGGATTTCTTGGCTGACAAGCAAATGCACAATAATAAACCATGAAAGTTATGAAATAAATTGTTTCACGAATGTTTTTTAAATGTCATTGTGTACAATTCGTCAACAGGATTCCAAACTAGCAGCATAACAATCACAGTCCATCAGCAACATGCTGGAACTGACATGTAAGTCTAGTCTAGAACCAGCAATAATCATGTCGTATATCGCATAAACGATTGAAGTTCCACAAAACAATCTACGAATATAGTAATCCTGTATAAATACAACGTAAAACATGTTAAAACCAGCTCAGTACACACTGAAAGAAAAATTCTTCTCTTCCAAGTGTCAAAAAAACAAAATGGTTCTCGGTTTTCGCGCAGCATCATTCTCATTTGGATACTATCACAACTTGCTATGCGAAGTCAATAAAAATAAAATTATTACACTTTCGAGTAGTCTTATATTATTGAAAAATTATATTATCAATGTTCGTTAATGATTCTAAAAATAAAAACTAGAATAGACTACACGTCTGAAACGAAAACTTTCCCTGGTACGAGTTCACCCTAAAAATGGTTTCAGTCACACAGAGAAATATTGTTAATAAACAGACTCAACCCTCACGTTGACCACAATTTGTATTAAACAGAAAAAATACAGAAAAATGTACACCAACCTTCAACCAGACACATCGCCATGTCTCACAATCGCAACCGCTGCAATGCACGTTCAGAACAACTACTTCAGCTCATGAACTGTCGAATAACATCAAGTAACAAACAACCACGTGTTATTCATGCCGAACGGAAAGGGCTTACAACTAAATGGTCTTTGAAACGTCTGGCAAGGAATAGCAATATACAGAACGAGTGCTTTCAGCAAAGAGTATACATATGTATAAAATGTATAGTATTCTTTGGCTTTCAGGGCTGGTTAGGGCAACACAACCGCGTATGGTGGCAAGTGTCAGTTGACGGTAGCCGTAGGCTAATGGACGTACAGTACATGTGCCGATTTCCTTTTCGTGCATTGAGATCTTTCTTCTCGATTGGAAGCTTTTCCCTTACTACACGGAATTTAAAATGTTTTTGTTTTGTGTAGGTACATTTTCTCCAAGTGAGAAATTCATTTTTACTTTCTCGCTTTGCTACGTTTATGTAGTAAAGAGAAACTATTGTAATGTGGTGAAAATCGGAGACTTCGGCAGAAACACTCTTCTTGTCGATCCCCAGGAAAAATATGTTCCCTAACACGTGAATTCAGAATACATGTTTTGTGGATCCTTTTGATACAGAATAATCGATTGACGGCACAGCGTATGTCTGTGTGTTCGACTGTGATCAATGTGGTCATCAAAACTGATCAGACGATTTTTTCCAAAAATTGATATTCACACCCACTCAAGGCCCTGCAAGTTTGAAACGGATATTATGATTGGGGGGGGGGGAGTACTCTACAAAAAGATAAGCCGCAATAACATGTTCAAAACTTACTCGAAAATTGCTCTAAATTTTCAGGCCCTGTGAGATTGAAATGTGAATTGATTATTAATTGCGAATTGTATAGTTGTGAATATATTAACTACATAAAGACTTTACTATGATATTATGAATTTTTTTCTCAAAAATTGATGATTTTTATGAAACAATTTTTTCGAATAACGTTGAGGACAATTCTCATTCTCAGAATTTTGAGCGCAATTCTCATTTTCGTTGAAATATAGGGTTGTCACCATCTGAAAACCCAGGACCCGGAGATTTTGAATCGGGGTTGGAGAGGGGGGTCACAAAAATTGTCATAATGAATGTGATTCTAGACCGTAGAATCAAGATTCCAATATATGAATGCCAATTTTTATGGGTTATACACATTCCTGGAGTGAAATGTAAATATTATAGTGATCGTGATATTACAGAGAATCCTACAGAGAAATGCATCGATTTTTCGCGCAGTTTATTGTTGAATTTGAATTTTGTCCAATAATAATAATAATAATAATAATAATAATAATAATAATAATAATAATAATAATAATAATAATAATAATAATAATAATTTCCATGAAGAAGAAAGAATTTAATGTGAAATGCGAGTACTTTTTACCTACATTCAAATGTGGATTACCTTTATGAGACAAAGAAAAATACCACAACCATATGCACATCATATCACATACTTATGCCAAACAATTCCGTATATTTTGCACACGGAATTTAATTACTCAATATGAGTAATATACCCAGAGATTTTCCTCATTAACCTGGAGCCCGGAGATTACTTCTGAAACCCGGAGACTCTAGGTCAAACCCGGAAAGGTGGCTACCATATTGAAATATCTCAATTTTCCAAAACTACAAAATTTCAAAATCTTTGTCGGGTCATCCTAATAATGCAATATTGAAGATAAAGATTTCTTTCCTTAATGAAGTTCAGGAAAGTTCAGGTTCCTGTTGAACTGTGATCGTTGTGTCCTTGAGCCCATTGGACTCTCCTTCGTTTGCAGTTGGCTAACTTGTAAATGGGTTCGATGCTTCCTTTTGTGACGTCCTCGTCCGACGAAAAAATCGTGCACCAAGAGAAATAATTGAAATTACGAAGTGCAGTGCTATGTGCACTTCTGTAAAAATTATTTTTAATATAAATACTACATTGAAGTCACGCTTTGTGTAAGAAGTGCTATGTTTATTTTAAAACCGAGTCTATGATTCATACTGATGCACGGTTTTCGGGTCCTGTGCTGTAAGGTGGCAAGCTATGATGGAGAGCCTTTCGTGGTTCCGTGTTTTACGTTATATATTTATTTAAAAAAATATAATTATACAGTTGTGAACCATGAGAAAAAATGTCTTAACGGGAGCCATGTACAAACATAAACACTTTACGAAGAAGCGTGGCTGAAAAGCTGTCGTGGCGGAGGGATACTTCTCTGAATTACATGTGATGTTCATTTGTTTAGCGACCTGTCACTTTGGCTCATTCTTATGCGAATTGTTCTATACTCACGCACAATGTTTTGAGAATGTGTGTAATTTTCGTGTCATTTTGCGTTAAATATATGCAGTTAAAAATTAAAGAACGGTTACTTTTAAAAAACGGTTCCTTTTTCTTAAATTTTTCTCCCTCGTATGTATTCCTCGGAAAAAAAGGTGAAAACAATTGGACTGATCCTGTTTTCGACGAACTTTCCGTAATTTCGAAAATTGCAAAAAATAGTAGTGCAAAATTACAATATGATTATATGGAATTTTTCTTAAAGGAAATCTTATTTTTAAAAAATTGATTTGTATATAAGACCATGTACAGTTTTTTGAAAAACGAGTAGTTTTCGCATAATTTCTAGTTGGTGTTAATGCAATTTATAAAAAACAAATTTTCTCAAAAACGTCTTCAATTTTTTCTTTAGTGTTTTCCGTCGTGAAAAGGAGACTTCAAAAATGGAAGAGGTCTAATTTTCGTTGAACTTTCTGAACTTTTGATAGAAATAACGCGAGAAAGTATGTGCTGTTATAGGATCACTAGTTTAAAGTAAAATTAGGTCCTTTAGTTTTAATTTCTAGCAGAACCTCGTATTCCAAGTTCCTGAAATGGGCCCATTGGCAATTGTAATAAAATATCTGCGTGGTAGTTGCTTTTGATAAAGCCGTATTTCAAGCAAAGAACAATATCTTATAGTGGTATGATACTATTGAGGAAATACTCATTTCAGTCAAACACGAAGTTACATATATTTATTACTTGCCAGAACGAAACAGCAGAAATCTTCTGTATTTAGAGATCTAGCTCCTTTTTCCATAACATGGTAAGAACTGAATTTCAATATGATCTCGTTAGTGACACCTCTGTAAATTTGCCCACGCCAAAAAATTCAAATTTTCAAATATTTCATGCGCATTCGCTTGTATATCGTTTGGTCATGTTTACTCACCATTTAGGGAATTCTTACCAGTTACGATTGACAGAAAACGTTTCTCCCGCCATTTTGGAAATCGCTAAAATACTAGGAAACGCACATAAATTTCAAAATTTTTCATTCTTCTTCATTCGTTCATCTTTGGTTCGTTTGCTCTTCACTTAGACGTGTACAATGTTTGATTCAATAATTACAATCACACACACACGAAGAATTTTACCATCATTTTAAAAAATCTGTCTTTTTACTACAACAAAAATTAAAGTTTTGATTTGTATTCGTTTTTGCATCTTCTTAAGACCTCTTGACTGTTTATTCTTCAGGTAGCGTACGACACCTAGAGATCCACCGGATATTCAAACGGTCAGTATCTTGCCATCCCTTATTCTTCTGCCCATCCCTTTCTGTTCCATATCGCTTTGTTGACTGCATCTCCCCACACCTTTCTGTCCTGAGTGTTGCGTATAATATCTGCCCAACTCTTTCTCAGTGTTGCCATTATTTATTTGATTCATCGTATTCTGTGTCCTCCTCTTTTCCTTTTTCCACCTGACTGTCCCAACATCAAGTGCTTTTCCAGTAAATCGCACCTTCTCATTACATGTCCGAAGTATTTCAGTTTAAATTTTGTGGCTATTGCCTCTAAAGAGAGTCTAGAATTTACCTGATTGATTATCGATAAATTAGTTCTCTTTTCTGTCCTGGACATCATTTATATTCTCCTCCATGCCCAAAGCTCAGAGCTGTCTAATCTTTTTTTGTCACGTTTATTCAGTGTCCAACTTTCACATCCATTAAGCACCTTAGAGAATACCATCGTCTGCATAATTTTGATTATTGTGTTCATGGATATTCCTGAGATTTTCATTACCTTCTTTAGCTTCCCCACTGATATTTAGGCTACAATTATCCTTCTTTTTATTTCCTTCTTACTTGATCCGTCATTGGTAATGAGTGACCCCAGAAAATTGTAATTATCCACAATACAAACTTCTTCTCCATCTATTATTATGTTCTCTTGTTCCCCTGTACTGTTTTCTTTAAGCTTAATTTAAGACCTACTTTTTCACTTTTCTTCTTTACCGACTTTATTATTTCATTCATGTCACTTTTGTTTTCCGCCAAAAGTGTCGTATCATCAGCATACTTGAGATTATTCAACTCTCTACCTTCAATCCTTACTCCCACGTGTAATTTATTTAGTCCCACTTCTCGTATTACGAATTCCCTGTATAAGTTGAATAAAGTTGGAGACAGGATGCATCCTTGTCGTACTCCCTTCTGCATTGGAAACCAATCCGTCGTACCTTGTTCCGTTTGAACCTTAGCTTCTTGGCCTGTGTACAGTTCCTTAATCATCTCTATCAAGTGTTGAGGTATTCACATCTGTCTTTAAACTTGACACATCTTCTTATGATTAACACTATCGAAGGCTTTTTGGTAGTCTATGAATCATAGATATATCTCCTTACTGTGCTCTTTTGTCTTTTCCATAATCCAACAAATGTTTGCTATCTGATCCGTTGTTTTTCTTTTCCTGAACATTTGTTTTTCCTGAATCTAGCATGTTCTTCCAGCATTTCCCTTTCCTTAAGGAAGTCCGTACCAGCCACGGTATAAATATTATTGGCAAAACCCTTTTCTCTGTCAATTTTAATAATCGCCAAAATACAATGAATCACATAGCAATTTCATTTTTTCTTTTGCCTTAGTTTGTTTATCCTTGGAGAACTTTGTCCATCACTTAATGTATACAGTCTTTGGTTCAAAAATGGGAAGGAAGAAACAATCATTTCCTCAACATTTAAAAACTAGTGTTGCTACAAACGCACATTTTCCTCGCATTATTTCTAACTGCTCCGCTATAATATAATACTACATAAACGTGGGAACGTGCTTTCAACCAGCAAACATCATTTCCGCTTCCGCTTACAGCAAACATCATTTCCCGAATTCAGATCGTCAGAGTTAACTCCCAGTCACATACAATTAAGTTCAAGAAGCGCCGTGAGGCAGCGTCTGAGGTGTGGCTATTTGATTGATTCCGTGAAGTGGTGGTGATCTTCTCCCGCTAGATGCTGATATCCGGTGCTGACCACCCAGTGGGCAAGCGAGGATTGAATCCACCAGGTATCTCCCACCAGCGGGGTTCCGCCAAAACCGCGACAAGCTGTCTGCTTCCGACCGGTCTCCCGGCATGTATAGTGCACGTATGTGTGTGTGAAGTTAGGGGTGAGGATAGGACAAGGAAGGGCATGGAACTTCAGAACGCGCAGTCCGTGGCCCGTTTGTTTGGGTACTGCTTCAGCATTCGTCATTGATTGAGAAACGACAGAAAACTGCCGATCAGATCAGTCGATCGCTATAATTCTCCTCTAGACAGCGACTGAATTCGACCTAGTTATAAGCTTAGAATAAAAACACTGCCACCGACGGGACTCGAACCTAGGCCCTCCCGGCCAGAGGTACTGCGGGGACAGCCACCTCTCCTGCAACTGGCATAACTGACGGCGAGTTAACTCGGAGGACCTGAGTTCGAGTGTCGGTGCTGAAAATAAGTTTTACTGACTGGAAACACTTTTGAATGTTAATGCAGTAGTATAATATAGCGGAGTACTTAGAAAAAATGTATTGTTATAGCACCGTTTGTTTCTTAATTAAATATGTTAGTCATAAACAGATCTTCAAACTATGTCTTTTTCAATTTTTCAAAAATATGAGACGTTTGAGGGTAATTTCAAGTGAAACGTAGGCAATTTAAATAATTAGTTACTCAAAAATTTCTCCAATGTTAAAAAAATTCTCCCGTATGTAGCAAAGAACTATAAAAAAAGACGCTAGTCCCATTTTCGGCAATCGCAAATGCTATTTAGAAAATCGCAAACAACAAAAAATTAATATTTTAAAAGTACAATATAATGACAGATGTTTGTTAACTGAGATCTGTTTAAATAAACCGTTGAAAGTTATGTACAATTAAAAGTGAATAGTTGAGTGAAATTTTGCTATTTTCGAAATTGCAAATTCGAATATCACGCACTTCTTTTGCTAGATACATTAAGGAACTGTTTAATCACAAGGAGTTATTTAATTAGTAATTGCTGTCAGAGGCGGATTAATATTTTTGCCGCCTGTAGGCACATCAAATTTGCCGCCCCTTGTTTAAAATTAATGTTACATTTCAAATTGTAAAGTTCCAGTAACAATTCCTCATTAATTTGAACGTTTTAACTTTCTAACTAAGTAATGTAACGAACATTGCATCACCTGCCGAAGTCGCTGCGCGTGGATTGCGTCATCTGCCGCCGCCCCTTCCCTTCCCCCCGAACTAGACGGTTCCGGACAATCCGCGAGCCGCGGAGAAACGCCGAGAAGTTGCCGGGTGCCTGGGGACACGCGCCGGGCAGGTATAAATGCGCAGCTGCCGGCGGCCGCGAGTGAGAAGTTTAACAGAAGTCAGTCAGTTTAACAGAAGTCAGTTAGTTTAGCAGAAGTCAGTAGTGAGCAGTAAGACGTCAGTCCGTCAGTGTGTCCGAAGTGGAAGCTGTGCTGGGAAGTGTGCATTGCGGTGAAGAGTGGTGCAGTGGTTGAACAGCAGTCAGCAGTCTGAAGTCTGCAGTGGAAGCTGAGCTGTGAAGGGTGCATCGCGGTAAGCAGTGGTGCAGTGGGGAAACAGCAGTCAGCAGTTTGAAGTCTGCAGTGGAAGCTGAGCTGTGAAGTGGGCATCGCGGTAAACAGCAGTGCAGTGGACCCTGGTGTGCGCAGTGAAGTGTGGTCTGCGCAAGGAATTGTGGTCTGCGCAGGGGATTTGGGGTCAAGTGCAGTGGACCGTGGACTGTGCATGGACTGACTGATACTGTAGAAGACGAGAACAGTTTAAATAAATAGTGTGTAAGAAGTGAACTGTGTAAATCATCAAGAGAACGGAGTCGTGTGTAACAGTGTAAATAATTAAGTGTAATATATCTGTAAATAGACCAAGTAGATTTTAGTGTATAATTGTTCACGAATAAAACGTAATTGTTTAAATAATTTTGAGTGTGTTTTAATTCACCACGAGAA
This sequence comes from Gryllus longicercus, assembly GCA_038098605.1. Taxonomy (NCBI): domain Eukaryota; kingdom Metazoa; phylum Arthropoda; class Insecta; order Orthoptera; family Gryllidae; genus Gryllus; species Gryllus longicercus. Next base: position 456,101 of record JAZDUA010000190.1, read on the forward strand.
ACGTTACAGTAACATAATATTTTGCACATTGTTTTCATAAATTAAATACATGTTTTTGATTAGCTAATTTCGGATATAAACTGTATCTCCATAGCAAGTAACGTTCAACATTATTAACGTTTCAATACTGAAACTTTAACATTAAAAGGAAACTAAAACATGACAACTAGAATTGCAACATGTTTTTTTTCGTCAACGGGATTCATATACTTCTGAAATCATAAGGTATACTCTAATGAAGTAGACTAATATTTAATAGCTTGTATTAAATATTAATATGATAGATTTGTATTTATAACAACTGAACGATTAGAATATTACGACGTTGTAACAGTTTTTATAATTTTCGATTTACCATTATAAACAAGGAATATAACATTTAACGTTTTGGATGGGTTTTTTTATACAGTTGAAATAACGTTTTATTAATTATAGCTAATTTGTCTATTGATGTAAAATTTTGCGACGTGCCTTTTGGTGAGCAAATTCATCAACAATTATAGGATAATCTAAAACGCTGAGATAATTTTCTTCAATACACAATAACGCTAAGGAGTTCAGTCGATACTCTGTCATTGTAGAATGCAAATAATTTTTAATCCTTTTTAAACAAGAGAATGAACGTTCTGCTGTGCAATTGGCCACCGGAATACATAAAAAGATTCGAAGTGCAATGTCAACGTAAGGATAAATACATTCTAATTCTTCTTTCCGTAACCACTTTAATAAAGCTGCAGGATCCGTTGGCTTAACATCTTCGTCAATGATTTTTAAATACGAACTTAAATGTATAAGCTCAGAAACAAGCGATTCTTCAAGATATTGGAGAAATTGTGAACATAAAAATATCGCTTCTTTTTAAAAATCTACCAAAGATAATTCTTCTATTTCAATGACAGCTTTAAATTTGTCATGTGCATCTTTATACGCTTCAAGTCTCTTATTCAATTCTGCAAGTAATTTATCAACAATAAGCAAATAAGTGTCGATTTTAAACGTGTCTCGTGCGGTCAATTCTGCTGCTTTCTCGTTAGTTTCATCAAATTGCATTTTACGTTTCATTTTCTTTTGTTTTCCGATTCGTACGTTTCAGTATTTGATAGCTTCTTACCCTTCTCTTCAAAAAGTTTAAAATTGTCTCTTCGTTTTTAAAAGTTCTACAAGCGAAGTGTGAATACCAACCACGGAACTTAAATCGATATCGACTTGTTTGTTCGACGCATTCAAGCGGTCTAAAATGAATCCCCAAACCTCGGTCATAATAGCAGTTTCAAGTCGATTTACAGCAACGATAAGACCTTTAGCTTCCGCACCCGTTGACGGGTGAATCATCAGATATAATTTGAAGGGCATCTAAAACATTTTGCCAACGATGTTTTAGAGCCTGACATGCATCATCTCGAGCTGGCCAGCTCGTAATTGAAAGACTTTTCAAAGAGGATGTACTGGATCCTCCATCTACTAAATTTTGAAGTATGTCCCAACTTTTCGACATGTCCTCTCAAAGGAAGCCCTCTTGAAACAAGACTTTTTATTACTAAAATGACACGCTCAAGAACATTCCTCCAATAAGTTGCCTCGGTTTCAACTTATTCAAGCAGCTGCTTATTCACTTCGTTTTCAGTGCGCTGTCTATTTTTTAATGCTGACGTACAGTTTCTATGACATGTAGAATTTTCATGTTCTTTTAATTTGGTATGCGCATTTTTTCAATCATTGAATCCCTCCGATGATAGTTTTTTTCTTACTTCTGAATAGCTTGAAAACAATAAACAAACACCGCAGAAAACGGTTCCATTGCTCGCAGAGTAAACTAAGCCACTTGCGAGGCATTTTTTTCTTTACTGATATGCGTATACTCTAACATATTCAACGTTGAGTAACAAACTTTACATCATTGTACTCTTGATTTAGAAAAGTCAACGTTTTTGTTTTGTTCGAACCCGTGCTTGGCAACAAAATCATGTGTAGCTTCATTAATAGACCACAAAGCTGGATCGCTTTTCCAACAAAAACGATCAGCCGAAGTTATGGTTTCATCAATTTTATGTTCTTGCAGTTGTATACATTCGGTAGGAATCCTATTTAATTAAAAAAGAAAAGAATAAATTATTATAATAATGTATTGTAATTTTATAAACAAATATTCTAGAAAGATTGTTATATATATATATATATATATATATATATATATATATATATATATGGGTTTAATTAATTATACAAAAAATGCTTAAACAATTTACGTTGGTTGAATCGTCAACTCATAATCAATCGCAGTTATATTTTCAATTGCTTGAGGAACCATTTCATTTTTAGCTGTTTGGAACTTTGCAGTCTCATTATTAGATTCAGTTATAACCCTGAATAAATAAAAGAGTCAAAATATTATGTGTATTATTACATATTATATAAAATAAAGTTTAGTAACATAATTATAGTAACATATTTTATGCTAATTTATTTAAATTCTAAATTAAGATATTGTTCATTTTAACGAATACAACACGTCAAGAATATTTAATTTCTAATCATTGTACTTCAAATTTTTTGCATTTTGAGAATATTTCAGCAACACAGCTCTGCATTAAAAATATATTAATGTTATCATTTATTTATCACAAGTTATTAGTACATGGAAAAAATATACAAGCTGAAAACTAAATATGTTATGTATATGTTTATACTAACTCAGTATTAGAATTGTCGAATGAACTGCAGCAGTGATGAGTTTCACATATAGGTTTAAAGAATGCATTTTTTTGTCTTATTAATTTCATTTTGACATTTTTCTTCCTTTTCTTTTCGGTTTTTGCATATTGACGTCCGCTGAGCATATTTCGATAATCACTCATTTTAAAACTTCAAAATATCATTTTTACTCAGCAAGCTCTTACAATAAACGATACTCAACAATAGTAACAAAAGAAAGAAAAGGGTTTTTCCAGATCCGTCTTTTAGAACTAACTCAAGACTTTCTATATAGCGCAATATGAATGCATGGCGAAATCCGATTTCTGATTGTCTAATTCAAACTCCTTACTCTAAGAATGTAATTCTTTCTGCTCAATCAACCAATCAAGTCGTTGGCGAATTCTTTTCATGTATTCTGTAACATTGAAAATGACCCTATTTGAAATTCAAACTTAATTTATAAATCAAAGGTTGAGGGGGCGGCTTTAGTCTCGTTTAAATAATTTTTAAAATAAAAATATGATTTATGATGTTATAGTTTTTAGAGAACCTGAATTTGTTTTCGAAAATATCAAGAAAATTTTGTGCCTTTGAAAATTTGCCGCCCTTGAAAATTTGCCGCCGTAGGCACGTGCCTACTGTGCCTACGCGTAAATACACCTCTGATTGCTGTATGCCTTTCGGAATTCTGCCTAACGCCAAACTGCCAAAAATTCATTTTCGGACTTACAGATATTTTTACCAGTCCCTCTCGGGACTTGAAAATTTTTCGAGATCCTCACTGCGGATCTTCGAAAATTTCTAACACCAGCCCTTCTAAGGGCTAGAGCAATCAAAAACAGTTCTTCTCAGGACTAAATCTGACATGTCCTTTTTAGGGTTTAAACCAATATGTTCTTTTTAGAGCAGCCACTTTTTCAAAAGTGAACAAATATTGCCGTTTCCTTTGCAGATATGGAGAACGGCAACGGCGTGCAGCCCGAGTGGACTCGCACACTGTCAGATCGAATATAAGAGTAGTTGGTCACAAGGAATACAAAGAGGTCTAGGATTACTAGTTAACTTCTTCAATTACGTTTAGAATTAGATCATGAGGGATGGATGGATTCATGGCAATTACATCTAAAGAAGCTAATCTCAGATCAGGACTCATCTTTATACCATTCAATTTATTCACTAGATCGAAACTATTTCTGATATAATAATGGCCGACCATAAATTACGTAACGCAAATTTGGAGTATTTTTAATACCCTCTCCCCCAGTAACGCACTTATAACGTGCGTTTGAACCCCCTCTTATAATTGCTTAACGCTTGCGACAATCCCTCCCCCATCAATTACAATAAGTAAAACTCAATTATATAGCAGAAACGAGTGGTATTAACTGTATTTGTGTTATGCATTAAAATTTATTATAAATAATGAGAGAATTAGTTGGTGGTGCGGATTGCGCGTAACAAAAAGTTTGGGGACAATTTTTTTAACGAAAGAATGACACGTAGGCAAGAAAATTTCTGGCAAGCCGTGCACGTGCCGTCATGGGTGACGCATATTCTCCAAGTCTACTGCGCCAACTAATTGGATTTTACAATATACTATAGAACAGTTTTGAATATTTTCTTCTAAATCTAAAAAAATCAATCAATATATCATTAATGAAAATGTTTTCATATATTGTAACATTTTATAGAATATAACTTCTTTCATTTATTATACTTTTAATTTAATTTGTTAATATGGTAGTGTTTTAGTATACGACTGAATAAAAGAAATGATTTCAAATTTTAAAAATAAAATAAAAATCACGTAACACTAAACTATGACCCCCTACCCCGATGTAACGCAGTGTAACGCTGTCTCAATCCCCCTCTTCAGCGTAGCGTAATTTATTGAGGACACCATAGGTATAGTTATTTTCAGGTTTTAATATTTGGTTTAGAAATTTTGAAAGGAAATAATCAACTGTCCATAGTGAGGGTAGCATCAAAGCTCTTAGGAGAATGGCAGGTCTCATGATCGTTAAAATCCCTGAATTTTCGAACATTTTAAAACTGCAATTTTTTTCGCGCCTTCCTACAATTACAAAATTGAAGTAAATTTTCCCCCTTAATAGAATATGTTCTTTAAAGACAGGGTTCAAATAAGATCATGTTTAATTTTAGAAAATATGAGTATTGTTGATGTAATTTTGCGCGTAATATAGGCAGTGGCGTGTGCTCGAGAGAAAAACTTATTGCCGGACTCTCCTAACAAAACTATTGGTGCTACCACAGCCCATACTTTCTGTCATTATTTTAAGATCTCACTTTAAAGAACAGATTTCATTAAGAAAAAATCTCTTTCTTCAATATTGTGGTTGTATGAACAGGTTTTCCAAACAATGCAGTCTTAATACAGAGAAATTGCAGTCTAAATTATAGACTACAAAAATAATATACAATGCAATAGCAAATGTTTATTATTTTACAAAACTCTATGATGGTCCCCTCCAGAATGGTCGGGTGTATACGCCATTGACTTTCATTTCATATTTTATCTTACTTTCACTTTTGATACTATTATAGATACTGATTTCAACGAAGGGAAACGTCTTGGAATTTAACGGTTCGTTAATTACTCCAGTATAGCCAATTTATATGTTAGAGTTCTAAAAAATGAATAAATTTTAATGCTGTACAAACTATTTGAAGAATTTTAGATTTGAGAACTTTTAAAATTTGGAATTCGGATGAACCTTGCTGCTGTTGACGTTCGCCGAGGCCTCGCCCGACACGCGTGTACGCCACATTGCCTATCTATTAGGCGGCGCCTTACGCACTATTTCTGCAAGTAGATTTGTGAAACCAGGAGGCAGAACACTATAATTTACAGACATTGCACTTAAATATGTTCCTGCATTAATACAATATATCTTACAATTAATTCAAAATAATAATAACAACAATAAAACTACAATAACTACATACTTAAGACTACACCTTATAGTTATTTTAAGTATTAAATCCGTGATCTTCTAACTAAAATTCATTGCACTCATATAATAATAATAATAATAATAATAATAATAATAATAATAATAATAATAATTCTCCCAAAGTCCAGCCCTACGTCCCAGCAATTGAGAACATAGCCACGTGGGAGACGGGCAACGTCAGAAAATTTGGCGGCAAACAGGGCGTTGGCACACCCATATAGATATGGAGACACGGAATATGCGTCGTAAGGCCTCGGAAAAGCAGCCGCTGCCTGGGGAGCGCCGGGGCACCTTCGGAGCCACCGCTGGAGGTGACAGAATGCGAGCCGGTGGTGATCAGGAGCTGAACAGGCGGGCCCTGATCGGGGATAACGCCGAATATACTACAGCCGAACATAGCAGCACCCATCCATCTCCACTTACAGCTGCACCTGCCGCAAGTGCTTCCCAGAGAAGCAATCTATTGCTTCCAGAGACCACTGCCGCAGGCAGGCAACGCAGAAGGATGAAGTGGACTACAGAAATAAATACCTTCATCATGCGTGAATACTACACCATTACCAAAATGGAGACTGACACTACGGCCTACCGACAACAGTTACATCAAAGATTTCTTCACCGTTTCCCTCATTCTGAAGTTAGTGAGCAAAGAATAGCGGACCAGCGTCGAGCAATTGTTCAGAAAAATCTCCTCTCTGCACCAGTTTTGGAAGCAATCAAGGAAGAAGTGAGAACAATGCTTAACTCCTCAGAACCTAGTAATCTGAGGGCAGTGGAGATATCAGCTGTGCAAACTCAGGATGACAATGAGACAAGCATGTCAGAAAGTATGGATGATAAGAGTAGTGAAGAGGTGCAAATTCGCAATGAATTTGCAGTCGCACTTGCAGAATTTGAGGGAACTGACCCACTGAACCGCTATCTCATTCCCAGACAAAATTGCTCGAAGAAATTAGCAAGAGCAATCAGCGTCTTGAATGAGAAAGTACTGCCACAACATCTACAACAAAGACCCTCTTTCGAAGAAGTACACACAGCAATTTATTGTGCTGCGGTTGTGGCTTCAAGATGTAACGGTTCCAAGCTTTTCAGCCGCGTAGCAACTGCCCACAATGATCGAAGTGAAAAAAGAATGCCACCTTGGGAAAGACGGCTGGTGAATCGTATAGAAAGCACTAGGAGTGATAGTGGGAGACTCACGCAATTTAAAAAAGGAAATACCTCAGAAAAACTGAGAAGAAAGGTGAATAACATCCTTATCAATACAAAAATACATACGAAGCACGAGCCCTTGAATTCAACAATAACAGAATATCATAAAATATATCATCATAAAAATCAGAATAAATTCATTTGCTTTACCAAGTCTCGCTCGAACGTACGCTCCAGTTATGAATTAGGAACTAACGTTATACCACGTGTAAAAAACTGTAGGTATTTGGGTTTGGTCCTGCGAAGCGACTTAGGTTGGTCGGATCATATTAACAATACGGTTAAAAAATCCTGGAGAGCGCTGCACTTTGTAATGCGTATTCTAAAAAATAGTAGTCCAAATGCCCGATCCCTAGCATATACTATACTTGTTCGTCCAATTTTAGAATACGGAACGGCATGCTGGGACTCGTACAGGAAAGGGCAAATCGAAGCGTTAGATAAAATTCAAAAACGGGCATCAAAGTTTGTAAATCACGGGTGCGTTGGTGACGAACGAGAAGAATGGGAGTCCTTATCTAAGAGAAGGGAACGGGCGCGTTTATGCGTAATGTATAAGACATACAGAGGGGACACAGCATGGGCAGATATCGGTAAAAGATTACAGAAACCAGATTATAAAAGCAGAGGAGACCATCCTTGGAAAATACAATGTAGAAAGCAAAGAACTGATGTAGGCAAGTTCTCCTTTGTGAATCGCACTATAGTAGATTGGAATAAACTACCTGCAGAAGCACTAGAGGCGCTTCCTTCTAATGTAGCCAAATTTAAAAATATGCTTCATTCCATCTAGATTATCTCGAATAATACTGACTGAGACATTTATCTTTATTATTATTATTATTATTATTATTATTATTATTATTATTATTATTATTATTATTATTATTATTATTATTATTATTATTACTATTATTACCATTATTATTATTAGTAGTAATATTATTATTACTTTTATAATTGTTATTGTTAATATTATTATTGTTTTTATTATTATTATTAATATTACTATTACTTTTATTGTTATTGTCATAATTATTATCGTCATGGCCCTTATACAGTGAAGTGATGTGAAGTGTAGTGTAGTGGGGGGAAGGGAGTGTAGTGTAGTGAAGGGGAGTGCAGTGTAGTGTAGTGTAGTGTAGTGTAGTGAAGTGTTATGTAAACTAGAAGTGAATTTAGAGTTAGCTAGAAAGAAATTGGAACTATTATATCGACCCCCTAATTCTAATAGTAAACCCAATTGTAAATGTTGAAAATGTTTAGTAATTCTAATTTTAATTGTTAAATTTTAATTGTTATCATGTTTGCCACCGAGCATTAGCTCAAAGCGAACTTTAATAAATCTATCTATCTATCTATCTATCTTGACATCTACGACAAAAGCTTTTGGCGTTAACAAAACGCCTTCGACGCTACAGAAATTGCACTACGAGGAAGCAACAGAATTCTCTTTTTAACAGAAACCAGAAAGCATTCTACAGGAATATGTCAAAGGGTAAAGCGCTTGTAAATGATATGAAAGAGTAAAAGCTTCCCTCAAAGGCACAAATAGAGAACTTCTGGAAGCCTATCTGGTCATCTGCTGTGTCCCACAACCCAGATAGGACGTGGATTGAAATGGAATATGACAGACACCGAGATATTCCTCTAATGGGTGAACCAATCATCACCGTAGGAATTGTCCAAGCAGCTTTGAACAAAGCACATAACTGGAAGGCACCAGGCAGTGATGGCCTGCACAATTATTGGCTGAAAAAATTTACAAGCACTCACCATCATATAGCTAACATAATTCAATATTTTCTTCACAATCCAGAAAATCTACCTTACTTCCTCACTGAAGGTAGAACATTCATGTTACCAAAGGAGGGTGACACTAAAGACCCCTCGATGTACAGGCCTATAATCTGCCTTCAAACTTTCTACAAACTCATAACATCTTGTGTTTCACAAATGATGACACACATTGAGGAACAGAACATCTTAGCAAATGATCAGAAAGTATGTAGACCTGGATCTCAGGGATGCAAGGAGCAACTCATTATAGACTCTGTAATTATGGGGCAAGTGCTTGCAAAACAAAGAAACTTGTACGCATGCTACATAGATTACGCTAAAGCATTCGACACCGTGCCCCATTCTTGGGTCCTTCAATGTTTGGATGTATACAAGGTCCACCCGTTTATCCAAAACTTCCTGAAAACCGCGATGAGTCGATGGAATACAAAACTGTATCTCTCTAATGGAAAACAATACGTCCACACAGATACTATACACATCCGCCGAGGGATTTTCCAGGGTTACTCTTTAAGCCCTTTATTGTTCTGCTTAGCCTTGAATCCCCTGTCTACTCTACTTAATTCAGCTAATTATGGAATCGCTCTTAAAAAGGGGAACTCAACTCTTCTCCGGGTCTCACATCTTCTTTACATGGATGACCTGAAGCTCTATGCAGACACTGAGAGTCATATGCGGCAACTAATAAACGTGACGGAGAAGTCCACTGACGACATCAAGATGAAATTCGGTTTGGATAAGTGCAGGAGAGTGAATATCATTCGGGGTCATATGCAAGTTATAAATTTGGAAACTGATAATGAACCAAAGATTACCTTCATGGAACCCCATGAAACTTACAAATACTTGGGATTCCAACAGTCACTCCGAATCAAACACACTGTTACTAAGAACATACTAACAACTGAAGTGTGTAAACGATTGCATGGACACTTAAAAAGTCAACTCTCTGCTAGAAACTTTGTGCAGGCCATCAATTCATTTGTTATTCCAGTGCTCACATACTCCTTTGGCGTTATTAAATGGAGCAATACCGACCTCGACAACCTCCAGAGGACAATTCGAACCGCTATGACTCAACACCGAAAACATCATCCCCATTCAAGTACTGAGCGTTTTACCCTTCCAAGGTCGCAAGGAGGGCGAGGTGTTGTAGATCTCATAAATCTACACAGCTCTCAAATTGCTTCACTCAGAAGATACTTCTTGGAACATTGTGGGAGAGTTCAGCATGCAGTGAGCGCAGTTGATAATAACTATAGTCCTCTGAACTTGAAAAAGGTTGATCCGCCTGTTCAACCAATCATTGAAACGGAAGAGAAGATATCCTTATGGAAAGCGAAGGCACCCTCACGAGCTGAGTAAACCAGAAGTCGACATCTCTGGGTCGCACGCATGGCTCCAGCACGGGGATCTCTTTCCGGAGACAGAAGCCTTCATGATAGCTATCCAGGACCAAGTGGTACCAACATTGAACTACAGAAAACACATTCTGAGAGATTCTACCATTCATTCCGACTCGTGTAGAAGATGTGAGGGTGCAAGCGAAACTATCCAACACGTGACAAGTGGATGTAGCAGCCACGCACAGTTGGAATACAAAAAGAGGCATGATGAAGTGGCGAAGCAGGTCCACCAATTATTGGCATTGAGAACGGGCTTACTCGCCACTTCCGTGCCGTATTATAAATATGTGCCTCAGAATGTGCTTGAAAGTAGTGAGCACACACTCTACTGTGATCGCTCCATTATCACTGACAGACATGTCGGCGGCAATAGACCCGATATAACGTACATTGATAGAAACCATCAGCAGGTTTTCCTTATCGATATATCAATACCCAATACCCACAACATATCGGGAAAATATCAAGAGAAGATCCAGAAGTATACCGATCTCGCCCATGAAATCGCATCTCAGTGGAACTTCAGTAAAGTGACAACTGTACCTATAATAATATCAGCTACAGGAGTGATCCCAAAAATGACACTTCGGGCACTGGAGTGTCTTCACTTGGAATGCCAGGAATGTGTGTGGTTGACATACCGACCAGTATATACTGTGACTAATAATAATAATAATAATAATAATAATAATAATAATAATAATAATAATAATAATAATAATGATAATAATAATAATAATAATAATAATAATAATAATAATAATAATTGGCCTACAGAATATACTACAATACTTGTTACAGATATATTAAAATATTACATAGTAGATAATTATATTTAGTAGCAAAATAGTTGAACATTTAACTTACTTACTGTTTCATTTTCAAAATAACATTTACTTGGTATAGTGATTTTACTGCTACTATTTAGAATAATTATGTGCAATAATCATTACGGGTCAATTATGTGCAATTGACTGATATTGCCTTTTATAAAATTTTTGGCCTTTCAATTCAGTCAAAAATTAAATGGAACATCGATTTAAATGAATTGCAAACAAAATTAAATCTTTTATACAATGAATTCATATTTCTTTCAAATAGTCAATCATGGTATTGTATGGTATATAGGTTTCACATATCTTCATTCCCATCTGAAATATGGTATAATATTCTAATAAAATTATATTGTTTTAATTATAATTGTTATAATCATTTGTACTGAAAATTTCTAAAAGACTAAATGTGCCTTTAACAAGTATTGTACCTCTGATTCTGGGCCAATAACCACCATCTTGATTAGGTTTTTCATCCAGTTTACCTGATTCATTTAAAAAATGTTGAGATGACCTTTGTTTTGCTTCTGTATATAAATGTGGCTTAACTATCTGTGCATGTTTATTTGAACTGAGAGGGAAATGTACTTATTCAAATTTTCATTCTCCACAGTCTCAAGGCAAAGCGTTCATTCTGTCACAAAGGACACAATAAGGGATAATAGCCAAACTGTAATTAATTTGCCTCTTCAAAAAGGTTTTTATAATAAAGAATCCAATATTTTCTTATGTACATTCTCAATTCTTGCTTTTGTTTCTACCTGTATTCGTAATTTAACTTAACATGTATATGAGTTAGGATAGGGATTGCAAAGTTCAAGAAAACATGTCCAGATTGCACTTCTACACACAGTATATATAAATAAATTTAAAATTTCATGTTATTTTAATTCAAATTCCACATCATAAGACAATACATTTTTGAATTAATTTCAACAGTATGTGTTATAGTTCTCAATAACCTTCTTCATCTGTAAACCCAAAAAATTATTGACTTAATAATAAAGGTTTGAAACAAAAATATATTGCATTCTGTGTAATCACAGGACAGTCACATACTCTTATGAACTAATAGTAGGCTATCTTGCTTAATATTTTTTATCACTTTTTCCAGTACTTTCTCTAACCCTGTCATTTTCATCCTCTTCATGAGTATATTTCTCATCACATGAAGTCTGACACTCTTCTGACATTATGTTATTCATTATAGGCCTCAGTTTTTCATCAGTAAATTTTGCATAGATTTTGTAGCAAGAATTTAGCAAAATTATTTGATTGTTTGTTTGTTTGATTGATTATTTGAAGTTGAGGTTTTAAATAAACTGTTTTCTAAAAATCCTATTAATTTATGGTTGTTTAGAATAGACTTTTTCTCCATTCTGTACCAAAAACAATATGGATAGTGTTATATCCAACTTATGCATCTTATTCAGATTCAGACATTATTAGCTTTATTTTGCAAACTGACGCAAAAGCCATGAACTAAAGATTTTATGGGAAAGAAAAAAAGTATGCTTATCATTTTACATGGCCAATAACAAAGGATTAAAATGGACTGGCAAGAGAAATGAGAATGTTTGTATAACATTATGAAAGAATAGAATGTATAAGATTTCACGATTTTATTTTTGGAACTTAAGGGTTACAAGGAGGCAGTGTTTATTCGCCTTTCTGTTTCAAAAAAGAAGCACCAATATAAAGAAAAAATGACTTATTCATAAGAAAATATCATTTATAAACTTTATGAACACTCGGAAGACATGATAATTGCGTTAACAATTTAATCATAAAAATAATTTGTGACACCTCAAAATATTGGTTCCACATTGAAATGCAAAGAAGACATGATTGTGAAGAGAACTTATCAGCTGATATATTGAGTGACAATAGTGACATCAGCAAAAACATACATAACTGTTCATTTGGAAAATATATGATATTTTCATAATAAAATATCATTTATAAACTTTATGAACACTCGGAAGACATGATAATCATGTTAACATTTAATCATATGCTAATCATAAAAATAATTTGTGAAACATCTAAATATTGGTTCCACAATGAAACACAAAGAACACATGATTATGAAGAGAACTTATCGGCTGATACATTGAGTGACAATAGTGACATCAGCAAAAACATACATAACTGTTCATTAGGAAAATATATGACATTTTCATAATTAAATATCATTTATAAACTTTATGAACACTTGGAAAACATGATAATCGTGTTAACAATTTAATCATAAAAATAATTTGTGAAACCTCAAAATATTGGTTCCACAATGAAACACAAAGAACACATGATTGTGAATAGAACTTATCGGCTGATATATTGAATGACAATGGTGACATCACCAAAAACATTCATTTGAAGGACTCTCCATTTTTATTTATAGAAAGCTCTTTTCTTCGTAAATTACTTCTTCATCGCTGTCTGTAAAACCATCCGGCATTTTGAATACGTTAGGGGTATTGTTTATAAAGTTTATAGCGATCTTGAAGCAGCAAATGTCGAAAAGACTCTGAATGTCTAGCGAAGCTGCGGCTTTGGTTAAGTCCAAGACTGTTTCTTCGTCCATTTCCATCATAAATTCAAGATCCCAAGTACCGAGTGTGTCAGGATCTTCCTCAGTTGTGCCCTCAATGCCTATTGGATGAAAGTGATAAAACTCAGGAGGATTTTCCTTGCTGTTGTGATAAGAGGCCCATTCAATGAACTTTTTCAGTATATCAGATCGCACGTTAGGAATTGGAATAACTTCGTCCTTGCCCGCATCCGTTTCCCCATTTTCGATCATGGTTTCAATTACAGTGGAGTATTTAGCAACTGCGATATCAACTACGATAATCTCTCCATCAGAACTCAGAAGTTTGACGGTCGGCATCTTGATTTATTTACACCACAAAGAATTCCACAGTTACTTTCACTATTAATTTTAAAAGTTCTACTGCATGAACCACTCGTCGCTTCGGTTTCCTTCGCAACGATTCACAACTGTCCACATGCTTCAACGCCTTGTGCGGATGGTCAAATTCAGCAATTGTTAAAAGGCGTTGCTATTTTAGGTAAAACAAGCATCGGGATTGGCTAGAGGACGTCCGAGGTTTTGTTTCAATAGTCTTTACGGCCCCAGTGTTGTCAAATGTGCCATTCTTTTCATTCCCGGCAAACGTTTAAAGTTGACATAGTTATTAGTTTTTAATATCGGCAATGAAAAGTTTTAAAATACATATCACATTGATATAAAGAATCAGTTAGGTGCAGAACAGTAAGCATCAGATGGAACATGCGTCTGCGATTAGATGGCTCAGCCAACAAGCCTCCGTCACAACCAATAATCGACTCTGCCGTTTTTTAAAAAAAGGGCATATTGAGCCAATCCTCTGTGAAGGGAAATTGGTATCTTTCCAAAGCAGAGGGCGAGAGAAACAAGTCCCTAGAATCGTAAATATAAATGACATATTGCGTGGAGGAAACCAAATTACGAATATTTTTCAGTTAATAAAGCATTTTTCCTCGCGCCCTCTTGTATTTAATTATTCGTTCCATTTAGAAACTAATCGAGAGTAACTCACTCGTTTCAATGTTTTTCATTTGATCTATCATCATCTGCTGGTGAGGTTTTAAATATCTCTTCATGATATTGTCAAATTTGCATAACCTTAGTAAATAACATGTTGTTTTGGGTCCGGGGATATTTAAATTATCCTTACATCAATTCCACGGTTTCCATTTAAAAATTTAGTAAAGATCTACATACTTCAGCTATAATGTCTTACATGATTATTTCCGGAAAGATATTTGACAACGTAGATATTGCCGTGTTTGGAAATGGTATTATTTAATATCCACATAATATAGCGGCGATTATACTGCATTAAAAGAGGATAATCCTCATCAGGTGCTAATATCTTTTTATTTTGTTCGTATTGGAACATTGTATTTCTGAAATTTTATTGTATTTTCATATGTTATAGTAATTTGTGCTGACTATAGTCCACTTCAACACAAATGGTTGATTCAGGTTAACAATTATAATCAAAACAGATTCATTACTTAAAATAATTAAATATAATGTAAGTTTATATTATGAACATTACCTTTATTAATTATAACCAATAAACAATGGTATTAATCTTTGTTGTTGTTGTTTTTCTAAGTAAAATTTTATTTTATGAAACTCAGAATGTGAACCCCCATGCAGCGGTAGAGTGGGCAGCACAAATTTTAGTGCTTGGCTAAATTTTTTGATCTCTCGTTCACTTTTAGTTCAGGTCGTGACGAGCATTGCCACATCAAAATTATTTTTACAATTTGATTTGTTTTTATTAATTCACTTTGAGCTAAACCCTGGTAGAGTAAACATGAGTGCAATTTTAATTTTAATTTTCGGGCATTTTTACTTAATGTACTATGGGATTTTAATTAATTTTGTAATTTAAAGTTCTATCAAAGCATTCTTGGTTGTTATTCAATGAGTTTCGATAAAACTGACTGTAAATATGAAATCCTGGTGTTTCTTTTAACAGAGTGCATTAATTTTTATTATTATTGACATAACGAGTTAAGGTAAAGTACTTCGCTAATATAATAGCATTATTACATCAATCAGATCGTAAGACTTTAAAATAATATATTTTGGTTCTTGTATCTTAATTATTTATGCTTAAAGGTGACTCTACTTTTGTCTGAAAAAATACTGATTTATTTGTTCAGGTTGCTGTTAATCAGACGTTTTAAATACATTAATTTGATTATCATCACAAGATTAACTTACTGCATTTGTCATTTTATTCATTGCGATTAGTCACAAATCGGTCTAACATCAAAATGTTTTAACTTGTTTTAATTATCATAGTAAAGTAAAGATTGAAAGCCTATTTTAATATATTGATTTTCTTCATCACTGAATTTAACTAAAATAAAATGGTTTCCTTGAGCCATTGCTTTGCATTTATTAACTTCTTGCATATTAATTGTTTATGTTTAATTAAATTGATAAGAGGTGCATTTGTTTATTTTCCATTTGAGTACCCTCTCGGGTGGCTCGTTGGTAGCGGGCTCGTTTTACGGCGCAATCCCATTCCAGAATATTTCAATTTTGTGTATTTTAGCATGCGTCCATGGTGTGGTCGCCGGCAGACAGAGATTGCATGAGTCGGCCTCTATAGACAAATGCGGGGGTGGGGGAGAAGGGAGTGGCAAAAAGGGGAATAGAGGGTTAAGGTAAACATGTTGAGATTGAAGACGAAAATCAGTTATTAATTTTTTGTCTAATTTTATACAAAATACTGTCATTGGTGTTAGTGAAATAGTTATTTTCCACCGTAGTGTTCATAGTCTTATACAGCTTTCTGCGTAATGTTTCGGAAACTATCATGGATTGCCGAATCAGCCGATTTTCTGCAAAATTGATATTCCTCAATCAATCTGGCTGATATCGCGGCCTCTGGAATATGAAACAGATATTTTAATTTTGGAAGCACTTTACATGAAACCCCTCGGATATTTTCAAAAAAAATGGATCCAAAATTTTTGATAAATTTTGTTGTTTAATAGAGCGAAAGATGTTTTAGAGATTGGTGTAGGTCTAATATTCGGTGATATGCCCGATTGTTCGAATATATATATATATATATATATATATATATAT
Source organism: Gryllus longicercus (assembly GCA_038098605.1). NCBI lineage: Eukaryota > Metazoa > Arthropoda > Insecta > Orthoptera > Gryllidae > Gryllus > Gryllus longicercus. The sequence continues at coordinate 472,683 of JAZDUA010000190.1, forward strand.
ATATATATATATATATATATATATATACAGATGAGGCACCTAAGTTGGCCACAGCAAATATCTCCGAAACGGTTTGAGATATCGGAATCCAGTTTGCGCCAATTTGTAGCAGATGACGGGGGAAACAACACATTTCGTTTTCGTGTATGTACCATTTTTAATTGCGAAGATATTGACGCAACTTTATTTTTTTAAATGGGAGTATATATTTTTCAGCAGCATTATAAAGGTCTCAAAGAGAGGAATACAATGATATAAATATTGTTAATATTTGAAGAGAGACTTTTGCAAAAATACATTATATCAAGTAGCACGTAATAGACGCGGATGCACACGTTCCTTAGACTTTTTCCTTGTTTACGGAAAGTGCGTTTGACATTGCTTGTAGCCAGATTCTATCTTTCTAACTTTCAACATCCGACCTCGCGTTCGCGAGTCAACACTGCCCACGGCTGAAGGTCGTGAAGTGATACCGACGTGTAACCGTCCGAAAACCTGCAAGTGACAATTTTTATTAATTAAATTTAATAAAAAATCAAAAATTAATTTAGTTTGTCAAGTTGGGAGAGCATTGTTGATGGAAATGACAATGGAACATCGCCTCTTCTATCACAGTAGTTTTTGTCAGACAAGAATGTTCTGGAAAATAAATGACACACAATTGACAAGGATTGTTACTTGGAGAAAGAATTAACGAGTATTAAAGAAGTTGTCACAGTTACCTCTGTCCAAACGAAAACTGACCCTTTCCTTACGAATTCTGTGGCCTTTAGCTACGTGTTTCTATTACATCCAGTGCCTCGCACACTCTGGGTCGAACCTTGAAGACGTTCAAAACGCTTTTACTCAGCTTTCCGCACTCCTTCTCTCTAGAGCAGAGCGCTGTGGCAGAAACTTTCCGCCTGCGGAAAAACTGTTTCGGAAAGACACGAATGACGTGGTTTCTGAGAAAATGCAAAACACATTTTTTCTACACTTTCTCTTCAAATATTAACAATATTTATATCATTGTATTCCTCTCTTTAAGACCTTTATAATGCTGCTGAAAAAAAATATATACTTCCATTAAAAAAAAATAAAGTTGCGTCAATATCTTCGCAATTAAAAATGGTACATACACGAAAACGATATGTGTTATTTCTCCCATCATCTGCTACAAATTGGCGCAAACTGTATTCCGATACCTCAAACCGTTTCGGAGATATTTGCTGTGGCCAACTTAGGTGCCTCATATATATATATATATATATATATATATATATATATATATATATATATATATATATATATACATATATATATATATATATACATATATATATATATATACATATATATATATACATATATATATATATACATATATATATATATATATATATATATATATATATATATATATGTGTGTGTGTGTGTGTGTGTGTGTGTGTGTGTGTGCATATATATATATATATATATATATATATATATATATATATATATATATATATAGAGAGAGAGAGAGAGAGAGAGAGAGAGAGAGAGAGAGAGAGAGAAGATAATGATTTTTGGAGAATTGAAGATAGAGATTTTTGGATTCGACAAAGACTGCTGTACAGAATTAGATGTTGAAAAAAGGTCATGTACAATTTTTGTGCAATAGTAGTGTGTTTTTGCGTGATTTGCGCTTGAAATGGTGTCAGTTCTATTTTTGGGTATTGCTCGTTTTGTTTTTGAATTGTGAAAAAATTCGAAACTGCAAATTTGAAGATAAGAGATTTTTGTGTCAAAGTTTGTTGCGCAATATTGGCTATTTAAATAAATAAAACACTAGTGGTCCTATAGAATGGCTCAGACTTACTCGCCCTAGTGAGTTTTCTATTCTTTCTACTCTTGACCCGCTTTCACGATCTGATACCGAAAAATCGATTGACGGCAAAACGTCCACCTGTCCGTCCGTCGGCGGTCAACGCAAGCGGCTAAACCGTTCAGCCAATTTTCTCCAAACTTGATATTCCCAAATCGATCTGGCTGTTGTCGCGGCCCCTGGAATTCGAAACCGATATTTTCATTTTGGGGTTACTTTACATAAAACCCTTCCGACATTTTGAAAATTTTCAAGAAAATGGCTCCAAATTTTTTATTAAATTTTGTTGTTCAATAGTGCGAAAAACGTTTAAGAGAATGGTGCAGTTTTCATAATTGGTTTACACCCAATTTTTCGAAAATTGCAACAAACAAAAATTGCGCCATCACCCACATTTTTTAATTGCGAAAAACACCTTGATATTATTTTTTTGTTTGTTTGTTTTGGGGGTTATTGGCAGACCCAAAGACTTGACACATGTTTCTCTTTGTATATTGACGCGCTTGTTCCGATTTTGAAGCCAGAATTGCGCCACCACCCTCCTGATTTTTAAATCGCGATAAAGCACCTAAAAATTACAATTGTAAATTTCAGTCTTTTTTCGCAATTGAAAAAAACGGGAAGGTTGTGGCGCAATTGTGGCTTCGGATTCGGATTCAGAGCTTTGACATATATAGAGAAACGTGTCAAGTCTTTGGGACTTTTTTTATTTTACATCATTACACCTTTTTTTATTTTGTGGGCCTGTGTTATTGGTTCGGGTCAAACTACAATTGTTGTATTATATAACAGTGCAGAAATATTGTATTTGAATGTTAAAGTTGTCTTCTTCAAAAACGTTATGTGTTAGAAGACTGAAAGAAGAATTACAGTACTGGTTGCAATAAATATATTCGGATAATTTTTTGTGTTATTAAATAATCTATTTTCTATTTTTTAAATTTTTCATATGTTTATTGAATCATAAATTTTAAAATAATAATTATCATTCAAAAAGTATTATCGAGTGAATCTGATTACCTTTTATCAAGATAACAAATATATTCATTGCTTTTGGGACTGGTTTTTGATATTTTTGAAGTGTATCTTTACTTAATAAATATAAGTGATTAGTCATTTACATGTCTTTCTCTCTCCAGAATCTGAGAGCGGCATTCAGATAGTAGCAGCTGCTCTTTAAGGGGTCTAGGGTGGAGCCATTCTCAAAAAAAGTAACCTCAGGAAGTATTTAACTTACAATAAATTGACTCATTTAATTTGTGCATACCACCTGCACAAATTTTGAGGATGAATTTAGTTTTATGTGCCTGCTTAAGTGAAAGAGAAATGTTTTTAGAATAGGTTGCACAATGGATTATCACGAGTCCGTCCAAGGCTGGTGCAAGCATATTTTGAAGAGTTAAAATGTATGTGATAGTTCGGACATACATACTGCCCCTCCTTAATTCACAACTCATTGACCACCTCTGTACTCTGATTCTTTATGGCATGGCCACCTAAAATATAAATGATACCTACCTTTCTATCAATGTGGATGATTTGAACTCTAATGTAACATGCTGAATAATATGAATTTTTTGTAGCAATTAGTTTGTAATTTTTCCTCACTCTCTCAATTGTCAAACCTAAGAAATTGATTTTATTCTGACCTTCAACTTACTGGCAATTTGGATATTTGTATCATATGCATTTAATTTTCCCAGGATAATATTGCATTAATCTGATTGACAATCATTGACCTATCTACATTAAATGAATGGTTTTATTTCTTGAAAGTTTGTTTTCTCTAGTAGACGTATTTCAATTTCTGCAATCAGCTTAATCCTTCGTGTGTTCAAACAACTTAATAATTTGATATTTTCAAATCAATGAACTCATCTAAAAAACTCCAAGAGTTTGAAAGAAATTGGTGAGGTACAGATTGGAAACATTCATTCCATGTCAATGTAAACTAGCACATGATCTCAGGAACTATGGCAGCTTCCAAATATCTGTGTTTAATATAAACACATGCACCTATCCAGCACAAAGCATTTCAATGTATTATCTAGTACAAGTATTGCATTCAGCACATTACTGGTTTATTATTTTGATTTACTTTTCACTTTGTAGTAGTATTGATGGACTTAGAAATTTTTTTGAACTGTTTTGAGGTGCGCCCTTTACTGTATTACACACTAATGTCAATCTATATTTATAAAAGTTCTGTGTGCTCATGATAGGAATATTTTTTGCCACAAAGAAACAGTAATTATAACAATATCAGATGTTTCAAATTGTTTTTTTAATAAGAAGTTAGTAGTATTCAAAGGTAAGATTGCTTTCATGCAGTTTTCATTTTCAAATAAACAATTGTAGGTATATTCCATTGAAAATGAATTACGTGCAATTGACTGATATTAAATTTAGAAAAAGATTTTGGACCTTTCTATTCAGTCAATAATGAAATGGAATATTGATATAAACGAATTGAAAACAAAATTTAATCTATTACGCAATGAATTCATATTTCTTTCAAATAGAATCAATCATGGTATTGTATAGTATAAGGTTTCACGTATGTTCATTCCCATCTGAGATATGGCATAATATTCTAGGGAAACACATCCTATAGTACCCTGACTCTTAGAATACAGAAAAGAATTGTATGAATAGTAAGCAAATTGCACCAATATTATTCTTGTAAGACTCTCTTTATTAAGCTAGTAATTCTTCCTTTGCCTTGCCTCTTGATTTACATATCAATGGATTTTCTCAAAACAACTTGGTCAAAGGTGGGAAGTTCATGCAATTATTAATAATTTTAACTCTTGAAGTAGTAATAATATTCATGATGTGTTCGTATGAACAGCTCACTAGAAATATTTCGCATACAATACTTGTAGACTATTTTACAACACATTGCCAGATGACATTAAAAGATTAAAATCAATTCACAATTTAAGTGCCAAGTGAAATATTTTCTGCTGCATTAGTGTTTCTATTCAATTGGATACTATACTGTATATCACAAAGGAAAAATATATTGTTATATTAATGATACTTGATGTATTAGTTATCATTTGTACTGAGAATTTCTAAAAGACTAAATGTGCCTTTAACAAACATTGTACCTCTGATTCTGGGCCAATAACCACCATTTGGATCAGGTTTTTCATCCAGTTTACCTGATTCTTTTAACAAATGTTGAGATGCCCTTTGTTTTGCTTCTGTACATAAATATGGCTTAACTATCTGTACAGGTTTATTTGAACTGTTTCTTAAAATCCTATTAGTTTATAATTGTTAAGAATAGAGTTTTTCTCCATTCTTTACCAAAAACTATATGGATAGTGTTATTTCCAACTTATGCATCTTATTCAGATTCAGACATTATTAGCTTTATTTTGCAAACTGACGCAAAAGCCATGAACTAAAGATTTTATGGGAAAGAAAAAAGTATGCTTATCATTTTACATGGCCAATAACAAAGGATTAAAATGGACTGGCAAGAGAAATGAGAATGTTTGTATAACATTATGAAAGAATAGAATGTATAAGATTTCACGATTTTATTTTTGGAACTTAAGGGTTACAAGGAGACAGTGTTTATTCGCCTTTCTGTTTCAAAAAAGAAGCATCAATATAAAGAAAAAATGACTTATTCATAAGAAAATATCATTTATAAACTTTATGAACACTCGGAAGACATGATAATCATGTTAACATTTAATCATATGCTAATCATAAAAATAATTTGTGAAACATCTAAATATTGGTTCCACAATGAAACACAAAGAACACATGATTATGAAGAGAACTTATCGGCTGATACATTGAGTGACAATAGTGACATCAGCAAAAACATACATAACTGTTCATTAGGAAAATATATGACATTTTCATAATTAAATATCATTTATAAACTTTATGAACACTTGGAAAACATGATAATCGTGTTAACAATTTAATCATAAAAATAATTTGTGAAACCTCAAAATATTGGTTCCACAATGAAACACAAAGAACACATGATTGTGAATAGAACTTATCGGCTGATATATTGAATGACAATGGTGACATCACCAAAAACATTCATTTGAAGGACTCTCCATTTTTATTTATAGAAAGCTCTTTTCTTCGTAAATTACTTCTTCATCGCTGTCTGTAAAACCATCCGGCATTTTGAATACGTTAGGGGTATTGTTTATAAAGTTTATAGCGATCTTGAAGCAGCAAATGTCGAAAAGACTCTGAATGTCTAGCGAAGCTGCGGCTTTGGTTAAGTCCAAGACTGTTTCTTCGTCCATTTCCATCATAAATTCAAGATCCCAAGTACCGAGTGTGTCAGGATCTTCCTCAGTTGTGCCCTCAATGCCTATTGGATGAAAGTGATAAAACTCAGGAGGATTTTCCTTGCTGTTGTGATAAGAGGCCCATTCAATGAACTTTTTCAGTATATCAGATCGCACGTTAGGAATTGGAATAACTTCGTCCTTGCCCGCATCCGTTTCCCCATTTTCGATCATGGTTTCAATTACAGTGGAGTATTTAGCAACTGCGATATCAACTACGATAATCTCTCCATCAGAACTCAGAAGTTTGACGGTCGGCATCTTGATTTATTTACACCACAAAGAATTCCACAGATACTTTCACAATTAATTTCAAAAGTTCCACTGCATGAACCACTCGTCGCTTCGGTTTTCTTCGCAACGATTCACAACAGTCCATATGCTTCAACGCCTTGTGCGGATGGTCAAATTCAGCAATTGTTAAAAGGCGTTGCTATTTTAGGTAAAACAAGCATCGGGATTGGCTAGAGGACGTCCGAGGTTTTGTTTCAATAGTCTTTTATGGCCCCAGTGTTGTCAAATGTGCCATTCTTTTCATTCCCGGCAAACGTTTAAAGTTGACGTAGTTATTAGTTTTTAATATCGGCAATGAAAAGTTTTAAAATACACATCACATTGATATAAAGAATCAGTTAGGTGCAGAACAGTAAGAATGAAACGGATTGCGTGTTTTGAAAATACAGTGAGATGCATCAGATGGAACATGCGTCTGCCAATAGATGGCTCAGCCAACAAGCCTCAACCACAACCAATAATCGACTCTGCCGTTTTCCAAAAAAATAATGAAAATAAATAGCAAACTACTTTACATTATTGTTATTAAGGTGTGCATTGCCGCGATCACGCTATTTACAAGTGGTTATTTTGGTATTTACAAAGTGCATACCTATGCTATTTCGGGTCAACTTTTGTGTCGTGCCTAGCCCGATCATAAATGTGGTGTTTTGCGACGGTAGAGATGTGAAACTTTTGCTTACGGTGTGACTTTTTGTTAGCGCTGTACAATCGAGGCTATGAGTGGCAGAGTGGACTAACCCACAAAATTTTTAATAATTTTTTTTGCATAGTGCGATGTATAAAGTTCGCGCTATCGACTGCACAGTGAACCAAGCATCCTTTTGTAATCAATAGCTTGATGGCACAACACTATTTTTTACTGTATAGTATTTGTATCGTATCGTATCCACTTTGGTACTAAAAAAGTACATATTTTTGTACCTACAGACGGGCATTCATTAAAATACTAGGAAGAAAAATCCGTTCACAATAATTCAAATGCCCAAATCCGACATTGTTTAGAAACAGCTGCCAAGGTAGTTGAAAGAAACATTAAAAACAGGTAATAGTCTGAATCGAAAACTAAGGTGGAGTGGTTGAAAATCCAATGGCTACCATTTAGAAAAGAATTTCCTAAAAAATTCAATATTAATATTCAAATAATGAAACTGAAAGTATAAAATTGCTGTATCAATCCAGACTGCAAAATTACTTATTAGAAACTCCAACTGAGAATGATATAGAAATAGAATGGAATAATGTGCAAAACTGCATTGAAAGGGTGGCAAGAGAAGCAATAGGCAGAAAGAAGAAAATAAGAAGTAAAAAAGGTCTGGAAATTTGGAATAGTGAGATTGAAAACCTCGTAAGAAGCAAACAAAAAGCTTATCTTCAGCACCTACAATAAAATACTGAAGAGAGTAAAGAAAGATACAAGGAAACGCGCAACCTAGCAAAAAATTATATTCGACAAGCTCAATAACAAGCATGGGATACATTTATAAGCCAAATAGAAAGTGATATACACGGAAGACAGAATTTTGCTTATAAGATTCTTAAACAACTTAACAAAGATGAAAAAGATACAGCGAGAATAGATGTAATTGATAAGAAAGACTGGATTAAGCGCTATAGAAATTTATGGTATAGCGAAAATGAAGCACAACATGAAACATGTGAAGTGGTATGCAATGAAGTCGATCTTATAACAATAATTGAGATCCAAGAGGCTTTAAAAGAACTTAAAAATAGGAAAGCAACTGGAATAGGCAACCTAAACGCAGAATTGTTAAAATATGGCGGGATGATGCTCCACTGGCGACTACAACATATTGTAAATTACTGTTGGCAAACTAATAACATACCAGAATTTTGGAAAACTGCTAAAGTAATATCCATATTTAAAAAAGGAGATAGAAAAGATTGTAATAATTATAGAGGAATCAGTATCTTAAATGCAGTGTACAAGCTGTACGCTAGAATACTAAATAAAAGATTAAAATGTATCTCAGAAATTCTTATTGGTGAAGAACAGAATGGTTTTAGAAAAGGGAGATCGACTACAGACAACATATTTATACTGCAACAAATAATAGAAAAAAGAAAGGAGTTCAACCAACAGACACACATAGCTTTCATAGATTTTGCGAAAGCCTTCGATAACGTAAATAGAGTGAAACTCTGGTCTATAATGAAAAATAATGGATATCCTCAAAAGTTAGTAGAAGCCATAAAGAGCTTGTATAAAGATTCTACTATTGTTATAAAAGTAGGAACAAATGAAACTGATAAAATATTGATAAACAGAGGGGTACGGCAAGGCTGCCCAGTATCACCGACACTTTTTAATATTTATATCGATGACATTATCCAAAATTGGAAGAAAATAATTTACAAAGGTGTTAGGATATCAAAAGAAAATATTTTTAATATCTTACTATACGCAGACGATGCTTTGATATTCCAGGAAACAGAAGATGATTTACAATATGCATTATTCCACTTAAATCATTTATGTAAAAAATACGATGTTGAAATATCGAAAGAAAAAACAAAGGTGATGGCATTTTGGGGAAAACATTTAATAAGATCAAAAATTATTTTGGACAAAAAATATTAGAGCAAATTTCCAATTTCAATTACTTAGCTTGTCAAGTAAATCAAGATACCGATAAAGATATCACCATTAAATTGGCAAAGTTTTATAGGATTTGTGGTACTATACATAACACTAAAAAACAAGACCCAAGAATAAAGTTCTATAAGACCATGGCTTTTCCAACTCTTCTATACGGAAGCGAAAGCTGGGTACCAACAAAAAAAAATTAAGCAGAATCCAGTCCGCTGAAATGAAGTTTTTGAGGAGAACGCTAGGCTGGACGAAAGAAGATCATATTCGTAATGAGAAGATAAGAGAAAAATAAATGCTGAAGAAATTGGAAGCAAAATAAATAAATATCGAGATAATTGGTATCAACACACGCAAAGGATGGATGACTCAAGACTACTTAAATTAGCTTTACTCTACCAACCGCTTGGAAGGAGAGACGTGGGAAGACCCAAAAAACGATGGAAGGAAAACTTGTGAAGACGGAACAGGCTCAAGCCTAATCCATGAAGGGCAGAAGAAGAAGAAGAAATAATGAAACTATTTTGAGACACTTGGTATTAGTAAAAGAAAATCACTTTCAACAGAAAAAGCACCTCCACTCCTATCTATAACTCATGGCAATATCATCAGTGAAGACAAAAAAATTTATAATTTTCAACGAGAACATAATGATCTCTATTATTTTCGAGTTAATGTTTACGAAACATGGGATGCAAATGTATCAAAGGACTGTAAAAACGGCGCTAATAGTTTTTTTCGCAAACTTTCCTTTCGATAAATGCAAAAAGTTAACATTTCAAAGATCGAGATTTTTGCTTGAAACAAAATCTGTTCAACAAAACCATCTCTTTAAAAAAGGTGATGTAAATTTTAAAAAAAATCTAGAATTTTTCACGTAATTTCTGTATGAAATTAATGCCAATTATAAAAAAGAATGTTCTTTCCAAAGATGCTCCTACTCTTTTCGTTAAATTTTTTTCCATGTATAAAACACGGGACGCTGAAAGAAATTGTGCAGGTCTCATTTTCGTGAAAATTTCTGAATTTTAGAAAATTGCGTGTTGAAATATTGATTTGAGACAATTGCTATTTAAAGCGACGACCCACGTCCGAAAGCCAGATAATTTTCATAGCGTGGAGGTAAGGCGCAGGGCAAGTTGACGCGGAGGGCCAGAGTTGGAGTCTCATAAAGGAAAAGGAAATGTGTGGTTGAAAACACTTTTGCAGGTTCATGTAGAAATAAAGTATTACAGAGCAGTTGAAAGGAGTGCGAGAAAATATGTGCTGTTGTTGCTCCCCTAGTTACAATTTGCATTAATTTCAATCAGAAATACCCGTTAAAGAAATTGTACATGTTCATTTTTAAAGAGATGATGTTTTAGAACAAACTTAGTTTTAGGCAAAAATCTGGAAAGTAAATTTTGTATTTTTGAAATATTTACTATTTACAAATTTCAAAAATTAGGAGTTTCCCGTAAATGCGAATAGCACCATTTTTACCGTCTTTTGATACACACGAGGAGAAAATTTAAAGAAGAAAATGATGCAATTTTTGAGAAAATGTATTTTTTAGAAATTGCTTAAATTTCATGCACAAATTAAACAAAAAGAATCATTTTTTCAAACAATTGTAATTGCTCTTTTTTGCATTAGGTCTTTTGGTTCACCAGAAGAGAAAACTTCAAGAAAACGTTTGGAGTGGCAACATTTTTTTAGAAATTGCATAAATTATGTAAAAAGTACTATTTTTTAAATAGTATCTGAAGATAAAAATAGTATGTAATAGCAGATGCTAGTAAACGCGCTCGTGTGGATACCCACTGACAAAGAAATCTACATGTCACAGAAAACGCTTTCACTACGTCGAAAAATTGAACCCGGACGTTTCTCGGGAGAAAATGATGAAGATATTTAGGAATTTTTTCGTAGGTTCGAGTACGGAGCAACAGCGAATACGTGGGACCCAGCAAGTTGCGTAAAATATTTGCTTTATTTGTGTGCGAGGGAAAAAAGAGTCCCTAGAATCGTTTAATGTATATGACATTAATAGTAATAATAATAACAATAATAATAATATATTATTGTATACTATTATTATTATTATTATTATTATTATTATTATTATTATTATTATTATTATTATTTTTGAAAATCCTGATAACAGGGAGATAGGTCTGTAGTTCATTGGATCATAACTATTGCCCTTTTTAAACATTGGCTTAATTTTTGCCATTTTGAATATACCTGGGAATATGCCTGATTTTAGAGTGTAATTCCAGATATGACAGAGTGGTTGCACTATACATGGAGCACTGTATTTAATACGAAAATCTGGAATGTTGTCCAGGCCTGCTGAGAATTTATTATCCATTTGTCCAATGATTTTAGAAATTTTAAAGGGGTGGTTTCATATAAAAATATGGAATTTACAATTTGTGTAACATTAGTGTTTGGTTGGTGTGTTTTATTGTTTAGAGTGTGTTGAGAGATTAATTTTTTACTAATTTGTGAAAAGTGTTCATTGAATATATCAGCTATTTCTTGTGGGTGGTTATATTAGTTGGTGGTGTGGTCTTTTTATTAATGTCCCACATAGCTTTTGATTTATTACATGCATTTGCAATGTACTTATCATTTGTCATAATTTTTGCTTGTTTGATTTGATAATAAAATTTCAAAACTTGCTCAGATTTGAAAACTGGAATGAAGTATATAAAGCAACCGATACAAATGATAAGTTTAACTCATTCATAAATATATACTTAAGACATTTCAATGCCATTTTCCCTCAAAAACTGAAAAAGATCCAAAATAAGAAAACTAAATCATGGATTACCACAGGCATCAAAGTGTCATGTGAAAGAAAACGCAACATGTATAAAATACTAATAAATAACAAATGTAACTCAAACTTCATTTCATATTACAAAACATATAACTCGATCCTAAAAAAAGTAATCAAACAAGCAAAAATTATAACAAATGATAAGTACATTGCAATTGCACGTAATAAAACAAAAGCCATGTGGGACATTATTAAAAAGACTACAGCACCAACTAATAATAAAAAAAACAACATAGAGCTCCACTACAAAAACGAAACTGTACAAGACCCACAAGAAATAGCTGATATATTCAATGAACACTTTTCACAAATTAGTAATAAGTTAATCTCTCAACACTCTCTAAACAATGGAACACACCAAACAAACACTAATATTACACAAATTGTAAATTCCATATTTTTATATGAAACAACCCCCTCTGAAATTTTTAAAATCATTGGACAAATGGAGAATAAATTCTCAGCAGGCATGGACAACATTCCAGATTTTCTTATTAAACACAGTGCTCCATGTATAGTGCAACCACTCTCTCACATCTGCAATTACTCCCTAAAATCAGGCATATTTCCAGATATATTCAAAACAGCAAAAATTAAACCATTGTTTAAAAAGGGCAATAGTTATGACCCAATGAACTACAGGCCTATTTCCCTGTTATCAGGATTTTCAAAAATTCTGGAAAGACTTTTCAATGATAGACTCAAACAGTTTCTCAATGCAAATAATGTCCTTACAAATGCACAACATGGCTTCAGGAGTAATAGATCCACAGACACAGCCATCTTCTCCTTTTTAAATGACATACTTGTTGCCCTAAATCAGAAGGAAATTCCCATTGGCCTTTTCTTAGATTTGTCAAAAGCCTTTGACATCATTGACCATCATATACTTTTAAGAAAACTAGAAATGCTAGGGATTCGAGGCATTGCAGGCCAATGGATCAAATCATATTTATCAAACCGTAGACAAATAGTTGCCCTCCAACACACTAAAGAAAACAAAATCTCCTCATACTACTCCTGTCCTCAAATAATAAATTGTGGAGTCCCGCAAGGATCCATCCTTGGGCCAATACTATTCCTTATATACATAAATGACATGCCTTTGGCTTTAAGGAACAACAAAATAATTTTGTTTGCAGATGACACAAACATCATCATCAAAGCAAAAACACAGCAATCATTAGAAAAAGAAACTCACAAAACTTTGCAAGCACTAGTAAAATGGTTTCAAGACAACAAACTCATCATAAACACCAGCAAGACAGTCTCTCTAAATTTCATGAATCCTCGATGTAAAGACAAACTCTCACAGCATTTGCTCATAAACAATAACCCTGTAACAATATCTCATGAAACTACCTTCCTCGGACTAACAATTCAAGAAAACCTAAAATGGAACACTCACATATCAAATCTTAACAAGAAGCTTAGCAAATCTTGCTATGCCCTATACACCCTCAGGTCAAGCTCTAACATTGAGACACTTCGAACAATGTATTTTGCAAATGTGCACTCACACCTAAAATATGGAATAATATTCTGGGGAAATGCCCCTGAAAGCACTCGCACATTTATTATCCAAAAAAGAATACTGCGAACAATGACCAGCACTCATAAGCTGGAGTCTTGCAAACCCTTGTTTAATAAACTAAGGATTCTTCCTCTACCATGCATGTACATATTTGAAATAGTGGTCTTCACAAAGAAAATTCTCATGGAAAACAAAGACACTTTTACTTTAAATTCTGATGTACATAACTACAACACCCGTCAAAAGGATAACCTACACGTTCCCCACTCTGAAACTACATTTTATCAAAAAAGTACCCTAATAGAGGGCATTACACTTTACAACAAACTAGGCAATGATATCAAAGACATAAACACAATTCATACATTTAAAAGTAAATTGAAAGCTTTCCTGCTTAACAACATGTTCTACAGTGTAAAGGAATTTTCAAATTACAACATTTCCCTTAAAAAATATAAATAAATAAGAATTTCTTATTCCATTAGACTTTCTGTTTCATATGAACTGTTTCAAGCTGAAAATGATCCTGATCCTGTGAAATAGAAGGAGAATAGAAGAAGAAAAAAACTGGTCAAAACTTGCCTCCTCACCATTTCAAGTTATAAATATAGAATGTACTACTATTGTAAAATTTGATGTAGTTGCAAACATAATTGATATGTATTATTAATGTAATTATTATTATTGTTAATGTAATTATTATTGCTAATGTAATTATTATTGTTAATGCAATTATTATTATTAATGTTAATTATTAGTAGATAATTTATCTACTGTGTAATATCTTAATCTAACTGTAACAAGTATTGTATTTCTAGGCCAATGACCCCATCTCGATCAGGTTTTGTTCAGTTTCCCTGGTCCTTTGAGCAAATGCTGAGATGGTCCCTTGTTTGCTCCTGAACAGTAATATAACTTCGCTCTCTCCACCCAAAGCATCATATTGACTCGTCATACACGATTGTAATTGTATATGTGACTCAATAAATATTATTATTATTATTATTATTATTGATTACATTTTTAGGATCGAATTATATGTTTTGCAATATGAAATGAAGTTTGAGTTATTTGATAGTATTTTATACATGTTGCATGTTACATGTTTCTTTCACATGACACTTTGATGCCTGTGGTAATCCATGAATTAGTTTTCTTATTTTGGATCTTTTTGATTTTTTGTGGAATAATGGCATTGAAATGTCTTAAGTATATATTTATGAATGAATTATACTTATCATTTGTAACAGTTGTCTTATTTACTTCATTCCAGTTTTCGAATCTGAGTAAGTATTGAAATTTTATTATGTTTCCTTGAGAATAGTTACGGATTTCTTTGTAAGTTGTCTGTTCTGCCATTTTTGTTTCTGCTTGAAGTGTTAGAATCTGGGCAGTATGGTCACTGAAACCTGTAATAAATGTAGCAATAGAAAAACAATGGTTATTTGCATCTATTATTATTTGATCTATAGCAGTGCTACTATTTTTGGTTATTTATGTTGGTGTTTATGGTTGTTTGTTAATTGTATTTAGTAAGTCTTTAAATAGGTTTTCATTACTGGATTGTGTGATGCAATTTATATTGAAGTCACCGCAAAGAAATATTCTGTGATTTTTAAGTTTTGTTAGAACAACTTCCAGATTTTTTAAAAAGATTTTTAAATTCCCAGTAGGGCTGCGACATGTGGATAGGAATCATGTTTTTATTGTAGTTAAGTCAGTGATGGATATTTCAGTCTTTCTTTACAAGATGAGTGTGACTGGTGTAGGGTACAAAACTAATAGTATCTTTAATAAAAATGCATGTTCCACCATATGCATGATGTGCATTGTTGATATTTCGACATGAGCTGCTGACTAGAGAGAAACCTGGTATATTTGTGTTATCTAATTGTTCTTTAGTCAGCCAGTGAAGCACATTATTGAAATGTGGTTGAGTTTTTCCTCAAGTAATACTTCTATATCAGTGAGTTTATTTTTCAGTGACTGTACATTTTGGTGAAGAATGTGAAATTAGTTCTAATTTTTGTGCATTGTCTGCTTTCCTGCTGATGTTTGATGCTACAGGTTATACACAGGAGTGGGTTTTCGGTTGCAATGGAAGTTATATGTACGGATGGGATGGGGAGTAGGAAGTGTGAAAGTAGGTGAAGGGGTTGGAGAGGAAAAGAAAGGTGAGGAGGTGGTTGGAAGAAGTGGAGTGGACAGGAGAAGTGCAGGGGTAGGAGAAGGAACTGGTGTAGGTATAAGAGGGCTGGGGCAGGTGAAGGATGTGGAGTGGGCAGGAGAGGTGTGGGAGTAGACGGAGCTGGTAAGGGTATGAGAGGACTGGATGCTGGTGAAAGATGAGAAGTGAGTAAGAGGGTTGTGAATGGAGAGGAGGAAGAATGGGTGGGAGATGGATGTGGTGGCAGGGCCAGGGGTTCCCAGTAGGTGCGAGATGAGCATGGCTCCTAAATTTTGTTTACCTATCTGGTTCATTGTCATCTAGAATATGGCATAATGTTCTATAGAAACATATTGTATAGTTCTTAAACTTTTATGTTAATGGAGTAAAATCTTTTCGGCTCCATAACTTTCTATATAATTAAGAGATTCTACAGAGTATCAAGAAGGGAAATAATATTGAATTTAACAATGATATGTAATGTATTAGTTACCTTTGGCACTGTATTATTCTAAAGGACTAAATATGTCTGTAACAAGAATTGTATCTCAGCTTCAGGTCAATGACCCCCATCTTGATTAGATTTTTCATCCTGTTTCCCTGATGGTTTGAGCAAATGCTGAGAACGCCCCTTTGCTTTGTTTCTGAACATAAATGTTCAAAAGTTATTCATAAATTTGCTTCACTACCTGTACTTGGTTCCTTGAGCTCAGTGGGGAGTATACTTATTCAAATTATCATAATCCATGGTCTCATGGCATTGAGTCGATTCTGTCACAAAGTGCACGATAAAGGATAACAGCCAAAATTTGTAGTTGAGTAGCCTCTGCAAATAGTTTTAATTATACAGGATACAAATTTTCTTGTGTACTTTCTCAGTTCGTGTCAAAAATAGTTGAAAAATTGAACTTTACATGTATACGAATTAGTATAGGGATGCCTGAGCTCAAGAAAAAGTGCCCAGATTGCACTTCTCCCCATTGTATAATAAAAATGTAAAATTCTTTTACTTCAAATTCACTATCATGTGATGATGAACTTTCTGACTTAAATTCAACAATGTGTTAGTTCCCATTGACATACTACTGTATTTCATCTTTAACCCAAAAAAATCATTGACTGTCAATAATAAGAGTTTGAAAGTAATAAAAAAAATGTTTTGTGTAATGACAGGACAGACACATGCCCTGAAGAAATATTAGTATCTTGTTTAATGTTTTGGAACACCTTTTCCAGTACTTCCTCTAATTCTGCCATTCTCTTCTTCTTTACATGTATATTCCCTGCCTTCTTAAGCTTGCCACACTTTGGATATTGTGTGATTCATTATTGGTCTCAATTTTCCATCAACAATCTTTGCATAGGTTTTGAAGCAATAATTTAGCTAAATTATGTTGTCTTTCAAAGGTTTTAATTAAGCTACTTTCCTAAAATTCCATTAATTCATGATTATTTTGAATAAAGATTATTTCAATTCTTAGCAAAAAATGTTATGAATAGTTTCTTACCTTGGCTGAATCGAGAGACCCAGAAATTATCCTACCTTAGCAGCAGCTAATTGCAACTTTATTTCCATCTTGTGCATCTTATTAAATACATTATTCACTTTGATTTGCATATTACTGCAGGGGAAGTAGTAACTGCAATGTTTATGGGTAAGAATAAAGTATTTTTATTCATTATCATGGCTAGTTAGAAGAATTAAATGTAATGGCAAGAGAAATGGGAATGCTGGTGTAACATGATGAGAAAATAGAATCTTTCAATGTTTTATTCTTTGAACTAAATGTTTACAAAAGGCAATATTCATTTCACTTGATGTTTAATAAAAAAAATCACAAATATAAGAAAAATATATGACTTATTCATAAGAAAATATCATTTATAAACTTTATGAACACTGTGAAGACATGATAATGACATTAACAATTTGATCATATGTTAATCATAAAAATAATTTGTGGAACATCAAAATATTGGTTCCACAATGAAGACATGATTGTAGAGAGAACTGATAGGCTGATATATTGAATGGCAATGGTGACATCAGCAGAAACATACATAAGTGTCCATTATTGTTCATAAAAAGCTATTTTCTTCGCGAATTTGTTCTTCATCGCTCTCTGTTAAATCATTCAGTATGTTGAATGTAAGGCGTATATCATCAGGCGTCTTGTCCACAATATCCCTAGCGATCATCAAGCAGCAAATGTCGAAAAGACCCTTAATGTCAAGTGAAGCCGCGGCATTGGTGAGGTCGAAGAGTGTTTCTTGGTCCATATTCTTCATAAATTCAAGATCCCAAGCTTCGAGTGTCTCTGCAGCTTCCTCTACTGTGCCCTCAGTTTGTGGTAATTGATAAAGGTGCAAAAACTCTGGAGGATCTTCAACACTATTGTGGTGAGAAGCCCATTCAATAAACTTTTTCAGTGTATCAGATCGAACGTTAGGAATTGGAATAACTTCGCCCTTGTCCACATGCGTTTCCCCATTTTCGATCATGATTTTAATTGCAGTGGAGTATTTAGCAACGGCGATATCTACTTCGATAATCTCTTCATCAGAACTCAGAAGTTTAATGCTCGGCATCTTGATTTATTTACACCACAAAAGAATTCCACAGTTAATTTCACAATTAATTTTAAAAGTTCTACTGCATGAACCACTCGTAGCTTCGGTTTTCTTCGCAAAGATTCACAACTGTACGTACGTTACAACACCTTGTGCGGATGGTCAAATTCAGCGATTGTTGAAAGGCGTTGCCATTTTGGAGACAAACATCGGAATTGGCTAGAAGACGTCTTGTTTCTAACGGAGATTTTGTTTCTAGTCTCTTATGGCCCCAGTGTTGTCAAATGTCAATCTTGTCCTTTCCAGCAAACTTTTAAATTGTCATAATTATTCGTTTTTAGTAACGTCAATGAATCGTTTGAAAATACATAACACAACCATGCGAAGAATCAGTTAGGCGAAGGACAGTAGCGTAGCGTGTAATTTGAAAATTCAGTGTGATGATGGGTGGTCGGAGAATTACTTGTTATATTTTTCAGCAAGGTTGTTAAAGTTAAATGAAAATTATTTTCTTTAAATAATGAAAACCAATAGAAAACTACTTTACATTATTATTCAATAGTGCATCTTGTGAGTTGCCGCAATCATGCTCGTATTTCCTAATGGTTTTTTGCAAGGATTTTTATTATATGTACCTACAGATTGGCATTCACCAAAAGTACTCATTTTTTTAAATAGTACATGAAGTTAAAAATAGTTCGTAATAGCGGCAGATGCTAGAAATCACGCTCTTGTGGATCCCCAAATAGAGAAAGAATTCAACATGTCACAGAAAACGCTTTCATTATGTCCAAAAATTGATCTCAAAAGTTGTAGTGCGAAAATGATGAAGATGTTAAGGAATGTTTCCGTATGTTCGAGTCCGGAGCGATAGCGAATCGGTGAGACCGCCAAGTCGCGAAAAACCCTTGCATTTTGCGCGGGACCGCCGCGGGCTGATTTTGAAATATATAAAACATACCACGCAGATCTAAATTAGAATAATCTAATATCGGCCTGAGAAGAGGCATTTTGAATCAATAATCTGTGAAGAGGAATTTGTAGTAGTCGCCCTTCAATCGCAAGTGAGAAATCGTATAATCTGCCATCTACAATAATCTCTAGAATCGTATAATATAAAGACTTTTTGCTGGAGGAAAGCAAATTAAAAATATTTGTCAGTAAATTCAATCAAATTTCCTCGCTCCCTCACTGTACTTAATTATCCGTTCCATTTGAAACTAACCGAGAGTAACTCACTCGTTGCAATGTGTTTTATTTGATCTAGCATCATCTGCTGGTGAGGTTATAAGTATCTCGCCAAGATAGTGTCAAAATTACGTAACCTTAGTAAATAATATGATGTTTCATGTCAGTTTCGGGTGCGGGGATATTTAAATTATCATTATGTCAATTCCACGGTTTTCATTTACAAATACATTATAGATCTACATACTTCAGTTGTAATGACTTACATGATTAATTTCCGTAGAGACATTTGACAACGTAGATATTGCCGTATATGGAAATGGCGTTATTTAATGCCCACAAAAGATGCGGCGATTGAACTGCATTAAAAGAGGATAATCCTCATCAGGTGCTGCTAATATCCTTTTATTTTATTTGTATTGGAACATCGTATTTCTGAAATGTTATTGTATTTAATAATTACGAATATTCATATGTTGTAGTAACATTGTGCACTTCAGTACGACTAAGACTCTATAAAAGGGAGTATGCGCGGTCACCATATTGGATCCGGAATGTCAGCAGTAGTACTCTTGCCACGGATGTAAACACAGCGTTCATTAGCGTGTATTTTCAATTAAAAGAGATACATATTTCACTTTTCAGGATCGGAAATATTATATAAAAGTAAGAAAAATCAGTGGATAAATAAATATCTGATTATCTGTCTGAAAAAACATACAAGTGCTTCAATTACGTTCTACAATACGAGAATTTGAGGTTACTTCTGACACTATTAATGAAAGGTAATTATTGATAAAATATTTATATATAAATTGATTATAGATGTTACATATAATAATATAAATATACATTAACACATTTTTAATATATTTATTGTTATTATTTATAGCAAAATCCAACCGCAGCATGTCGGAAATATCCAACAAGCAGTCATTACGTACAAAAAAAGTAAGCATCTTTTACGAATATTGTAAACATTGAAAGATTAATATTAATATATATTTTAACGTTAATAAATATTTATTAAATAATAATTTATAAAATATAGCTTTTAATGTTTTTATGTTTACACAAGATTAAAAAAAGTATTTATTTTATAATTTAATATTGTTACAAATACATAATAACATAATAAATACATAATAACAATACAAATACAAATACATAACATTATTTTCAGTTCTATTAGAACAATTTATTGCTGAGCAGAAAGGTATTTTGATGTTGCGATGAATGGAAAAGTTTGTGCCACCTGGAAAAAGTATGGGAAATTAATTAATAACTTTTATATGTTTGTAACTATTTACAAATATATGTACTTAACTTAGTACTTAACAAATACATGTACTTAAAACTTCTTAATGCGATTCATTATAAATAAAATAAAAATATTTATTAAAAAATAAGTGTTAAAAGGCACTGTCTTTGTGCGTTATCATATGTCATTGCCGCCAAACGGACCAATACAGCGGCCACGCATACCTAGAGCGCTACTACGACTGGTTGACGCCGGTTAAAATTTATGATCACAGTAGACACTCATTATTTAAAATAATTAAATTTTATGAAAGTTTATATTATGAACATTTCCTTTAATTATAATCATTAAACAATGGTATTAATCTTTGGTATGTTTCTAGATTCTGTAATGGTATGTTTGGTTCTGTTATTTTCTGTTGGTATGTTTCTAGTTTCTGTAATTTTATGAAACTTAGGATGTGAACCCACGAAAAGTAAGTAGCACATGAATGGGTGAAGAAAAAAGACGCTCGATGTCCACGAGATTCAAATTTTGAAGAGGAATCAAAAAGATCCTAAGTTCCGGACATCGATCATTTTTTCTAACATTAATAGTTTTATAGAAAGTTGAATTCGTATGTTAAGAATGAGTTTCCCACCGTTAACTCAAAACTGGTTTAATGTGAACCTTTTTGTTTGCACCGATTCACATGTTTTCCTGGGATAAACGTTTGATATCTCGTTCACTTTTAGTGCAGGTTGTGGCGGAGTGAGGAACTCTGCCACGTCAAAATTATTTTTACGATTTCATTTTTTCATTTAATGCATTTTGAGCTAAGCCGTGGTAAGTAAACATGGGCGCTATTGTTTATTATTTTAATTATAGGGAATTTTTATATAACTTGGGATTTTAATTAAGTTTGTAATTTAAAGTTCTATCAAAGTGTTCTTGGTTGATATTTGATGAGTTTTGATAAAACTGACCGAAATATGAACTCGAGGTGTTTCTTTTAGCATAGTGCATTTATTTTGATTGTCATTGACATAATGAGTCATGGTAAAGTATTTCACCAATATAATAGCATTATGGCATACAATCAGATTAATATCAAATAACTGCTTTGGAAATGTTGTTGGTGTAATAAGGACGTATCGCGTATTTAAACATCCGATGATTCATCGCCCGCGCCAAGGCCCGCGTTGGGCTATCGAGCCAAGAACAGGATGGGACCATTTGGTTAAAATCTATTTGTTTTATAACTTGATGCATTCTAATATCCTGTGTGAACATTTGTCCTAACGAAACATTTTAATCTCCTATAGTATTGTTGGTTGTGTATAACCATATTTAAGTTTATCAATGAATTACACTAATTAAGATGAAAGGAATTATTGTGTTTCAGTTTTACCCGCTTTTGTCCATTTCTTCTAGTGTAAATAATTTCGCAATGCGCTATGATTTGGGAAGAAATAAAAACCTATCTAATTTATAATCCAATACGGGACTCATCCCTTAATTTTGTTTAGTTTCCATGTTATGGCTCGGTTTCTTTCATCGCGTTTATGCCAAAACCTGAATACAATTATAGACGATGGGAAAGCAAGACATTTATTGCGGTGTTTCAAGCCGGATATTCTGCGAAGGAGTTAATTGAAAAATGCAGGTCGATACAGGAAAGTACATTTTTGGCGTGGCGGGAAGTAAACTACCTACGGGAAACTAAAGAAACTGAAAAAAAAAGCTCGTTGACCGTTACGATTAAGAAAACCACGCTAGAACACCGGAATGGATTAATTACACAGCGCCGAAATCTCCGAAAGACTTCAATAAGAAGCGTTGCCCATCGACTACGGATAATCGCCGCAAACCATTACCAAATGACAGGACAAAACACGACCGTCCTGTCTGCTTTCAATGTAGATGGCCTGCTCACTTTGCTATTACCTTCCTCAGAAAAAAAAGAAGAAAAAAAACAAGAAAAAAAACTCGAACGGCAACGACCTGCATGTACAGTGTGCCGATCGCGGTGGCTACCGACAATAAAGACGGAAATTTGGGGGGTGCTTTTTCTTTGCTAATTGAGGCGTTAGGTGATTGTAATTATCGTATACGGCCCCCAACTAAATAAAGACAATATCCGAAACACACAAAGAGTTGTGTAACTCTCGGGTATCTCGAGTGTGTTATGTGGCTTTCATCTACGGCCGTGTTTGTGCCGAGGCGATGTTTCGTCATAAAATGATGGCGAACACTTCGCGATTTTGCTTCGTTTCGTACCGGCTGACTACGACATGATCGTGGCGAATGTGGCGAGGGATACATGTATAGTGACCCGTCCTCACTCAGAGGTGGATTTACGCATAGGCACAGTAGGCACGTGCCTACGGCGGCAAATTTTCAAGGGCGGCAAATTTTAAAAGGCGCAAAATTTTCTTGATATTTTCTAAAACAAATTTAGGTTCTCTAAAAACTATAACAGCATAAATCATATTTTTATTTTAAAAATATCATATTAATATTTAATATAAGCTATTTATTTGTCTACTTCATTAGAGTATACCTTATGATTTCAGAAGTATATGAATCTGAAACTAAGGCCCGTTGACGAAAGAAAAGATGTTCCAATTCTAGTTGTCATGTTTTAGTTTCCTTTTAATGTTAACGTTTCAGTGTTGAAACGTTAATAATATTGAACGTTACTTGCTATGAAGATACAGTTTATATCCAAAATTAGCTAATCCAAAAAAATTATTTAATTTATGAAAACAATGTGCAAATATAATGTTACTTTTAAAGTTAAAACGTTTAAATTAATGAGGAATTGTTACTGAAACGTTACAATTAGAAATGTAACATTAATTTTAAACAGGGGGCGGCAAATTTAATGTGCCTATAGGCGGCAAAAATATTAATCCGCCCCTGTCCTCACTTCCCCCTCACCATACGCTGTGGGTCGGGAGACATCTCAGCCCCCGCGGAACGTAATGGGGCGCCGTGAGCAGCCCTAGTACACGACGGGACTGCAGTCCGCTAGCAGGTAATAAAACACTCGTACCGCAGCAATTTCCATCCGGTGCTGCTCCAACAAAAATTACACCTCCAGTTCGAATTAATGCTTCTCTTTGATCCAAATGAGAGACGTTGCAATGTGATCCATTTCGACCAGATCGGATTCCCACATTTGCATCACTTGAAGGTCTAAATTATATTTGGAGCATTAGTGCGCCTTATTTAAATTCAACAGCTTCAGAAGCTGATTTTTTTCATATTACAACCCCCCTGTGTAAAGCAATGCTCTCGAAGACCAATGTCCACAATTCAAAATGGTGGAGTTTTCTGATTACGTGTATTATAATTTATATTCTTATGAAATTTCAACCCGCGTTATTTTTAATTCTCTTCCCAACGATATGTTCCGAATCGGGTACAATAATTCACTTATTTTATGTGGTGGTACATGTACCTTGTGAAATTATCATGAACAGTCTCTCTCACTTCCTGTCGCCAGCTGTGGCCTGCGTTTGCTGGGGACACAACCCCCGTATCACGAGAATAAGTAGATAAATATCCGCCCGAAGATGCTCTCACCCTGCGGAGCAGGCATGTGATTTCTCCACCCGCAGAAGATCATTCAGAAGAAATCACTGGCAAATCCCAAGACTTCGATGCTGATTATTTGCATCCATTGCAAATGAACTTACGACAGCCGCCTACTGAATCCGTTTGATTATATTAGAGTTGTGATGTAAATTGCGCATATTGGCGTTCCAGTGCCCTTCAGAATTCGGGGGACGTGCGTAAATTGTTTATAATGATCGTAGCGTGGTTATATTTCTCTCGCTTCCTGTGTCTGGAGTTCAGCTGCTCCAGGCATCGTGCAAACATTGCCGAATGGTCGAGATCACAGTATTCCTGAAACGGGCACGAATTGGGGAGCGATGCGCCTGCTTGTGCCTACTGTAGCCAGGTGACTAGGTGCAGAATGGAATTGGTAGGTTGGAGTGTAAGCGTCGAACGTAGAGTAATCCTCCGTTAAGCTAGTGAGTAATCGCTTTTTATCCCTTCGACCAGGGGTTCGACGCCGTTAGATCCTCCAGGGTTCCCTGACGGTCACCCATCCAGGAACCCACAGTGTCTCGAGTTGCTTAACCTTCGTGCCTTGGCGGGGTATTGTTAAGCAATTCGGTTACCTAC
Source organism: Gryllus longicercus (assembly GCA_038098605.1). Taxonomy (NCBI): domain Eukaryota; kingdom Metazoa; phylum Arthropoda; class Insecta; order Orthoptera; family Gryllidae; genus Gryllus; species Gryllus longicercus. The sequence goes on from JAZDUA010000190.1 coordinate 497,492, forward strand.
GCCGAGAACAAACCAGTGGTGCTAAAACAGCACGTACTTTCTCGCCGGCACTTTCACGAAAAATTCGCGAAAAGTACTAAACTTTTCGAAAAATTGTATACGACTTTATTTCAAAATCGATCTTTAAGGAACAGATTTCATTAAAGAGAAATCTCTGTCTTCATAATTGTATTTGTAGGAAGAAGCCGCAAAAATTTGAAACTTTTGCAATTTTCGAAATATCAGGAATTTTAACGAAGATGAGACCTGCATCATTCTCTTAAACGTACTGTACACTATCCAACAACAAAACTTCATCAAAAACGATGGAGCCTTTTTTTTTTTTTTGAAAATGTCACAGGGGCTTCATGTAAAGTATTCCCCACAATGAAAGTATTTTGTTTGAAATTCAAGGAACCATGATATCAGCCAGATCGATAGGGGAATATCAATGTAGGAGAAATAGGCTGAACGGTTTAGCCGCTACAGATGGACAATTAGACGGACAGACAGACAGACGTATTGCAGTCATTCGATTTTTCGAAATCAAGGACCCACAAAACATGGATTCTGGCTACACAACCTGATAGAGGATTTTTTTCTAAATTTACCATCTTGTTACCAGAGCCCTGTAATAAGAGTTCTGCTACCAAAAATTAGTCATTTTTTCGCGCAGCATTACATAACTTTGTCTCTATTCCGTAGAGAGAAAGTAAAAGCATCGAACGAAAAAAAAACTCATCAAAAATCTGCACCGAACCTGGATCTCAGGTCCTCTGCGATAATTCGGCGAGCGCCTTACGTCAACACCAAGCCAGCCGCTCAGAAGACCAACACGGACCAACGCTTAAAAGTCTAATTATCTCAACCTTTTTCAAAGGCAATTTAGAGACGCAAGAGACCTCCATCATTCTTTTACACGCCTTTTGTTTTATCTGTAGAAAAATAGAATGAAAAACTTTGGAGCGGTCTTTGAGAAAAGTTCTTTAATTTTCTTCGAGTAAACTCGAAGGATCAGGGTTCGGGTCTCGAAGAGGAAAAAACTTTTCGCTGATTGACAACACTTTTCCGGGGTTGTCTAGTAGACTAATATAACGAGATAATGCAAGAAAGTATGTGCTTTTGTAGGTAAAGTATTTGCTTTTCTAGTTGTAATTTGCATTCATTTCAAGCAAAAAACACGTCAAAATAACTAACTTAAATACTACAGAACTTTTTCAAGTAGCTAATTTTTACTTTCTGGCACTTACTAACGTAAGAAGAGAAAGTATTATAATCGTGCGCCGGAAAAAGGAGAATTTTTGACATAAAGACTCTTATTGCCGAGTTCTGGTATCGTAAATGTCGATAAATAAATTTACTAAATATTGAAAAAAATCCCTCTAATACGTAGTGCAGCCAGAATTAATGTTTTGTGCGCTACTCAAACAGAAAAACCGATTGACGGCAAAACGTGTCTGTCCGTCCATGTGTCGACAATGTTAGCGCATAAACTGTTCAGCCGATTTTCTCCAAAATTGATATTCCCCAATCGTTCTGGTTGATGTCGCCGCTTCTGGAATCTGAAACCGATATTTTAATTTTGGGGGTTATTTACATGGAGACCCCGGACATTTTCAAAATTTTAAAAAATGGCTCCAATTTTTTTTCATTAAATTTAGTTGTTTAATATTGCGAAAGACAAGAATGGTGCAGGTCTCATTTTCATTGAAGTCCCGGATTTTTCGAAAATTGCTAAAAAAATAAATAATAACAACAATAAAATAATAATAATAATAATAATAATAATAATAATAATAAAACTACAAAATTGAAGATAGGGATTTTTTTCTTTAATGAAATCTGTTCTTTAAAAGCAGATCTTGAAATAAGGGCATGTATAATTTTTCAAAAATATAAATAGATTTTGCGAAATTCTACGCTAAATATAGGCAATTTTTAATATTTTTAAAACAATGTATTTCTTTAAAATAGCATCAATTTTTTAAATTTTCTCCTCGTATGAATCAAGGGTAGGTAAAAAATATGGTGCTAGTCCCATTTTAGGCGAATTCTGTTTTCGAAAATTGAAAAATTTTACCATTTTAAAACTAGAAAATTGATGATAAAGATATTTGCCTTTCACAAAGTCTGTTCCAGAATATCAGCTCTTTAAAAAAGAGTGTGAACTGTTTTTTTGAAAAATCAAGTACTTTTTGCATAATATGGCCTGAAAGTAAAGCAATTATAAAGAAAAATGCTCTCTCAAAAACAGCTCTCAATTTTCAATTTTTTTTCCAGGAATAGAAGAAGGAATGCTTACAAGAATGGCGCAGGTCTAATTTTCATTGAACTCATTAAATTTTCAAATTGCAAATTGAGAATTAATGCAGGGAAATATGTGCTATTGTAGCACCACCAGTTTACTTTCTTATTGTGTCTATTTGTGTTTTTATTTTATTTTTGTTTGTTTATTTGTATTATCTTTTTTTAATATTTGTATACACGTGTTTTATTTTATTTTTTAATTAAATTTTATTAAATTCATTAACTGCCACCGAGAGTATATTCATTTGCAGTAATAAATTATTATAATACACACACACATTAATACATATCACATACCACTAAGTTTCAAATTTATTAAACATAACAATTTCCATTTAAATGTAAAGTTGACCAAAGACAAACAGTTACAGTGCAGTTAATTAAATGAAAACCATGTTAGATTTCAGTCAAATTATTTTGTAAAATACAAATGAACACAAGAGATACATACCATAGATTTATAAAATATTATCAAACAGAGTAATCCTCCATTATTATTGTCAGGTCCCGTCATGTCGCAGTCAGTCAGTACCTTTTATCACATTGACTCGTCGCTGTTAGATTCCAGGCTTCGTTGGTGGTCACCCTAGCAGCATCCTGTGGTCTCGTACTCGCTTAATCTCACGACTTCAAAGAGCGTAGTTAAGGAATTCAGCTAGTGCCATCGGCTAGCTGAATTAGTATTATTAATTATTACTAATCAACTGCTATCAATTAGAAGAATCAAACCATATGATTTTTTCCTTGAAGAATACATACATACCTTAGAATACATTAGGTTCCTTATTAATACCAGGATTATGATCCTTACTGTATCTCAAGAGGTAAAACGCCAAGTTTTGTGAAATGTTAGTTGAATATTATATAAATAAATTAAAACCTGGTTTCACTCTAATGTGAATTACCCCAATAGGTCTTCCAATTATTCAAAATACATGAGATTGTTTCAGGAATATCTCTTTAACGTATATATTATTAGCAAAAATGTGAAAACAAAATTGAGGCGTAATACGGGTGTAATCGGAACACAGACGAGAGTGGTTTGTAAAATAGTAGATTTATTCACAATCTAGACTGTAGTCTCAATTAAACAACTACCCTGCTTACAATAAACTAAATAAATTGACCCACTACAAGGAGAGATAATTTACGAACGGCTACCACACCGCAACATACTACCGATGTTCCCTGCGTGAAGCACCGCACTACCTTGAGACCATCTACGCGTCTCGCAAGTCACGACAATAAATTGCCGGCCCCTCGCCCTAGTGCACCTACACGCACAGACACGCGCATCACCTGTCGCCGACGCCGCTAGAACAAGAAGACTGGGGCATTGTTCTCCTGGCCTTATATAGACCCTTTGACGCTACCCGCCGCTCCCATTGCCTCCTCTCAACCGCCGTCATGGCCACGCTACGTCCACGGAAAGTCCCAGTGCGTCATCACTCCGCCCTTTGTTCAACATCCGGCGATGCCCGCCGAGTGCCACATGGGTCTCCGTTTGTAACGCGACACGACGCTACAATATTATACATGAATAATATGAAACAAGAATTTTCAACATAATATATAGGTGTAATATACCAAGGAATTAATATAATAAATGAAATAAATTATTAAAATTAATTAAAAATAAATTTCATTTGATTGTTTTTATAAACCATTATTGGCAGAAGCATAATGAAATGAATACAGGGGCGCCTGTAAAACTTTTATTCGGGTTCCCTTTGAAAAGTGTATAGCAAACACAAATAGTGTTAGTATCTTAAATAATAAAAGTATCCTCTTAAAATGGCCCTCTTTAACTTCAGCCTGCTTGCGTTGCGGGCCGTGCAGGCACGAACGTTACCCCCACTGATCCTTGCACAATATGTGTTCTTCTGATCAATAAGCCTTAGTGTCACAATCCCTCTGATGGTCTAATTCCATGCAATATTGGATAAGATAATTTAGCCTATTTGATGTTTCATGAATATTGTTTTTAAATTTTCTAAGCCTTTTTTGCAATTTAAAAATCAGAATCAAATCAGATACTAAAACAAGTAAACATTAACACCATAAAAGGAAAAATAAAATAATAAATAAAAATTGATATATAATATATAATAATGTCATCAATTGTGAAAAGCATGGATGGCATTTTTTTATTTGAATTCTAAGGATGTAATCAGTAATAAAGTAACAAAGCACAAGAATTCTGGAAAATCGCTTTAGATCTGCAATATTGATTGTATTATACAAGACACATTTTATGACATTTCTCAGAGTTAAATAAGATCATGTAAAAACATTAAAAAGCAGAAGATACCAAAAAAGGTGCCACAAACATTTTCAAAAAAACTTCAAGTGAGTCAAAGAGGCTGTTTCCTACACATGTCACTTAGTAATGGGAGAAGAAAGTGAGAGCCAGACACAACGTAAGGTCTCAACTGCAGGGAGCAGATTGGGAGATGGGGATCAATAAAACAAGAAAGAAGGTTTGACTATTACCAATATCAACAAAAACCAATTTAAAACAATGTATAAAATAACTCAAAAGACCAGGATTATGATACTGCTTTTATTTTTGCAATAATATTGTTACATGTTTTAAAGATAAATACATTTGTAATTAAATTTTATAAGTAAATTTGGAAAAACAAAAAATACACTAAAATTAACTTTACGTCATATGAAAGAATGCATTTAGCACTATCCTTTCGAAATGTTTCAAGGAAAAATTTGGAGTCGTTTTAGAGAAAATGGCGTTTGAGCGTTTCTGAAAATGCGGAATATTGAGGTAGTTTTGGAGAAACTACGACATTATTAAAAAAATAAGCACATATAATAATGCGAAAAAATTGCCGCTAGTATAAATATTAACCACATGAAAGGCAAGTCAAACAATTTACACAAAACATTTTTGTATTTAAAAAATCATAATAATAGAGCAATGCGGCTTTTATGTCATCTTATAGAGTACATTTAGAAAAATCCCCACCAAAAGTTTAAAGAAAAGAATTGGAGCCGTTGTTGAGAAAGTCTTGTTTTTGTATTATTTTTTTAATTGCACCTATTACACGCATTATTCTGCGAAGACTAAAATGTTCAAAAAAATGTACATGACCTTAATGAAAGAACTTACTACGGAGAACAAATTTTATTTGAAGGAAAAATCTCTATCTTTAATTTTGTAGTTGTAGGAAGACACCGAAATAAATTCATACTTTTGAAATTTTCGAAAATTCAGAGTTGACCGTGGATATCGGACTTATGCCATGTTTATAAGTGTATGTTACTCTATTCTTACAAGAAATTTAAAGAAAAAATGGAATTTTAGAGAAAATTTTGAAAATGTCCGGAGTGCTTCATGTATAGTACCCCCAAATTTTGAAGAATGTTTTTCAAAATCTCAAAGTGTGAACATGAGCCAGGTGGACAGGGGTTTCTTAAATTTGGAAAAAATCCTACGCATGTTTAGGCTGTAGTAGTGTTCACAGACTCCAGACGGACGGACGAACGGACGGACAGACACGTTTAAAAAAACATTTTTTCGGTATCAGGGGACAACAAAACGTGTATTTCCGATGAAATCTCAAAATTGATTTTCCGTAGGATTACATAATACCTTAATATCACGGGAAAGTAAACGGGAAAGTAAAAAGGTTCTTATGTGACGTACAGGGAAGAACCTATGTATCTATACAAATTTTCTTGAGCTCCGATATTTCTACCCTGTCTATTTTACTATATTTATTGATTGAAATATGAATAAATACCCTTTCAAATTTCTTGTTTCAAATCTTTTTTTATATTGCACATTACGTACTGCTTTCTTACAAGAATTAATATTTTTCACATAACTTTTTCCTAGTTCATTTCCATTTGAAAAAAAATTTCAAGAAAGAAATTAAAAAAAAACTGGTTGTTTATCACATCTTTTAGTGGTAAATATTATGACCTCACTCGTTTCTACGCACTATTTAGTGTTTTACAGCTGCAGCGAATGCTTAAACGTCATATAACAAATAAACGAGTAGAAATGTGTCTGAGAAACCTCGCTCGCTGACCGACTCGAGCGAGGAACTCTTTCACCCCTGCAGAGGCGAACGCGAAAACTCTTTGAAGTGTGAGGGAGTCGATAAGCATTCTTTGTTTCGATATTCCACATTTCTTGTGGCACATTTCTGGAAACACATTCCTCAGTGTAGTCTGTTCCGGGTCTAAAACGGGGAGGCGTGAAGTCATGCATTCACTGCACAGGCTTACCGACAGACGAAGGATGCGACCAAGCAGTCTTCAAGGGAGGGGCCTAGGGTCTGCAGAGAGGACGTGCTGACCAAGTAGGATTATGCAGCTCTGTGAGTAATGTTGGGCAGCAACTAGATTTCCCAATACGCAGTAGGAGCGCTACTTCCTCATGCCTGCTCCGAATTATGCCTTAACATTTTTTCCACGGGTAGAAAAAGAGACAATTAAAATAATGGCGGGTCTCTTTTTCGTTGAACTTTCTAAATTTTCGAAAATTGCCAATTTAGACATAATGAGAGAAAGTATGTGATACACCACTACTTTCGTTATTCAGGCCCGTCAATAAGAGTTTTTCTGTAGAAAATTAGCGGTTTTCCCGCGCACGATTACAAAAGTTTCTCTTCTTACGAAGTAAGGGCAGAGTAAAAGAGGCTTCCAGTAAAAGAGAGGGAGACGCTTTCTTGGGAAATGTTCAGAGATTGAACTTCTTCCCCATACGTTACATACAGTTTGTAACGTCGTGATGAGCCCGCTGCACCTCACAAGTCGGGTGACCGGCGGGGGGGGGGGGTTGGCCATCTGGCGGGTTCCAAGTTCGGAGGGTGCGGGCAGGGGCGTGTTGTCGGAACGTGGGTGTCAAAGCAGGGGGGTGCTATGTGATGACAGTCGCATCCGACAGCGGCGGCGGGCCCAAAATTCGTTGATGAGGTGATGCGGGCCGCAGGTCGACATCATGAAGGGTCGGTGACACGATTCCTCGAAAAAGAGGCTAGCGAAGGAACGGTCGGCATTCGAGTTTGAACCGAATCGCGGTGCGGAAGGCACTTGTCACCCGCAAGAGGTTATCGCTAGCTTCGGCTGCGAGGTCGCCACGGGAGGTGAGGTCAGGAGCGACGGAAAGGTTACCCGCTGGGGTCTGTGTCAGACTGAGGCGGAGATGCCTCAGGGAAGTGCAGTGCTGGGAACACTAGCTAGTTCCTCAGCGATAGGTCCTCACGAGTGTAATTTATTGAATAGCAGAATTGTAAATAAATCTGTACAGAACATCTCCATGTCTGTTTTACTCGCACCACGACGACGTCACAAGTTTTTAACTGTTCTTGACGTAATTATCATCTTAGAGATGCGAGTTGTTTCGGAATAAATGTTACAAATGTCTAGTGCGTGTAAAGGGAACACTTTTTGACAATAAACATGCAGTCGAAAAAGTAATATAACGAAATTACACGCATGACATTAGCTCCTGACTGTTAGGCAACGCGGAATGCGCACGGCAAAACGTCTGTCGGACCGTCTGTGATCAACGCAAGGGCCTGAACCATTCAACTTATTTTCTCCAAAAGTAATATTCCTCAATCGTTTTGAATGCTCTTCAGGCCTTCTGAGTTTGAGACGGATATTGTGATTTTTGACGGAACTTAACATAAAGTCTTAACATTTTCATAATTTTCACAAAAATGTCTTAAATGTTTTTATTTACCTTTGTCTGGGATAGCGAAAGGACGCTTAAGGCTAAATGTACCGACACTAGTACAATTTGTGGCCACCACGTGGCAGCACCAAAATAAGTAAAATTTACTTTACTGATAACGCTGAGCCAATGGTCCGATTTTCGATCTGTAAACGGCATTTGACGCCTTTTTAAAATAGAATTTACGCTACGATGGCCTTTTCCCAAAAATCTAGCAAAAACGCGAATTTGAAATTAGTTCTCAAACTTCCGAGAACGAATTAAAAAAATGTGGGCTTATAGCGCGATGGCGACATGCTTCCTGAATCCAACGCCGTGACAATCATGCAAATCGGACGAATAGGAGCGTCGTAAAGTGAAATTTACGAAAACACCTCGCCCCCCCCTTCCCCTTCTGCGCCGTTGCGCCACCCACCCGTTTGTTGTGGGCCCTCTGTCAGCGCGGCGGCGCGGCCAGGCCCGGCGGCGAGCGGCCAGCCCCGACGGAGGAGGCGAGACTTGCGGGACACGCAAGCCACACACTCGGTTTATGCGTTCGTCACTTTGCATCTCAATCTTTTTCCCACGGATATCAAACTAGAGATTTTATACTACTATTACAGACCGAGGTAAACGGTCTGTAATAGTAGTACATAACTATCTTTTTCACATATTTCTGTCTTCCTTCGAATACCATCTTAAAATTGTTTGAGGCATTATTCAAAACATCGATTCCGATTTGAACTATTTTTTTTAAAAAAAGGAACTCATTGTGTAAATATCAGCATTATTTCATCTCCTCACATCTTATTTCAGATATATTTTACTTCTAAGGTCTTCTGTTATCACACAGCCTTGCTCTATGATCTTCCGTTGTCAAATACTGAAAAAAATGAGCGAAGTATAGCACTCAAATATCAGCATTATTCCATCTCCTCACATCTTATTTTAGATATATTTTACTTCTAAGGCCTTCTGTTATCACACAACCTTGCTCTAAGATCTTCCGTTGTCAAATACCGAAAAAATGAGCGGAGCACGAGCTCTTTTATCCTACAACTCGATTTTTGATCTCAAAACGACGTTTACCTGCTTTGAAGGGTTCGTTTGGTGAATCTCTAACTGATATACAATATAATAATAAATTCATTTATTATTTACAAAAATATATGTTTACCAAAATATACCCCCACCTCCCGAAAAATAATTGGCTGGATCCGCTCCTGCTGTGACACCTCTCCTAACTCCGTAAGCGGAAGGCAATAACATAGACCCTCGTATGTCATCTTAAGCGACCGCAGATCCTGCACACTTCTGGCGTCTCCCACGGCAACGCTTTAGGGAGAGAGGCGAAACGATGAGAGGGTGACGAATTTTCATGCCGCGAGGTACAATTACTGGTAACATTGGGGAAAGTTTTATCTCGTAAACTAAAAGTAAATTATAATTTTGAATTTCTTGGTACTTTTTATGCATGTAGCCGCAGTTATCTACAGTGTAATTATTATTATAATAATTATTATTATTTCTATTTACATTTATTCAAAAGTACCGAAATCAAGGGTAGACCTGTGAGATCGGAGTCGGTAGGACAGACATGCAATACTTTCACAATCTCTGTTGTACAGACTAACAGGCAGATACAAGAGAGAGAACACAAAGCTTTTGTGACTGACCAACGAAATTCTAAAAGTTTGTACATCTTATGTTTGTAACATGAAAAAATAAATTATGAAAAATGAGTGGTTGTCTCTGCGACTTATTGCACTGACGAGTTCTGCAGTTTTCGAATTTTGTTTTTGGTGGATCACTCACCGTCTCTTGTTTTCCATTTTTCAAGTCATGAGATTAGAAGGCAACAATCTCCTTTTCGTTTTTCGAGATGACGGCAGCGATTTTTTTGTTGGTAGTGTTGTAAGCGATTCTGATGCAAAAGCAACGTTGGAATTCTGATTTTCGTAGTGATTATTGGAGGATCTAAAATATTATTGAAAGAAATGTTTACAAACACTCAATTTATTAGCCATTTTGTACATGAATTATAGTGCAGTATACTCCTCTATAAATCGAAGTTTTTAGTACCTGAGATAGTACAATCTAAAAGCCACTTTCACACTTTGCGATCTCAACAAATTACTTTTGACGTTGAAAACCTGAAAAGTGTTCCCACTAGTGTCACGATTTTTGACGCCTTATCTTTCGCAAGGCGGCAATTTGACAATAATCTCTCTTGAATAGTTAGGGAAATTCAATTACATTGCACAAATAAATATATTTCCAAAACTTTAATAAACCACATATTTAAATATTACTGTCATCAGTCGTACATAAGAGGTTGAACTAAAGAATTCGCGAAGACCTACAGTGTAAGTATTCGGCATATTGACGTGTTTTGCAATTTGCCGTATACGCGAGCAGTCGAGGAAATAGTATATCTGCTTTGACAACATTGTATGAGGTTCAATATCACTTCATCTGATACAGAATGTTTCTTGTTCTGAGAAGACATGAACTCAATGAGTGACATGTTGTTTGCTTCTTGTTCGTAACACAAGTGAATAGCGTATTCATTTTCATTTGGTTTCTGACTTTGGTGGGACGGTATAGCTTTTGTTCGTAGTGAAGGCCAAACAATACACAGTTAAGCTGGGGAAATTATACGTCTAGTTATTAAGAAATGTGACGAAGAAAATAATTCGGGCGTTCTTCATCACACGCTGCATAACAGCAATTTTCGGGTAGTAAACTATACTGAAGTGTCTTTTCGAACTGTGATATTAATTAAAAAAGGATTTGAAGCCGGCGGGGCAGCCTTGAGTACTCCCGTAAGAAAAGGCCATATTGTGAAGATAAAAAAATTCCACATTGATGGTATTCACATATTGCTTATTTGTTTTCCTTATTTCCGTATGATGTTTTCATTTTTGTCTATGGATACTTGGCGTAATATATTTGGGACATCTAGCAGTTGCAGATTAGGCGGGGTGAGGGAGGGCAGATTCCAAGAACACAGAGCGCATTCCTCAGCCTCGCAATCAAGTCAGCTCCCAACTATAAGAATGAGGTGGCTCGTGAATGAACAGACGCAGTAGACACGTGGACGTGGAGACACGAGGAAGTGTAGAGCGGAGAAGGGCACCAAGTAAGCGAGCCAATCAGTGAACGAGGTGTGAGCATTCACCATGTTGTCTATTTGCGAACCACTGTCCCAGTGCCATATCGGACTTGGAAATCCCCTCCCCCACGGCCACTTTACCCGAGTCCAGGCTCGTTAGTGCCCTAGTCCCTGCCCTAGTTCTTTGCGGCAGATGGCGATGAAAGACCAACCGCCCGATGCATTCGACAATCAACAGACTGAATCAGACCCTCAGAGAAAATTCAAGATTTTTTCCGTGAAATATAAAGAAGTTTCACAAAATCTTGGAAACACAGACATCGAAGTGAAGATTCGATGGATTATATAGTACGATATAAGCAATACTATAGTGTACATACTTTGGTTTTTACTCCAAACGCGTGCCTATTATTATTATTATTATTATTATTATTATTATTATTATTATTATTATTATTATTATTATACATTATTCACAGTATCTACTGGTCGGTATGTCAACCACACACAGGAATGATGACCAGGTGTGTGGTTGCTTTACTGAAGGTTCAGATGGCTTCTGACAATACGGCACGTATTCAAAATTACACACTTTTGCATATTATATACATTCCTGGCATCCAAATGAAGACACTCCAGTGCCCGAAGTGTCATTTTTGGGATCACTCCTGTAGCTGATATTATTATAGGCACAGTTGTCACTTTACTGAAGTTCCACTGAGATGCGACTTCATGGGCGAGATCGGTATACTTCTGGATCTTCTCTTGATATTTTCCCGATATGTTGTGGGTATTGGGTATTGATATATCGATAAGGAAAACCTGCTGATGGTTTCTATCAATGTACGTTATATCGGGTCTATTGCCGCCGACATGTCTGTCAGTGATAATGGAGCGATCCCAGTAGAGTGTGTGCTCACTACTTTCAAGCACATTCTGAGGCACATATTTATAATACGGCACGGAAGTGGCGAGTAAGCCCGTTCTCAATGCCAATAATTGGTGGACCTGCTTCGCCCCTTCATCATGCCTCTTTTTGTATTCCAACTGTGCGTGGCTGCTACATCCACTTGTCACGTGTTGGATAGTTTCGCTTGCAGCCTCACATCTTCTACACGAGTCGGAATGAATGGTAGAATCTCTCAGAATGTGTTTTCTGTAGTTCAATGTTGGTACCACTTGGTCCTGGATAGCTATCATGAAGGCTTCTGTCTCCGGAAAGAGATCCCCGTGCTGGAGCCATGCGTGCGACGCAGAGATGTCGACTTCTGGTTTACTCAGCTCGTGAGGGTGCCTTCGCTTTCCATAAGGATATCTTCTCTTCCGTTTCAATGATTGGTTGAACAGGCGGATCAACCTTTTTCAAGTTCAGAGGACTATAGTTATTATCAACTGCGCTCACTGCTTGCTGAACTCTCCCACAATGTTGCAAGAAGTATCTTCTGAGTGAAGCAATTTGAGAGCTGTGTAGATTTATGATATCTACAACACCTCGCCCTCCTTGCGACCTTGGAAGGATAAAACGCTCAGTACTTGAATAGGGATGATGTTTTCGGTGTTGAGTCATAGCGGTTCGAATTGTCCTCTGGAGGTTGTCGAGGTCGGTATTGCTCCATTTAATAACGCCAAGGGAGTATGTGAGCACTGGAATAACAAATGAATTGATGGCCTGCACAAGGTTTCTAGCAGAGAGTTGAGTTTTTAAGAGTCCATGCAATCGTTTACACACTTCAGTTGTTAGTATGGTCTTCGTAACAGTGTGTTTGATTCGGAGTGACTGTTGGAAACCCAAGTATTTGTAAGTTTCATGGGGTTCCATGAAGGTAATCTTTGGTTCATTATCAGTTTCCAAATTTATAACTTGCATATGACCCCGAATGATATTCACTCTCCTGCACTTATCCAAACCGAATTGCATCTTGATGTCGTCAGTGAACTTCTCCGTCACGTTTATTAGTTGCCGCATATGACTCTCAGTGTCTGCATAGAGCTTCAGGTCATCCATGTAAAGAAGATGTGAGACCCGGAGAAGAGTTGAGTTCCCCTTTTTAAGAGCGATTCCAGAATTAGCTGAATTAAGTAGAGTAGACAGGGGATTCAAGGCTAAGCAGAACAATAAAGGGCTTAAAGAGTCACCCTGGAAAATCCCTCGGCGGATGTGTATAGTATCTGTGTGGACGTATTGTTTTCCATTAGAGAGATACAGTTTTGTATTCCATCGACTCATCGCGGTTTTCAGGAAGTTTTGGATAAACGGGTGGACCTCGTATACATCCAAACATTAAAGGAGCCAAGAATGGGGCACGGTGTCGAATGCTTTAGCGTAATCTATGTAGCATGCGTACACGTTTCTTTGTTTTGCAAGCACTTGCCCCATAATTACAGAGTCTATAATGAGTTGCTCCTTGCATCCCTGAGATCCAGGTCTACATCCTTTCTGTTCATTTGCTAAGATGTTCTGTTCCTCAATGTGTGTCATCATCATTTGTGAAACACAACATGTTATGAGTTTGTAGAAAGTTTGAAGGCAGGTTATAGGCCTGTACATCGAGGGGTCTTTAGTGTCACCCTCCTTTGGTAACATGAATGTTCTACCTTCAGTGAGGAAGTAAGGTAGATTTTCTGGATTGTGAAGAAAATATTGGATTATATTAGCTATATGATGGTGAGTGCTTGTAAATTTTTTCAGCCAATAATTGTGCAGGCCATCACTGCCTTCCAGTGATGTGCTTTGTTCAAAGCTGCTTGGACAATTTCTACGGTGATGATTGGTTCACCCATTAGAGGAATATCTCGGTGTCTGTCATATTCCATTTCAATCCACGTCCTATCTGGGTTGTGGAACACAGCAGATGACCAGATAGGCTTCCAAAAGTCCTCTATTTGTGCCTTTGAGGGAAGCTTTGACTCTTTCATATCATTTACAAGCCCTTTACTCTTTGCCATATTCCTGTAGAATGCTTTCTGGTTTCTGTTAAAAAGAGAATTCTGTTGCTTCCTCGTAGTGCAATTCCTGTAGCGTCGAAGGCGTTTTGTTAACGCCAAAAGCTTTTGTCGTAGGGTGTCAAGATGTTCTGTTATTGTTGAATTCAAGGGCTCGTGCTTCGTATGTATTTTTGTATTGATAAGGATGTTATTCACCTTTCTTCTCAGTTTTTCTGAGGTATTTCCTTTTTTAAATTGCGTGAGTCTCCCAATATCTCTCCTAGTGCTTTCTATACGATTCACTAGCCGTCTTTCCCAAGGTGGCATTCTTTTTTCTCTTCGAACATTGTGGGCAGTTGCTACGCGGCTGAAAGCTTGGAACCGTTACATCTTGAAGCCACAACCGCAGCACAATAAATTGCTGTGTGTACTTCTTCGAAAGATGCTCTTTGTTGTAGATGTTGTGGCAGTACTTTCTCATTCAAGACGCTGATTGCTCTTGCTAATTTCTTCGAGCAATTTTGTCTGGGAATGAGATAGCGGTTCAGTGGGTCAGTTCCCTCAAATTCTGCAAGTGCGACTGCAAATTCATTACTCTTATCATCCATACTTTCTGACATGCTTGTCCCATTGTCATCCTGAGTTTGCATTATATTATTATTATTATTATTATTATTATTATTATTATTATTATTATTATTATTATTATTATGTGCAACGGAGTCCTTATATTTCTTTCTTTTCAAACATTATATTTCTCTGCAAAGAAAGCAAATGACCAGACGAAAGTCAGAAAACTCTACGGGGATTCCAGCCCAGACCAAGACAAGATAAAGAAAAGTTTATTCAAGAAAAAAGCGAAGAAGTGGAAGAACATAACAACAAATAGAGATCTTAAGATATTTTCCAGGTCATCCGAAATATGACCACGGAGTGTAAACCAACAATGGCGAATGTTAAGAACGAGAACGACAATATAAATACAACAAAAGAATAGATCACGAACAGATGGGAAGAATACGAAGAAGTTATATGATAAGGACTTACAAATAGAGTAGTGTATAAATGTAGATGATTACGAATAAGAACCTGAGATGGAAGAAATGAATTGGGCGACAAAACAACTGAAAAATGGGAAGTCCCCGGCTGTAGATAATATTCCAATCGAACTATTCAAAGATACAGGGGAAGAAATCTTGGCGAAACTAACACAATTATGCAATGTGATCTGTAAAAGAGAAGAGTGACCAACAGATCTGCAAGGCACTATACTTTTTCTATTACAGAAGAAAGGAGACAGCCGAGATTGTGCAAAACAACACAATTCCATGAATACCGTGTGATTCAGTCAATAGGCAAAAGTCATCCCTCGGAAAAGGAAAAAAAAGATTTTAAAAATGTTGTTGATGTAAGCATATACTTTCTTAAGATTTTCAAAAACAATTCACATTGAAAGAAACCTCATTTTCTATCTCCTCTGGAAAGTTGTGTAGATTACATTACGTCGCGTAAGCGTTAGTGTAAAGCATATTCTAAGATCATACTCGCAGAAAAAGATTTCCTTCGTTTTTAAACTCGTTTGAATGTTCCATATTATTTATATCATTGTGTCCGATATGTCACGAAAGAGTCACGTCTAACTGGTTTTGCATGCTGCAATTTCTACAGATAACTTTTTCTAGAAAAACCACATTTTATAAAACAAAGAAAATGGAAGGGAAAACACGTTCCAAATGCAAGCAAACATCTAGGAGTTATCCAAATGCATCATTACCCTTTATTCACTTACGTAGTCTGTATGAAATGACTCACCGGAATTATTTATTCCCTTCAAAATTATACTAATATAACATATTTATTTTATATCAAAATAACTTACCAAGTAAGCTGGGATAAGTCATGATTCATACTATTTTATTTCAATGCTTGTTACGGCGTTGGAGTCACGATACAGCTCGCCAGACTGCTATTTTACCACCTTTTTTTAAATTTGGAAGTTGTAGGCTTCCGCGGCCATGGGCATACCAGCCCTGTATGTATGGGCATACCAGCCCTGAAGAAGACCACGACAAAATGGTCTAAACGTCGGCAAGACAGCCTTCGACGCGACGTCACCCGGACAGCCAAGATCATGCATTTTTTAAAATTTGTCTGAAAGTACGAAAACATTTTAAAAATTAGCTTCGGCTATTTTACTTGGGAAAAGAGATTCACCAGATGAACTCTTTAAAGCAGATAAACGTCGTTTTGAGATCAAAAATAGAGTTGTAGGATAAAAGAGCTCGTGCGTATACTCCGCTCATTTTTTTCGGTATTTGACAACGGAAGATCTTAGAGCAAGGTTGTGTGATAACAGAAGACCTTAGAAGTAAAATATATCTGAAATAAGATGTGAGGAGATGAAATAATGCTGATATTTACACAATGAGTTCCTTTTTTTAAAAAAAATAGTTCAAATCGGAATCGATGTTTTGAATAATGCCTCAAACAATTTTAAGATGGTATTCGAAGGAAGACAGAAATATGTGAAAAAGATAGTTATGTACTACTATTACAGACCGTTTACCTCGGTCTGTAATAGTAGTATAAAATCTCTAGTTTGATATCCGTGGGAAAAAGATTGAGATGCAAAGTGACGAACGCATAAACCGAGTGTGTGGCTTGCGTGTCCCGCAAGTCTCGCCTCCTCCGTCGGGGCTGGCCGCACGCCGCCGGGCCTGGCCGCGCCGCCGCGCTGACAGAGGGCCCACAACAAACGGGTGGGTGACGCAACGGCGCAGAAGGGGAAGGGGGGCGAGGTGTTTTCGTAAATTTCACTTTACGACGCTCCTATTCGTCCGATTTGCATGATTGTCACGGCGTTGGATTCAGGAAGCATGTCGCCATCGCGCTATAAGCCCATATTTTTTTAATTCGTTCTCGGAAGTTTGAGAACTGATTTCAAATTCGCGTTTTTGCTAGATGTTTGGAAAAATGCCATCGTAGCGTAAATTCTATTTTAAAAAGGCGTCAAATGCCGTTTACAGATCGAAAATCGGACCATTGGTTCAGACGTAATCAGTAAATTCCCCTGTGATAGTGCTGCGATCTATTGAATTTTCCTACAAGTATTTTTCGGTGCATTTAGCCTTAAGAGAATGACGCAAGTTTCAATTTCATTGAAATCATTAATTTTTCGAAAATTGCAAATGTTCAATATTTTCGGCGTCTTCCTACAACTACAATATTCAAAATAGCGATTTTGTCTGTAATAAAATCTGTTCTTTAAGGACAAATATTGAAATAAGGTGAGTGAGGCACAATGTTTCGAAAACGTGTGTAGTTTTCGCGTAATTTTGCTTGGTATAAAGGGAATTAATTTTTTTTAAGTTTTTCGAAAATTGCATATTTAGAAATAATTCAAGAAATCTGTGCTGTTGTAGCGCCACTACTTTTAACTTTGTTTTCAATTATATCTTAATTGTAAGTTAATAAACACTGCCATTGTCAAATGATATTTTGTTGAATTTAATGTTAAATGTTCCTAAGTCTCCTTTACATTGTCATATTCAAAACATAGGTTTTCGTGCGACATTTTTTAACATTGATGTTTTAATTTTGAGAAACGATGTCTAGTAACATCGGTGATTTGTTGTTGATGTCGCATCACTAGTAGGCGTCCGTGTTAACAAGCAAGTGTGGCAAGGGAATGGCGGCTTGGAGAAAAGCTCCGCTTATCACTACGCGGTAGCATTTATTGTGAGCCTTTTCTTGAGACGCTTAGGTGTGATGTGCGCGCGCAAACCCTTCTAATAGACATCTCCTTACTTAGGTACGTAGTTTTCTTTAGACTGAAGAATATTCCGTGCTGTGCCATCTGTACATGGCGGCTTTTCAGTTTTGTATTTTCACTTCGCCATTAGAGATATAGACATGTTTATTAGTATAGTGATGTAAATATAATGGGGTTTCTAGGGTATCTTGAAAACAGTAATTTTTGACACTTCAACGTTATGTTAGCATAATAATGAAAACTCTCAAAATAATGTTAAATTTGTATCACATCGTAAAATATTATTTTATAACTACAAGAAAGACTATGTATGTGTAAAATACGTTTCTTTAAGAATACCACTCTTTTCTCTTTCGTGATTTTTTTTTATTGGAAGGAAAGGCTGAATGTAGTTGGAATGAACCTCTCACGTACTTGTGTTCGACTGGCCACGTTCTGACGCAGTCAAAGATATTCCGTGTACCTGCCCAACACCTGCGCAGGTGCAGTTGCCTCACACAGGAGCGAACTATCATAACTAATTTCGTAATATGAAATTTCCGACTACATGTTTATTGTCAAAAAGTGATCGTACTCGACCTCTCTACATGCAATATAGTACACTTATAGGCATGCATATAGGAATACACATATAGACATAAAATTCACTTATAGGCATTTGTAACATTTATTCTGAAACAATTGTGTATATTTAAGTGGAGTATTTATTTATGAATTATTTATGAAAGTATTGTAACCGTGTGTGGGAAAACTGCTAATGTTTGATAGAAAAAACCTGAAAAGGTCGATAAATCTTGTTCCTACGTATTGTAAATTACTTCCTCTAACACGTTGCGTTGTCAGAATTAATATATTTTGGGTCCTTGATACTGAAAAAATCGATTGACGGCAAACATTTGTCTTTCCCTCTGCCTGTGGTCAATTGTATAGCCAATTTTCTGCAAAATCAATATTCCTCCATAGATTTACATGATGTGAGTGACCAGTTAACTCTTAAGAACTTGAATACCATGTTTTTCTTTCTTTCTTTTTGTCTTTTCTGTTTGGATAAATTTTGCAAGTTCAAATAGTACTATCATATTGCGTCGCTGATACAAATAATGCGAGAAAGTATGTGTTGAAGCACGACTGTTTTACCTTTGCATATGTACACTCTTGGAAACATAAAATTTCGCGTCGAAAATGCCTTGGCCCGAGAGGTTGATGGCGCTGGACATCCCTGCTTGCCGACAGCGCTATCTAACGTTTATTTTCGAAACTACGTTCTGTGGATCGAACTATAATTAAATTTATTTTATTAGAGAGCGTATTAAATACTTTAATGACTGTTGAGAGCTAAATTGTAACAGTACAGAGGAAAAAGACTTTCGTGATTCCTGCCAGTAAAACAGAACTGACATTAACTTTGGTAATCGTGATTTTGCTTTAAAGTTTCGTTAATATAAAATGTGTTGTTATAAGAGGTGTATTAGAAGGGCGAAAGAATGGCTCAGTGTCGAAGTGGTGCTCTAGAACTGGTGCAGTAGCGGGTTCGGTTCCCAGTCTACGTAGATATTTTATTCATTCTACAGTGCCATATAATCCACTAAATTACAACATGCTATATATGTCGTGTCAATGTTATGCATAATTTAAGCAAAATTCTCGATTGCGAATAAGGAATGCAAACAAGCAATTCTCAAAAAGCGGTAATACTCGTAAGAGACCAAAATAAAATAAGCTTCTATAATCTTATAGATAATAATCTTAAATTGCGAATAAAAACATTAAAATATTGCGTATTATTTTCATTTTTACTCGAATAAAACCATGAAATGGAACTCCTAAAAACTCGGAAAGACAATTCGTTTAACAATATCACAAAATTATAGTGATATACTGACAAGAAATATGACATGGGTTTGTGTCTGTAAATAATTCATTAAATCCCGTTTGGACATCTCTTGTTTGCTTTGATATAACTTTTATTTCTACTATACTACTATATATAAATATATTTTTTAAAAATTCAGTGCATAGACTCCCTTATGCTATTGATATATAATGTGAATAAAGATGATGGAACTGTTGATGTTTTGTAATTACAATAATTCTTAGTGTGACAAGGCTTTGAAATCCAACGTCTACACTGAAGTAAATAAAATGGTTTTGATGATAAATGTGGCTCATTGATTCTGATGATGCGATCTTTCTGAGATCCCTTGCCTTCATGTGGGAGGCCTTAGTTATGTGGGTATTGAGATTTCGTAGCTGTGAAGTAAAAAAAATTCAAAATACAATTTGCCGAAAACGAATTTTGAAGGGAAAATATTCCTAGAGTTTGTCATGCTATTGAAGTTCATTACAATATCATACAAACATCTATTTCAGATGTAAGTAGAAATCCATTAAGTGTATTGAACGTTTTTTATGCACAAAAAATATAATACAGATTGTAAATAACAAAGAAAGTAACAAACAAATAATGGCAGAAAATAGCGATTTTTTTCATTTCAAAAACAATTTCTACCAAAAATTAACGCAAAATATGACTGCTTCTAGTTGAACATCAGACTGCCAATTAGCCATATTAGCGATGCCATTTTGCTTGCTACAATATTCTCGTTCATAAGACAGTGGAATAAAATCTTTCTTTTGTTGAGAGAGATTATCGATTTTCTCTCGTAAGCCTCACGGTACTACCGACTTGAAACTGACCTTCGCAGCACTTCCGTGTTTTCGACAGCAGGTCAAAAGGACATAAAGGGCTCTGCAGCGTTGCCACTTGGTAAGAAAAGAAAAATCGCGGCTAAGCAAAATGAACTACTCCGCATTCATTTTTCGACATTGCTCACCATATCTAAGCCACACGAAAGCGAGTTATCGCATTAGTAAAAGAGGGTCACCTCTCTGTTTCAGAGGCGGCGAGTCGGTATGGCGTTGGGGCAAGAACAGCGTAATACTGGCTTAAACGTTATCGAGAGACGGGAGAAACCGGGAGGAAACTAGGAACGGGGCTTTGGCGTATTTCAAATGCTGACCAAGATGAAGTTTTGATTCAAGCAGCGGTGGAAAACCCTTTCCAAACTTCTTCACAACTGCCAAGAACAACCAGATTTCCTGGATTCTCCAGAACAATACGCAACAGACTTTCGGAGGCTGGTCTGCGATCCAGAAATGCAGCTCGAAAACCGAAGCTGACAGAAGAACATCAGCTCTATCGGCTGGCATTTGCGGAGGAAAAAAAAAAACATCGAGACTGGGCTGATATCATTTTCTCTGATGAGAGTATATTCTCCTCCGCAAATGATGGTCCCGTTCGCGTTTTCAGGCCCCAAGGAAGCCGCTATGATTCTCGGTACGTAAAGCAAGTCCCCAGGTCAGGTCGTTTCTCAGTAGTCGTTTGGGGCTCGATGTCATCTCGTGGGATTGGAATGATCCATAGAATCCAAGACCACTTAAATGCTCCTCAGTACATCCACATACTGAGAGATATCATGATTACATCAGTAAGGCAATTGCATCCATGGAGATAATTCAATTCCAACAGAGCCAATCACCGATTTATAAGTCGGCTTTGGTTCAATCGTTTTTTGCGGAGAAACAAGATATTCAGGTTGTTGACTGGCCACCATGTGCACCAGATCTGAACCCTATTGAAAATGTTTGGGCAGAGACAAGACGCACCATGACCGAAAACTGGCCTGATCCGGAACCTAACAATACCGATGCGCTCTGGCAAATAATCCATGAAGCCTGGGAGGAGGTCGCTCACAGTGAAAACTATGCGGCGAGACTTGTGGATTCTCTCCCACGTAGGATGAGAATGGTCGTAGAATCTGGGGGGTTTTGGATTCCTTATTAATGTATTCCTTACATTTTCTAGAATAAGATATTTATAAATAAACAATTAATGTAAAAAATAGAATAAAATTTTAACAAATATGTAATTTGGAGAATTAAAAACAAATATTCATAGAAAGATAAAGAGCCCTTTTCAGAGTTATTTTGTTTTAAAATCAAAATAATACTTTATTGACACAATAGAGAGAGTACTGTAATACAGTTCATTTGACAAAAAAATCACGGATAAGAAAAAAAACAGCAAAAAAAAAAAAAGAAACGGACGCGCACTGGATTCGATCCTGCTGCATAGAGTTCAGAAACAAACAATTCTACCAATGAGCCAAACAAGCACTTTCGTAACTCAATTAGTTACATAAATATTATAAAAGTGCCCGCACCACGAAGGCAACCTTCCCAAAAGGAGACAGTTGAAAGGGTTGTATATTTACAGTTGAAATCTTATATATTTAATTTAAAATCACATGGCGGAAAGTATAATTTTCTTCTCAAAATACTATCAAAGCATTAACATGTGTTACATCATTGCATTCGTCTATTTATGATCTATCTATTGCTAGTGAGATAAATACTTGGTTCCATTTAAAAAATTAAAGATGATTAAATTTCTCGGAAACTAACAATATTTTGAACAATATTTCTAAGGCACATTACTTGCCTCATGATTTCACATTGTTGGGCGAAAACTACATTTCGATATCGTGAACCGTTTAGAAGTTATGGGGATGGCTCGTAGTTGGTGAGACTCCCTGTTGAACACACAACTGTTGAACAGATAACAAATAAAAAAGAATAATGTAGTTTGTGCATCCCCCGGCAAAAAAAAGGTTTGTTTTAGTTTAAATTTTGAATATATTTTTGCCCCACAACAATTGAACTTATCCTAATGAACAAATTGGAAATGAATTTGAGTTGGTAGAATTCTTTCTTGATGCGTTATTGCCTTCCTGATGTATCTTTTCTTGTCTTCCTATTGATGGTGATTTTTTTATTTTACGAGCGCATTTTCATGGTCAGTTTTGGCGCTCTACGAGATAAAAATCATTATATTTTTGTAAAAGTAAAAATAATAGAGCAATACATTAAAGTTCATTTTCTTCTTGATTTACCTATGCATCGCGCATGCGGGCGGTATTTGGATCGCTTTCTGAACACTTTTGCCTGAAAAATCTGTCAACTGAGTTTAGCCAGTGACAGTGCCCAGGTATTATTAGGGACATATATACTTATCACATAGTGCCTTTTTTCAAATTTCGTGTGTAGAGTGTGATTGCATTCAATAGTTC
The DNA here is from genome assembly GCA_038098605.1 of Gryllus longicercus. Taxonomy (NCBI): domain Eukaryota; kingdom Metazoa; phylum Arthropoda; class Insecta; order Orthoptera; family Gryllidae; genus Gryllus; species Gryllus longicercus. Next base: position 520,402 of record JAZDUA010000190.1, read on the forward strand.
AGGAGCGACTTGCAGGAACAGTCTTAACACTTGTGGCGCGCCTTCTTAACACTGGCCAGCGCAAACAAATTTAGGCATTTTTGTTCAATCCTATATTTTACCAATATTTATACTCTAATTTCCTCAAATGTATGTTGTTATTATTATTATTATTATTATTATTATTATTATTATGTGTTCATTTATCTAAGAAGTTGGCTTTGCATTATTACAGGATTCAAAGCATTTAGAAGAACACTGAAGATATCTCATGTTGCTTGACGATGTTATTTATAATACCTGCCTCCGTATTGGGTGCGGAAAACATATTCAGATTGTTCCCTTTCACGGGACTAATACGAATGACGAACGGATGCAGGCAATGCCCGAGCGTTATCTCCGAATGCATCAAATGTCAATTCTACTGAAATAAATGCAAAATTGTTCTAATATATCGAGAATCGGCGAATTGAGAGGTCTAGTTTCAAAACGCAACATTTTCACCAATGGTGAAAAATTATATACTGCTTTCAATTGGGGTCCGTTGCAATTACGCGTCGTTTTATAAAATGATTTGTAGCAAAACGCGTTTTTTGTTCACTCCAGAGGGCTCCTGAAGATCATGGAAAGATCGCATTATGAATAATAATGTGTTAATATCAGAACGCGATCTTTCCATAATCTTCATTTCGTTGAACAGTACGATCTTTCCAATCCAGAACATGTATCATTCTGTAGAAATCAAACTGGCCTAAGCATTGATTAAGGTGATACTGAAAATGATTAGTGTTGTGAATGTCAGCAGTTACGGTCTGCTGATCTTCATATTTGATAAAAAAAATTCACATGATATATTGAAATCGAAATGAAATAATTAACACTATTGTAAAAATACTTAATGAAAACAAGTTTTTTTCACCAAAAATACGTTTTCACAAAAAATACAAAAATACTTAAATTAAATTTCAAAATTAGTCTTTTTTAAATTTTTAGCTCAACTTTCTTCGTAATGACTAGACATTCCTTAATTATCTTATTTTATTGTTTTGACTTTCACTAGCCAAGGGAATTAATCTCAAACATTTAGCATAAGAATGTTTTAAACAAATGAAATGACATATTTTTGTTTTTCTCAAAACAGACTGGAATGGAGAAGTCCTATTTTCAAACTAGACCCCTGAATTAAGTGTTATCGGCCAACATTTACTTTTTACATATTTTGATTGTTCCACGTAAGTTGGGGACTTTTGGCTTAGTTTTCACATAAAATATTTATGTAATGTTTTGGTGTTATTGATCCTGCTCATGCTGGCTGAAAACTTTTAGAAATCTCCAAAACGTTACGGGCGGTCCAAACACCGCTGCGATAACGAAATCGTTATAAAAATGCTCGAGCGGTACAGGACTAACATATATTATTGTTATCTCCACACTACATAATGCACAATTTTTAATTTTTAATACAATGGATCAATTTTCTAATTTCTTCACAATTGAAATATTCGCCTTCTTCGCGACAGCGAATTTTCACCGTTTTATGCATAAAATTGTCACGACAAATGTAAAATGTTATAATTTAGTGGATTTTATTGCACTGTAGAATGGATAAAATACCTATGTAGGGTGGGAACCGAACTCACAACTTCACGAGTGCTAGATCAGCACTTTGATAATGAGCCATTCTGCGCCCTTGTCCCGCTCCTCTTATACTAACACATTTTATATTAACGAAACTTAAAAGAAACATTACGTCTACAAAAATTTATGTCAGTTGAGTTTTACTGGCAGGAATCACGAAAGTCTTTTTCCTTAGTGTTACAACTATTTTGCTCTCAATGGATTTTAAAATATTTTAAACTCTCTCCAATAAGATAAATTAAATCTTCATAGCACGATCTACAGAACGTAGTTTCGGAAATAAACGGTAGATAGAGCTGTCGGCAAGCAGGGATGTCCAGAGCCATCAACCTATCGCGCCAAGCCATTTTCGACGCGAAACTTTATGTTTCCAAGAGTGTACTATCGTTAACTTAAGTACCAATTTACGTTTCCATTCTTATTTTGAGTTAAACAGTTGAGAAGTTCTTAATTGCATCTCTAATTGTAATGAAAATAAGCGAACTTTTTCTCCGAATGCGTGGAAGGAAAATTATTTTTTCTTCCTGTTTGCGCAGATTGAGTTTTTGTCGAGTATGCTGTCACGATATGGATTTGAAGAACACTAGTATACAAGTCGATAGGTGAATGGGTGGTGTGAAATAGGTTCAGTGTTGAGTTCTTTATGGGGTTGATCATTTGTACCGAAACACGATGCATTTGGTATTGATTTCTTAATGTTGATTTTTGCAGCGTTGATCCAGAAGAGACAAACGAATAATAGGAGTGGTCTCATTATGTTTTTTCATAATGTTATTCAAGAGTTTAAAGGTATGATTTGTGTATTATTAGTTTCAATTCAAGTATTTTCATTGTAGCTTGTGTGATTTTGCTACTTAAGTGTTACTTCCGGTTTCATTTATCACCACTGTTTCATTCTCGATTAGGTTTTCGTCCAGCTTCCCTGATCTTCGAGCAAATGCTTAGATGTCCCCTAGTTTTGCTTCTGGACATAAATGCAACGTAAATTAACTTCTCCCAGTAGCACGGCACACACAGTTTTTAACTGTTTTTTACGTAAATAAATAAGTAAATAAATAAATTCTATTTTATGGGTGTGTTCCGAGGGTGCAAATTTATTGCTTTATTTGTCATTATTCTGGGGCGAGGAAGCTTAATAAAAAATACCCAACTTGATTATGTTACGCCAAAAGAAAGGCCAAATAAACAAAAGTTGAAGGAAACTTCAAAGAATAACCTTGGAAAGTACGGGTACAAAATCGTGTACCTACTTTGTGTCTGAACGAATTAATCCAGGGATGATTGTTGAAATGTAGTGTGAGTTCATGTGTCCGCTTTCTAGTGTTTCTTACAGTTCTCATAAGGTAGAATTGATTTTTAGAAAAAACCAACAAAATCGTAATTAGTTTAATTTAATAGTTAGGACGATTTACTCGAACTCATCTCCATTTTACTGTGGGGTTGGGTCACCACCAGAATATGTTCTGCTTTTAAAAGTGAAGATGTTGAAAACCGACGGATGGCAATGTTTTTTCTGATAAGATTTGACGTCCTGTGATTGACTGGTGCACCTTTTTTAAACTCGACGGGAATATTCATTTTATTTTGTACTGATATGTTATTGCTTCTTATTGCCTTCGATACTCAGCTCGATGTACACTGAAAAACTTACTTGCATCTATGGGATCATGGTTATGAGGGAAATGTGAGAACAGTTGAATGATGCTTCATGTTCATGGAGGGAATATAAGAGGGGATTAGGAAAGGGAATTATTGGAGGAAAAATTTAAGGTTAAGGACGCGGACGTTTTTTGTTGCCGCTCCATCATTAGAAACCTTATAACGACATTGGTACATAAAAATAACTCTTACCGCTATTCATTGGCGATCACATGCAGTATATACCCAGTTATTTCGGACGTGTGACGGGTTGCCTACTCTACACTCATACTAGTATAAGCAGAATCATAACGCAGCAGAATCAGAAACATTAATGTATCTTCAATTTAACTTCTCCCCATAGCACGTAACACAAAGTTTTTAACTGTTTCTGACGTAAATAAATCAATAAAATAAAAAAATAAATAACGTACTGTGATTGTATTATTCAAATTCTTATTTCCGAAGTCATGAAGCTACGAACTGTATTGCATGCTTCTAAATTGACTATTAGTTAATTTCATAGCTCAAAATTACAATCTATATGGACAATGGATAGGGAATAGACCGTTTATACGATTTTTTTTCAATCTTGACGCGGTAACTTCGAGTGGAAAAATCTAGGTGGAATCTGTTAGTAAATTAGGACATTTTGTAGAAGTACTTCAGTGGTGTACAACTTGACTATAAAATTTCATTACATTCTATACTTACCAATGGCTCCCTACTGTTTGTACTTTAAGTAAAATTAATATTTATAACGCACCGAAGACATAAAACTACCAAAGCTGTGTCCTGATGGAGAAAGAGTAGTGATTTCGTTTCTGCTAAAATGGGATAGATGAGAGTACTGTACAATGAGATATGGTACACAGTAAGAAAAGGGCTGAGAATTGCAAAACGAAATGTGTGTAGTGGTTGTGATGACACTGATAGGTTGCATTTTAAGTTGCCTGGTTTCAAATGCAATCCGCCTTTTGAGGCTACAAATGCAATATTGAAAAAAAGTTTAATATAATGGAAAGTTACCATAATAGTGATATTTATCTTACCCTTTCTAATTTACGGTGCAGTTTGAGCTACATATAGTAAGTGTAATCAGTTATTTAATTAATCAGCTTTAAATTAATGATTTGATTTGATTTATTTTGTCGGAGAATTGTAAAAACTGTATGACATGCATGGTGGAGAAGTTCAAGCTGCGCACTATTTCTTGAGCTCCAGACTGTCATTCTTACCTTTGAACAATGAATAGTTGAATGATGAATAAAACTTCCAACAAAGCGAGGTAAACAACATTTGAAAACTAGACATTTTCGCTCCCGAGTTATGGAAAACTGATTTGAATCAGTAAACGAAACACAGATTTGTTTTACATTCTTGCCTTTACGAATGTAAGAAGCGAAAGTATAGAGTAAAGGGCCCGAATGTGGAATACTTTTTACATTTTTGCCTTCAACTTTACAAATAAACGCAAATTTGAAGACTCGTATAGATAATTACTTAAATTAGTCATTCATAAACATGTGTGGATAATATTATTCACTTAAATCTATTAGAAAGTCACTATATTTCGTAATTAAAAAGGTATACATACATTCTACATTAATCGTACCCTGTTCCTAAAGTGAAATAGTGAATGCTTTGTCTTTTTAGCAAATAATAAATGCATTAACATGTAGAACAACGTTTATTTAAGAAAAAATACATGTTTGGTTTAGTATTACAGATAATTCCAGCAGATGAAATTTTTTTTTGGATTACCTGCACATGGGACATGGGCCCGGTTCTTACACTTCTGACATTGAGTCTAATCAGTTGAGATTTTGGACCATACACCTCCACAGTACGGAATAGAATGTCAACATTAATATGGGACAATTCGCGTATTCCACATTAGGGACATAGCGGCCATATTGCTTTCATGCTGTTTCGAGGTCAAAATATGTATCAATATTCTTTATTTATTCTTTGATATTTACTTATAACACATACAATTACAATTACTTTACTAACACATACTATATAGATAATTATTCCAATATTTAAAGCACACAAGTAACAATAATTCTGTTGTGTCCTGCTCCAATATTTTTGTTGACGCTCTAAAGAAAACACGCTCTGCCAATTCACTCAAGAACTTCAACTCAAAAAAACATTATTTACTATCAACCAGGGGCCTCTTCTAAGTAATACCCAAATTTTGTTTCGAGACTTCAGTTCAATACAGATCCGATACTTCGGTATTTCACATTAGGAATGTATTCCACATTAGGGGACTTTACCCTGGTAATCGTGCGTTGGAAAACAGCGAATTTTCGACAGAAAAACGCTTGTTCTCGGGCCCAGGTAAGGCAAACCGGGATAAATTCTGTTCCAATGTATAGTGAATTACTTCTTATATGTGACGTAGCCAAACTAAATGTTTTATCTGTCCTTGAAAAGTAGATTGACGGCAAAATGTCCGTCTGTCCGTCCGTCTGTCCGTCCGTCTGTGTTCAACGCTAGCGCCTAAACCGTTCAGTCGATTGTCTTCAAAAGTGATATTTCCCGACTGATCTGAACAAACTCGAGGCTTTGGAAGATACAAACGGATATTTTTATTATTGAGGGTACTTTAAATGAAGCCTCAAGAACATTTTTAATATTTTCTCTAAAATGACACCTTCTTTATTAAACTATCTCCTCGGAGAGCGTAAAGGACGCATAAGAGGATACTACTGATCTCATGTTCGTTGAAATTCCTACGTTTTTGAAAACTACAAAAGTGCAATTTATTTGGGCTTCTTCCTACAACTGTAGAGGAAAATACTCACACCCGGTCCCGGCTACTAATGCTAGTCTCCTAATTTACAGCGCTGTAAAGTGCTGTTGCATATTGGAATATATAGAGTATGTACAAGACATAAAAGACAATTTTTTATGTATAAGGTGTTAAACTTTATTTCTGTAAAATTATACTGGGTTCAATCAAGTTGCAGTTATTTCATTTATTTTTACTCATTTCTTGAAGCGTTTGCGGGGGGGGGGCATGGCCCCATAGAAGGAAAACTTTTTTAAAAATCCAGAAATCGTAATGTTGACGAAAAAAATAATTTAGTCTTAAACTACTTGGTTAATAGTTGTAAGTGGAATTTGTATAACTAAGTAAGGTATGCATTGCGTATGTGTGTATGTATGTATATATATAATATATGTATATATGTATATATATAATATATGTATATATGTATATATATAATATATGTATATATATATATATATATATATATATATATATATATATATATATATATATATATATTTAGTTGTGCAGAAAATTGGATTTAAAAATATTCTGAAACAAAATGGGGCCTGGGTTTGGGTACTTTCCTCTAATATTGAAGACAGAGATTTTTTCTTAAAGAAACGACCGGCTGCTCTGATCGGTATTTTTCCGTGGCTTCTCCGATCAATACGAGGCGAATGTCAGAGCAGTGCTACAAGAAACAGGCCACGGAGTGCGCGTGATCTTTCCTTCCTCTGCCTTGTCCTATCCTCACCCTTTAATTACACACACACATACATGCACTACACTACCACACATGTCGGGAGACCGGGCGAGAGTTTAGAGCTTATCCGAGCGAGGGCTGTGTCCCGCTCGTGAGAGATACCTGGGTAAAGAAAAAACAGTAAGCCACCGGTAGGGCTTGAGTTGATGCCCTGAGCCACCTAAGACATTAACATGCATTCTTGTTCTTAAATGTTTTTCAACATTATATATAACAATTTTGATGCAATAATCTAAAACGTCCTCTCATGTAACAGGAAATAATATGTATTTAATTAACAAAACTGTTTAATTTAAGCATACATATTAGAAAACCGCGCAATTGGTTTTTTTTACTTTCTCGTCTTACTTCGAAAGAACGCAAAGTATTGTAATTGTGCGCCGCATAACGGAAAGAAAAAATTTTCTCTTCTTCTTTGCCCATACCCCGAAAGTTCTGATACCAGAAACCTCAACAAATTATTGGCATTCACTGAACACACGTTCATATGTCAACACTTCCGTTTAGGTTAATAATGATTCAATCGACGGAACAAGTTAAAGAATTATTTCATGATGTGATATTGAATATTTCAGTATTGAAAAAATTTGATAAGATTGCTTCTACCAAGTACAGTCAAAAATAGGAAGAGTACTATTTTACTTTCTCGCCTTTACTTCGTAAGAAGAGAAGGTCTTGTAATCGTGCACCGGAAAACGGCAAATATTTGACAGAAAAACTTTTATCTTAACAAACGGATCGCGTGGAACTTTCCTTCCCCGTCCGTGTCTTATCCTCTGCTCTTACTTACACACACATTCACATTCACTACCCTTCCGCACTTGTCAGGAGACCGGTCGGGAGCTCAGAGCTTCTTCCAACTAGGGGCGGTGCCCCGCTGGTGGGAGATGCCTGGTTGGGGATAAACCCCGCAAGCGTTGCCGCTGGATCTCGCCAGCCAGCGGGAAAAGCTCACCGTCACCTCCCGCGATAAAGACATGCACTACCCTTACGGGACTAATAACCTTAGCAGTTGGCGCGCCCGAAATCACTAATCAATAATTCCACAGTGTTTACATTTACTTTCGTTCTGGGTACTTGCATGATGGTTACAGTTTTGATGGTTCTGAACTTGTTTGAGAATTTTAATGAACTACAGTATAGGACTATATAATTTTTATAGTATCTTATGTAAATATGAAGAATATTTCTTCTTGCAAATCTTACTGTTCAGTGTTCTTCCTTGACAGAGGCATATAAGATTGAATTTTCAACATTTTAAGAGATTTATTTTTTGTTACACTTCACTTCGTTTTGTTAAAGATTTATGATTACACTGTTGGGGCGTGCGTCTGCTGGATTTTAGCTGGAGCTGTTGTCGCGTTTGTAGACTTGGCTGTTGAGAATGTGCCTAGGTTGAATGAGTTAGTTCATCACTCAGTTGTAGCCACTGTTGCGATTCATAGTTTGGTTGATCGTAATGATACTCGCGGACTCCTTTCTGAACAGCCGCTGTAGCTGCCTACGCCTGTGGCAGGATTTGCGACTTTTCGTCGGGCCGCCTCGACCAGCTGCCTCGGCAGGTAGCCGACCCGCCGCCCGCACGCCGCAAACCCTGCGGAAATCTGAGCCCACTCGTACACCGATTTGCTAATTTCCCTCATCTTTAGCATTTATTGATTAATTTATCTTAAACACTTCAAGAATAATTGGGACAATAAATAAGAATGATGAACAAGAGTGACCACAGTAATGTTCCTAATTCGTCTGAAACTACAAATACTATTTAGCTTAACTGTGCTAACGTTAATTTTGCAAGCACAACTTATGAGTAAATGCATGTATTGCAATTGCCTCAAGAGCCATCTCCCTGCAGAACGCAAACGTTTGTATTAGTGGCCTGAATATACGACTCAATTGTTCGGTTAAAGGAGAATAAAAACGCGATATAAAGATATAATTTTGAATACGGCATATCATGTTCCGTAATTCAACACGTTCTTTTAGGAGTTTGAAATGAACCAGGTTTCATATAGATCCTGGTGTCATCCAATCTTCAGCCTTTTTTGTGAGAATAAATTTTAGTGTAAATCGCACACAGTTTCTTTTTGCGTTTATTTTCCGAAGGCGCTACAGCGCTACTTGAATATTGGCCTGATATTCACGTACTCTATTACCGATTGAAATAGCTCAGTGACTGCATCCATTGCCACTGCAGCGTCGCTGATCGGGAGACCCTAGGGTTCGATTCCCGATGTTGGCGTAAGTTTTGACACAAGCTGTATGGCGAGGTCGAAAGCTTGAGGCTTATCCCATTTGGAGAGTCGCCCTACTTGGGACGATACCTGGAGAGTAATTAATTGATTACTACAACCGGGCGCGAAAACTGTTAAGGTCAATGGTTCCGTAAGTATTATGAATGTTTTATCGCGAGAGGTGGCGGTGATCCTTCCTCGCTGGATGTCAAGATCCGGGGCCTAACTACCCGGAGAGGGGTTTCCCTCAACAAGATATCCACCATCAGCGAGACACAACCCCAGCCGAGAAAAGCTCTAAGGTCTGACTGGTCTCCCGACATGTGTGGAAGTGTAGTGAATGTATGCGTAAGTGTGTGTACGTAGGGATGAGGATAGGACAAGGAAGAGAAAGGAAAGATCGCGTGCGCTCCGTGGCGAGTTTGTTGAGTTTACTTAACTGGTATTCGCTTGGTGTTGATCGGACAAACCAAGGAAAACTACCGATCAGAGCAGCCGGCAGCTAGAATTCTCCTCCAGACAGCGACTGAATTCCACTTAGACTGAATTCCACTCAACAAACTAGCGAGTGGCGAAAATCCTGCCACCATCAGAACTCGAACCCCAGGACTTCCCGGTGAAAGGCATTGCAACTGGAGGAGAAAATCCCGCAAGCTAACGTGTAGGTCGGAGCCGGACGGGTTTAATGACCAAAGTAGTGGACGTACCCGGCAACCCGAAATACTCAGTCACATTCTCTCTGCACTATCTGAGCCTTTGGAGATCATTGGGAATGGGCCGCCCGGGTCGGAGTATGAACCCATAGCTCGGCCTTAACGGTAGTCGTGATGGTGAAAGCTCTCGCATATCCGGGTGACGCCATGTCGAGGGCAATGAGGACATTTCGACCATCACATCGTGGTATTTTTCAAGTCTGGAGTGTGGTAGGCGTAGTGGTGACAGGAAGAAGGAAGGATTGTGCGTGTTCCATTGTTCATTGTTCATTGTTTGATGTTCTGTCCTGGCGACCGCTGCCTGGAATTGATCGGAGTAATCCCTCAATTACTACTACGCTACGACTAACCTGAACTGGCAAAGGTAGCTCAGAGCATCAGGTAATCTCATTGCAGTGCCTCTGACCGGGAGTCCTAGAGTTCGAGTCCTGACGTCAGAATTTTCGACACTAGGCTGTCCGCTAGGTGGAGTTCAGCCACTTTCTGGAGGAGCAATCTAGCGGTCGGATGCTCTGATAGGTAGTTTACCGTGGTTTCTCCAAGCAAAACCAGACGAATGCCGGAGCAATACTCAAACAAAAGGGCGACGGACCGTGCACGATATTTCCTTCCCCTTCCTTGTCCTACCCCCCCTTACTTACACATACACTCACGTGCATTCCACTACCACATATGTCCGGAGACTGGTCGGAAGCTTCGAGCTTATCCAGGTTGGGGCGATGCCACGTTGGTGGGAGATACCTGGTAGGGGAAAATTCCCGCAAACCGACGTAAGTCGGCGCTGAATCTCGCAAGCTAACGGGAGAAGATTACTGCCACTTCCCGCGATGAAAACATGCACTACACGTACGGAACAAATGACCTTACCAGTTGACGTGCCCGGAATCATCAATCAATCAAACGTCTTACCAGACCAACTGTCTTGTAGAATTCGCATCGACGTCAGAGGCTGCTATGGTTGCTGGGCGTCGAATATCCTGTCACTAGGGACTCGTGCCCTTGGGTAGAAGAAAGAAACTTTCGGTCTACGAAGCTTGAGTTCAGTGGTGGCGACTACACACACTATTGCAATTGCAATTTGTTAGTAACGCGACAAATATTATTTGATAAATTTGAAGGAAATATTTGAACTTTTTGCGAGTTGTATCGATTCTCAAATGAAATTTTCGAAAGTTTTTGGAGTTGGACGTTTAAATTTCTCACCGTACATCATAAGAAGAGAAAATATTGTAATCGTGCGCCAGAAAACGACGACTTTTTGATAGGAAATTTCTTATTTCGGAGCCTTTGTATCAAAAAAAGTGTTACTATATATAGAAAATGTAAATTCCTATATGTAGTAAAACCTTCTTGTATCTAGTAAATTACTTTCTCTAAAACGTTGTGCACCCAGAATCTTTGTTTTGTTGGTCCTTGATACCAAAAAGTCGATTGACGGCTAAATGTTTGTCTGGCTGTCCGTCTGTCTATCCCTCCGTCAGTCTGTGGTTAACGCTAAAGCCTAAACTGTTCAGGCGATTTTCTTGAAAATTAACATTCCCCAATCGATCTGAACGATCTCAAGACAGTGAGAATTTGAAACGGATAATTTGATTTTTGGAAATACTTTACATAAAGCATCAATTACATTTTCAAAATTCTTTCAGAAATTCCCCAAACTTTTTTATGAATCTTTGTCCTCGGAAATTATTATGAACACTTAAAAGAATGATTCTTTTTTTCGCTAAAATCCCCGATTTTTCGGAAATTGCAAAAGTTAGAAACAATGAAAGTATGTTTTGTAGCAACACTTTTTTAACTCCTGATTTAGGAGAAAGATGTTCTGCAATGGCATGATATTATTGAAGCAATTTCAATGACAAGAACATCCCTTATGAATATTGTGATATAAGTGACCATGACAGTGGTTTTATAACGCATCGCAATTTTGCAAGAATTACAATTTTGGGTATTAATTTATTTATTGTAGTTTTTTATATTGCCCAAATGTATTTAAATCTTACAATATATTTATTTTTCCTTTTTTTAAAACGGCAGTATTATAAAAATATTTCGTGTTCCATGTTTTAAACGGCTATATATGTACGAGTATGTGTCAGTTTTTCTTCAAAATGAATGCTTGGGTGATTACAGTTCTGTAATACGTAGTGATATTAGAGAAAACAAATGTGTTTTAATTGTTCACTGACTACGAAATCAAGATCATTCTTGATCCCAAAGAAATATTTAAATCGGGCGGTCCACACTACGGTGTTCGCTTGAGTCATATACCATCACGATGTTTGAGGGTTAACCGTCTGTAAAATTAACCAGTCAATTCTCATTATTAATTAAATGATATTGTTTGTTGAATTAAATATTTGAAATATATTTCTCAGAAAGCCTGTTCAATGTTTGTGGTTTTCTTTGCGTTCTTGTCTCTACCTACCAGGCATTCTTAAACTATTTTATTCTATTACATCAATTATTTTTTTGATTTGTTTTGTATTTATTTTTGTCAAAGCTAAAATTGAACGACGTGTGGGAGAAAAGTATAAATGTACTTTTTAACTAATGTACTCTTTATAACGTACTGTCACTTTTTAACTTGACGTTTTAAAAAGAGAGAAGTATAAGTATACACTTTTTAGCTTGACTTGACGTATTATTAATAGCATAAAAATATTAAATTACCTTTTTTAATTATATAAATATATTTTTATAATAAAACGTAGGTAATTATTATTGTTAAGGGACACTGTCCAGTTGTAAAAAAAGAAATACATAACATCTGGAATAATAATGAAGCTATGACGATATATAATATTCCTAGCGCCATGGAAATATTACACTAAAACGAGATTTATCGAATCTCGAAACAGACATGAATGACGTATAGATGAATCATCAACTGGCAGATTGGTAGTGTAGAATGTTATAGCCGTCATGGCAGTGTGAAACGATTCTTGAACGCGTTAACGTCTCAACGAACATGGCGCGCAAGAAGCGTGCATCTATTAGTGATAAGTCTACGTCTGTAAAAGAAATCGGTTCCAATAAAAAAACTGCTTCTACTCGTGTTGTTTCGCCCAAAACTGCTGATGGAAGTAAGAAGGTAACTCCGGTGACAGATAAGAAGCAAAATTTGAAGAGGCCACTTACCAGAAACACCGCAAAGGTAAAACCAACGAACAAAATTCGTGATGAAACACGGGATTGTAAATCAACTGATAAAAGGAAAGGCGAAAAGCTGAGTTTTCTCAAGTCTCTGTCTGCATGCCCTGCTTCACTTTGTGATCGAAAAGCAATTGGTTACAAGCGTTATTTCAAAACCAGAAAAAATGACTTGGCTGCTTATTTATACAAATTGTACAATGCAAATATATTTGACAATAAACTTCCACACCGTCTAAAAATTGTCTGGAATTCTCGACTGCTAAGCACTGCAGGAATTTGTCGCAACATATATACTGGAAAAAAGGAAAGAAAGAGAATATCTATCATTCAACTTTCCACAAAAGTTTGTACCTCAGCTGACAGGGTACGTGATACTCTTATTCACGAACTTTGCCACGCGGCTTTATGGATCATCAATGGTGTCAAAAAGGGTCATGGAAATGGTTGGCGTCAATGGACAATGAAGGCCATGGCAGCATTTCCAGAACTTCCCAAAATAAGGGTACGCCACTCGTATAAAATACGTACTGTGTACACTTATAAATGTCGAAGGTGTGGTTTCAGTATCGGTCGTCATTCCAAGTCTTTGGACTTGGAAATTGCACGTTGTGGCTACTGCTATGGAGAATTTGATCTGGAGTCGAAGAAAAAATCTCCTACAGGTTTTGCATTATTTGTAAAAGAAAACTTCAAGGAGACAAAACAAAAATATTCTCATCTTTCGCATCAGGAGATTTGGAAAATTCTGGTAACACAATATTCATTAAAAAAAAGAAGATGCAAAAACAAGTGAGTATGGATTTGTTCTAAAAGAAAGGTAGAAATTATTTTAAATATAAAAAATTTCACAAATATACATAAATATGATCCAAGTGAATTAAATATGCAATTTTTATTGGAAAATATACGACACTTTGAACTTTAGTAGACAAATTTTTAATACAAAGAGGTGCTATGCTAAACATATAGTTTCATTTTTTCATGTACATTGAAAATCATTTTCAAAATCTCCTAAAATTGCGTTTTATGCACTACAGATTAATTTAAAAATGAATGTATGCAACAATTGTGAGTGAAATAGTGCTATATATCCTTTATGGAGGAAAAGTGTAAGTGCTTTATGTTTGTAATTGTTTAAGTTTAATGCACATTTGTTACATTTGCTTCAGACACTTGTTTTAAAATACATACTACATTGCAATTTCTAAACAAAACTTATCTTTCTTTCAGATACCCTCAATAATGACCTTCCTTTGTGGTGATGCCAGTTTTTATAAAAGCCAAATAGATATTCCTCTATGAACTATTTATATTCTTAAATTATAGCTGTATTATAAATTATTCTACTAATAAAAACACATTCACATTCTAACGAATGTGAATGTGTTTTTATCTGTAGAATGTCACCACTTGGAAATTGTGTATAATAACATATTTTGTAATTACCATGGAGAGAGTAAGCCAAACTCATATTTTTTGGAACTAGATGTGAAAAAATTCTATGAGTGAAAAAATCAAAATGTGATTATGTTTGGTTGATTTGCCTCAGTTTGCTTTAGTTTATTGTCACTTTTTTAATGAATTTATATCAAAAAATATTTTTATACATAAAAAATATTTTACCACACTGCGTTCACTGCAACCAAACAAAAATCTAATAAATCTTATTACAGTAGTTTAAACATGAACAAAAACTTAAAGTTTAAAATAAAAAATGAAAATTTGCGAATTAGCAAGACTAGCAGTATGGAAAAATTCCAGAAGGCCCATAAATTGACAAAAATAATATTAGGGGCAAGGCAAGTATTAGAGTTTTTTAATGGCAATCATAAGTTTTTTCAATTATATTAAATGAAAATAAGAAATTCACATTGCTGAAAGAATAAAATTCTTTATTGAATCTTTAAAATTACTGCATTTTAAATATATTACAAATATTTGAATGGTCTACATTTATCATATAGGTCTAAATTGTCTATTTTAAATTTAATTTATGATTATACAATACCAATATTTAAACTATAATTTTTCCTTTTTGCTGTAAAAAAACAACTATTTCATTCCCAATTCGCAAGTGATGTGATAATTGCAAATGTTAGTAGACCTACTTAAATTAATATGTGATACTTCAGATGCTGCTCTATAATTAAATTAAATCTGTTGTATTGGTATGCGGCATGTATTTAAATTTTTTCAGGTTGTATTTTAAAATAATTCAATAATTAAATGTTCATACATTTTAATTGAAAATTGTCTGTTATGTACAATAAAAAACAAAGTGATAATCACTAACTATGTAATACAAGAAAATGAATCTAAAAAATATTTTCATTTGAAGTACTTTGTTAAAAGAAAATGATTTGTGAGTGTTATTTTTAAATAATTTTAGTACAAGTTTTTAAATGATATTAATAGTTATAAATTTTAGAAGAGTGTGTTTTGGTTAAGTTATGATATCTTTAAAAGATGAAGAACAATGACAATATGGAGGGTATTTATCCAAGTCACAACTATGATGTACAGTTTTTCTTGATACAAAAGTTCTGCCTTTTTAATACTCACAAAACAAGTTTCGATTAATTGAAAAACTGGGGTATGATAAAATAATGCATTGGTTTATCTCTCTCCAAGAGAACAAAAAAAGAACAATGTGAATCGTTATTTGGATACATGAAAGTGGTGTAGTGCATATAGTTTTTATTTTTCATGTATGTTACCTATATTCATTACACAGGGGTGTATAATATAATATAGAAAATATATTATTCAAGTGATATTCTCTGTACATTTATTTTCTTGTATGCTGTTTTATGTACTTTTTTACATCATGGTGACTTGTGATCAGCCCAAAGAAAAAAATTGTTAAAAAATGTTTAAAATACATGTAACTAAGTGATGCTAGTAGATTCTCTACATTTCAATTTTAAAAATGACATGATAAAAGATGTATAATGATGTTTAATTTAATTAGGCAAATTTTATTAGAAGATTTTATCTGAAAATTTAGTTCTATATTCTAAAATGACAATAATTTATTTACAAACACTGACAATTATTTATTTATTTAAATGATCAAAAATGTCATCAAGAAATCAAGAAAATAATACAGAGTGTTTTTAAATATTTGTACCTGTTTTATTGATAATAAAAATTGTTTATCAAAAAGGTAGGTTTTTCAAAGCCATTTCCCATTTGTACAAGTGTTTCTTCCTATTGTTTAATACTGGTCGCAGTGGTACAAGGTTATGGAGCATTATTCAAGTTTACTGAGTATTTTCAACACATGACAGTGAGATTGTTGGCTTGTCATACCACCACATATCTGAATAATCATTGCATTATTAACCATTCATCTGTAATCCTCATTCACCCATTATGGTCATCCCTACTACCATCATTCATACAGCAAAAGGCAATAGCAAACCATAACTGATCTATCAAGGAAAAGGGAGCTTTTAAAGGTGTAAGCCTTGTCCACCATCTCCATGCAAATACACCAATTTTTAATTAGTAGATTTATCATTAAAATCATCATGTGTAATATTCTCTGGTGTAAAATGAGTTCAAAGTTCATTGATGAGTGTGATAAATGAGAATGAATTTTATTGTTAGGTTGTTCTAAAATCAGCAGCAAACAATTTCATTTCCATTATGATGAATTAATGAAGAACTGACACAGTGCCCTGAATTGTTTTGATAAGAGAATCAGAATGTTAGGTAAGTCTTAACTAATCAAATTTAAGTTTCTTTACTAGAGAATTCAGTATATAGAAAACTCCAAACAGGTCAAATCACTTCTGTTATGCAAGATTATTTCATAACATATTCTAATGCAATGATAATTTTTGTCATCTTTAATATTTTCATCTTACATTTTATCTAAAAAAACCTGTAAAACATGTAAATGCACATAGATGTCTTAGATATTACTAGTGTGATCAATATTTCAGTGATCATATTTTGAAAGTTGGCTGAATGGTTCAAACACAAAATTGGTTACAATTGTGTAGCGTCAAAGAGCTACATAATAGGACATGAAATAGCATGAGATATCAAAATACATAAAGTCAATTATAAATAATCCTAAGTAATTTCTCAAATCTGACAGTACTAAAACAAATCAACAATCTCTTGTGAACATGTTTGTTCTTTCTTGCTGAGGACAGGTACGTTTTTATTTAAGGTATATAATGGTATGCTTTAGAATTGCATTACAATTATCTTAAATAAAGATACTTGCAAAATTAATTTCAGCTCATATGGTAAGTTTAAGCTAAAAATCTAAGAATAACTACAGAAATGAAAACCCAAAATTGCCAAATTAGATGGATTATGGGATTATGTTTCACCATTTAGAGAAAATAATTTAAAATAAAGTTATGTATGCAATAATCTCTCTCTTCTACCTCTCTATGTATCTCTCTATCTCTATCTTTTTTTACGAGGAAATCTTCTTTGTCTTGTGGAAATCTTCAACAAGACAAAGAGGAGCCCGCACTCTTCAACAATGTGAGATTTTTACCCACTAAAACCACAAACCCTTTATGTTCCTGGCATTATCCACCCTCGAACCGCAATTATGCATTACTTCAGAATGGTGCCAGCTGCATTACTTTGAGGTGCTATTCAGAGTCAGCTATGACTGGTTTCTTTCGTATTCTTCCTTCTTGAGAATGGCGGTGGTATATCTCGCTATTGCTATCCACTTCTCCTTGTTGCAGATCAATAGTGTAACCATGTTTTCTGGTGAGACATTACACCCGACCTCCCATATCATGCGATGCCTTAGCGTGACCCATCTCGGGCAATGGAACAGCGTATGTTCGACGTGGTCCACTTCATGGTTATGAGTCCATCTGCCGCATCTGTCCCAGCGTTTCTGCCATCGGTGCATCACGTTTTCTTTAGCTTTTTAAATTGCGCTATCCGTGTCTTGGTGTATTCGCCTTCCGTTGCCCTCTTGCTCATGGGAGTAGTCGTAAACTTCTTTCCTTTCTAGAGCAAGCAGGTCAATAGGAGGGACGTCCGCCAGCAGAAGAACAGCACTTCCGGATACAGTTCTATACGCCGATGTTATGCGTAGAGCTCGTTCACAGACTGACTGCATTTTCCTTCTCAAATTCTTGTTGTGAAGAGATTCTGCCCAGATCGGGGCTAAATGGAGCATTTTCGAGTGCATCACACTCATAGGAAGTCGTCTCTTGTCACTGGGGCCCCTGGTGTTCGGCATCAATCTTGAAAGCGATGCTGCTATTCCTAGTGCTTTTTCCGTCGTCTCGGTAACGTGTGCTACAAAACTTAGCTTCCTGTCAATTTCCTTTCCTAGGTAGCGAAGGCTCTTGCGACATTGTATTTTTTCCTTGCCTATTAAGAATGTTGGGTTGGGGTAGGATCGTCTGTCAGTAATGCTTCCGTTTTATGGGCTGCTACCTCCCTCAGCCCTTTCGATGTCAGTCATCTCATCACTCTTCTCAGAGTGTCGTTCACGATGACCTCTAGTAGGGCCGATGTTTCCGCCGTTGTCACTATTATTGCATCGTCTTCGAAGCCCACTATTGAGGCATTTTGCGGAAGTTTTATGCTCAGTAGGCTGTCGTACATTATATTCCATAAGACAGGACCAAGTTTCAAACCTTGTGGGACACCACAGGTCATCTCGAATTTAATAGGTTCACCTTCGCCTTCGTAAATTGTCTTTCTGTCTCTTAGGTAGCTCCTTATCATACTGGTGAGGTAGTCTGGGGTGTTCTTCTCTATCAGATCCTTAGTAATCTCCTCCCATTTGGCCGAGTTAAAGGCGTTCCTGATATCGAGCGTTACGAGGGCACAGAATTCTTTTTTTGCCCCCTCTTTGTCTTCTCTGGCCTTTTCTACGACTGTTTTGATGGCGTCGACTGTCGATCTACTTTTTCGAAAGCCATATTGCATTTCCGACAGGCCGTGTGTTTCCTCTAGTCATGTCTGTAGTCTTTGCAGTATCAGGCCCTCGAATACCTTTCCCATTGTGTTTAGTAGTCATATTGGTCGGTAAGATGTGGGCTCGTGTTGTGGTTTGCTGCGGGATTGGCGACGTGGAGAGCTGATTTACCGGATAGGTCCTGGTACCTTGTTCCTGAGACTGGCTTCCTGTATTGTTCTGATATTATGGCAATATCTATTCTTTTTTCTTGAACCGTTTGCAGGAGTAGGTCTAGTGCCTGCTTGCCTTTCCCCAGGTTTATTTGCAGGAATTTCAGCTCCATTGTCTCTTTTGTTTCGCTAGCGCGTTATGGAACGACGTACAATACTCGTATTTACTGCCCGGACGATGTTGATGGATCATATTGTTGTCCTTGCAAGATGGGCAGACAGTCTCAGTAGTACACTCTTTCCTGTCGGAGCCGTTGCATCGTTTGGCGATATGGTCGTATGCGTGACACCTGTAGCATCTGATCACCTTCTTCCGTACAGTGATACTGCAGTAGACCATATCTATTGATATTTTCTACTTTTCGAGAAGAACTGCGGCCAAGTTCGGCGGCAATTTGACTATTGCCGACTGAAGGCCGGCGTACCCTTTCCTTAAATAGCAGGCCATCTCCCGATCTGATGCCCCTGTTTCTTGTCGGATGGCTTTCCTCACGTCATTTTCTGTAGAGAAATCCATTATGTCTCTAATGACGATTCTATCTATCTATCTATCTATCTATCTATCTATCTATCTATCTATCTATCTCTTTTCAATGACGAAGCAGCCCACGTTACCCGGGCATCATTGAAGATTGTGGGTGGCAAGCTAGGAAGCTGGGAATGGGCGAGGCGGGGGTGGGCGGAAGCTGGGAAGCCATGGAGCTAGGAATACAGGGAGATGGCATGACGTCACAAATTTGAAGCCATCTGAAGCAACGATCCGCCATATTGCGGGGCCCTAAACGCTTGTAGACGATCTCGTGTTGAAGTGTTTTATTTGTCATAGTTTTTAATATGACACTGTGTACAAATACACAAATCACTGGGGGAAGGTGGGAATTACATTTCACAGCCAAGTAGTTACTCTATTTGATTTGGAGAACATAGTGACATTTCAAGATATTAAATAATTTTCGTGATTTTCCCTTCGCATCCAAAGACACTGACGAGAGCACAGTGGATTTAAGCTGTGTGAAAAGGCAAATGGCAGCTTGCTACTTACAGCAAGTTATGTTCGGTTCATTTTCAAGAAGAGGATTTTGATGTAACTTCTTTATGATAGTACGTACTACGTTTATAGAAACTTGCAGTTCCAACAATTTTGGCAATTTTTCTACCACACCTAAGAGAAGTAAATTGTGTAGGAATAATTATTCATTGAAGATGTATCTTTAAACGAATAACTAACATTACTTTCGCAGCCTCTTATAAAGAAACTCGAATGTTTGGCACAATATTGACATCAATTGTATTATTGGTCCATTTACAAACTTCAATATTTAAGACCCTGCTCTTTTGAATTCAGATGAGAGAAATAAATGTTTATATAAGGAAATGATTCAATAAAAAAGAACCGGAGTAAGACAATGTGCTGTTTTTTTACTTTCTCGCACCTACTAACGTAAGAAGAGAAAGTATTGTAATCGTGCGCCGGAAACCGGAAAACGGCGAATTTTCGACACAAAAACGTTTATTCCAGGACCCTGATAACGAAAAAGTGAATAAATCCAGTTTATATATATATATATATATATATATATATATATATATATATATATATATATATATATAGAGAGAGAGAGAGAGAGAGAGAGAGAGAGAGAACTCCTCTATCACATGGTGTGGCCAGAATCCTTGTTTTGTGCTTCTTTTATGGCAAAATAAACTGTCAGTTCGTCTCTCCATCCATCTGTCCGTTCGTGTGTGTACAACGCTAGCGTATAAACTGTCCAGCCGATTTTCTCCAAAATTGATATTCCCCAATCGTTCTGGCTGATGTCGCGGTCTCTGGAATCTGAAACCAATATTTTAATTTTGGAGGGTACTTTACATGGAGCCCCCCAGATATTTTCACAATTTTCGTAAAAAATTGGCTCCAAATTGTTTGCTTAAATTTTGTTGTTGGATAGTGCGAAGGACAAGAATGGTGCAGGTCTCATTCTCATTGTAACCCCTAATTTTTTGAAAATTGCAACAAAAAAACAACAACTACGAAATTGAAGATAGAGATGTTTGCCTCAGACAAAGTATGTTTTACAAAATTACCTCATTAAAAAATGTCTTTTTGAAAAAATAAGTAACTTTTGCGTATTTCGAACTTGAAATTATCGCATTTTTCTCAAAACACGCTCCAATTCTTTCTTTACATTTTCTACACTTATCTAATAAAAAATGGTAAAAATATGGTGTTAGTCCCAATTTCCGGTATTGCTCGATTTTTTGAAAATTGCAAAAAAAAACAACAACTTAAAACTACATAATTGAAGATAGGGATATTCGTCAGAAAAATGATATTCAGACAGTGATATTCATCATAAACATCAGAAAAAATTGCACTATTTGCCTGTCAAAAACAAAAGGAATTAGAAAATTTGTTCGAAATATCCCAAAAGTGTCTAAATAATTGTATATAATTGAAGATAATTTGGTATCCCATTTTTTCAACTGCAAGTCCATTACAAAATGGGATGGCTCACCACCCCAAGGTAGGGTTAGGGTTTGTTTCTTTAAATTTCTAAACCAAACTCCAAATTGTTTCTTTAAATTTTCTCCTCATATGCATCCAGGGACAGTAAAAAATATGGTGCATGTCCCACTTTTTAAGACCGCATATTTTTAAAAATGAAAGAAATTAATATCTTAAAACTATTGAAGATAGAGATTTTTGTCTTAGACAAAGTTTGTAGTAAAAAAAAGCTCTTTAAAAAACTAAGTACAATGTCTTGAAAAACGACTATCCCATAATTCGCGCTTGAAATTAATGTAATTTAAAGTAAATCCTCAAAAACACTCCAATTTTTTTCTTTAAATTAGGCACTAACGTTGAGTACGGACGGACGGACGGACGGACGGACAGACATACAGACATTTTGCCGTCAATCAATTTTTCGGTATCGATTGGAACTTGGAGATATCAAAAATTGGATTTTGACTACTCGTGTTAGAGAAAGAAATTTACTGTACATAGGAAAAAGATTTATCCAATTTTTTCGTTACCGAGGCAATATAATAAGAGTTTTTCTGCCGAAATTTCGCCGTTTTCCGGTGCACGATTACAATACATTTTCTTCTTACATTCGTAAGGGCGAGAAAATAAACATTAGAGCAATTTTTGAGGACGTTTTGCAATCCTTGTTAAAGCTTCTTGTGATGTACCTCCAAAAATTAAAATATCCGTTTCAAACTTGCAGAACCTAGAGTTCATGCAGTTCGATCGGGGAATATCCATTTAGGATAAAATCGTCGGATTGGTGTAGGCGCTAGCGTTGACCACAAACGGACGGGCAGACAATGAGAAGTTTTGCCGCCAATAGATTTTTCAGTGTCAAGAATCCACAAATCATTCATTCTGACTACACATTTTTGAGGAAGCAATTTAATACATATAGAATCAAGATTTATCCAGATTTTCGTTACGAGGGCTCGACAACGATACATTTTGTCTCGAAAAATCGCCGTTCTCCGGTGTACCATTACAATTTTTCTACTGATGAACTAAGGCGTGAAAGTAAAATGTTTTACCACTTAATACTTATATTATGATTTGACACAATTAATAGAATATCATTAAATTATCGTGTTATCTTCGGTAAATTATAGTCTTTAATGGAAATGAAAAATCATTTAAATAGGAGTTCATGTGCGAATGATACAATTGAAAAAGTAAAAAAATATATTCCCGACAAATAGTATAATTCTCCCTTTCTAAGTCAAGTTACGGACGACATGTATCTAGCATATCCTTTGGTAGTCTTTAAGGGCGCAGCGCCGGCAACACGACATACAACGATGTTCGGCGGAATGCATACTTTTAAGAAGTATAGGGCCGAAGCCGACACTTGAAATAAGAGATCCCTTAAGTGGTAATTTTTTTATTAAAATAAGTGGTCATTTCTCGACTAACGTGAACTAACCTTGGGTCATACCATATACATTATAGGATAAGGTAAGTTTGTACAAAACTTGGACCTGGTGTTAAGTATTGTTTTATCACCAAATAATGCTTATAAATAACACGTAGAATATCCATAATACAAATATCAATTGAAATTATATGAGAATCAACGATTATATTGTTACAAAACATTGCTTATTATTAGTGATGGGTAGTAAATACATTTGAAAATGTGATACCGATGTCAAAACATCACGTCAGTATGAATACATATTAGAGGTAGCAAAATGTTATGAATTAAACAAATTTTAAATATTTGATCAAAAACATAAATATTACAATAATATATTATTCCATGTATGAAGGAAGCTGGTTTCATTGGCAAATGGTCGCAGCCCACGTCATCAACTCGACTTTCGACGTTCGTGTTGCGCGCGCACCAGATAAATTGGAAGATCTTCTTACAAATATTCATCCTCATCCTCGTCCTCGTCCTCTTCATCATCATCATCATCATTATCATCAAGGCAAAAATACCTTGACATTCTGTCATGATGGAAAGTCACTGCCCTCTTCATCTCTGTATAGTTTCTGAAGTGTTGTTGGTTTTAAAGTTGTTCTAAAATGTTCGTTCCAGGTCTCTCTCTCTCTTCCTCGTTTTCCAACTCTTTTGCAGTCCGAAATTGTACTTTAGAATTGGTTATGTCTGAAAATGTGTCCAAAGAATTTTATTGTCCTGTTCGAAATGGTTTTTAGTGGGGATCTCTTCTCCTTCATTTTTTCTAAAGTTATATTATTATATTTTTCGGTCCAAGACACCTTCAATAGTTTTCACTACAACCACATTTTACAAGCTTCCAAACGACTCCTATCCGTTTGTAAACGTATTCATCCTTCACATCCGTACAATAGTACACTCCAGATATAACTTTTCAGAAGTATCTTTCAAATTTAGATTTCTATTTGCAGGCAAACTTCTTATATTCTCAAACGACTTCTTTGCTAGTGCAATTCTTTTTATTATTTCTACAAATATTATTGGATGTGTAAACTCGGTCGCCAAGGACCACGAAACCAGCCGCTGCCAATGCTATGTTGCCATATTTCCCTTTCGCGTAAGGGAACATTAATTCCGCCACGATACGGTTCGTCTATGAAATACGATCGTTTTATTAACAAAATTTCAGATAATACAGAATGCCAACCCCGTTTACTAGGGACAGTCAGAGAGTAACGCCTCCTATTTTTCTACCAAAATAAAATTAGTTAAATGGAAAAAAAAATCAATTTAGCGCTATTCATTAAACCTTCCACAATCTACCGCAGTACTAACTTTCTGTGTCATCACGTGACGGTACAGCAGTCGTTTGAAAAAAGGCTGACATCGATGTTCTTAAGAGACGGCGCTGTGTGATTGAATTCCTGGATGCAGATGAAATGACCATTGGCATTCTGCATGTGTCAGATGGATTGTGTCACATTACGAACCCTCACTTCGTCTGCAATCCCTTAGTTGTCCCCGCGAATGATATAATCGACTGGATAATGCTGCGTATAGTGTCATCAATCTGCCTCTCCGCCTTTCGCCAGCCAATGGTGTTTGCCCTTCTGTTTCGTTACATGGAGGAACCCGTCTCTAACAGTGGCATTCACTGTTGCATCACAGTACACATTCTTCAGTCTTTGAAAAATGCGAATGATCTCTTCACCATTTGCATTCAGGAATTCAACACACAACGAGGTCTCTTACGAACATCGATGTCGGCCATTTTTCAAACGACTACCATGCTGCCACTTGTTAACGTAGACAGTTACTACTGCGGTGGATTGTAGAAAGTTTGAGGAATAGTGCCAAATTAAAAAAATTCACTTAATTAATTTTATTTAGGTAGGAAAAAATAGGAAGCATTACTTTCTGATAATCCCTTGTAATAAATTCCGTTTTACATTGCCTAATCCTAATTGCTTGACTTTTTATTCATATTGCATATTCATAATTACTTACAATTAATAGGTCTTATAAATAGAAGTAATGAATAAAATTAATAATTTAGGAAACATCTGAAAGGATGAAGTTGCTAAAACTCTTAATTCAACGAGAACTTTCTGTAATAAAGAAATCAGTACAAATCTTTTCGTCACTGGAATTTTTTCTATTAGCGGTACAAGTTTATTCACTATTGTGGTTTTATTTAAACGAAACCGCGTTCGGAACTGTTTGTCACTGTACATTTCCAATGGATTTCTTCCATCATTAAATAGTAGTTTTGTATTACGATGAATGAGCATAAAACTTGAAATATTCTTAAAAGTCTTGATCGTTCGTAATAAAGGTTTTACAAATGGTTCGTTTCTACTAATAATACATCTTTTTATGGACACATAAAATGAATATAAACACCAATAAAAGTAACACAACAGTCGGTGAACGCCGCGTAAGAATATAACCTAAACCGGTATCGACTGACGAGACGCGATAACCATAAGGGACACGTAAGGGAGCAGGCTGCCCCCTTTTAGGAATAACTGCACACTTCAGAATCCACCGAAGGGATGTTTAAGACTAAGATCGTTCACTGAGGGGAACACTCATTTTAAGTGTCGACTATGAATTCGGCCCCTAAATTTTCTATGTTGTGCAAAATCCATGTTTCATAAATATATGGTGATATGGCAGAACATACTTTACAGTAATATTGATAACGGTTACGTAATACTGTATTGCAACTTCTACCCAACTAACACGTCACCCATCTGTTTAAGAAAACACCACACTTTTGACCAAACAAAAACGAAAGGTTCGGAGTAAAATACATACTGTCTTTAATTTTTGACAAATCAAAATGTTTAATGAAAATTGTGCTTCAGTTTATTCTTATACATCATTGTAAAAGTATTAAAGAAAAAAATTCTTCCACAAAGATTGGAACAATACTCTCGCTTAGGCTTTCCAGGGGCGCACCTTGATCACTCGCATATTATGCTAACCACATAGTCCCAGAGTGATTGTGCGTCTCTTATCGACAAAGTGGATACTTCTTGTCCCCCTCTCTTTCTCATATATATATATATATATATATATATATATATATATATATATATATATATATATATATTCTAACCGTCTTACCTATCGTACACCCTCGTACCTTCTCTGCACTCTCGGCATGCACTGTAAGCAAGTCGTTAAGATATTATGCTCGTGAAGCGAGCTTAGAATCTCAGGAAGCAGGATCTTTGGGGTACGAGAAAGGTCTGAACCCTTGACACAATAAAAGTCACACAAATCACACATAAACGAGCATATAATTCACACAAAATTCTGTGGCATGAATTAATAAAAATGAAAAACAAATCACACATAGAATTACCCTTCCAAAAATGATTGAATAAACACAAACAAGTAACTTTGACAACCTATTCAACAAATTAACATTTAATTTTGTTTAGAACTGATTTTCTGAATCAATTTCTTTCACCAGTACTGGGATTCCCTTCGAAAATTCACTACGTCTAAATTTAACTTATTCTAATTACAATTGCTCTTGAAACTAATCCTAATTTACAATTTCTTGCCTTTTCAAAATTTTACATACAATAATTAACTTGTGGGCAAGCGCACTACTCTCAATTTATCTTTAAATTCTAAGTGCTGGTAACAGAATAATGGCTGCTACAATAGAATGGTTAAAGGCAAGCAATTACGCATTAAATCTCCCACTCCCAAGCTACAAATTATTAATATCCGTGTCCTCAATTTTCGACACTTCTGAAACTGTTCTTTCCCTGCCGACGTGAACTTGACCTAATTTCAGTTTTACGGGTTACCTCGACACTGTCCGCCTTTCAACCTTGAAACAGCGTGCTGCGCTCCGCAACGCGTTGCTCGACTCCGAAGTTCTGCGCTGCTCTCGCCGTCCTTTTGCTCAGTCGTCGTCTTCTCGGTCGCCTCGCGTATTCTTCCTTCTCCACTAACCGATTTCTTCTCCTCCACGGCTGCTATCGCCTTCGATTACGCCCAATTTGCAGAAAATGTCCCTTGCACTTCCCTAACTGCCAGTGCAAGTACTTCGCTCGTTCCTAACTTTTATTCTGTTAATTAAGAACTTTCAGAGCTTTCCTGAGAACGGGCACACTTTTACTTCCCGCGTTAGTTAATAGAGGAATATTTCTCTAATTCCTGACTACTGCGCGGATGACTAGCTAGACGTTTTTCTGCAACGCCGTACACTCCTATTCTAAACAGTCGTTGCGG
Source organism: Gryllus longicercus (assembly GCA_038098605.1). Classification (NCBI taxonomy): domain Eukaryota; kingdom Metazoa; phylum Arthropoda; class Insecta; order Orthoptera; family Gryllidae; genus Gryllus; species Gryllus longicercus. The sequence continues at coordinate 547,629 of JAZDUA010000190.1, forward strand.
CAATTTCTAACTAATCTAACGCTCTGATAACATCTGCACACTTGCCAAGCGGTGCCTTACGTGAAGAACTGCAGACCTGACGCGTGCTAGCAGAAGAGATGTTGACTCCAGGCGAGATGGCGACAAAAGAGGCTTTCCGTATGCGCGTCAGCCTATTTATTAGCGCCGCGCTGGGGAAATTCTGAGCAGATACTGAGAAGGGGGGGGTAATTTCTCCTACTTCACTCCTTTCAGGAAAAACGTGACTCGAAAGTTTGTGGCTGCTAGTGCGAGCAACGGATACCAGGCTGCGCGTTTTGCTACTCAGGTATTCGACTGCTCTTCTCGCCGTCTATGAGCGTTTACGCCGACGAAACTGTGTCGTGATGGGGGTGTATAATCCCGTCTCGGCACAATATATATATATATATATATATATATATATATATATATATATATATATATATATAATGTGTGTGTGTGTGTAGTAAATTGTTTTCTCTAAATCGTTATGTAGTCCTTGTTATGGAAACAATGGTTTGTTGCAAAACGTTTGTGTGCCCGTCCGTCTGGGGCCAACGCTTGCGCTTAAACCATTCAGAAAATTTCCTCCGGAATTGATATTCCCGATCAATCTCAGCAAAATCAAGGCTCTACGAATTTGAAACGCGTTTATGGGTTTTTCGGAATACTTTACATGAAGCCTTAACAAATTACAAATTTTCTCAACAGTGGTTCCAAATTTTTGGATTAGTTTATCTTGGTTAGAGCAAAGAATGCTTAAAAATGCCGTAGGTGTAATTTTGTTGAACTTTCTGAATTTTCGAAAATTGTTTAAGTACGAATTTTTTTCTACAACTACCATAATGAAGGTAGAGATTTTTCACGAATTAAATCTGTTCTTGAAAGACACAACGTTCAATAAGATCATGTAGTACAATTTTTCGAAATTACGAGTTAATCTTTTTGAATTTTCGAAAAGGCAGGGAACTTTAAAAAACCTGTTCTCAAAAAAGGCCTGTTTTTTTTCTTTAAATTTTTCTTGAATCTAGATTGACTGATTGATTAGTGTTTTCGGACGCGCCGACGGCTATGGTCATTAGTCCCATAAGTGTAGTGCATGTTTTATCGCGGGCGGTAGTTGTGATCTCCCGAGAGATGGCCAGATCCGGCGCCGACCTACCCGTCGGCTTGCGAGGTTCCTCCCCCCCCCCGTAAGTTGGTAATTCCCATCAGCGGGGCACCGCCCCAGTCGGGACAAGCTCTAAACTCCAGACCGGTCTCCCGGCATGTATGGTACATTAAGATGTGTAAGTGTGTGTAAGTAAGGGGTGAGGATAAGGTAAGGAAGAGGAAGGAAATATCGCGGTGGTCCATGGCCCGTTTGTTCGGGTACTGCACCGGCATACGCCTGATGTTAATAGGAGAAACCACGGAAAACTACAGATCAGAGCAGCCGACAGCTAGAATTCTCCAGACAGCTTCTGAATTCGACCTAACTATCTAGCGAGTGTTGAAATCCCTGCCACCGTCGGGACTCGAACTCTAGTGAGGCACTTCAGTTGATGCCTTGAGACACCTAAGCCAGTCTAATCTCTTACGTTATATAAAAATGGCTTAGGTCCAATTTTCGGTAAACTCGAAACTCAGTATTTTCGAAAATTGCATAACATTCACATTGCTACGCTACTGTATAATATTGATAATAGATAAAGAAAAAAATATTTAATGAAATCTTAATGAAAAAATAGGTCTTTAAAACAAAAGATGTACAAAGTTTTGAAATCATGAGCAGTTTTGCGTAATTTTTTGCTTGAAGAGAAGACAATTAAAAAAAATAAAAAACGGCTCCAAATGTTTTCTTTAATTTTTTCTCGAACAGAGCAAAGTATGCGCTTACAAAAATAGCGAAGGTTCCATTTTCGTTGTACTCTCTAATTTTTCAAAAATTGCAAATTTTACAAATAATTCGAGAGCACATGCATTGTTGGACATTACTTGCATGCGCACCGTGCGTCCGTGTCGTGCGAGCGCGTGCAGACGCGGTACTCACCTGGTACCCACCTCTCACACGGCGCCACGCACGATGATGAGCCAACAGCGCGGATCGTACGGTTGGCTATAGACACGCACAGCACACACACACACACACATATCGGCCTCCGGTAGCTCACACGATGTAGCCAGAAGGCTACTAAAATAAAAGGCTGAGGACGACCTCGTACGAGGAAATGAAGGATCGGCCGAAATGAATGGCAAAGCGGATAGCTTAAATATTAATTTAATTAATAGTGCCTCTTGTAATTAATAAATAAAAACTTACAATTTAAGAAAAGACATGAAAACCAAAAGCATTAAATCTAAATCTACAACATACAAACCTGCCGGGCCCGAGCGGTGAATACTAATAAGAACTAAATCTAAAACTTAAAGATTAGTTTACAGATCGTATAATTAATTGATGCAATGGAAATGACAAAAATTCAATGAGTGATTCTTGATGCTGATAAATGTTCTGAGCTTGAGCAGCTTGGCTCGGCACTTCGGAGGCAGAAAACAGGTACCTGCTAATGAAGCCGTTGAATTCACCCCAACTGTCGCCGGGGCATGGCACTCGCTGCGCGGAGGTCGCTGAGCACGCACAGTGCGTCTCAAAGTGAACGCTGCAGCCTCCGGACACGACGGCCAGGCAGTGCGCGTTGTCGTGGTCCAATCCATGAGATGTGGACAAAGAAATGCCGAGATGGGCGGCCCTAGCCTCGACCATCGGCGATGCGGGCAGCCTGCGGCCCTGAATGTTGTATCACGCCACGTCCGCTCCGCTCCTGACACAAGTCCCGTCCTCACGTGCCTCCCCCTCACAGGTCCAACTCTGAGTCTGTCATCTCAATTCATCCCGGGGCGCGGTTGTGCCCACAAATATATAGAAACCCGCCCCTCCCTGGAGCGGGGGTGGCTAGCAAGACCGTCGGTGCGGTGTCAAAGAGACGGATTATCATACAATGACCCTCAAGAGAAAGGGCAGACGCCGGGAGGAATGGGTGGCGCTGTCCTGGCGGCCGGGCAGAGAGGGGTGGGGGCGGCGCAGGCGGTTGTAAGCCACGTGGGTGCGTAAACATTACTAGTTTCCATGTATCACATCCTTTGGAATATAAGTTTTATGAGTGGAGAGAAAATAGTTTAAACTCGTTGTGTTTAACCCCACATTAGGTTAAAATGGGGAAATACTCAATGTTAAAAAGAAATTCTTGTTTAATGTCTTTTGAAACAACACATTTAACCACTTTTATATTATATTTTACAAGCAAACAAACACTTTTCTGTATCATCAGATAGAAAACTATACAGATTATGTACCCAAGTGTTGCAGCTGCGTTTATTTTTGTTTCTATGAGAAAACGGATGGGACAAAATTGTCTCTGGCTCAAGCCACGACTAACCAAATTAATGGAATCTACGTTATTAATCACGTAATGCACAACCGTATACAATCAAATGAGATTTCCATATAAAAGGAATAAAATTTGGCAGCTCATTTTCAACCCTGCTTGAACTTTCTTGGTTGTTACGTGTGGTATTGATCGGCGTACGGATGGCGCCAGCGCGATACACTCCTGAGTCAACAGCGTCACTCATCAAAATGTAGTAAAAGGGTTTCTTCAAAATAAATATTGCTTTCTTAACTAATTCATTGGCTGATGGAAGCAGGACATCGCTGAAATAAATTTATTTTTAATAACGTAAACAAATGTTTCGTAATTTGACTCAGTTTACTATGGTGACTGGTCCTTCAAAAGATGTCTAACATGTATTCAATTATTTTTGGGGTGAACATGGTTCTCTGTGTTTTTTAAGATTGGACCTGGAAAATAACAAACCAAATAAGTAGTTTAATTTGGGGCGGGAATTAATTTATAGAGATTTAAAAAATGATCTCTTGCAACATGTTTCTGCAAATGCCTAGAAGACCTTGCTTTTCCCAACTTTGAACAGTTGGTCACTCTGACTCCTTGCTCTTTGCGAATTTCATGACACCAGAGGGTGCCTGCCTGACGACATAATCGGGCGTAATCGCTTTCATTCGTCTAAGTCCGTAGCAGTCCGTAGCGTACTGTGAACATTCAACACATTATTCGAGGTCCGATCGAAAATACTATTATGGTCTCTTCAGCATTTGTTTTCTCAATATACTGATGAACTCTGTCCTCAGAAGTTTTCTATGATAAATGAAGGCATAGTTTGGTAAGCCATTCGACTGTTCACGTACAAATATTAGTAATTTTTTTCTGATACACACACACCACAAATTTTAATTTTACAATGGAATTTTGATTGAATGAAAATTACTATTTAAGGAGAACGCCTTGCAGTTCTTATTTATAAATTCGATGATTATTCTATCAGTTTTCTAACTGACATTAATTTTGTATTCCAAAAATTTACATTATTGAGTAGTGAGGCATCTATATAATAACAACAACAACACACCATGCATTACACTGTCTATTCGTTTTATTGCTTTATGCATACCCATGTTTATGCTTCATCAGCAATGTATGTTGATAAACGTATAATTGTTAAAGTGTGCGCAACGAAATTTCTTTCATTTGTTTTGAATGAATTTCGTTTAAAAAAGACAAACTTTTTTTATTGCTGTGGAATACTCTTGTTAGGATCCATTAGGTGCGTGTATAATAAGTATTAATGTATTTTAGCATAAAATATCGGGCATACAAATTAGAAATTCTGTTAGTATATTTTAATATATTATAACCTGAGTAATCCTTAATACGTATGTATGCATGAATGTGAGCGCTCGTTACAAAACGGAAAATAATTCCGGAAGATATTCATGACCTATTATTTTGTGTATATATATATATATATATATATATATATATATATATATATATATATATATATATATATATATATATAATTTATTTAATAATAATATTTTAAATAATTTATTTATTTCCACACACCAGCATAACTGCTTTACAGGAATTGTTTTCATATAAATAACAACCCAAAACACAAGTATACAAGTAAATAAAAACAGCAGAATATCTTTCAATCTACTTTGGGACAAGGATAACATTCATAAAAAAATACAGTCCTCCTTTAGATAAATAGAAATGAGGGAATCCCAACAGGTTCCTCATTATTGTTTGTTGTTTTACAAGTAAATTTGTTGATTATTCTTTGCATTGTTTATTCCAATTCTGAAAGATTTATGGGGGGTCAGCAAATTGTATTAAATATTTGTCATATGGAAATCTGTTTTTGATTCAGAATGTTGTTGCTGATGAACCAAGGTTGTAGTAGTCAGTTGCTGGTATATTATGCAAAGATGTGAAAAAGGAATGAGAGCGTTTGAGAAGTATTTGATGTATAGTTTCTGTTTTTAATTCTGAGTGTAATTGATTGTTTTTAATGAACCAGGGGGCATTTACAGCCATACGAAAGGTCTTATTTTGAAATGTTTGTATTTTCTTAATATTAGTCGCCGATGTGTTGTACCATATTGGGCATGCATACATTATAATGGGAAGAACTATTGCTCTGTACAGGACTAGTGTACATTCTGTTTTGAGAGCGGTTTTTCTATTAATTAATGGGTACAGTTTATGTAGTCTTCTATTTGCTTGTGTGATTTGCCATTTATATGGTTTGTCCATGTTAGTCTGGTGTCCATTAATATTTCCATATATGTAATAGGTTTTGTTTTTGGAAACCAAACCAGTGTTTTATAATAGCTTTGGAGGTTTGGGAGTAGTGGTTATTGGGCATAGTGTAAATATTTTTGCTAGACATTTGTTTGGGTTTAGTTTTATCTTCCATTTGTCTGCCCATTGTGTTACTTTGTTCAGTTCTTCTTGTAGATTTGTTGTGGCTGTCTCTAGACACTTGTTAGAAGTTAGTATTGCACTGTCATCAGCAAATAATGCTATTGCTGTGTTTTGAGTAGTTGGGAAATCTGCTGTGATTATGTTGAACAAAGTTGCTGATAATGGGCTGCCTTGTGGTACTCCTGCTGCGATTTCTTTTTGTGTAGAGTGGGTTGAATTTATTCTTACTGAAAAAACTCTTTTTCTTTTAAGATTTGTATTGTTTTTACCAAGTAAAGGGGTAATCCGGATTCTTGTAATTAAAATATCAATCCCTCGTGCCATACACTGTCAAATGCTTGGGTTACATCCAAAAATACTGCCAGTGTATGATTTTTTTTGTTCAGAGTTTTTATATATTCTGTAATTCTTAAAGGTTGGTGTATTGTCGAGTGCTTTTCTTTAAATCCAAATTGAAAAAGTGGTATGTATTGTATTTCATTAATATATTTCAGAAGTCTTTTTAGAATTAAGTTTTTCCATTACTTTGACTACAATAGGGATTAGGCTTATAGGTCTATAGTTTTCTGTGGATGCTGGTTTTTACCTGGTTTTGTTATTGGTATTACTATAGAGGGTTTCCATTTTTTGGGGGTAGTACCCAGGTTCTTAACATTGAGTCGAATATTGCAGTTAGGTAGCTAATTGCTTTCTTATTTAGTTTTTGTAGAAGTATGGTTGGTAATTGGTTACTTCCAGCTGATTTTTTCTTAGGTAGATGTTTAAGTGTTTGGTATGTTTCATTGGGTATTGAATTAATTTGATTGTTGGATTCTCTTTCTTTTTGGAAAGTACTTACATCGATTAGAAATAGCCGTATGATTTTCTTTACATAGAGTACAAATTGGGGGTGGTGGGTTTGTGGATTGTAATAATTCAGTCTTTTGTCCAATGATGATCTGCACAGTAGCCACAATTTGGGGGCATTGTGCAATAATTTGTGTTCATAAATAAAGCATTTTTTACATTGAGACGGGCCTTGTGGTTTCCTTCTTATTTCTACTTTAACAATGCAGTGAAGTAATTTGTCTAATTTAAATATTTCCTTTCCTTCAATGGAGTTTGATGGTTCCAAGGCAACTACTTCAAAGGGGAATTGTTCTCTGTTGGTTAATCTAGTTACTTTTTTTATTGGATAGTTTAGACTTTCTAATTTGTTATAAATTTCCTCTTCAGTGAATATTAAGGGTACATTTTTTTTATTACTACTGATAAGTTTTTTCTGATTGCACACAGTACGTATAGTAAGGAACACTATTCTCTTCGCAATATTTTCTAACTTTTCGGTAGTCTGTAACGTTTTTCAGTAATATTTTTACTGAATTCCCTGTGGTTTTAAGGGTAAACCTCATTTCCTATTAATTCTGTTAGGTCTTTTGTTAGAAGTGTTATATTTCCTGCGTTTCTAATGCATATTGGGGGTATTTTTATATTTTCTAGTTGTGGTTCTTTGTTATTTACATTTTCCTCTGATTCATCTACTGTTTACGAGATTGAATACCTATTTATTGAAGTAGAGTCTTTAATTGCACAATTATTTAGCATTCTACGCTTTGTGTCACTATAATCACTTACTTTTGTGGGTCCTCTTTCTTTGGTGAGTTGATGTTGTGCACTTGTTGACTGATGTTTTCTGTAGGTCTATCTTCTGCAATTTGAAGGTTCCCAGTTGACTGCACATTCCACATGCATTTGAGGAATATGTGCTGCTGCTTCCGTAGTGTTTGTTGGTTCAGTCCATGTATGATGAAGCTGTTGTAGTATTTGGTTTTGGTGTTCTAATTTGTTAAGATGTTCTTGAAGTATATGATTTTGATGTAGGAGATGTTGGTATTGTTGTAGATATGCTATTTGGTTTTCTTGTGAGGATTGTGAATTAACTTGTCTTGGGTGTAATTCACAATTTCCTTCATTGTTCAGTAGTTCAATGGATCTGCTGATATGTCCCCCTAGGGAGTCCTCTTCTGATAACATTTTGAACACTTAATCGTATTATTTTGTTGCGCTACTCACTCTAGTATTTACTGTTTTTAGTTCAGTTATAACACAAATATGTAAACACACTTGATGTCTTTGTCTCTGTGACGGTGCACTACTACCAATCTAATTGTCCGTAGTGTAGTTTTGCAATGCGGCAAAACGATCATTGACTACGCCTATGCAAAAGAATTATCGATCGCACTAGTTCTGATAATACTGACTCAGTCACTGATAACTGCACGAGCAACTCGGAGCTAGGTCACGTCCGTCCCGCTCGGCGGTTGGGAGCGAACTTGATATATTTTATGTGATAAATATTTTATTATTAAAAGTACACAAAATCTCATTGAATTTGGTAAACAATTTTTGCAGAGAACGAAATTGTTGCGGCACGCTAGTGACATCTAACGGCAAAAGCAAGTAGAGTAACTTTTAAAATGGCGTAAAACCGAGGCAAAACATTTATATTATTTAATTATTTTAAACACATTAGTTACATTTATTATAATTAGTTACATAAACAAGAGGCGAGTAAAATCATTTTCAAACGCGGGGTGAATTCAACAAGTTGTTCAGGCGCCACAGGTTGTCGAAGACGGGAAAGCATCTTCAACTTACGAATTTCTATACTAGGCATCTCCAACGGACTTATCTGTGTCCAAACCATAAACTACGCAGTTTCGGTGGGTTACGTAAAAATATTTGCCATAGACGTTGTAAACGTCTGTGACCCATATGTGGTTCATGGTCATATGAAAACCATCATGTTACGTTTTCTGAACTACGTATGGCTAACAGGACAGTGAGCGTGCAAATTTTTGTATTTTGGGTTACCTACATTTATCCAGGGGCGGATCCAGGCACAAATTTTGAGAGGATATTTTTTTTTCTTTCTTTTTCAAAATGTTTTGTTCGGATGTGTCATATTACATATTAGAATGACGCACGCTAAACTCAGCTCGTTGCGATACAATTTTATTCATTTTAATGTATATTAGAAAATATTTTTGCTTGAAAGTGTCGTGAGAAGTTAAAATTAATAGTTACTGAAAAATGTTGGGAGGGGAAATTGAAAGATTTTAGTGCGTGAAATATCGCCCCTAAAGAATAGTAAATAATTTTATAGCGCCGTTCTTTTGCCCGTTGGTACCTTAATCCCATTTTCGCTACACTCTCACCTTAATCCCTTTGCTCCTTTCTCAATGATTTCTACGGTGCTTTTTATTCTTATTCAAATTCATTGCAGAACACACTTGTATTAAAAAATTGACTATTGAATACTGAAAAATTAACTATTTTTCAGTATTAAAAGTGAGCTACCGTTATTGACATATGTGGAAAGCCGATGCGTAATAACGGATTTAACGTATTTATGATCCCACTAGGAAAAAGTAATTTGAAACAAACATATTTTCAAAAACTTCGAAATGCTTAATGTTTTGAGGTACATTTTTACACGTTTTCGTTCTTGTGATGAATGATTCAAATATGAAGTCAATTATCGCTATATTTTTTATTATTCATGACAATGATGCAAGGTTCTTCACGTCATGTATTATGCACGCATGTGTTCTCTAGTCTCGGAATACCTACCCCCATTCCTGCAGTAACATTTGTTAATTAAGAATAAGTGTTAGCGACGAGCGTTGTTGACAAATTCTAAATAACAATATGACCGCTCCAGTATAACAGAAACTGTTTTGCAAATAAACTTAGAAATTTGACATTATAGTCCTGACGTCGAAATGACCAACCCCTTTCTCCTTTCGCGTCTAGCGGAAAGAGGGTTCGAGAAAACGTACGCGGATAATACCCATTTTCAAATACTAAATCGACCTTGAAAGATCGACTTAGACCAAATCTCTTTTTACTACTTTGCAAGTTTTTGTCCTCTTTTTAAAACTCATTTAGGCAACTTTCCCTTCCATTTTCCTCTGAAAATTGTCTCTAAAATCCTCGCTCTACGCAAAACCGCCATGTCTAAACTTTTCACAAAACTGGGAACTAAGTCACCCGTGACAAAAGCGCATTCTTTCAACATCAACATCAACAACAACAACAACAACAATAATAATAATAAATAAATAAAAATCTTGTATCACAGCCAGTCACTTGCGGGCAATATATCATCCCTTTCCCCTTCCACATATGTGTAATATGCTATAAAGAAAAATATATTTTTATGTAATAATCTTTTCAAGTAAATGTAATATGTAAAATAAAATGTCAATGACTGGGGGAATTTAGTGATTAATAGAATCTAAAATTTAGTTCAATTAAGAAGGTTGCATTATTTTCTCTAATAACTTCAGAATATTAGAAAACATAATAGAATTAAAGCATAAATTGTTTTTTGCTTGAAATATTGAAGAAATTTAATCTATTGTTAAAAATAAAAAATGCAATTTTTAATAAAGACATTAAAATTATGTAATTTTAATTAAACATTTTGAGATGGCATCAACCCTACAATGGGACAAACTGCCCCTCCCCCAAATGTGACATGAAGTAGGATCTGTATTCTAGTTTGAAAGGTTGTGTTTAGGGTGTAAACGTCTAACGATAGTTCTTTCTTTTTTTTTTGGATCCTCTCTAATTTTGACCATCTTAACGTGGGGCTCTATAGACAGCATACTACTATAAAGTACTATACTACTATAAATTATCAGTCATCCATGGTTATCAGTTATAAAATAAAAATAAAATTATATAATAATAGAAAATAAATGTATAAGTGATAATAAATATGTTGTTAATAATATTGTTAATATTATTATTGTTTATGTTTTTGGTCTATTTTTTATGAAAATTAATTTTTTAAATAATGTTTTTACTTTTACTTTGCAGTTGATTTGAATTGTTAATTCTGGTAACGTGCGTTCATGATACCATGCTAGTGAATATGTAATTGTTTTGAGACCTTCTGAATGAGTCATGTCATGGTGTAAGCTATACACATGCTTTTTGAGTGTTCACAGAGTTTTATATTGAGAGTAGCTTGACTCAATTAATATTAAGTAGGTACAGTGAAAATTCTTTTTAATGGAACTCAGGGAATTGAGGTACTTTCTCATTATATGGAGCGGGTCTCAGTATAGATGAGTTGTAAGGAAAACCAATCAAGTGAAGTAATGCCTATATTATAAGGAATTTCTCATTATAAAGAAGTTCAGTACAGAGAATTTGCACTGTACGTCATTCTATGTAACTCTGTTGCATGTTCTTCAACATTTGATGTTTCTTCTTGCAGACCTTTGACAATAGGAAATATTCCAGAAATACAAGTAAGATACTTCTTCTATATTATTATTTCAGTGAGTTTAGCAGATCTATATGTGATCTGTTAAATAAGTCAGATAATGAAAGTGTGTTAAAATTATCACTTACAAAATGAAGGAAGTATCAAAAGCAATTAGTATTCAGTAATTTCAAGCATTCATTAATGTGAGAATGCTGCAGATAATTGGATATAAGAAATTTTGTCTCCAGTGAATGTAGACACCAAAAGAAGGAATAGTGTTTAAAATTTAAAAAAGAGCAAGCATTATATACTTTGAGCAAGAAATAGAAAGAGTATATTCTGTATTAACAAGCAAGACTTTGTAAAAATGGCCTACCCAAATACACTGAATTTTCTTCAGTCACTTTCTGATTGCCCTCCTTCACACTGTCATCCAAAAGCTCTAGGATATAAAATTGAGTTTGAAGAGAAGAAAGATGATTTGGTCAATTATCTATTCAAAATGTATAATGAGAGAGTGTTTGAAAATATGCTCTCAGGGCATGTTGAAATAGATTGGAATACAAAAATGAAAACCAGTCCAGGATTTTGCTTCAACAATTGGATACGCGACAAAGAAGGGAGAATCAGAACATCTAGCATAGAGCTTTCGACAAAATTATGCAGTGCACCAGATAAAATCCGTGACATTCTTATTCATGAACTTTGCCATGCTGCTACATGGATTGTGAGTGGTGTTAGGGAAGGTCATGGGGAAGAATGGCTAGCATGGAGAATGAAAGCTATGAGGAGATTGAGAGGTCTCCCAGAAATAAATCTATGTGATCTAAACAAAGTGAAGAGGAGGTATACCTATAAATGCGGAAATTGTGGCTTCACACTAGGTCGTCCTAAGACCTACCAACATACAGGTTGTAATCGCTGCTGGAGAGGTTTAGATTTTAACATCAGTTCAATTGGGAATCCTTATTTAGATACAGATTCAGATTCAGACTTTGAATAAACCGCTGATATGTTCTTCAGGATTTATGCTGGCTAGAGCACAAGTTTGTTTATGTGAATGAAATTAAGGATTTGAAAGTGCCAAAAATTCAAACCTATCAAGAAATATTTTAATGGAATGAAGTAAGTTTTGCAAGTTCATCTGTTTATATTTATACAATTTGCATTTTTCTTTACAAATTGTCCTCTTCAACTGGCAAAGTTAAAAGTAAATAATTCTGTTCTTATAAATCTGAATTATAGTTTCATGCACATATAACTTTTCTCACTTTCAAATTAGTATTCAAAGAAGATGAGTTTTCACTGCACAATAGAGAAAGACAGTACAAGCAACAGTTAGTGAAGAATAATGCAAAATATGAATCAATTTTATTTATTAATTCCCCTTGATTTTTGTTAGAATATAAGTGTGTTGAATCAAGAATGTTGAAATGTAAGATTTGAAGGCTTAGATAATCTGTAACTGTTGATTCAGTGACCTGATGATAGATGCAATACAAGGTAATAATAACAATATTACATGTTTGGTCAGTTAAAGAAATAAAACAAGTGAACATAGAACTGAGTATAAACAGTGGAGACAATTCATAACTGAAATATTAAGTGGACAATTCTAATTCAATTCTTGACATTTGTTGACATATGAAATACATATTAAATTGTGTCTGGTTTCCTCATAAATATCATTTTGTAGGGATTCAAAGTATTATGGGTTTACAATATTTTTCAAGAGTATAATGGATTAAAATGGTACATAAATTATATTACAGTAAAACTCCAATTATATGTGATATAGACATGCTAATGATAATGACATTAGTGCTCACTAGTTCCCTACAGCTTTGCGAAATGTTCATGTGGCACCCAGTCAGGTTTGCTTAACGTTCGTGTGTGGCCTGGTACAGCTTTGTGAAGTGTGTGTCAATATTTCACAGTGAACATCTAGCATATTTGTTCTACATATGTGGGAATCAAGTAATGTGGGTGATTACATTCAGTGGGGCAGTTAACATATTTTAAGGGAGAAATTTATACTTTAGGTACAGAGAAAAGCAAATGGTCTAATATCAGGTCTTTCTTTCTTGAAAATGTGTTGAGAATATTTTATGCAGGTTATTTTCTACACAACAGTATCTACACAACAGTATTTTCAAAATATTGAGGGTTTTTTTTTTTTATTATTATTTATTTTTTTTTTTTTTTAAATCTAGATTTTCAGTTTTAGTTGGGCACTTTCTCACATACGGTCTATACATTTTTCCCTTCACTCCTTTGGGAAACATAAATAAAGTTTTATAGAATTAATTATCATCATATTTTCTTGTTTTAATCAGGCACAATTAATAGACCAAATAACATGTCATTAAATATAAAGAGTTGTATTGGAATGATCTACTTACTACTTCACTTGAAATTGTTAATAATATATTTGTTCTTGTAGACCACCAAAAAAAAATTATACATACTGCACTACATTAATTCTGCATAAAGAAAAATACTTCATTTAAAGGGTACCCATTGATGTCAACTCTTTGCTATAACTTTTTGGATCTAAAGTATGATGCTGACTGAGTTTAGACATTCTTTTTTAAATTTATTTACATCAAATTGAATCAAAGTTAAATAGGGATATATTGAATGTTTCACCAAAAGTGTGTTTCTACTCTCAAATTCCAAATGTTGATGTCACTAAAATTTTAAAAAATATTCATATTGTTATAATATCAAATAGCTACAAAAAAATAATAAAATAATATAAAAAAACTTTAAATCTGAAATTTTATGTAACCAAATAAAACCAAAAATAATAAAGTGACAATACCCAGATGAGAAGTTTTAAACATTCAAGGTATAATTACTAAAATCTTCACCCTTACATCATACCCGAGAATTCATAGGTTTCATTAATACAGAGGCATACTACATAAAATAATATCATAATGTAGATATTATCAATATGTGTGTGACCAATACACAGGACGTTTAAGACATTATACCACTCTTTCAGCATCATTACCAATTGAAAGTTGATATTACACAAGAGGGGTTAACATTGACAATTCAATTTCTTGTGTTTTATTGTCTTATACTGTGCTCAATATCTTATTGATTATGAAAAAGTAAGGTTTAATACCGCCTTTAGATGCATTTTTCTACATTTGTAATGGTGCTAAAATGATTTTGACATGGAGAGCTTCTGTTTATTCTGTCTTCAATAAAAAAAATAGAAATTTGATATTAAGATTTATGAAAGTTTATGTGATTTCCAATACTGCAAAAGAACTCGCTTTGTAAGCAATGAAATATGGTCATAAAGATGTTGCACATAATCAGAAAATTTGAAAACATTACTTTCTTAAGGTTTCAAATGCTGTTTAGAGAAATATACAAATCAAAAAATGACATTAACCATTTATTTACTTATTTGGGACTACTGCAGTATACGCTAAGTATTTGCATACATGTTAAAATTGGACAGCAGTATTACAAATATCTTCCTTGTAGGTGTCTATGTGAAAAATTTCTTGGTCTGAACTCTCAGGCTTTCAAGACACAATGCAAATTACTTTGAATGTAGAGAGATGGTCTAGGTATTTTGTCACTAAATTTCTAAAAATTGTGCACGGCCTGTTGCATCTGTATCTTCCTTGAACTGATAACACATTCCATGGGAATAACAAACTGCATCAGCTGGCCTCTGATGTTCTTTTACTCGAGCTACATTGAACTCAGCATTTTAGCTTACAACATTCCAGTGAATGAAGCACATTTACACAGTCTACAAAGAACAAATATTTTTGTGGTATTTTCCAATAAGGAGAGTAATGTTTTTGTCACTTTAAGCTATTAATTGTTTAAATAAAGTTGTATTGTCAGACGTTTTTTTATAGAGGTACCAGTATCAACTGTTAAGTGGAACTAAATTGTTTTCCTAGATTTAACAGCGAACTGTTCTCCATTAATTAACATTACATTGCTATGGGGCGAGGTAAAAATTATTACTCATAGAATGAAAAATATTATGATCAATATGATTTAAAATTTACTTATAGTCCACTTCCTCTTATTATACAAAAAGCATTTAAATTACTTTAGCTGTTTTGTATTATTAATATTAATAAATTAATATTAATAAATTAATATAAATTAATATTGATAAATTAATATAAATTAATATTAATAAATTAATGTAAACTAAAATTAATATTGATAAATTAATATATATAAATAAAATAATTTGGAATGCAATAGCGAATTGTGTTTATAGATTTCAAATTCTGTTTCTAACAATATGATGTGTATATTGGTGTGAAATGTAGTCCAATGATAACTTATTAATGTCAATTGATATTTTGAAGAAGGATGTACCAATTAGAATGAGGGAAAACATATCTGTGATGTTCTGTATGTGCTTAAAATAAATATCTACTTCATTGATATAGAATTATCTTGTTAGTGAAATGCACAAACATCATGATTATGTAATGATGAACAATGAATATGCCAAGTATGATGAGATGAGCAGACAATGATTCACATATCTGTACTGGTTAATACATGTACTTTTGAATGTCAAATTTATCCATCATGTGTAAACAGTTATATTGCAAAGCAACATATGTATTGTTGGATATTGATGTTCACTATCAGGAATATAATGAATGTAAAAGTGAAATTAACTGCATTTGTTTACACAAAAATTGATATGATAGCAGTCTTACTTTAATTGGCATTAAATTATTGATGGAAGAGGTAATATTCATTTCCTGGATTGAGGAGGTGGTGAACAATGCAGTTGGTTTGTTGATGTTAATTGATATTCTATGGGATATATAATTGGTATTAAATGGTTCTTTTTGTGATTTAAAATAATATTATTTGTAACTTTCTCAATATTGTATTGGTGTGCACAAATTAGCAATTGTATATAACTTGATTGATATTATCTATGTTCAGAAATATGGACAACGTTGATCAAAATAAAATAATTTATCTGGTTATGAAAAGCAATTTGTGAAGTATGGTGTTATGAAGGATATTGTTACCATATATATTGTACAACAAATGAATCAACAAAAATTAATTTACAAGATTTATTATTCTGACAATAGAAAAGTGGTGCTGTTGGTAGTTGATTTGCTAGTGTTTCAGAAAATGATTAAGAGACATATATTTGGCCTTGAGGAAAGATAGTTTATATTCCTGATTACTTCCTTCCATTTAATTCAAACCACTTATGATTGAAATGGAGCTCTCTTTATCTTTACTGATAAGAATGTGTAGTAATATGGACAACAGGGTCTGAAATTAATTTGAAATATCAAGAATTTTCATTACTTTCAGAAATCCATTTCAGCTCCCAGTCTCACTAAACATTGTGTTAATAATACATTTGAAAAGGAAGTAGATAAAGCCTTTTGTTAGATATGTTAATCAATTACAGACTTTATATTTGTTATAAAATGTCCTGTTTGTGACTTACGATTATCTGCCATTCTCAATACTGTCCATGTGTATAAGAATGGAAAATTATGTACTTTTAAAGATTTTGACTCTCATCCTTTATCGTATCGCTTCACTTCTGCAAGAACATGGCGAACGACACCACCACCGCGCTACGCCAGAGGAATGGCGTTGTATTCAGAACTTCACATTTTAAAGACACAGACTCTTCACTACGTGTGTAAATCCCCACACGATTTTCCCTGATTAAACTTTCATTACATTTTATGAGTTAGGAGACAGGGAACTGTTTTCAGTAGATATCTTCAATTAAAAAAATTATCTGTCCGTAGCATAATTTCCAACGAATTTTATACCAAAATACCTTTTGGTTGAACACTTTTAACTTGATATTTTGACCCTTTGCTAGGCACAATGGAAGGGGGGGTGAGCCTCCGGTCTTCACGTTTAACACAAAACACCCTACCGTCTATCCAACGGATTCTATGCTCCAAAAAAAAAAATTTTTAATGGACTAAAAAGCACCGTTCTCATTTGAAGTATGGAACAAAATGCTTTCGTTCCCACCACTCGTTCTTCAAAGTCGATTCGTCACGATAAGGGAAACAACGGATTTTTTTAATGCACAAAAAGATGGTGTTGATGTAATCATAAAAATAATACATGCAAGTATGAAACACAACGCAAGAAAATTCGAAAATTTCATGATGCATAACTGAAATTGTAATGTTCAATGCAGAACTTCCTTTTAGAACAGATGATCAGAAAAATTATGTCTTTCCTTTGAGGACTTCAACAAATATTGTGCGAAAGCATCCATTTGATCAATGAATGTTTATGTAAACCGTAAGTATGAGATTAAAGACTAATAAAATCTTATGAAATAATGACATTAATATAGTAATTCATTGTGTTCCTGTAAATTTTTGCTTATATTGTGCCCACATAAGAAGACAAAGAGATCTTTCAGTTTTGTTCATGTAGTTTATACCAATGGAAAGAGTGTAATTTATAAATTTTTATTGGAGATAATACAACTTTTCCCTATTACATCTATATTTGTAGATGTGCCTTGTGGTATCTTAGCATTTACATAGTTATAAATGGGTGATACTGATTCTCTTTTATGGTATTTTTCCAAAGAAAATCTGCTCAACATCAGTGAACATGAAATTTTGTGGAATTTCTTCGCCACCTATGTAATGTTATATGTGCTTTAAGTAGGACATGAATACTATAAGATTTTAAAATTTCAGCCACAGTTAAAATTAATGTCAGTTGGTAATGACATTTAATTGCTTTTTCTTTTTCATTTAAGATGGGCTAGGTAAATTCACTCACAAGTGTGAATTGGTTTTGAATGAGTTTTATTTACATAATAATTTAGTCTTCAAAATTTGCTATTAGGAAATGGTAAAACACTTTCGTCTACAAAAGGAAAAAGTTTTAAAAACTGAATACAAAAGAATTATTGTTTCAAGGTGAAGCTGTGAGATAAATTAATTTACAACCTTTTCAAAATGTAAGATAAATTTCTAGACATGAATCCCTGTAAAGAATGACTTTAATCAAACATTTTCAACAACCCTTTTCATAATGTTTGACCAAGTGAAATTATGGGATTTGTGAAAGTTTGCTCATAAAAGATGCACACATTACCATATATTTTCCAAAATTGTTAACTAGGAAAACAAACTTAATGAAATTTTGGGAATCAAAGTAAAAAATTCAAACCATTGAGGATTAGAATTTGTACATATTACTGGCTCTTTAGAAATAATTTTAAATTTATTTTAACATTATAAGTTAACATTTCATAAAAATTTTGTCTTTAATTGGATAATTACTCAAAATTTTGCATATCATAAAGTATAACAGAAAAATTGTAATAACAGAATGAAAAACATTCACTGAATCAAAGTTGTTTCACATCGAAGGTGAAAAGTCAGGTATGTTACAACACAATTGTGAAAGTTGTGGGGGTTAAGTTGAGCACTGACAACTTGTGTTTTGACTTGTAACCATAGACAGCCCGTCCCTAATGTTTGTAGCCTAACGAAAGTAGTACGAGAAAAAACAATGTGAAAAGTGATGTTATTTGCGATTATTTGAAACAATTTTAATCAAGTTATACTCCTTTTTTTCAGTGCTAAACTTTCGTTCTTGTAAAACATGATACTGAAAATGGAGTGTCTATGATTCTCAGTTGTGTTATTCGATATTATGATTGTGTGAAAGCAAAAATCAAATGGGGAAATTGGCCATGAAATTAATTGAATAACCGCACTATCATCAGTGTGTGTTCTGATGATACAATTGGTAATGGTTATTCATTATTGTGATAGACAAAATCCAACTGTGGAAATTATGTCATAATACTAACATTACATGTTGTGATGTTACAATGGGAAAACAAACATTTATAGCGCTAGTCAAAAAAGGGCACTTTTAATGTTGGAGTTTGTATTTGTAGGCATGTGGTGGCAAATGAAAGAATTATCATTAGGTTATCTTGTTAATTTCGTTTATAGCTCCACTGTAAAAGGAGTTTCAAGAAAATAATTATTTTTTTTCTCACAAACCTGTAGGCCAAACATTGTTAAACAGGATTTGCTTTTTGATTTTAAAATTTTAAATAGTACATACAATTGTAAATTAAGATATATGCTTTTAAATCATAGATGATTTATTTTACTAATAATGTTTGAAAAAGTATTTTCATGGTTGACTTAGTTGACTGAAAACAAAACAAAAAAAAAAGAAAAATATTGTTTAGTACACAAAAATTCAATTTTATAAATTTTGATATCCACAGTAAATTATATATTTTTGATCTGAATTATTTTTTATAATTTAAAATGAATACACATTACCTGGTCACTTGATCAATTTTACTTTTATAGGTACTATTTGTATGAATGTAATATACCTCAGTAATTGTACATATGAAAATATT
The DNA here is from genome assembly GCA_038098605.1 of Gryllus longicercus. NCBI lineage: Eukaryota > Metazoa > Arthropoda > Insecta > Orthoptera > Gryllidae > Gryllus > Gryllus longicercus. The sequence goes on from JAZDUA010000190.1 coordinate 567,142, forward strand.
TTATTGTTTTATCTTGATATGAAGAGGACTTCCTGTAGCAGAGGCCTAACCTCACATTGCAATTAGATGTTGAGTTGATGGAATAAATAAAATTACAAGGTTGTAGTAAAATATGTTATGGCAGACAACTGAAATTTTATTAATGGAGATGAATTCCCATTAATGAAATGTATGTTATGGTATGCCATAAATATATGTATTATGCATGTTATGTTCAAATCTCAAGTGTAAAAATCTGTATATGATTTGTCAGTATGTACATGTTTCCATCTGATCCAAATAAATATATTTCCAATGTTTTATTGTCCAGATGATTGTTGTTTTCACAGCAATGGATTATAAATTTTAAAATCATCAGTACTACTGAACCTGAGCATTACTGTTAATCAGTCACAAATATTGATGATAAAACTGCTGTGTAAATTTTAACCAATTTTTGGATGGGCACCGAAACATAAAACACTAGCATTAGAAATGTGGCTTTGAAGAAAAGTAACAAAACTTACATAGCAGTTAGCAAACAATATTTCAAGTTTTGAAAAAGCACAGGTCATTGATCAGGGCAAAGCACACATTTTCCCCTTGAAAATATATATGAAGGAAAACTTTAAGATGAATAGATAAAAGACCAGCCAAGCAAAAGCTTTTCCAAAAGACTTAAGATCAAAATAAGGGCAAGGAGAAAAAATGGGCACACACGAGAGATTTTTGGCTTTAGCAACATCCTTTAAACTAAATAGATAAATGATTATTAAAATATAATTTAAAACTTCTACTTTGCTTTAGATAAATCTAGAATCATAGAATGAAGACAAATATTGAGGGAACTGAACTTGGGCTACATTGTACGCACATTTTTTCTTCCATTGCAAAACAATTTGTGGCTGCAATTACACTACAAGTCAAAATAGTGGTGCCGTAAAGCACATACTTTCTCGAATTAATCATAATGCTTATTCAATATTATGATACTACTTCAGCAAGCAAAAATATATTTCCAAGAAAAGATTCAAATTCAGGTTCCTCCTAAACCACCAGACTCACAGCTAAACTCAACCTTCTTGGCTCATTAAAAACAAAGTTAAACAGCAAATTTTCAAAAATTCAGTTTTCATTGATCTTTTGCCAAGATCTACTTTTAAAGAACATCATCTTTCGCGCAAGTAGTTCTGGTTTTGATTTGAGAAAGAAAGGGATTTCCTTCCAGAACAGCCGACTTTACACAAAGAAGTCATCAAGTGTACATTTTGAATCAACAAACCTACTATCAATTGAAAACAAACAAATAATGCATTCAATACCGTCAATAATGGGCTGAACGTGTGAACTTTCAATAACATGCGAAATTCATAAAATTTAAGTTACAGCTAGTCTCAGACGAAGATAGAAAATCGGGATTCCCCTATAGGGATACTGCCCAGCGCTCGGCAAGACCCCCTCCCCTTACCAATTAGTTGCGCCACTGACGACCCTATAGTCTGATTTACACGTTGCCTGTAATTGTTAAGTGGAGACTGGCAACGTGTAACCACTTTGTTCCATTTTCCACTGGCGATGCAGGCTGAAAAAGAATGTTCGGTTTACGGGCATGTTCACGCACTTCCGTACCACCTTTCCAAACGGCAACTCCCCGAATCCCAACACGTGTTTATACTGCTTTATACTTACGGTGATCAACGTACGCTTAATAATATAATTATTTATAAAAATGACTGGGAAGCAGAAGCCTTTTTGAATGACAGAAGAACAAATTGACAAGTTTGACCGATTACTTAAGCTAAGAGCAACGAGAAAAATATCTCGTCTTGCATGCCATTAATCTATGTGTTGTGATGTGAAGCCGTGTCCCAAATGTATAGCAGGAATGGCATCAAATGTTCATTAAATCTTGCCAAGCAAAAGGTATTGAAAATACGTTTCATAAGAAATGTTAACATTAAAACCATTGGCGATATCAAGTAATATTTTAAGTGCATGACCTGAATATTGAAATTCAACTCAAAATTTTTCGTGAAATTCGCATAATTTTGCTTGAAAATACGGACGAGAAAGACGTGCTGTTGTAGCACCACTCGTTTCAAATGAACGGTATGCGGCAGTGGCAGGTTCAAGTGTCTGTCTACACCACGATATAAACCTCGACGCGAGCGAGCAGTAGATGTATAAAACATAAGCTTTCCCCCTTTTTTCCTCTTTTACAACTGTCGCTCTCTCAGGCGTCTGGTCACGGATGAATGTTAATTTATCCATCCATAGAGATGTCCAGAATGACGTCACGTTTGGCGGGAAAGTGTTAGGTGGCAACCTCTGCTGTGCGCGTAAGCGGGTCCTAAAGAATTGCTAAGTTTTTGGCTGTATTATGCGGTTGCCAAGGTGCGTATGTCTGATTCCTTTTGTTTTTTACAATGGTATTTGCTTTCTTTCGGTTTATTTAGGTTCTGGCTGCAAATTTCGTTGACAAATTGGATTTAAAAAACACTTGAATCGACACACGTCAAGCCGCTACATTTTCGTTTTGGAAACAGTTCGAAGTAAATATTATAATGATCTTGGCGATGATGCAAAATGCTGCTTTATAATAAAATGAAATGTATGAAACATTTGATTCCACATACCCTTTCATTGGTTATGAAAAGTGCCAACGAATTTCGAGCCTCCGTGCTATTAGCGTAGAAGTGACTCCTGCCGTATATTTTTATAAACTGTCGGGTTTAAAAATATTATTTTAGAGATTTGTGTTAATTATTCCAGAGAGTCATCGAGAGAAATATTACATACATTAAACTTTAATAATCGTTTGGAAAAAACAGAATGTTCATAAACACAGTCCCAAAAATGTTCGTAATTTTTCACGGAGTGGAGGAACTTTCACCACTAAGTTAACCAGAGCTTAATATAGTTTAACTTTTAATTTTTCAAAGCATGAATTGCAGTAAATATATAGTTACTTAATACAATTAATATTGCACTTTTTTATTCTTGTTTTTAAACGTTTGTAGTTTCCTGTGTTGTATGCAAATTTTGATAGTTTCGAAAAATTGTACATGACCTTATTTAAAAATCTATCTTTAAGCAACAGATTTCATTAAGGGAAAATATCTATCTAAAATATTTTAGTTAGAAGGAAAACCCCGAACAAATTTTGAACTTTTGCAATTTTCGAAAAATCACGGTTTTCAACGACATCAGTCGTTGTGTTGATCACACATCACTACACGGTTTAGCCGCTTGTGTTGATCACAGAGGAACAGACGTGCCGTCATTCGATATCAAGGACTCACCACAAAACATGTATTCTGGCTGCAACTCGTGTCAGGATTGTTTTTCTAAATTTAGCAACTGGATTTATCCACTTTTTCGTTATCAAGGCGCTGTAATACGAATTTTTCTACCGTTTTCGCAGTTTTTTGCGCAGCATTACATAACTAAGAAAGTAAAAAAGAAGAATCGCATTTAATGTTTGTAGCTGCTACCCGCAACACAAACGAAACACCCAAAGTAGCCATTTTCGTCTAAAATGTTTCATGAATTATCTCAAGGCTTGGGGTAGTAAAATGCGTTCACCTCGCCTTCGGAACAGGAAAACGAAAGCTAGAACACATTCATCTGCGAGAACTCTATGCGGGATACTGTAGGCCATTGTCGCGAAGGTGATGTTCCATGTTCTTGTTTGCGAAAGCAACCCCTATCCAAGAACATTCCTAGCGGAAGCAAAAAGTCCGTCATAGCACGGCACAGGATTCTTCCAAAGCAATAATAACGTAAGATACTAGGTTGTTTTCAAAAACATCATTAAATTATCACTGCTCCCCCACATACTTTTACTCGAGATAACTTTCACGATATCACATTTGAGAGGAAGAAAACCTACGTGTTAATTCGTGTACAATTATTTATCGAGTCTTCTAAGCAGACTATCGTTGGCAAGAGCTGCCCGAAATAAAACTCGCGGAAGCATTAGTTCGAACTGCAAACCTAAAAATATTCAATAAAAGTAATATTTTAATAGACGAACATATTAGCGGCACAAATCTGTTAGAATGTGTCATGATATTACTGCAGGGGACTATCATTTATCTAATGTGGCATTCTAAACCACAAGAAATTCGTTCTCCCTGAACATATGCAAAAAATAATTTGAGCATTCGAGGAATGTTAATTTCCATTAAGGTTAATTCCAAGAATGTTAGATCAACCGCAGTGAAGTAACTCCAAAAAGTACTTTAAGTGAAAGCAAAATCCGTTTTTCAAGATGGTAAAAAAATTAGTGGTGCTAAAACAGCACGAAATTTCTGGCCCTTATTAATGGTTGCATAATACTATTTATTTCACAATCTCTCCGAATTAACACATCTCAGTGATAATTTTTTTGTAAAACATTACAAATCATAGAACATTTGGTGCGAATTCTAAATATTTTCAAGCTAACATCAACACAAATTTGACAGTTATAACTGTTTTTTGAACAGCTTAATCATACCCCTACAATGAGACGTAAGGTAAGTGATGGAAATATGGCCAGTGCAGGTAATATGGTCAAGTAGCGGCTGTGTTGTTAGCTGAAACTATTATATTTCTGATTGATAGTGCATGCATACTGGGAGAGTGTAAGAAGTGCGTGAACACCCTACCAGGCTTGTTGATCCGCGCGTTCGCACTATGGAGCCTTCATTGTCAAGAACGCGCTGAAGGCGTTTTGTCCTTATAACTTCTTTCCAGGTAAGTTCCATTAGTTACACTTTAAGAAGGATTTAGTATACTGACAATACACAAACTTTTAGCGCATTTAATGAGCAATCAAATCAGATTAATGTCGTTTAATTTGCCCAATATTTTAGCAACCTAGGAGAAATTTTGTAATATGTTTTGCTGTCAATATGGCCAAGGGTAATGGGCCAGCATATTGTCAGCACTTACGGCTATATTAACTCCATGTATTTTATTTTCTATAAAACGAATCCTGCAAAGAAAAGGAGTGTTTGGATCCAAACAAATATGGAAAAGAAAGTTCAATCATATGGAAATCAACTCTAGTGCTATTGTTAAAAAAAAGGATATATTACATATTATAAGAAGGGGAATTCATGTTATGTATTAGTACAGGTAGTCCTAATTCCATGACCATGCTACAAGAAACCAATTTATCTGGCAATGGCCATAAAACGTGCATGTGTGCATATTACCTTCAAATTACAATATTTTTTTAAAACAAAATATTCCTGAATAACTTTTATGTGATACAGCTATTTAAACTTGAAGCAAAAGTGCTAAATTTCATTATGATGCTGTTATTTCAGCGAAATGTTGAAATATATAAACAGCGAAAATCTGAGGCGCTTAGCGTGGCCAAATTACCTTCACATTCACCTTATACGAGTAATTCACTGAACTTCAGCTGCCTTCTCTCGGCGCGGAATGCCATTGCATTCCTCCAATGTGATATTCCTGGAAGAGTAGGATTTTTTTCTTTCGTATTACATTTAAATCGTATTTTTAAGAGAGAAAACGTAATTGAGCTAATATTAATTAAGGTTTGCAGATTTCTTCAAAGGAAACACATCAATATATTGAGAATACATTCCGCACAACACGGACACAAAATAAAGATTATCAAATAGATTTTTAATAATTTGTCAACGTTTAACAAAAGCTCAAATTTAAGAAATGAACAAAGAAATATGAAATAATATACAAATTCTAACATACGTAGCATCCAACTGCCTAGAATCACCATTCATTTTACGTTCACTAAGCTCAGGAAATTTGAAGCTGGCAACTATATTTGACGCCATATTTCACACAAAATATTCATATTTTCGAAAAAATCAACATAACAGTATTTAAAGATGTTTTTGATAAACACATTTCATTACGAAAAACAATATTATTTCTTCACAATTGCAATTATAGAAAGACACCGAAAAAAATTGAATTTTTGCAACTATCAACGAACGTGAAACCAGCACCATTCTGTTAAGCGTCCTATGCGCCATCGGAGGTCAACATTTCATCAAAATTGTCAGTGCCTTTTTTAGAAAAAACACTGTTTAAACATTACAAATTACCTAGATATCGAGCAGAATTACACAAAAAGGAACTTTTCGAAAAATTGTAAATTAACTTATTTCAAAATCTATCTTTAAAGAACAGATTTCATTATGAAAAAGTATTATATTATTATTTCATATGAAATAGGCAGTTGTTTATGAAGACCTCTTCAAAATAAAAAAAAAGAGAAGAAAAAAAATTTATGTTTTAAGTGATTAATACAGGATGGAAATAATTTATGGAAACCTATGCTGAAAATTGTTTTGTTTGAATTGGTCCCAGAACACATATTTTCTGTGTGAAGATGAATTACGCAAAATCGAAGAACAAATATTAGAAAGACTGAGTTTCAATAAACACTAGCAACGATTACCTGAAATCAGATGCATCCTTTGAGAATAGTATTGAAAATATTTATGGAACTGGAAAATTAAATAAAACCAAAAAATTGTTTTTAATACAATGTCCACATCATTTGTAGAAAGGTGTCTTTGTACATGGAAAAAAGGATCCTAGCTTGATTTTCTTAATGTGGGGTTTGTGTGTTATTTTCCAAAAGTTCCAGTAAAACCCTAAATATCTCAATACTTGTCCAATGTAGGATAGCTCCTTTTTCAACTGAGCCTTTCAATTAAACAGTCCTCAAAACCACCTGCACAATTTGGAAGAATAAGGTTTGTATGCCGCAGAGTAAGTTTGCATCAGGTCACACTAAAAATGACACTTTCCGGATGGTAGATGGTTTCCTGCTCTTACACTTTTTTCCAGCTATGAAATGTCACTTTGAAAAATTTGAATACAGTATTTGATGGCACATATATATGAAATCGTAGAATGTTTTGCAAAGATGCCCAACAAAATTAATGTCCAATATATTATATTAGTGGAATCGTTGTAATAGTGGTTTCTAAACTCTTAACTGAAATGACCAAGTTTACGGGATGTTGTTCAAAAATTGCAAAAGAATTTTGAGGGCGATTAAGTTTTTTCCTTGACGAGTAGTTACATTTGTCGCAACAACATTGTTACTTGGGAAGCTCAAGTGTTCGACAAGTGCTATTCTTCACTTGTACTTTCAGACAATGTTACATGGTAGATTGGAATCCTTTGCAAATATAATTTGTAGCAATACACAATTTCATTCCAAAGATTTGAATAATTTTCTGAATTTAGATAATCATGGACAAGTCTTGCAATTACTCACAATGTAGCATTAAAAACAATGACAAGTTATTTAAATGAGTTTTTTCCTGTTACCCGCAAGTGTAAAACAATAAATTAATTTTTTGAAATGTAACCTGAAATACTTCGAAATGGTCAGATTTTGATCACTGATGATTGACTTGTGATGACATGTAAGTGACTATTACATGTAATAACTGATAGAAAATTGAATATTTACTAATGCTTAAACATTTTTTCATGCAATAGGCACAAAAATAAAATGAAAAAAAAAAAAAAAATCTTATTTAAAAATGTCATGAGTCAATCAAAATGTAGATAAGGAAATTTTAAGAGGAAAAAAATATCTATAATAAGTAGAGTTAAAAGAACGTGATCTACAAGTGGCATCTACCAGAGCAGAGGTGATTTCACTAATCAAGGCCTTGGGAAATGGATGACCATTTCAACCTTTTGTACATAGACACAAGCCAATTTTGACAAAATATTATAATACTTAGAGAAAACTTACAAATTGTAGTTAAGGGGTTGCATTAAATTAAAAAACTCTTAATGTGACATTCGAATACCGATATTATATTATTCATAATTATGAAACTCCTTCATATTACTTTTGATTATATGTAATCTGCAGAGCAGTGCCATACTTACCACCAGTCGCGTAAGGCATTTTTTAATTTGGTTGAATACTTGATCCTACATAAGTTTTTACAACCATCTTCATATCATTTATGCAATCTCCTTTGTATAAATGCTTTATGAATGAAGCCTTTGTCATTTGCTACAAAAGGTTGAAACAAATGAATTCGAATTAATTAATGCAATTCTGATAATCAGATCAAGTCTGGTAATGGGATATACAACCAATTATCAGAGGGTGCACATGCGCTTGTGCAGTGGAATATATTTTGGTCGTCCTGCGCATGATGTCACCTCTTGTGAAGTATTGGTAAGGCCAGAAATATAAATTATTGGGATTTAGATTATACAACATTAACTTAAATTTTTTTTTGAGTGCCAGATGGTGTTTTGGAGTGTGTTTACAACTTGAGGTGAGGTTTGGTACGGTTAAGGAAATAATTTTACCATATTCTATGAACATGCCACATTGTCCAATGTCAGTTTGTGAAAAATACAATCAATAATCTAAAGGATTGATTGTAGTGTATCATTCATTCCACAAGAATATTCTAAGAAAACAGTTTGTAAATGAGTCATTTAATGTACATGCTCTGTCTCGATTACATTTAATGTACATCATTCTCCATTTTAGAAAGACTACTGCCCGCGAGATTTACAATCTGAACTAAAGGGAAATTAAATGTTGCCCAAAGTTGACACCTGCTCATATCAACGTATTTGGGAGGGACTGTCAAAAAGTTAATCTTGTTTGACAACTGTAAAATCATCTTACCTCGTGCCTAAGAAATACCAAATATTATTAGGTTAATAAATTGCTTTTGATGTAATGAATTCAAGAGCTCTGAAATCTATCGTCCTATTGCTAATACTTTTGGAATGTAAATGCAAGCACATGAAGAATTATTAATAATATTTTGTGCAGTTTGTGAGACTGTGGTTTGGTAAAAGGAAAACTTTACTTCCATTCCAAAAAAGATTCATTATTTCAATTCTGATTTCTTGTAGCAAAGAACTTAAAAACAATTACATCAAATACATCTCAATTCAATCAAGACTGCCTAGAAAAATTGTTTTCTCAGATAAAAGTAAGAGTAACAGGACGAACATATGATCATCATCTACCTGTTAAATTCAAAAGTCACTTACGTCTTGTTATAGTGAGCAGAAATGTTAGAAATATAACATTGAACAGTTCATGTCTTGAGGCTGTTGACAAAGATGTTAATGTATATGTTATATCGTACTTATTTAACGGGTTAACTCCCAATGTGGAAGAAGCCCTGAATGTGGTACAGCATGACAGAATACTGAAATGACATTAGATGTTCCTGTATCATGTCCATGGGAACCCACTTCGGAATGCACAACCGAAGGTTACGCTAGTTAGCTGACCTCCTCATTGCGAAGTCAGCAAGCTATGTATGGAGCCACTTTGCTCGTATTTATTAGGATTCAACATGATAATTGATTCCAGATATTATTGTCATTCTTTATTATGGTATATACGAAAATTCGGTATATTTATTATTTATTCGGTATATTAGAAAAATTAGTGGTATTTGATGTTGCCTTCAAGCAGCTGTATGGGCAGGATGGCGAGTTGTTCTCAATAGTGACGTCATACACAGAAGCCATTGCGCATCCACTTATTTCACTCTACATTACAAATAAGCACAAGATGATTTGTTTATAGTGAACTCCGAACCTCGGCTGTAGTGAATGTAGGAAATGAAATGTCCTGAAAATTAATTCCCTCTTGGAAGAAAAAAATTAACAATAATAATCACCTGCTTGCTTCAATTTCAAACTTGATATTACTTGAGATTCTGATCAAAAAAGCATGCTGTCTTCTCTGCAGGTGACAGGAAGCGTGCAACTGCCTCAGCCTGGGGACACCCACCACACCACACGGAAAAACAATGAGTTTCATTAACCTCTTTCACCATGCCACTACCAAAAGGACTTCATATGTTATTAAGAGCATGTAAAAGGGCCTCTGAACAGAACAGGGTACAGTCAGTGCACATATGAGGTGCAAAGAGTTTGGAAATAAGCAAGTCAACTGTAAGTAATTTATTAAAAACTAGGATAGTGTTGATTGTCTTAAATGAGAACACTTGTCAAACACAGAAAATTTGAATGAGATGACGATGATCAGTGACAACTACTGCGATGACTACAATATGATACTAAGAGATAGTGGGCAATGCAGAATCAACTATGGAGAGTGCACAAATTCTGAAGAAGGATCTAGACAAATAACTAATGAAAAAAGTTTGCAGCAAGAATTGAAAATAATTGATGTTTTAAGAAAAAAAATGAAAAAAATTGAAATGTTCAATTTGTGTTGCAAATATATTTTACAGTATATCTATACCAATAAAATCGTTGTGGAAAAAATTTATTTAATTTGACGATCTCGGATATAGTTAACAAAAAATGGTAGTCCCCAGAAGTTACCTATAACCGGCGTCGACTGTACTTGCTTTCTTTTACCATCATGCATGAATTTTGACTAAGAAACCAGTGATTCATGCCATTTTAAGACTAAAACAACTAAAGAAGAAAATCCTATTTTGGAACTAGGAATATGGTACATGTAAAGAATTAATTAAAATTTTTTCTATTTAGTATGCTATATCACAATTAATACAAATAATAGAGTGACACACAAACATTCAGATCATACAAATCCTTAGAAACTTTCACACAGTTGTAACAGAAAGACAAGTTTGATCATTAAGTATTTTTAGACGTTGAGGCCACGTTCCCAGGATTGTACGATAATCTGAACACTTTCATATGTTACCATACAGCTTTTTTTTCAATATTCATAACTCAAAGACGTTTATAGCATAAAAACAGAAATATGCCACCAGGACATTAAGATTACAGCAAGAAATGCAGCTCCTGGAGACCTTATCAGGGGCTCTGGAAATGTTTCATCATCATCAAGAGCTGACCAGAAATTAGACTTTACAGCCAGTTTCTATTGGTTTATTACTGTACTCTTGGTAGATTTTGTCTTCCTAGTATCCCTGCTGTTGTCACCTCCTCAGTGGTCTTCCTTTCTCTGATCCCTATTGGTTTCTACTTCCAGATTAATTTTGGAAATCTGTTATTATTCATTCTCTGTAAACAATCTTTTCATCTCCTTTGATACGGTATCCCTTCTACTAAACATTTGGTTTTCAATCTCTTTCTGAAAAATTGTAATTCCTTTAAATAAAGTTATTGGACACAGATGGCCCATCAGTTCAGTATTAATTTTCATAAACTTTCACAAACCAGTGGTTTAAACTAATGCTGAAACTTTCATTATGGCCCTGTCAAATGAATACTCTTATGTACAAGTGCTGTAACAAGAAAATTACAGTAGGTATTGAAACTTGTTCTGATTCAAATATTTCTAAAATTAAGTTTATAACCAATTATGGTAAAGAAAACAAAATGGGAATTTGATGACCTTTAGTCATACATACTTCTAATGAATGATGAACCTTTCTGATATAAAATATTTGTACACTGAAACACAAATTATTTCTGGAGATAAATAGGTCTGTATTCACACTTTGCAGGGTGCCACAGAAAGTCCTTTAGCTGGCTCTGCATAGCACAAAAAATTTCTGTGTGGTTTCTAAATTGTAATTGATAAAAAATGCAAAAGCCTAATTGCGTGTCAATTTCACCATTCCCAAATAATACTTGTTTGAAATGCACTCCACTTTTAAAAACTGACCCTCAATATCACTTCTATTGCAAAAAGAAATTCTTTTGAAAAACACATTATATAAAAGTTTAATAAAAAACTCCCAATTGGCATCTTGTAATGCACACGCATACAGGTATTAACGTCTACCACGTCCTCTGCCTCGTCCCCTTCCTCGTGCACGACCACGTCCTCTTCCACGAGCAGCACCTGAAAAATTAGCAAAATACCTAAGTAAACAGCTACCAACAGAAAAAACTCAGACGTAACAGAACTATGCATTTATAAGAGACAAAACATGACGACCACAATAACTGTAATATTTTAGTGAAATTAAAGGGTTCATGAGGTAATAACACACACACACGCACGCACGCACGCACACACACACACCCACACAAAAAAAACAATACATGCACATCATTGATAGTTCTTCTCCACTATATATTGCATGTATATTGAAATATTGTCATTTAAAATTTGTGTCTATTCACTTAACGTATGTACAAAGATGTAATTAATACACTGAACATATGGATTACAAAAATTTTGCACGGATATGCTACTTCCACTTATAATTACTAATTTATTCAATAATAATGCCATGTGAATCCAAACCTTTCCTAAAAATTCATGGAGAATCTTAATGTTATTGCAAATCATAAAAAAGGTTTTAAAAATAATTACAATTCAATAACCTTATTTAGTAAAATGTTAAAAGAAAGAAAAATACCTAAACGTTGAAAAATACAAAATTAATTACAAATCTTAATTCTTTTCCAGCATACACTACAAGCCTTGCAATGCAGGTATAGTATCTGCAAAGTCCTAGCAAATTGTTCCTTTTAGTCATGATGACCTCCAGCAGGATGGTGGGGTCTCATTCTAATTATTATTTTAACCAAACGTATGATTGCAAACCCATAGAAAGAATTATATTTTTGAATAATCAATAAATGATAAAACATTTTCAGACTGAAAAACTAATTAAGCCTATTTCACCTCAGATGTTTACTTTTTATCATTCAGTGAAAAGATTACTAGACATAAGAGAATAATAGTGAAGAAGCAATTGACTTCAGGTAGAAAGCTAGCGTTTAGGACCCAGTTTTATATTGTCCAAAACAACTAACTGTTCTGTAAGTAAAGGATCTTTCAAGATTAATTCATCAATTCTATCCACTCAATAATCCACAGTGATAATCTGTTTCTTCTCTATCATTATACATTAGCATACTGTCAAATAACTTCTAGAAACAACTGCAATTAATTGTTCGATATAAGACAACATACATAAGGACTTTCAATACATTGCTAAGAGAAACTATTTTTAAAGTACAAAAAACCTAAAGACCAGGAATACCAACTGAATCTAAGATAGTCTGTTACAAGATAATATGTAGTTTCACTGGGTGCTTATTTTACTAACCTCTGCTTTTCCATTTGCAGGAGGAGTAGGGTCAGTGTGTGTGCATGTGCTTTATGAACCTATAAAATCAATTCTGTAGATATTTTGATTGATATTTGATGCAAAAACATTATTATTTGGGAGTGAAAATGTATAGTTTTAAAATGCTTGGAACCGTACATGTTGGTACCATTATTCATAAATTAACTATGTATAGTAAGAACAGAGTAGGAATTCCAGAATAGAGATTCTAGAAAATATAATTAATGATTTCTTATATTTATATCAGATTTAAATCCACAACATGGTGTGTTTAAAGTCTTGGTTAGTTTTAAATGTTCCAGTGTATTACTGTGCATAAGTGGTCTCTTTGTATTACAAAAAAGCATGTTTTAAGAATATACTTACTGAGTTATTTTTAAAATATGTAATGCAACGTTTGTTTCATTTATCCATTAAATAACTGAATACAATAACTTATCTTTATATTGTATTAACTTGTAATATCATATATTTTTACTAAAATATAATTGTTTATATAAAAGAAATAAGTTTAGAATCTATACTACATTCTGACTTAGGCTCTGTTTTGCCTGTAAACATCCTCTTGTTAAGTCCTATAGAAATATTGAAAGGTGTCTTGTGAAATAATTTTATTATTATTATTTTTGTTTATAAAAATTAGTCAATAGTGATTGGAAGCTACTTCAGACTGGGCAATTTTTGCCTACAAATGGTGTTGAAACCGCAAATATTTCTATTGTGTGAAAAGAGGGATCATATCATGGACAAAGTGTATTCAGAAACTATACTCAAGAAAGACACACACTGCAATTGAATAGCAAATACACGTGGGGGGCGTTGCTTAACCATTGCCAGTTAACATGCATACTAGCTGGCTATCGCTTAACCCAGGATGAGTGGTGACGCAATTTCTCTCTTTTACAGGGAAGAAGCACAATTCACACCTAACACCTCGTTTGGGAACTAAAAAGGCGGACAAATGTGTATTCTTATACCAAGATTAATCTGCAAAAGTTTATCATTGTTGAATTGATCTTCAAATATAGACTTTTTTGAAATTACAAGAGTCTCCAATAAAATTTTTAGCAGCACATCCATACTACTTAATCCACATTTCTGAATACATTTCATAATTCTTAGTTCTTTGAAAATAACATAACAAAAACTTTAAAATTTGTACAAACAGGATCAAAAGCATGCATGCTTTGTACGCCTACCCCATATGCCAGAGAGTTTTACTATTTCTTGACAACAAATAAATTTAAAGAAAAGAATAAAATAATGGACAAAAAAATAAAAAGAGAAAATAAGCAATAGTGGTGCAAAAGATTTGATTCTACACAACTGAAAAAACAAAATAAATACACACAAAACAATAAAATATACCTTTGATTCAAAAGTAAACTAAGAGTAATTTTCAATCAAGAACAGAAGCTCAGACATCTCCAAGGAATGGGAAAAATACAATACAAACCAAAATGCATATAAAAATAATGCACTATTGGGTATGTCCAAATAATGAAACAACTTTACCAATCTTCCATTTACACACATTTCTCTACATAATTCACACAACAAAAATTAAAGGTTTCCACTAGTTGGATGATTGACAATGAGAAGTGCTCACACATTTTTAAGTACTTCACGAAATTTAACTACTTGAAGATTAGTTGATTTCAAACAGACATGATTTAGCTAGAAATACACACAATATGTGACCATCATGCAAAATTATACAAGAAAATAAAACAACAACAAATTAAGAAAAAAATACTATATAGGACAAAACTACACATGAATCCATTCTGGAAAATTCTGACTATCAGAATCTATCCTTAATGAAACGCATAGCACAAAATAATGAAAATATTTTTGCAACGTATTGTGATGAAATCTGGAGGAGTTAACTAAATATTTTATTTTTTGTTCCTTTGATAAGTTTCACAAATCTTTCAAATGATAGAAATTGCATCTAAATAACATAATAATGATTAATCATAATACCTCTTGCTGCTTCCTTCTTCTTAGCTTTGGCTTTCGGAGTATCATCAATGAGAAGAGTTTCCAAAGGTAATGAATCCGGAAGTATATAATAACGAATGTTATTGCCACGAATACTCAAAGTTTCTAACTGCACAGGATCTCTATTTTTCACAGTCATCTTGACAGCCTTCAAATGTGTATTCATTGCAACATCAACACCTAAAACAAATACAATAGTTAATAATTTTTAAACAAACATTGGAAACGCAAATAAAGATGCTATGTAAACGTAGCATTAGCTTAGTTTTTATACCCACTAAGGACTAAAAAAAGAAAAATTCAGATAGTATTAGACTAAAAGATTTTGCTTGTAATCTCAATAAGCAAAAATCAATTATTACAGAACAGAATATTCTGTAATGCCATGTTTATAACTTAACAGAAAATTTTTGCAACATATTCTTTGTTCCAATTAAAGTGTTCAAATGAACTGCCCATTTCCCACCCAAATTATGATACCAGACTGCTCCATTAACTGGCATGTCTTCCAAAGAATTCCCTCTTCTCTCATTAGTGAACACAACAACACGAATATAGAAATACATGTTTTGGAATTTTGAGGGCAGCAGCTAGCTTATGCTAGATTGGTCCACGTGTCGCATTGTTTAAAAGTCATTGTTTTGAGTAATTAAATAATCACAAAATAAAAATTTCATAAATGATACGTTTTCATATTGTTACTAAACTGTTTTCACTCACAACATTTTCTGTTCCAAATCAAACTTATGGATGTAATGCTGTACTAATTCTGGGGTGGAATGAAAAGATTAAATTTTTAAATTTCACGAATACAATACTCCATGGAACTAAGACCTGAATGCTTAACCCTCCATTTATCACATCTGTAAAATGAACATGAATGATTGAGCTGTATCTCACACACAACTCAATTGCATTTGTTAGAATAAAACACCCTTTTCTGTAAACGACAATTTGTTTACTTCTTTACTTTCTATTTGTTTACCTCTTTACCTTTCAGAAATACTTTTATGGCTAGTACAAGAACATTAAAATCTCAAGTTTGCTCTCTCTCTTTTACATGTGATGCTAATTATACAGACGTGTACAAAACAAATATTCCTCATTTTATGCACAAATATTTTGTCAGTCATATTTTTTATTACAGTAATGCTGTTTAATAGTATGGAACAAATAACACAAAGTTGAGTGACTTGTTCATTTCATGATCTAAATTCATCAATGCTCATTCTGACAAAGTTTCTTCTGTAACACAAAGTATCGCACTGAATCTCTTGGCTACAAAGATTGCACTGAGATTAACGGAAAAGGGACAAAAGTATTGTGAAACTTGACACCAAATCTATCACTTCCATGGAAATTTACAATCCAATGAGAATCAGAGATACAGTGCACCCAAGAGAGAATTAATAATGATAAACTAGTTTACAAGTAATTTTCATATTTATCCATCAATTTCAGATTGAAGCTCTCACATTACTCTTCAAATAAGATTTTGTTACAAAATTGTCAAACATCCATTATGTATGTAATTAGCACGCTTTGTATTCAATTGTTTTAATACGACCTCTCAAATGACTAACAAGTTTTCCGTATTGGAAATGGTACCCTAGAACAAAAATAGTATCTTCATTTACTGTAGCAGTCTGGGGAGACCTAGAAATTGTTTAAGGATTTTTAGTACATTTCAACAACTTAAATGTCTTATTCTTGTTTCTCTTATGAAAATGTAATACTAATTAAGTTAACTTGATCTATGAATATGTGCATGTTTAGTAAACAGAAAAATGCTAGTGTTCCCAAAAGAAAGAAAACTATACTAGGTCTGTAAAGTAAAGTTAACCGAGTGATTACTAATATGCTATACATTCCTCACTTTTAACACTGTAAGGTGCAAGTTACTATAACCAAACAAAAATTAAGAAAAAACATACATTAAAAACACTTACCTGTTATTGTTCCATGTACCTGAGTTCCATTTTTCAATTCAATTGTCACGGTTTCGTGACTTAATTTCATGAGAAAGCTAAAAACACAAAAGGGAAGTTGATAACCCATTACACAATTACAGTTTAAAATTTATACATTGTTGGGAGGAAACTCGCGGATTAATAATATCCATAAAAATGAGGGCAACTTACCGTACGAGCTTCATAATTAGAAAAATATATTTATCGAAGAAACTTTAATCACTTCCAAACAACCACCACTCCGAAAATCGTCGTTATCACAAGGATTCAAGCAGATGATACATCTATGGTTGAGGGGGAAAGTAGAATAGAAAATCAATTTAAGGGGGGGAAATTACATACAACTACACATTCAGAATGCGTGCAAGACCGTACCACACAACTAAATTTACACTTTCTCACGCACCACGCGCCATAAACAAGCCGGCCCTGCGCTTCGCATTCACGAGATACGAATGACAGTTTTGCCAACAGTTAAAATTACTTTTACCTTAAAAATGAAATAACCCCAATTTATAAGATTTTTATTTAATAATTCATACGTAGACGGAATGTCCCTTGGAAGCATATTGCGCAACAGTGAAATAAATCAAATATTAGTACGGTGTGAGAAACGAATTTCAGAATATGTATATAAATAATTTATTAAATCTAGCCGGAAGAACGATTTTCTGATGCTATGTAGATGCCCAGAACAAGTGACTTTTGTAGAGCTTCTGAGGGCACACCATCTCTACCAGTAGTGGTAGATTCTGGATCTGGATGCCGCGAACTATTGGTTAAAATACCATTTATGTGCCGATTTTATTTTAGTAGAGATCATTCTTTGTTGGAGTTTTTACTCCGGCTACAATGGTTTAAAGACTTTTTGTATTCTGTAGGTACACTTTCTCGCTGTGAAATTATATTTTTTCTCTAAAATGAAGTTGTACTCTCAATAATCAAGTTGTGAAGGGTAGTGGACTAGGGTAAAAGGGAGTGGGGAGAGCCAGAGTAAGCGTTTTTGATTCCCTACTGTGCACAGAAATCAGGAAAGCAAATTTATAGAACTTTAAGAAAAAATACAACGATAGTGGATTTCTGTTTTGAAGCGAGAAAAGTTGGATGATTATTTGAAGTCCTCAAACAAACACTAGAGATGTGCAGAAAACGTGACTTTAAGATCTGGCGATGGCAGCACTACCACCTCTGGGTGGCAAAGTATCATGTTGGAAGAATCGAGTTAATGGTTAGAGTATGTTACATGTGTTGATTTATTTACTTCGTGGAATCAACCTTGATTGGGAGGTTTCCTCTGTCCATAATGATTTTTAATGTGTTTGTTTTGTGTAGGTACTCTTTCTCGAAGTTAATGTTATTTGTTCTGTAAAATAAAATTATATTTTCACGAAAACTAAATTGCGTGCTGTAGTGAACTGGAACAAACGGGTTGGGAGCGACATCCTCGTACTTCGTAAGAAGAGAAAGTTGTGTAATCGTAAGCCGGAAAACGAATTTTCGGCAGAAAAACTCTGCCGAGCCCTTGTAACGAAAAAGTGGATATTCCTATTTATAGTAAATTACTTCCTCTAACACGAGGTATTGCCAGAATCCATGTTTTATGGGTTCTCAAGATATCATTTGATACACTTGTTCTAACAAAAACGATGTATACAATTCGCCGTTAATGTAAATAATAACGTGACAGGGATTGTAAAAAAATAAATTTGTGTTATTTTTGAAAAGCAAACAAAAGAATATTACAAAATGGCACATTTGTAATATTTTACAGTGCATTTAGCACTATCACTACATAAATTTAAAAAAATGAAACCGTTTTTGAAAAAAATGGATTTTTTAATATTTATTTTCTCGTTCTTCTTGCGTGTACTTTACTGGGATTTGAATTAGAACTTTTAAAAATCACTCGCATTCCAAAGCAGGTGTTTAAGCCTCAAGACAGAAGAGGTCCAGGAAGACCCCTAAAAATATGGAATTTTTAGAAGCCGGAACAGGTCATAGACCTATCCTTGAAGTGGAGAAGGAGAAGAAGAAAAATCACTGGCAATAATATCGATTAACAGAACAATTTATTATTGGTAAAATGCATTTTCTATAACAATTTGAGGTTAGGCACAAGCATTGGCTTTCTGGTATTAAATAAAAACAAACAAGAAAAAAAGTAAAGGTCAAATTCATTAATCAAAGCCATAGAGAAAAGCCTAAACTACAAGAAAGATTTTGTCCTAAATTAATCTGTCTACGTAGAATTGTACATGACCATTTTTAAAGTGCTGATTTGTTACAAAAGATTTTATCTAAGGCAGCGTTTGCCAACTGAAGGAGAAATGACGTCAAAGCCGAATTCCCCTTCGAGAGCAGGTACTCGGAGAAGCAGTGCGTGCAAAGTGAAGAGGGAGGGCGGGGGGGGGGGCAGTAGGCGGTCGCCGATTACGAAAAACTTGGCAGTGGGCCTTTGCTGATGTTTCAGGGAACATGAGTGGGAGACCATGAACACCCGTTAATTTTCTTTCGGTTTGGGAAGAAAGGTTTCCTTTGGTAGATACTGGAACAATGGCGAAGTGTTTAGTGTGTTCGAAGGAACTGCAGTATGTTAAAAAGTCCAACCTACATATGCATTACGTAGCTTTGCGACCCAGAGAAACCTGTGAGATAAACATAAATTTTATGAATTGGTAGGTAGCCCGCAATCATGGGATGAGCAAAGGAATTTGCAGATTGAAGATTATGGAAAAGGTACTAAAAATCATGAGGATTTATTACATTCTCAAATAAAACTGTGTATCAGAAATAATCAAGCCTGTGGTCCAAATTCTCGCCCGTGACCCCTACCGGGTACATATTTGTTATATATTTTATATCATTAAATATTGTTTTAGAACGAAGTAATTCCTAACACTGTATACTATTGTATAAACTATTATTGTCCTAAAATGTTAAAACTCTTTTTCAAAAAAGTTATCTAATGAAGTGGAATTACAATACTGGTTATGATAAAGAGTCTTATATTGCTTTGAGTTATATAATAATGTATGTTATATTATATATTCTCCGTATTGTTATTGAATCATAAACATTCTAAATAATAATTACCATTTAATAAACATAATTATCAGTTTTCCAAGTGAACCTTCCCCCCCCCCCCCTTTTCCTTCATTGGAACACTGAGTTTCGTTGCCGAGAGAGTTGAGAGCCGTTTCTTTGCTCCGCCGCTCGGCTCGAAGCAGGAGAGCAGGTTTACGTGACGTCACAGAGCATTGAGTTAGCAAGTACTGGTCTAAGGCAAACATCTCCATCTTCAATTTTGTGGTTTTCAAATGTCAACTCTTTGTAATTTTCGAAAATACGGAAAGTTCCCCCCAAAATGGGACTTGCGCCATAATTTTTACCGTCCCTTGACACATACGAGGAGAACATTTAAAGAGAAAAATTGGTTCAGTTTTTGAGACAAATTATTTCAGTTGAATTAATTACCCATATTTTGTGCAAAATTACAAGAAAACTTCGCATGTTTTCGGAAAATTTCACATGACCTTATTTCAAGATTTATCTTTAAAGAACGGATTTCATTAAGGAAAAAAATCTTTGCCTTCAATATTGCGGTTGTAGGAAGACACTTTTGCGGTTTTCGAAAAATCAGGTATTTCAACGAACATGAGACATGCACCATTCTTTGAAGCGTTCTTTACGTTACCTAAGGACAAAGAACTGGAGGAATTTTTGAGACAATTTTGAAAATGTTTTTGAGGCTTCATTCAACCCTCACAAATCAAAATATCCGTTTGAAACTCCCAAAGCCTCAAGATCGTTTAGATCGATCGGGGAATATCAATATTGGAGAAAATTGGCAGAACGGTTTAGGCGCTAGCATTTTGTCATCAATGGATTTTTCAGTGTTTTAGTATTTTTTTAAAAAAAATTACAAAACGTATAGTTTTGCAAATCTTTCTCAAGTCGCTAATGTTAACATTACAGTATATGTCTGCCTAAAAAAAAGTATCTAAAAAAACACCTCAATTTTCGTAACAAATTCTTCCTTGTAGTCAGGGATTTAGTGTTCATAGACCATTTTAGAGCTAATGAATCATAATCTGTCTTTTCTCTAAAGTGACCTTTTCTCTTGTTTGGCCCGTCTTGAATCACCATAACTCTTCTAATTTTACATCCCATGGCCATTTACAGCTCAGGTGGTCATGTTCGCTAAAAATGAAAGAACATTAGATTATTTTATCAGAAATTTTGAAAATGCAATTTAAACTAATGTAAAGTCCTTATCTTATCACATTAAAAGCAGAATATACGTTTTAGACAAATTCTTTCTTGTATTTAGAGATTTAGTGTTTTCATACCATTTCAGAGCTAATTGGTCTTAATCTGGCTTTTCACCAATGTTAGTTTTTCTCTTGTTTGGCCAGACTTGAAATATCATAACTTTTCCAGTTTTGAAGATATATTTACGATTATTTTTTATTTAATACAGCCTCAACAATGGCTGCGCGCACAAAATTGCGTTGGGTGATAAAGTGTTAACGGGGATTGTATACATTATTGAATTTGTTAGTACCAGTGCTTCAAATGGTATCTTATAAAGTTTTTCGAAAACACAAAAGTTTTCTGTAAAATGAACTCGAATTTCCGCAAATTCAGAAATCCTAAACGCCATTTTCTCGAAGACGGCTCCAATTTTTTTTTAAAAAGTTTTTTGAACGTTTTGTGCTAAATGGGCTGAATAACATGACTCAAATGCCACTTTGATGTGTTGATTTTCTTTAATTACAGTAATGTAATTTTTTGAAATATATTTTAAGTTGTTAATATTTACATTACAAACGTTATTGCATTTTGTGAGTAGAAGTGCTTTAGATGATTTCAAATGAAGTTTCTTGAAAACTCAAAAGTTTTTTCTTAAAAAGAGCTTCAAATTTCTCATTTTTAATGACGCTTGAAAATTTTCTTAATTTATTGATTGATTAATGGCTCCGGAATAGATTAATGATTCAACTGCTGGGGTAATTAGTTCCATAAGGGTAGTACATGTATTTCCCTCGGGAGGTTGCGGTGACCTTCCCCTTCGGATAGCGGGGTTAAACCCAGCCAAGTATCTCCCACCAGCGGGGAACCCACCAGCCGAGACAAGTTCTAAGCTTCTGACAGGCCTCCTGGCATATGTGCTAGTGTAGTGCATGTAAGTAGAGAAGAATCTCTCTAAGGATGGGATGATTTGACAGATCGGGAAACAAGTGAACATCACGTGTACTTCAGAGAAGTATCCCTCCGCCGCGTCAGCTGTTTAGTTACGCCCCTTCGTAGTGTTTGTTTACGGTTCACGCGAGACATCAATAAAGAGATGTCTTGAGTTTCGCTTAGTTATATGCACGCACGCGAGTCCGGGAAATATAGAAATTTATTTGCATAAGTGGGAAAATGTCTTAACGTAATATCACATTCAATAAAAGAACAATGCCGAACACAGCACAATGCCGGAACACGTGGACCGTCTCAACTACGCATCTCACATTCAAGACTCGATTTTAAAACAAACATAATACTTATCACATAAAAACTAAATTCAATATATTTTTTATATAAAAAAAAAGAATTTTTACATTAGAGCACAAAGCTCTGCACTTCCTAATTTCAATTATTTCTCGTGGCGCACTATATTTTCGTCGGACGAGGACATCACAGCAGGGAGCGTCGTGGCTTCTTACAAGTTAGCCAACTGCAAACGAACGAATGGAGGAAGAAGAGTCTATTAAGTTCAAGGACACAACGACCACAGAATCGTCAGTTGTGTTGCCAGCACTAGCTGTCAAATCATCCCATCCTTAGAGAGATTCTTCTCTATGAGTGTAAGTAAGCGGTGAGGATAGGAAAAAGAAGGGGAAGGGACAGATCGCGCGCGGTCCGTGGCCTGTTTGTTAGGGTTCTGCTCACCTGGTGTTGATTGTGGAAACCCCGGAAAACTATCGTTCAGAGAAACCGGTTGCTAGAATTCTCATGACAGCGACTGAATTCGACCTAGCTGTGTTGGTAGTGTCGAAAATCCTGCCTCCGTCGGAACTTAAACCCTAGTTCTTCCTGAACCACTTCAACCGATGACACTTTATCAAAACCTTCCAAATTTGTCCACTAAAATTTCCACATAGGACGAGGTTTTATTCGTCTATAACATTCTTGAAGTCATGTTTCAGTTTTACCTTTCCGGAATCGAAAAATTGAGAAAATGTGAAAAGATGTAGTTTGGGCGTCGATTGATGGCAACTTATTTTTTGAAACATTTTATACGGATAGTGCTAGATGCACTGAATAAAGTGACATAAACGCTATTTTGCTTTACTCTTTTGTTTTTATTCAAAATGACAGAAATGTTTTTTAATGCACCTCTCTCGTCATTAATTTCACATTTCCGGTGATACGTAAACATTATTTCATTTGTATTTGTATTGTGTTTCAAATGCGATCTTATAAAGTTTCTGGAAAACGTAATACTTTTCTTTGAAAATGAGCTCAAAATTCCACAATTTCAGAAACCCTTGAACAGCAGTTTCTCAGAAACGGCACATTTTTTCTTTAACGTTTTGAACTGTTAGTGATAAATAGGGCTAGGATAGTTATGTAATAACTACATTTTTCTATTACATTTAAATATATGCATATTGCAATATGTCCACCAAACAAGATTCGTGCATTATAATAATTAATTTGTATAGTCCATGTTTTTACAGATTTTGGTAGTTTTTATAATTGCATAATATTTAGAGCATGTTAGCATTGTTAGAATAATACATATTTTGCTATTTTCATAGGAAAATGTCCAAAAATGTAATTATTAATTACTTTATTGATGTAATTACTATTTTTAGTAGTAATAACACTAATAATAAATTAGAAGTTAATAACAATAGTTACTTTTCATTAGGCACTAATGGTATTTTTGTAAGAAATTGAAATTTCGGCCTGACTATTTTCCCAGGATGAAAAGCCTCTTCAACAGAGTGATCACCAAGACCTGACAAGGTGGTCAGACATTGAAGAAACATTGTCACTGGAAGAAATAGCAAACTATAACTAACCAATAGCATCTGTGTTGGCGTGAACGTTTTTTTCCCAGTACAAATCAATTTTGAAAAGCAACAGAGAATCGTTTCTGTTTTGATACCTTAAAATGATGAATGTTATACACTGTAATGGAAAAAATTAACAGCAACCGTTCCAGTCCATAATTCAGGTGATTTTTGTCATAATTTGCATTGTTTTCGTAGACTATATGTTATTTAGATCTTCAGTAATAAATATAATGGATGAAAATAACAAATCATGATAATGTCATAATTTTTATGAGGAAGTTGTGTGCGGTAGTGGACTGGGGAAGGAGATATAACCTTTTATAGATTCTCTACTGTTCCCAGAAATAAGGAAAGTAAAGTTATTGCACCCTGGGAACAAAGAGGACAAAAATTGGGTATCTACTTTGAAGTGAGAAGTTAATTGGTACTTTTCAGTCAATAATGGCCACGAACAGGTACCACCCATCTTCGTATTTCACAGTTCAAAGCCTAAACATCTAATAATTTTCCTGACATTCTCAGATTTTTCGGCTGCAACGTATGTAGATTTTCCAGATTTTTGTAATACGCGACCTACTAAAAAGGACATAGCTCTCACAATAAATAAGTTGTCAAAATCGATTGACGGCAAAAGTCTGTCTATCGGTCTCTCTGTCCGTCTTGGGCCAATGCTTGCGCCTAAACAGTTCAGCCGATTTCTCCAAATATTGATGCTACCCGTTCGAACTGAACGAACTCGATGCTTTGGGAGTTTCCTAGAATATTTTGAAGATTTTTTACATGAAATATGACTTTTTGTCTCAAAAATAGCTCAAAACACATTTATTAAATTTCGTCACGGCTAGCGCAAAGGACGCTTAAGAGAATGGTGCAGGTGGTAGGTTCGTTGAAGTCCCTGATTTTTCGAAACTGCAATTTTTTGTAAGCGTCTTGCTACAACTGCAATATTGAAGACATACATTTTGCCTTAATGAAATCTGTTCTTTAACGACAGATCTTGAAATAAGGTCATGTTCAATTTTCCGAAAATATGAGTAAATTTTATGTAAGTTTGCACGAACACATTTTACACTAAAAAAATTCTCAAAAACCGCTCCAGAGTTTTTCTTTCAATTTTTTCTTTGTATGTATCAAGGGACGGTGAAAATAAAGTGCTAGTCTTATTGTCTGTGTTTTCGAAAATTGCAAATAGTTAATATTTCAAAACTACAAAATTGAAAACAGAGATTTTTTCTAAAACAAAGTGTGTAGTAAAAAATCTGCTCCTTTACCTTTTCGCATAAGAACAAACAGATTTTGCATAATTTGTGTCTGAATTTCAGAGAGTTCAGCGAAAATGATACCCACATCATTCTTTTAAACATCTATTCTATGTTAACTTTTTGCAATTTTCGAAAATCAAATTAACTAATTAAGATATTTTTGAAGGGAAGACACGTCCGGCGAAATCATTTTAATTAGCAATGTGTTTCCTAACCACAGTAGTGTTTTTTCCTCAAGGAAGAAATTTTTGGTAAAAACACGACTAAGTTTTGAAGGAAACCCAGTATGAAAATCCAGTCTTCATGATATAAAGGTGCGATGATTAACTGAAAGGCTAGAATACGACAAAAAATATGTCGACTCTCAAAAGGATGTTTTGTAATATTTTGAGATTATGTAATACATTAAGAAAAATACACGGGTTCATATTATTTCTTTATTATCTCTACTTCTGCATCGTGAACTATTTTCGATTAACATGTCATACATGTTGATCTCTTTGACATCAATTTGTATTTGACATGTAAGAATGACGCACCGATAAACATCCAGAAAAATTGGTCCATTTAATTTAATTCACATAGTACATGACCACGAGTTGAATCGGTGAAGCTTTTTCGCTTCGCACACATACATTTTCACCATTTTATTTTATGATTAAAGTTTACTGCAACTTCTGCAATTTTATTTCCAGTTTCATAAGAGATATGTCTTTCGCCTGCTTGCAGCAGGAGGGACACTCGCTTCCTGGATGGCTTCATTCGACCGCATGTTGTGTTTGCTCCGCCAGAGGTACGAGTACCAGTAGAACATGTTGGTGGCGAGTCTGCCTCTCTGCTTGTAGCAGGAAGGTTTTTAGATGGCTTCATCCGACCGCATAATACGTTTGCTGCGCGAGAGATACGAGTACCAATAGAACATGTTGATGGCGAGAAAGCACAGCGGGAAGACAACCCTGGAGGCGCGGTCGATCTTGGAGACGGAGTTAAACCTGGGCGTCTTCCTCTTGCGTCGGCTGCGGCTGAGACGCGCGCTGCGGAGGCTGAGGCGGTGGGCGGGGCCGGCGGGCGCGTCGGCGGGGGCGGGGCGGAGCGCGTCGCCGTCGCCCGCGCCGCCGCCTCCCGCCCCTCCGGGCTCGGGCGTCGAGGAGGGCGCGGGCGGCGGCGGTGGCGGTGGCGGCGGTGGCGGTGGCGGCGGCGGCGCCAGCTCCCGCACGGGCCGCGGGGCCTCCGGATCGCGCGCCGCCCGCGCCGCCACCGCCGCTCCCGACGGCCTCAGCGCTCCCAGCGCCCCGCGCGGCGGCCGCGCGCACCCGAAGCACGCGGCCGGCCAGGGCGTGCGCGGCGCGGTGACCCGGCGCGGCGCCAGGCACCGCGGCACCCGGTACTCGCTCAGAGGGATCACCTCCACGGGCCGCGGGTCGCCCCGCCGCGCCGCCCCGCCGCCCGCGCCCCCGCCCCCGCCCGCGCCGGACGCCGGCCCCGGGAACTGCAACAGAACAGACAGCTATTACACGGACAGCGTGAGTTCAGACTCATCTTCACCACCAAACCAAGAACTGTCGAGAGATTGACGAGGTGTGACTTAAGTACCATACGGCGCCTGCTCGTTTATCATCACAATGATGGCCATGATAATAACAAAAGTCGAGAACGACGGACGAGACAGGGGAAGAGGTTGAGACGGGAAGGAAATGGAAGAGGAGGAGGAGGGTGAGGACAAGGAGAAGAAGAAAAAGAAGGAGGAGGGGAGGACGAGAGGACGAGGAGGAGGAGGGGAGGAGGAGGAGAGGAGGAGAGGAGGAGGAGGAGAGGAGGAGGAGGAGAGGAGGAGGAAGAGAGGAGGAGGAAGAGAGGAGGAGGAAGAGAGGAGGAGGTGGAGAGAAGGAGGTGGAGAGGAGGAGGTGGAGAGGAGGAGGTGGAGAGGAGGAGGTGGAAAGGAGGAGGAGGAGAGGAGGAGGAGGAGAGGAGGAGGAGAGGAGGAGGAGGAGGAGAGGAGGAGGAGGGGAGGAGGAGGAGGAGAGGAGGAGGAGGAGAGGAAGAGGAGGAGAGGAAGAGGAGGAGAGAGTGGGAGGAGGAAAAGGAGTATGTAGTAGGTACATGTTATCGATTTTGAAGTACTGAGATCGGGGGTGCAGTCGTAAACTTTCCAATGCTGGAATATTTGATTTTGTATTAAAATAAACAGCAAAATCCCAAATAGCAGAACAACAGACACCGAAAATACAGAAAGATATTCCGAGGGTAGAGCACCCCTGACGATGCTGCTATGCCTTCCTCCCGCTTTTGGCCTTAGTGACATAGCATGGGGAGCAGCGAGAGAATGCGCAAGTCTCAGCGAGCTGTTATACGAAATCTTTTGAAAAGATGCCTGACAAAGATGAACTTTCATCAAGATATATCTTGTTGTATTTGCAGATTACCTTAGGAAGTGGTGTATCATAATAAGTTATAGTAGAAGAATGGTTTAATGACCTACTATGTATTCGCAAAGCACCATGCTGCGACACTAACACCACTGGTGGATAGTAATGGGAGACATGGGCGGATTGCAGCTTGATACATATTAAAAACGGCGTGTAATCTACTCGAAATCCACATGCTTGATCTTTCTCTTTCGTGGGTACACTCAATATTTTTCAGCAAATTACTAAATATCGATGTAATCACATCTCAAATTTAAATTATATCGAATACGTTTGACACGTTTGCCTTCAACAAAGATTACTGTAACAATAAGCAAGACTCGACATTATTGTGTTGATTATAAACTGCATCATGATTCTCATATTAACATTAAATTGTTAACAGGTACTGAAACAGAATTCATCGCATTTTATTTGAAACCATTTCATTACGGTAACGTTGATCAGTGATGTGTCTCAAATTAAAAATTTCAATTGCACTCAAGTCCCCTTCGTCTACATTTAAATAATATACAATATTCTATCAATTTTCTTGTTTTTGTAATCATTTTTTATGTCTTTGTTATTGCACATGTAGTGTGTACTTTATAAAAACGTTTTCACTTACACAACAATGTTAGCAGATTTGTTAGCGCTATGAAATATAGAAACTCTTTCAACTGGTCTTGGTCACAAAAATGCGGTATTATTGAGAAATTGTGAAAAAAATATTTATCCTCTAGTAATTTGCAATATATTTCAAATTTCTGTAATATATCGTTATTTAGAATTAAGAGATTGTGAATTTTTCATAAACGGCTTTGCAATTCATATCAACCGTGGCTAATTCATTGTAATGATGCAGACTTACTGACACACCACAGCTTCCTTCTTGCCAGCCTTCCTCGTCGGAACTGGACTCGGAGCTGAAGTCAGCACTGAAGTAGCATTCGCCGGAACCATACTTCGTAAAGTAATGAACGACAGCGAACTGAAACAGACATGCAGATTGAATTAGTTTGAAAAATTCTGTTATTACTTTCATTAAACTAAAAGCACTAAGCACGTACATAAATCGTACAAAATTAGTTTTTATATCAGAGTACAATGAAATACAATAAGGTATATAACAATTTCACTACCACTGGCAAATGCCAGTGTCTGGTAATGGTTCTTTACGCTTCTGTGTGAGATGCTTTTATGATTCCCGAGGGGTAGAAGTGTGTAAAGAGGAGGACGTTACATTTATGGAAGGAAGGTAAATTGTGAAAGGAAGGAACATTCATGCCCAGAAGCAAAATAAGAGGCCATCTCAGCATTTGCTCAAAAGATCAGGGAATCCTGATCCTGATCGAGATGGGGTTCATTGACCTAGAAGCTGAAGTACATTACTTGTTACAGGCATATAAGTATTTTTATAATTATACAATACAAATGTAAACTAATGTGTTATGTATTATTGTTAAATGAATATTGTTTCTTTTTTATGGTCAGTATAATCTGTAATTGGATTGAAACAGTAATGCAAGAGAGAAAAAAACTG
Source organism: Gryllus longicercus (assembly GCA_038098605.1). Classification (NCBI taxonomy): domain Eukaryota; kingdom Metazoa; phylum Arthropoda; class Insecta; order Orthoptera; family Gryllidae; genus Gryllus; species Gryllus longicercus. Next base: position 596,427 of record JAZDUA010000190.1, read on the forward strand.
TATTTAAACTTGGGTACCGATTTCAATGATTTTATGTCTTCTGGCCATGTGCTTTATAAATATCTGCATTATATGAAAATAGGAAAGTACATTTGCAAAATCCACTCAACAAACTGCATGAAGACTGACTGAATTTGAAAGAATTGTGAATGTGTAATTCAATGAACCAGTTTACGACACAGCTGATTTTGCTGCAGCAGGCCACTAGCATACACTATTTGTCGAAGATAAAGTTTCCTTTTCTCTGTCTTTACACTGAAATGCCTGGCTTTGAATACTCACCTGAATTATAGTCGCGAAAATGAAGGCGAAGGACAGGAAGACGAAGAAATCGAGGGCTGTCGGGTACGGCACTTTGGGCAGGTCCGTCCGCGCCTCCAGGCCCAGGAACGTCATTGTAAGCACCGTCGTGATACCTGATGAATGACAGAAATTTATCAAAGACGGTTTTTACATTATGAAGCGGATACCTTACACTGAATTTTAATTAATTCATAATTGCGAATAATGAGAAAAAATCAAAGTATTTATTCAAATCAATTTTTAAAATACAGTGTTTAAAAGTTGAATTCGCATAACTACAAAATTTTCATATATTTCCATTTCCAATTACATATGTTGGGTGAACACGTTCTAACTAGTGAATACGTATTCAGTAACTGTGAAAATCTGTTAACTTAGTTTCACACTTTCCCAAATCAGTCGATTTTACGACTTTTTACTCAGTGGCTTATCAGGTACTTTCGTAGTAAAGATAACTTATTACAATGCGAAGCGGAAAGTGGCAAATTTTCAACAGAAAAACTCGAATTGTGGGTCTCTATTATCAAAGAAGTTTATAAATCTTATCTCGTGTAGTTAGAATCCACTTTCGTGGGATCTTATACCTAAAAAACTGGTTTACGGCAAACCGTCTGTTGAGACCTTTCGTGAACAATTATGGCACGTAAACTGGTTAAATATTTCATCAAAAATTTATATTCTCTGGCCAATGTCCTGTGATTTTGAAAGGAATATTCTGAATTTTGGGTGTACTTTACAAGAAGCCCCAACATTACCCGTGAGGCTGGTTGAGTAGGGCTAAGGTGGTATCCTAGACCTCAGAACCTGAGTTCGGATCCCAGCGTAAAAAGAAATTGCGGGTTGGAGACTCAGGTTTTTAAAGAGACATTTTGTAGGTTCGCGTAGTATTAACAATTATGCGTAGCCCCTACAAATAATGCCGCGCTGTTGTAGCACCACTAGTGTGCTTTTACAGCGTTCTAATAGTCGCCTGTCGCCATCGCTGTCGCCATGAACGCTGTTCCCGTGGTCTGTATATTGATTTCTTTTGTACACATACATACAGGTATATTCATCATATTTATCACATTTCAAATGAGTCACATATTTTACTATCTCTTGAACAGGTTTAATCGTCTGCCAACTACCTCGTATTTTGGGCATTTCTTTTGAACTTTAGGCAATATTGTACACCGAAGTACACCAATTAGAATACGGCGCTCCGATCGGCAACAACAATAAAAGACAACCAGAGTCTGACACGGTTGTTAGGTCGGTTATTGCTGCTACAATGGCAGGTTATCACGATTTAAATGAGTCTGAACGTGGTGTTATAGTCGGAGCATGAGAGATGGAGCATAGCATCTCCGAGGTCGCGGTGAAATTTGGATTTTCCCGTACGACCACTTCACGACTGTACCGTGAATATCGGGAATCCGGTAAAGCATCAAACCTTCGGCATCGCTGCGGCCGCAAAAAGAACGTGCAAGAACGGGACCGACAACGACTAAGAAGAACTATTACACATCACAGACCTTGCGTAAATTGCTGCAGATTTCAATGCTGGACCATCAACAAATGTCAGCGTGCGAACCATTCAACGATACACTATCGATATGGGATTTCGGAGCTGATAGCCCATTAGTGTACCCTTGGTGACTGCACGACACAAAGCTTTATGCCTCGCCTGGGCCCGTCAACACCGACATTGGACTGTTGATGACTGGAAACACGTTGCCCGGTCTGAGGGATCTTGTTGGACATTGTTTCGAGCGGATGGACGTGTACGAGTATGGCGACAATTTCATGAATCCCTGGAGCCAGCATGTCCATTCCTGGGGACTATTCAAGATGGCGAGGGCTCTACAATGGCATGGGAAGTGTACAGTTCGAGTGATAGGAGAGCCCTGATACGGCTAGAAACGACTCTGACAGATGACTCGTACGTAAGCATTCTGTTTGATCACCTGCACCCATTCATGTCCATTGTGCATCCCGACGAACTTGGCCAATACCAGAAGGGCAATTTGAGAGCCCACACGTCCAGAATTGCTACAGAGACCCCAGGAACACTCTTCTAAATTTCCACTTCCACTGGCCACCAGACTCCTCAGACATGAACATTATTGAGCATATCTGGGAAGCCTAGAAACGTGCTCTTCAGAAGAGACCTACACCTCTTCGTACTCTTACGAGTTTATGGACAGCCCTGCAGGTTTCATGGTGTCAATTACTTCCAGCACCACATTAGTCGAATCCATGCCACGTCGTGTTGCGTGCTCGCGGGAGCCCTATACGATGCAGGTGTACCCGAGTTTTGGCTCCTCAGTGTATCTTCGTTTATTCTCGGGAGCCGGTCACGAAAATATGCCATTTTAAATTCACAAAAGGTCACAACTTTTGTGTAATTTGTTTTAAAAGTTAACATACCCTTTAACGTACAAAAAAACTAAAATATATTAGTAAACGTTTTATCGTTATATATTGGTTATATATTGAAAGAGTTGTACAAAATTTTCTCAAGTGAGACAAACTGACCTTTCTGGAAATGTTATCAGATGAGATCAAGATAGAATTTTCTTCCTGCTCACCCTAACGCGTTGCAATTCAGTTATGAAGGCACACAAGGGGAAGGGTCAACCTAACTCGCACCGCTCGTTCTGTTGCCCCGAATGGGGCAACTTCGAGACCACGACTTCTGGCATCTCCCCGCAGTACAATGAAGGCGCGGCTAGCCACTGGTACAAGTTGGTAGACTAGCGGAAAATTCTTACCTGCGCGGGAAGCGCACATTCGGTTTTTTCACGGAGAAGATCAAATTTTGGCAAGTAATGCACCGAACTAATCCAACGAATTTAATGAGGGGTTTTTCAAGCTACTCGGACATATTTTGTTAAAGGAATATTATCTAACTTTTACTTGCTATTTAAGCTACATACGGCACAAGTTTGTGATTGGAGAGAACCCTTACTTTTATTTCTAAGTCTAAGAATATATAAAGGGGCCACAGAACACATTACACAACATTGTTGCAAGTTAGTGTTCTGGCTTTGTTATTGTAATCTTAACTTGCAATAGAAATGTAACTGTACAGAAATACTAATTGTAAATAATATTTTAATTGTTTGTTTGTACAATGATCTCGTTGAATGATTCACGGGCTGACACTTGTTGATGGCCCAGCATTGAAATATGCAGCCATTTGCGCAAGGTTTGTGACGTGTAATGATTCATTTCAGTCGTCGTCATTCCCGTTCTTGCACGATCTTTACGCGACCGCAGTGATGCTGGAGGTTTGATGTTTTACCAGATTCACTATATTCACGATACACTCGTGAAATGGTTGTACGGGAAAATCCAAAGTCGATCGCGAACCTCGGAAATGCTATGCCCCGTCTCTCTTGCGTCGACTATAACACCACGCTCAAACTCACTTAAATCGTTATAACCTGCCATTGTAACAGCAGTAACTGATGTAGTAACTGTGCCAGACTGATTGTGATATATTGTCGTCGGCGACCAGATCGCCGTATTGGTTCCAGAACTCTTTATTCCAATACGCATGGCTCTACCAGTATTTTTGGCACTTCAGTTTATTTCAATGAAGCATTTATTTTGTACGCTTTCGTGACCCGACTTTTGCTGACGCTATTATTTAATAGACTTGCACACATTACTTACAAACATCCAATTATTGAACTTTTATCAGTTATACAACTTCAACTTTTGTCAGTTTGAGAGTAAATCTTACAAACTTCTTGGGCATATAGAGGGGCGGAGATGATAACTGTAAGCAATGATCATGTGGTGAAAAATCTCATATAACGAAGTTACACATGTGACAGTTCGTTCTGTTTGGTATACAACTCATCTTCCGCTGATGTAATACAGATATCTGAATTCTCTTTGCCGAACAACAGTGCAAGATAAGTCCCCCACCAATCAGGGTAAACGTCATATATGTAACTTTGTTATAACAGATTTCCCATAAGTTCACTGACAAAACGTGATCATCGTCGACCCCTCAACATGCCCTAGAAGTTTGTAACATTTGTTATGAATCATCCTGTGTTTCACCTGTTGCACGTCTCGTTGAGGCCGACTTACCTAGGGAGACGCGATCCGCCGTAGCCTCTCGGTTCAGCCAGAAGGAGACCCACGACAGCACGACCAGCAGCACGCACGGCCCGTACACCTGGATGAGGAAGTTGCCCATGTGCCGCTGCAGGTGGAAGCTGACGAACAGCATCGAGTACTCGCCTGCAGAGCATAGCAGCCCAGGGCGCGCCGTGAGGGGCGAGCGCTGGGCGGAGGGCGGGCGGGGGCGGCGGGGCAGGCCCCCGCAGCGCTTGCACACGAGGAAGCAAACCAGCTACTGCAGGATGCTGCAGTCAAGTTGTCGATGCCGGAGCGAACAAAGTTTTAGGCCGGCGGCCGGCAAGGTATAACAATATTCTAGATTTCAGGGAGGGAAGGATAGCGCAACTTGTTATCAAATTGGTGACGTACCACTGAAGTAAATAGTAAATAGTAGTCGTTTAGAAGGGATGCTTTACCACTTGTGGGAACTTTAAGAAACATTTGGATACTTTAAATTTTATTGACTAACCACTCGTTTCGACAATATTGTCTGCACCAGAGACTTAAGGTTAGCGTTTAAGATCATGAAGACTTAAACAACATTTTGAATCTTATTAATTGCAACAGCAAAGATTATCCGGATGTTAATATTTTTGTAAAAAACGTGCTTCTGCCTTACCACAAGGCGACCCGATCAATTATTTCATTGATAGTTTAATAAATAAATCAGAAGTTCTGGTTAAAATAGATTTTTTTAGATTGTTTTTTTTAAATCAAAGACTATGAAGGTATATGTGTACATGTGTATGCAGAGGGTTCACGTTGCATTGTATGAGAATTTATATCTCAAATCTAAAACAAAATATAATGTGCCGTCGAAATTGAGGGTTTACAATATTAATTCTCGACAAGCGACTAACGAAAAATTGAGCTCTTTGAACATACGATGTTTATCAATACCTTACAGGTTTTGTTTGCGTTTAGAATATTGGAATCCATGAAAGCATCTAAAAAAATCAGGAGGTGATCTTTATCACTGATTATATTTGTTTAATCGTTTTAAGAATACCCCTGAAGATTTTAAGATTTTAAGATTTTAAATATTTTGAAAGGAGAAATCAAAAATACCCAATTTTTCCAAAATAACCATCATTTGAATGTATAAAAGTTATTTTATTTATTACGTACTGTATAGTGAACATTACACATTTAAACACTTTCAAATCAAATGACGAATGCTCACTTACTTTTATAAGTCAAATGAAAATTAATATTTCATTCCTACTAAAATTGTCTTCTACTGTAGGTAGGAAAGCGAGCTCTGAAGATTTTTTTGAAAATCGCACATGAAATATTTTTTCTTAAATACCTTATCGTACAGCTCAACACTATCGAAATATTTGCAAGTTTTTACTTTTTGCGTAAACCAACTGAACGGATGTATGTAAATATGAATTGAATTACTTCAATACTGTATACAAGCAGTTTTAAAGACTTTTTGAAAACTTTTTGATAGTATTTTTAAAATCTTCGAATCCAGGATCGATTGATTTGAATGCAGCAGTATAATATGCAAAGGGTGATAATAAATACGGTGCAATGAGGAGTCAAATATCTTAAAATTGAAAGTAAACCTAATACGTAAGTCTAATTAGTCTCGACAAATACTCAAATTATTTTAAAATGTTGACGTTCTTGACTGTCGGATTTTTGTTTTTCTCCACGCCGGAAATTAGTTTACATTGCCAGACTTGCTGCGGAAACCACAGATTTAATTAGTTTTTTTTTCATTGAGTGTAAGAATTTAAATAAAACAATATTTGAAATTTATGCTGATTTCTTCTCTTTATACGACGCAATACAATAAAATGTTTTGCATATGAATTGCAGCTCTATTTTATTTATTGAGTTCGTCTCAAAAAGGTCTTTGAAAGTCTTAATTCACTATAATCGTATGTAGCAAGTGAGTTCTCTTTAACTGCACGTTTTGATGTGTTCAGCCTTTCTATATCCACTTAAATATCTTTCAGATGTGTTATTTATATTGCCATTCTCTTGAAACACGGATTGATTACGTACATGAATTAATAAACACTTTTTACTATATTAAATCGGTGAAATAAATATTTCATTTAATAGGTACTGGTTTACAAGATAGTGAATAGTTTATTCAACACTCATTATTTATTAGGCGATTTTTATAACACATCGTCTCGAAACTTTGCGCTATTTATCATCACCCTTTACTGAACATCGATTTTTCTATGCGTGCGGCATCTACTGCAAGTCAGCACTTTAATTGTTATCTATGTGAACTAAAATCTAGTCCACACCAAATTCTAAATATCTGACTAAGAATTGCATACTTCTATATACTAAGGTTAAACAACACAAACATAATCTACAAGTCTATTTGTATTAATTGTGCAGTGCTCGTGTTTTGTGTTGAAAGCTTTTTCAAAACTAGAACCCTCGCACCGCACGATTTGGCAGGGAGATAAATGTGGTGATGCTTTTCGATAACATCTATAGAGCCAGGCTTGTTCAGGAATCTTCGGAAAACAAGCACTCGTCTTGAATATGGGTGGAAAATATCTGAAAACCACTTTCTTTGTGTGTGGACAAGACTTCCTTCCTTCCCTGGAATGTGTCTGAACGAATGCTTATGTATCTATTATTTTCATGAAATAGTATCATGATAGCGTATTTCATACATGGACTAAAATCATTATTAACAGCTTCGATATGATGTATCATTGATGATGGACAGTTAGAAATCGGAGAATAGCTCAATAGCTCAGGTTAATTAGTCAATGATTCAGCAAAAAACGAAAAGATACAAAGATAGAGAATCGCATTAGCGCTGAATGGGAATGAGTAATAATGCTGAATTAATAATAGATTCTTGTTTTATGCCATAATAGATTCTTGTTTTGTGCCATAAACATAATTACCTACCCATACTAGCATTACTCAAACACTCGTAGGATTTGTGGTCGTCAGGTCTACGGAAATTAGACCTAATGACAGAAGGTGTAAAAGGTACAAAAGATAGTGCTGTGAGCTGACTGACGTCATTTTCGACTGTTAGATCGGCTTCTTATTCGTAAGTATCCTTCAGCTTTTCTGAAGCTACCCGTTTCCAGATTGACGGGGGAAAATGGAAAAAAGCAGCTTTTTATAAATGTATTAGAGAGTTTAGATTGCAATTCATTTATAGAAGTTTGTTAAGAATATTTGAGGGATGTCTCTAGGACTAAATATAAGTTTAGAGCCCAACAATTATTTTTACTTTCTCGCCCGAAGTTCTTCGTAAGAAGAGAAAGTTATGCAATCGTGTGCCGGAAAACGACAAATTTTTTTTTTGCAATAACATTTTGTCATACGTGTGTTGAGTCTTCCTATTGAACAAAGGTAATATACAAGAGGGTAGGGTTGATCAATCACTATTCAATGGAATGTGTACATTTGAAAAATAATACTTCGAACAATTTCAAATATTTTATCTCCAAATATCACTTTACTGAGTGTTAAAAGATGTAAACTTTCATCAGTAGGGGGTATTAATGTACAATTAGAATCTCGACGCTCTGAGTCGTATCTGACGAACTGGTCTACACTCAAAATTATATTTAACAAAAATGTTTGCTTCTTTGTTGACGCAGCGCGTCTCTGAACCTGTTGGGGTCTCTGAACTCGACTTTAAACGCGTTTCTGATCATTGTATGAATGTATTATTTAGTCCTGTAAGCATCTCGGGGGGGTAGTGTAGCAACTTCTGGTTGCAGTTTATAGCTGTAAACATCGCTTGTTTTTCTGGCTTCAATATCAACGCCTCTTCGTTCACCACAGCATTTGTTTCCAGTTGAACTATTGTAGCGGGTGGCAAGTTTGGATGGTGGAGAGTTCGTTATTTTATAGCCACATGTATCCGTCGATTCGAAATACACTTCAATTCGTCTTTGTACACTTCAATCTTTTCAAAATTGCTATATGTAATACAAGTTGCATTACACGCTCCTGTCTGTGGGCACCTCAAAGATATTCTATTATTACTGATTTTTAACATTAGAACGGTGATGAATCTGATATACCGAAAACAGCGGCAAGAGATCAATTTGACACCAAGAATTGGATGTATTGAAATTCAAAGTTATGTTAGCACTTGAAGCTTTTGCTAACTTATTGCGATTTTCAAAAATTCAGAGTTCGCCGAAAATGGAACTAGCATAATATTTTTTACTGTCCCTTGATACATATGAGGACGATTAATAAAAAAGTTTGATCCCGTTTTAGAGATCAAATTATTTAAAGAATTAATTTTTTTATTTCGCTTAATATTACGCCAAAATTATTAATGTTTTCGAAATATTGAATGTGACATTTTTTTCAAGATGTGTCTTTAAGAAACATTTCATTAAGATAACTAGTTGTGCTACTGAATGGCACAAAGTTTCCCGTGTTAGTTTTCTATTTCCTTCGGTCTCGGCTAGCTATTCGAATTTGCCACTTAATCTTGCCAGCTGCCATTTATCACCGCCCAAAGAACATTTTTTAACATTTTCTTAATTTTTTTGTTTCCTAATAGTAGAACGGAAATATTATTTTAAGAATATAAAAGAACAGTAAAACCTCGCCCTAAATGGCAATTTATATCGAAAATTTGGAGCCTTTTTTTAAGAAAATGGTGTTTAACCCGAGAGTGCCCGCAAGGTAGACTCACGCCAGGGATCGCAATGTATCTCTGAGATATAGCTGCATCTTTTTGTGAATGCGAATAATCTGAAGCTCTGTACACTAATAAATGTATTTTATTTAGTTTGAACATCTCCTCCAATGCAATTGTTAATGAATCCTACACTGCAAAAACCTTGACTGAATACTACAGGTGATAAAGATAAAAATTGACAAAGAACACTAAAAAATCATTTAAAATATTATTATCTTATTAAAAATAATTCGATCTCACAGATCTATTGCGGGCATTTCCAGGTTAAGCGCTATTGTAAATTCAAAATGAGAAGCTCTTTTTGAATAATTGAATTGAACTCTATTTGTATAATTTTAGATAAGAACAAAAAAATGAACTTTACGACATATTAAAGAGTGCAATTAGCACTATTCGTTTGAAAACTTTGAAGGAAAATAATGGAGCCGTTTTTGAGAAATCGGTATTTGGTCGTTTCTGATAATGCGGAATTTTTAGCTAGTTTTCACAGAAAACGGTTGAGTTTTCAAGAAACTTGATATGACATTATTTAAAGAACATGTACTTATAAATATAATATTGTGAACAAATTGCCACTAATAAAAATATTAACTACGTGAAAGACAAGTAAATAAAATAAATATTTTGTAATTTTTGAAAAAACAAAAGGATGGCGTTTGCATCATCATATAAAGTACATGTAGCACTATTCGTAACAATAAATTAAAGAAAAAAAATGCGCCGTTTTTGAGAAAATCTTGTTATTGTAATTTTTTAAAATTGCACACATTGCTCGCAATATTACGCGAAAACTACTAAAATTTTCAAAAAATGTACATCACCTTAATGAAAGTACTTATTATAGAGGACAAATTTCACATGTAGGAAAAATATCTATTTTCAATTTTGTAGTTGTAGGAAGACGCCGCAAAAAATTTAAAATTATGCAATTTTCAAAAATTCAGAGTTAATATGGCCTATGCCACCTTAATAAGTGTATTTTACTTTATTCTCACAAGGAATTTAAAAAATGGAGCGGTTTTTGAGAAAAGTTTGAAAATGTCCGGAAGACTTTATATAAAGTACCACCAAATATTAAAGAATGTTTTTCAAAATCTCAATGCTTCGACTTGCACCAGATGGAGAGGGATTTCTTCAATTTGAAAAAAAATCCTAAGCATGATTTAGGCACTAGTGTTCAGACGGAAGGACAGACGGGCGTTTGCCCTCAATTGATTTTACGGTATCAAGGACCCCCAAAACAGAGATTCTGGCAACACTTGTGTTGAAGGATTTTTCTTAATTTAGCCACTGGATTTATTTACTTTTACGTTATCAGGGACCGGCAATGAATTTATTTTTCTGTCGAATATACGACTTTTTTCCCCACAGAATTACATAACTCTCCTTATACTACGTATATTACCCTGTATACTGGAAAGTAAACATTGGTCCATTTTTGAGAAAATTTTGAACATGTTTCTGAGGTTTTACGTAAAGTATCCTCAAAAATCAAAATATTCATTTGAAACCTCCAAAGCCTCGAGTTCATTTAGATCGATTTTGGTGAAAATCGATTTAAACGAACGAATCGGTTATATCAATTTTGGTGAAAAACAGCTGAACGGTTTAAGCGCTAGAGTTGACCACAGATGGATAGACAGACGTTTTACCGTCAATAGATTTTTCGGTATCAAGATCTTACAAGACATGAATTCTGGCTACAGCACGTGTTAGAAGAAGTAATTAGCTATATGTAGCAACATGATTCATCAAATGTTTCGTTAACAGGGCCCGGCACGAAGGGTTTTTCTGCTGAAAATTCGCCGTTTTCTGGCGCACAATTACGTCACTTTCTCTGCTTACGAAATAAGTGCGAGAAAGTAAAAATGAGAAGTTTGTTGTTCGAGAAAGTAAAGATGAGAAAGAAAGTAAAAGTCAAAATGTTTGAAGGAAGTTACTTAAAACTGATTTCATAATTGTAGAAACATCTGAGATAGGTACCTTTTTGTCCCCTGCAGCCGTTAGAGTGTTATGGCGAAATGGTAAGTTTAGACGTTTTGTATTAAATTAGTTTTCCTTCACGCGAAGCAATGGTGTAGTCAATCACTTTGACTTAAATATGAAATTTCATACGATATATTGCTAGGGAAACGGCTCTCTTGTTGGGAATGTAATTAACGTGGTTGAAATTTAGGCTTTTGATTTTGAGAAAAACTCTTTCTACAATTATGAAATGAAAATTTTGCTCGGTACCTGATATCTATTAGAAATTCCGTATATACCGATTAGACATCTATAGTTAGAATTTATAATTTTAGACCTCTTGTTTTATTGGAATTTGTATTTTGTCGCAGGAGGACTTCTGCGCTCTAGACTTCTTACATTGGTCCTACTGATTGTTTGCACTCCAGAGCGTGGACCTGAGCATTCGTACTCTCTCACACAAGGCGCAGGGTTTTTCCTTCAAACTACTTCCACTTCTTTGAAACGTGTAACTGTTTTTCGAACAATGTGATGTAGGTAAATTTTCCGAAAATAAGCTATATCTTTGTGCACACCTGACCGCATTTCTATTTGGCGTGGATAGTGTTTCTGATCTTGAGTCTTGTCTCATAAAAATAAATTTATTGTGAGGAAAATATGGTAGAGTTAAACGTCTATTTCGAAAATGTCGTTTAAAATATAAAATTTGTAAAACGTGAAAGTGCGTTAGGAAGTTAGTTTGCTATTAGTTTATCAAATAAATGGGTGATAACCAGAACGGTATACGTGGGATTTTATAAATTCTAGGAAAAACATGTTTATTTTAAGCTATGTGTCAGTTACAATGTATTATCGTGGTGTTAATGAACAATTGGAATGCCATGATTTTAATGATGAAACCGCACAACAATTTACAGTGATATTGACTTAAATAAAAAAATCAGAATTCATAAAATGTCACTTATACTATACTTATTTTCACCCATTGAAATGATTCACATGTGGAAAAGGAATGAAATAGAAGAGACTAAAAATTTTGCATCTTCCTTAAAATATTACTACATTGATGTAGACAATTTGAGAACAAAATTGAAGTGTATAAAGAAGTTATTGTTCAACAGCTATTGCCGATGTACATATCACAATGTATCACGACAAAATAGCAAGTTTGGATGATCCGTAGACGTTAGTAAAGCTTTCATTAACCTCTATGTTTCCATTGTTTTGTTAATTTTCGTTACTACTAACAATATCAAGCAAAAAGTAAAATATTTCTGAGGTTCTAAAGTAACTTGTCCGACTTAGGGGCAGGTACCTGGCCACCCGCTTACGAAAGATTTGACTCTGCGGGCGAAGAAAAATAATGTCTCGTTTGTATGCTCTATTGGAGGTTGTAAGTCTTGTTCTTGAGCCAAAGATGATCAGTGATATAAGCGTTTTGCTTCGGTTTGGCCAGATATCAGAAAAGTCCTGCGGATACAGATTCTGCGGAGAGAAGACCAAGGAACAAACCGGAAACCAAATTTGTCTTATTATTGGTTATTATGTGTGTTTTTATATTTATGTGGCATAATAATTTAAGTGGTGTTTATCACTTGAGTGAATTATTAATTGAAGGGATTTAAATATTTCTATTTCCACAATATTCACTAATATAAGCAGTGATTGACCAAAAGTAAATATCAATATTTTAGATAAACTTTTCGTTTTTTATTATTTATATTGTGCAGGTATGCAATTTTCTTATCATTCAAGGGAAAAATATGCAATACAAATATGGCTAAACATATAACACTGAATAACATATATTAAGAATAACACTGAATAGTCTAAAAACATGAATAATCCTTATATTAATGATTTGCAGAACTATGGATTCAACTGATTGAGTGGATGTATGTAATAAGCTTCTTTTGTGGTTCAAAATGTATTTATTGCTGTAATGAATATAATAAATTTAGGTTGGAAGCATTTGAGGACAACATTTTACAATCTATACCTAATATCTAAACATAATACAATATATACCTACACTGATACCTAAATAGTTCTACTGACTACCTTTTCAAAAGAAGTGTCCACATCCTTGCCTGTACGATTGTCCTGAATATCACCAGATTTGTAATGTACGACAGAAGTAAAAGCAAATCAACGAAGCAAGGAATTTGATTCTGCAAATGTATTGAAATAACGCAGAGACACGGCGCCTCTTCAAAGATTCGGCTCGTCCTTGAGACGCGGTCCGCACGTTTCCCTACTCACGAAACAGAATCGGGAGGCACCTTCATTCTTCCCCTTATTGATTCTTAACTCTTTGACCGTTTAAACGCTCATGATATCGGTTCTATTTCTAGCGAAATCCGATTCCCATGACTTCAATAAGGAAGCCACCTAAAGCACTTCGCGTCTTCATGTTCGTCAGGCTGCTCCTTGGACACCTCTGCATAATCTTACAGATCTACATTCAGGCGAACATTGTAACTGGCGCAAATCTCAAGGGTTATGTACTTCACGTAGGGATCACACTTTGAATCTACTACGGGTGCCTGCTACCTGCTGGCATTGGCGGCTACTGGGATAGTTGCTACTGAGAGAGATGATATCATTACCTCCGGAAAGAACAGAAGCAGTTATTCAGGATGAAGTATGATATTCACGTTATTCAACACGAATTCATAGATCTTACATTCGTGTTCATATACTTTCTTATACTTTTTGTAATGTATACATGTAAATAATATTAAATGTTCTCAAATAAATTAATGTAAATATTTATTTGTTTACTTATCAATAATAATAGCTGTACATTTGTTTGGATATTGACCATTTTTTAATTTTTTGTAAAGTTAACTTATTTTGTAAAAAGGCTACGATGGCTGAATATTTTCCAATTACATTAATAATATTCCAGGGATAGAATAATTTTAAATTATATTAATTCCAGGGCGCGTATATTAAAACAATGCAAAAGCGAGAGCTGCAGATCGATATTTCTGGGCGATACAGGAGGAGTGCTTTATAATTTCACTCAAAATTTTCATGTAATGAATATGACTTTCTTTGTAAGAAACCTTCACTATGTGCTGAAATCCACATGGAGCACTCACTATTCGCCGTGAACATACTATATGTAGACTCGTAAAGTCTCATGCTGTATCCTCAAGGTCGAGAGAGTTTTTGCACTTCGAAGCTTATAAGCGGACCCGGTTATTGTCATGGCCTCTGCAGCAAACACTAGCCTTATCCGAGCTCGGTTTTATAACGAGCATTCATGACTTGCTCCGAAGCGGTCGCCGGTTATACTTGTTTTGGGTTATTAGTGAGTTTGAGAGAAGTAGAATTCATCATGGCGGACATAAGCCGGCTACGGATTTGTGCAAAAAATGACGTTCTCTATTGAAGATTATTAATTCTTTTGAGAATAGATGCCAAAGAGGAAATACTAAAATTGTAACTGTCTTCGCAAACGGAAAAGCCCTTTAAGCAAGTCAACGTTTGAATTTACAGACTTCAAAATTTCAGGTCGATTTGGTTTAAAATTTTTGTAAAGAATTGCATTTAATTCTTCCATTGCAAGGAGAAATAATGACAACTACGTGCGTAGGAAAATACGAGCACCTGGTCACACTCAGCAACCTGGCCACATTTCGTAATCGCTTCTTGCTATTATTTTTCTGGAAACTAGTGATTACCACGTAAATCAATGTAAATAACTGAAGCAAAAAATGGAAATCACGCGATACGAAATAGAATAAACAATAAACAAAATCGGAAAGGCGCCAAACTTTTGTGTAACTTATTACTATTGCTACCAGATGTCAGCACCTACGCTTGAGCGTGTTGTGCAAAACCTCTCTCTTTAGCTGCGTCCACAGTCTTTTCGTACAATTTTCGGCATGCGCCTAACGCATGCAATGGCGCACATAGCGTAAACGTTTCGGGCATGTGTTCTTTTTCGGGAGGACACTTGCAGTAGCGCATTGCATCGCGCGAGAGACGGGAATCTCGTTCGTCTTGACCTTGCGCGCTGTCCAAAGAAAATTTGTGCGCACCCTTCAAAACAATTAGCGTGCATTTCTAGCCCTCTTAACGTCTCATGTAGTTTTTTGAGCACCAGATCTACGTTTGAGTGTATAATTGAAGTCTTGTGGAAAGTAATGGTACAGTACTGACTATAATAGTTTCGTGAAATACGTGTAACTTGTAGTTTACACAAGCACACACACACACACACACACAAGTTGTCAGACCCATAGACTTAACACATGTTTCTCTATGTATGTCGACGCGCTGATTCCGAATATGAAGACAGAATTTCGCCACCATCCTCCAGTTTTTGTAAATCGCAAAAAAACACAGTAAAATTTTTAATTAAAACAATACTGAAAGGTCGTGGCGCAATTGTGGCTTCGGATTCGTATTCAGCGCGTCGACATACACAAAGAGACATGCGTCAAGTCTTTGGGTCTGACTTTTTTTATTATGTGTGCGTGCGTTATTGAAGGCCGCTGGAGACTGAGGTTATGTATTTCGAAGAGAATCGTATGTAGCTACATTAGCACAAAAAATAATATAGTTATTACAATTCAAAGTAAAATGTTCTTCCCTCATTACAAGATTCCTTAAAAATTTCCTTCTTACAATGCCTTTCTTCTATTGTTCTTTCGCCTGATTGTGAGTATAGGCAGTACAAATTCTACGCGTGGTAAATCAATTGAACAACAAGGCGAAACGGGGTGGACAGTTTAGCGCACTTTAGCGCCTGTGCGCGTCTAGCTGCACTTCCAATTTCACTCATGCACTTTTATGCCGAAAAGACGCATCGTGTGGACGCCGTTTTTGAGCTTCATACAACATGGGACGTTACGTTATTTGTAACCGTTAGCGTTAGCCGCCTCGTGTAAGTGCAAAAAGTCCCTAATAAAGGCGTCTTCGTTATTACCGGAGCGCGCAGCGGCCGCCTTGCCAGGGGGTGTGGGCTCCCGTCTACGGCGTGCGGGGCGGGAGGCCAGGGAGGGGGCGACGGGGCGCTGAGCGCAGCTGCGGTACTTGCGATGGGGTCTCGCGGCCGAATCCGCGCCAGGCGTACCCGATTGCAGCACGTCCGTCTGGTTGGCCGATGGCGTGGCGATCAAGTCGAACTGCGACAGTTTCATGTCCTCGGCGATGGCGACGGTGCGGCGCCGGTTCCAGCGGTACAGAACGTCGCTGGTTGTGTAGCCGACTGGAAGGGCGCCGGCAACAGTTACCCCCCGGCACGGGACGGGGGGTAACCCCCGTGTCCCCGGTGGGCGTGCGCTTGCCGTCCACCTCTGGGTCCCGTGAGTAAGACTCGATTACTCCTTGTGGAACGGGTTGTTACCGAAACGGAGTCGCTCAGAAAATATATCGTTGATCTTATTGCGGTAGCCAATATCGTGGCCGATGGGTTGATATTAAACACTACTTTCAAACATGTGTTTCACAAACCACCTGATTCGTTTAATACAGGGTTGGAAATCGTACAGTTAAACTTAACAAAATTATATCAGAAATTAATTCTACTGCTTTAGCTTAAAATGTGTTAGGAGCGATTCTAATATAAATCTACGTGTCACACGAACCCGTTTCGTATATTTACAGTGCCTTGATTCTTTGAGTATAAACGAAACCGAAACAAAAGTTCACTATCGTCTGAGAGATAATCCGGAAGAGTATACAACGCTTGTATAATGTGTGTATGCATATTTCAAATTTATCTGCAGTTGTGAAAAACAAACAAACAAACAAACAAACAAAAAAACAGTTTGATCATGAAATATCTTTGCCAAATATACAAAACTATATTAGTGCATTTTTGTTATCGGATTTCTTGTGGGGATAAAATCGATTCAATCGTTATTAAAAATGAAAAAAAAACAACGTAAAATGCAAAAACTGTTTTTTGTGTATGAAAAAAATATTAAAGAAGCAACGTAACCATGATGTTAGTACTTTCAGGTTGCAACGCATGAAGATGGCACGAAACTTCTTGAAGCTTTACCCACAAATCGGAAAAGAATTAATGGAAATTAAGAATTATTTCTTCATGATTTTCGGTGAATTCTTTTTGAAATTCAATGAAATGGAGATTTTATCCTATGTGTTTAATTTGTGAAAGCTCATCTCGCTCCATTGGTTGTAATTGAAGAGCGTATAAACTTTCATTAAGGTCTTTCTCATATTTTGCCGAAAAATACGTATGCATGTTTTATAAAGCAGAATTGCATGAAAATTTTAAACGTGTTTTTTCAACTACCTATTGAAATGGATTGATATATAAAATGACAAAGAGTTTTATACTTAAAAAATAAATATATTTGTAGACATTACAATAAAGAGTGAGAAGGAGATAATTCTTATAATGCTCACTAATAAAATGTCAATTCTAATTTAGCTTATTTTTAGAAAAAAAACAATGAAAAATATTAGAAAACTTAATTATAGTAAAGGACGACCGTTGAATTAAATTGAAAAAAAGAATCACGAGTGTATGTAATTTTTAAGGAATAAATCACTTTATCTAAACTCTTATTAATTATAAAATGATAATATCTAATAAATATCGACAAAAGAAGTTTGAAATTTGAATAAAGAAAATCATAACTGTGATGGAAAAGAAAGTGAACCATCCAGAATACATGAATATGGGTAATGGTTGATAAAAGAAAGTAGTTTTCGACTTCAAACACAGTTCACTGAAAAATTATTTGTTAACACGTAATGAACATGACAAAACTTAATGAAAAATAACAATAATCAATGTAATTATTAAAATCTAAGTAATATGTTGTAAGATGTAAATTTTGTAACTAATACACTTGTCTACGATCTCCGAAAACGGAAACCATTTGAAGGAAAGACGCTCCTCAGAGGACCGGAGGTAACGGAGCGAGGCGAGCTCTCTCTCACACCTACAGCGGCCAGGACGAACGAGAAGCGGAAATAATTCAAACCTTTTAACATATTTTCCGAATAAGAATTCAAAGAATATTTATTGGTTGGAGGATAGCTTCGTTTGAAAATGAAGTTCAAACTTACATATTAACAATTAAGGTTTCAATATGGTGATTGAAAAAATATCAAATTGTTTATTTTCTAGAACAGTCCCAATAAAAATAAGTAGAAGGTGATGGGACACAAAACATACATATTGGGTTATACATGTCGTTACTAACGTGAATTTGAAGTGGTACAATATACAATGTAAAAATATAGGCAGTTGTATGTTTCCGGCTTAATATTGTACAGGACTGGAAATCGTACAATTAAACTAAACAAAATTATATCAGAAATTGTTTCTACTGATTTAGCTTAAAATGTATTTTTCCAGGTCTATTTTGGTACATTTTCTGAATATTAATCACAAATAATTATATATAAAACATCTTCTTTACGCGAATATCAATACATGAATAAGGAAAATACAAGTGTGTAAAGGTTGATTTCAGGCTTTTTGGGCAAACGGTTTAGCGGGTAGCCTAACCGAACTTGCAAGGGGCTGGCTTCATTTTCCGCAATGGGTAAGGTCGGCCATGCCACCTCCACCTATTATAACCTCCTAGCTGTACGTGCTATAGGCCAGGGCTGTCTAACTGGCGGCCCGTGGGCCACATGCGGCACCGCGTGCCATTTATTGTGGCACACGAAAGGTTATTAGAAAATTATGAATGTCCCTCGCGTCCATGTCAGGCGAGAACACTGTGCGCCTAGTGGAGATCAACAACCCTTTGATAGGAAAACACGTCAAGTTTAGTTTTAAGGAACGTTTTGTCTTGTAAATTCAGAAATTTAAAATCATCGCAATGTGTTATTCATTGAAGAGCCTGATATCACGTATCAACCCCCCCCCGCCCCCCCGTTTCAGAGCCACGGGGCAAACCGTAGATATCAACAATACGGAGTCACGTGTGGATAACCCGAGAAATGAAAATATGGCCCGCAACCATATTAAAGGTTTTAGTTGGGGCCCTTGAGGCCTTGGGAGTTGGACACCCTGTTGTAGACGTTTGCAGGGGAAGGTTGCCTAAATTGGTCCACACACGTATTTCTGTGCAAAAGAGTATCTGGCTTAGAAAAGTTAACTCTATAGCTTGTGGATACTCTGAAAGGTTCATTAGTCACTTTCTGGTGAATAGCAGTCATTTTTAAGAGCTTGATTAGTATTACAGAGTTTTCGTAGACTGCTTTACTATTTTGCGCTATATACTAAATGGTAAGCTATTTGGTGTATAAGAAGTAATTGTAACTTTTTTTGTTACATATTACAAATATACTTCGTTAGCTTCCAAATACTCAAAGTAAGACTAAAGTTGCTCTTGAAGTAGTTGAGCTGCGTTTTATGTTTCTTTAATTTGGATGAGTTTCCGAAATTGTAGCACAAGTTTTCTTGATTGGAATGATCAATCTTAAAGGACTGGTAAACATTTATATGTTTTATTTCAACAGAAAACAACTGAATGGATTGTAATTAAATAGAACATGGTATTGAGCGCGATCTGCTGCCCCGGCAGTTGGAGCAAACTTAGATTCAACAACATTGAGCAAAATGTTAATGAGGAATCCTTTCCAGATGATTCAATTTAGAATCACAAAACACAATAGAATTTACATGTTTAAAAAGATGGTTGAGAATTTTTTCTCAAGCATCCTGATATCTCCTATTGGACGAAATTGGAAATGACAGTTTTAACAGCCCACCCACAAAGTAACTATGACAGTCGAAAAGATTAAGCAAGTGATTTCAAGAGCATGAAAACTAAAAAAAGTTTATCTTCACAAGGTCATAAGTACCTCGTGATTATGTTGAATCTAGATGTTGCTGTACGGGTGATTTCTTACAGCATTTTAACGTATTATCGAATACAATTTGCAGTACTTAGCGATTAATTTACATACTGCTAGATCTACTGAGCGATTTCGTTTATTTGGAAGACTTTAATACGTATAATAAAATATATGAAAAACCATGTCTTCTAGATATTATCTTGATCATTAGAATGTGGTATTAAAATCATTAAATAAACGGGAGATTTGTAATGATATTCCCTCCAGAAAATTACTATAATATATTTGAATGTATTATACTATATGATTTTCTTTATTGTCGTGTTAAATTGCTTTAATGTTATTTTCAATAAACACATTTGTTTCTGTCTTTTTTGTGTCACTCGTTTGTTTTGGGTTCAACATATAGGATGAGTGTGTATAAGGCAACCGCTATCACAATTTGAATCGATTGCACACTTTTCGTTTTTCATTAATCTTTCTACGAAACAAAGTAAGTAAAACATATTTTATGATGAAAGTACGATGTATTGAGAGTGGGAAAATAAAAAATAAAAAATCGGTCCAAATTTGGCAGCATTCCCCTAACATTTAGTCTTAGACGCACTGGATATTAAGTCAGATACTGATTTATAGTAAAAACAGACGTCTAGGACTTTTTTCCTTCGTTTTCAGGGAATTTTGTCTATTCTATACACTATATAAATGTATCAGCTTGAACAATAAATCGTTGATATCTTGTTTGAATACAAGAATCATCAAAAACATAAAGAAACAATTACAGTTTAAATCATTTTTTAGGTTTCTCAATCACCAGATTGAAACATTATTTTTTATCATAAGCTGTTTTAAAAATAAGTCAAAACCAGTGAAAACATTATGAAATGTTACTCAAATAGTGAGTTGTTATAATTTTTCCATGATTGCCGATTTCGTTTATCCTGATCCACTGTGTGACGTCTGCAGGAGCCCCGTGATCGCAACGCTGAGTAACTGTTTGTAGTATGAAAACAAGTAGCCGACACCTTCATCAACTCGATATTATTGGAATGAATGTCGAATGCCAAAGACGAAATCATCAGTTATAAAAAAATTACAAAATATATTAAGTAGAATTGCGGAATATGTCTGTATTGAAGATGACATCAAAGCCATAAACAATTCGCTATTATTACAACAAAAAAAATAGATGAAAAGAATGGCCACTTCACAATTTAAGATGTGAACCTACAATATCTCACCAAAACCATAATAATGCCTTCGGCTTTGGTAGCTCATCGATCCCGTGGAACAGCTCTCCATTGTTTTAGTTCCTTAGCGTAATGTGTACGGAGGAAAGTGATATAAGATGTGAAAGAGGAGATTAGACGTGTACCATGCGGAAATATTTGTTCTAAACGTTTCCTCGAAAGTACGTCCGCAATATATTAATTTGCAGCAGAGTAGTGACGTTTCACATAATTTTCCACTTGTGACGTCCCGAACGCAGGTGCATTATGCTACCAAAATACTTTTTGTACGAAAATACTTTTAGAACAAAGTTCACTCGGTTTAGCATATCCTAGTTGGTTAATTTTTAAATTAAATTTTTCCGAGGAGAATCTATATACGCGCAGTAATGAACTGGTATAAACACTTAATGAGGCAAAGCCACCAATCTGAATTTTTCAATGAAATATATTTCCTTTAGCAGAAAAAACACGAAATATTGAAGGAGGATCGTGTTACTTGAGAATATGAATGGTTTGTATTCGGGTGACTTCACGCGGGGGCACACCCACGTCAACCGTTGTGTGGAAACTACAATTCAATAAATGACTCCGTATTACTAGTGTTCTGGCCAAATGAATACCAAAGGTGAGCAGTATCGCAGACTTGTAAAATTGTTCCTACTGGACAATCAAAAGAAGCAGAGATGTGTTAAATAAATTGTTTTGCGTCAAATAAAATTACTTTATCACATGCGAATGTCTTATCTCGACTCACGAGAGCATGTCACGCACGTCGAAGCGAATACAGGGAGAGGAGGCACACATTTTTAGGAAAATGAGTTTTGAGTTAATTTATCCGTATTTGTGCCAAATTGCTTTCCATTCAGCCTATCATATTTTATCGCATTACTTGTATTATATATAATATTAACATATTATATGTTTGATGAACAACTACTTCGGAACTAAATATCTAATAATTTCCTGCAAACAATTCTTGGTTTTGGGGCATTTTCATGGACTTTTGGAAACGTTTATCCATAATTCCCTTTCCTCCCTTGTACCAGACCCAATTTTGGTGCGAGCGTGAGCCGGGGGGAGGGGATGGATTCGATGAGCTACTGTCGGCCGCGGCACGTGTCGCGTTTCGAGCGATGGCCAGGCGATTGCCGCCGCCGCTGCGCCGCGCCGCGCCGCACGCGGTCCGTCCCCGGCCTCGCTGGGCACAGCCTACTCACAACTGCCGAACTTGAGCGGGCAGCGTTGCGTGTCCATGGGGAAATCCTCCAGGTTCATGGGGCAGCCGGCCTTGATGGTGAGCCTGTGGAGAGGGTTGGCGCTAACTTCGGTGCAGAACAATCAGAACTCGCTTGGCGCGTCTGGACATCAGTAAATTGTTATCGTTCTAAAAACACTTCAAATATTGCAAATTATCGATTAGACTATGATTAAGTTATTCGTGCATGATTTGTAATACTACAGGTATTTTGGGGGGAAAAACATTCAAAAAATTCTGTAAATGGAGGTTAGGAAAAGTTTTCAAAAATCAATTCATCAATCAAACGTACACACATTGTAGTATTTCATTGCATAATGCTTATAAAATAAACACAAATATATGTTGATTCTTTTAAACACAGTTTTATTATTTCTAGAGAAGGGGATTTGTAATATAATGTCAAATTTTGCCTTCATCATGCATTATAATTGTTTTATCGTTAACAATAGAAAACCGGTGAAGATATTATTCGATGAAAAGAGCGCCGAAAATGACCGTTGGGAAAAGCAATTTTGTAACAGAAGGACATAAAGTAAGGAATTATTTTTTTATACATTTTATACAAATATGGATACATATTTGCAATCTTCACACATTTTAAAAATCAAAGTTTTTTGAAAAAAAAATGAAATACGCAACTATGGAAACAATACTTAGAAGTATTAAAAATTCTCTCATGAAATCAGTCACCATTTTGCAATTGTATCACTGAACTAAAATTAAAATGGTAATTCAATATCTACCACTTAAAAAATTAGGATGTGATCCCACCTTAATTTAATCTCGAGACTCCATTTTATTCAGACAGATGCTCTAACCGACTGAGAAATAGAATTAAATGTTACACAATAATGTGTTTCGTGAAGTGAAACCTTCATTTTGTTAATTTGCAATCTTAATGCCAATTGCATGGTATATATTGAAATATCATTTACATCCCTTTTTAATAACAAGATAAATATTTCACTATATTCAAATTAAAGGCGGGAGAAATAATAACCAACAGTGAGTGTCTGAACTCATTATTAGAGATGAAATGAATCCTTGTTAACAATAAATTTAAATTCCCATTTCCTCATCTTTATAGTTTTTTGCAACTACTCCAAACACATCGCAATATCAAACAAGTGTTTTTTTTGTGGTACCGCTTCATTAGCATTTGACAGAATAAGAATTTGTATCGTATGTATTTTTATCCAATATATGAAGAATACGACATATTCCAAACATTTCTTTTCAGACCGAGGCATATCAAACATAAATATGGAATTTTGGATTTTATCAACGGACTTAAAAATGTCATATGTTGCTCTCCCGCTACTAAAATATAATGAAATTCATTAGGATACAATTTGATAGGGGAAAAATTAATTGCAGACACAATCTAAGTCGGGAATATGAGTTGTGTTGACCTGAAACAGCTTTGAAACACTACTACTTCTACTTAAGTGACTGGCGAGGGAGTTTCTAAACATATCTGTGCAATCTAAGAATGAACGATGATAGCAGGATACTAGCATTCCGTTACACTAACACCTCAAATTATCTGTAAACAAAACCAATTTCTTTAGATTAACTTTCCTACTGAAAATGAGTATTAATTGCCCATTACCCAGGGCCTAAGAGACTCATTATGTTCATTAAAATTAACGTAGAATACAGAGTTCTTTTAGTAACGGTACAGGATAATCAAATGGCCATAAACTAGTTATTAAATGTACACTATTCATTTACAAATTACAATACTTTTATTGATATTTTGTCGTGTCAAGTTTACGATGAATGGGTCGATTATAACTACACAGAAAATGTATTCGAGTACGATCGAAGCCGTTGATTCACTTGAAGTTTTGCTGCTTCTACCACGCCTAATGCGCATAGAGTAACGGGCATCGTTGATAAGTGATTGCCGTTTATGTCTAAAATGTTTAGATACGTGTGTGGATTTGAATTATCCAAACTAATTTTGAAATACCGCCAGAAGGCGGAAGAACAATATGATTCTGTCAATATCCTGATTTTGACCGTTTCAGTATCACAGAAAATAAAGTATGGCTCGAAATTAAGGAGAAAGATGAAATTGACAGCATTTAGATTTTCTTTTGAGATAGCTGTGGAGCAATTGAACAAAATCATGCCAAATATATAGGCAACCCGCAAAACCACAATTATATTTAAATACAAATAATTTTTTGAAATCAGAAGAAGAAGAAAAAGAAGAAGAAGAAGCACGTAGTACTTCTAAAAAAGAATTAAATTTCAGTTGATCTCTTAGAATAAATAAAGCTGATACTCAACACGTAGTACAGTCAGATTATGTAATACCGTATGTAATATTTTGAATCTCATTGTGGCATGATAAGGGTGTCTTTCGTACAAAACAAAAAGAAATCAACAATACTATTGTCCATAGTACCTTAATATTACAGTGTCTGTTTAGAAGAGGAACTTACAAACACACTAACATTTATTACAAAGAAACAAAAATACTTACCTTCAAGGGAAGAACCAAATGATTTATTTGTATTTACTGTGTATTGCATATTGCAAGGATAAGTGCATATATCTTTAATTTGTGCAAATCAACAGTAAGTACTATGCAAATAAATTTTAGAGGTGGTATTTATTCCTGAAGAAACTTAGCATTGAGTTTATTCAGCCTATACATTAGGGAAACTAGTGGTACTACAGAACACATACTTTCTGCCATTTGTTTTGTAACGGCAACGCAATGTAACTATACAACGTGAACCGGCAAAAGTATTTGCAATCAGCAATTTTTTTTCTGTACTGGTATTCGAGCGCAGTTTCTTAGTATTAACACGCTATTCACGTTACTCATTCACCACAAGCCTCAGAGTTGAACAACCTTCTCGACGTGTTAAAACAAAAGTTGAATATTGCATTTGCAATTTTTGAAAATTCGGCGATTTTACATTATTAGAAGATCTAATTTTGAAGAATATATTTTATTAAAGATAATATCTATTTTCATTATAGTAGTCATAGAAAATTTAGACATTTCAACGAAAGTTGGACCGGTATCATTTTTATGAGCGTTCTTTTCTCTATCAGATAAAAAATTATTCAAAAATTGTAAAGCCATTATGAGAAAATTTTGAAAATGTTGGGGCTTCATGAAACGTACAATTCAAAAATAAAAAAAAATTCATTTCGAATTTAGAGAATCTCAAGTTCGGCCATATTGATCGGGAAAAAATAAGACCGTCTGTGAAGAGAACACCGTCTGTACGATTTAGGAGTTAGTGTTGTTCACTGACGAACAGAGAGAGCAATTTGGGCGTAAATCAATTTTTCGGTATTAAGGGCACACAAAACATGTATTTGATCTACCAACGAATTACAAGAAATAATTTATTACGTATAAGGGGGCAAAATATATCAATTTTTCGGTATCAGGGAGTCACAATACAACGTGCTGTCAAAAAATCGCCACATTGTTGCAGCAATAAAACACATTTTGTTTACTACGTAAGTACGTAGGCCTGGGTAGTAGGTAATAAGATAAAAATGACGAAGGGTTTTTTCATTACAGAATGTCATTGGAACATATCTTTAAGATCATGGAAATAATTATTGCAAACGTTTTAAGGTTCCATAAAAAAACAACCCCAATTGCTCTGAAATACATTTCTATACGTCTATGATCTAAAGATTTGTTGTAGAATGAAAAGTCAGTCATAGAATGAAACGTTGCAAAAAGGTAGGTTGCAAAAACAGCAGATTGATTACACTCTCAATTATTTTACTAACTGTCATTCATAATTGTAAAATCTCTCGTTTATTATTTTCTGGTTCACCGCAATGGCTGGACAGCATTTCACTAAAATTCAGAATTGGAAGTGGAGAAAATGACATTTTGGTTTTATGAACAACTTGTTTTAAGATACCTAGAAGAGTTTGCTTTTAAAATTCATATCCAGATCAACAATAGTTCACTAATAAAAGTAATACATGTAATACATACTTTAGATTTTA
This sequence comes from Gryllus longicercus, assembly GCA_038098605.1. NCBI lineage: Eukaryota > Metazoa > Arthropoda > Insecta > Orthoptera > Gryllidae > Gryllus > Gryllus longicercus. The sequence goes on from JAZDUA010000190.1 coordinate 622,777, forward strand.
TTGAAAGTTTTAAATTATTGATCAATTAAAATTATTTGTTAGAAAAACAAATTTACCAAATACTTTTGCCGGATAACAATAGTGATTTTGCTCACAAAAGCAATGGCAACAATTCTGCGTAATATGAGTTTGGTAGAAATGAAAAGATTGACACAGGTACCAAACTCCAACACTTTTTTTATGAGAATATAGTTCACAACAATATTCTTTCTTATTTTTTTAGTCTCACTTAAGATTAAAAAAATGTGTAACCCGAGTATATTGTGGATGTTGAATACTACAATATTTTTTCAATTTGTTACCCAGTTTTACCCGACTCAAATATTAAAAAATTAACAATTTTTTCCCAAAACTCAAACAACAGCATTCAGCAGTATTTGTCAATAGATGTAGTTTGGCTCTAAGCAAATGCTGCGTTTTTCTACTCAGTAAAAATTGGTGAGTCTTATTTAAATATAAAAATAACAGTCTATTCAAAGCTTTATGTGGGGGATATTTTTAGAAATAGCACTGCAATAAGATCACACATTCACATTTTATATGGAATATTGTGCGAGTCTTAAAGGGAATATAACGTAATTTTGAAGCATATCGTACTTCAATGCAGAGATCCTATTTTTTTCTCCTAGTACTACATTATAGTCTAATAGGAACATTAAATTCAAAATTTCACGTTACAAGAAGTTTTGACTCAATGATAATATGTCAATCAAATTCTTGTCTTTAAATACTACTATATTTTTCTGTCCCTTTCTCCCGTTTTAGGAATTCTTTTTAATACATTTGAAAGTAGAATGTCAAGCCTACAGATCATTAAGGACGATTTTCGTACCACATTCAACGCACTTTCATTACACATTTCATCTTTGAAGTAGAAAATTTAGATTTAAAAAATATGAATTCGTTGATTTTTACATTATTTAAACATGCACTTAAAATAAAGATAAATCATCATTTCATTGTAAAACAGTCAAATTGTATAAATTTAGTTTAACTTCTCTGGCATTCTTTTAAATAATTTCAGAGATGTATCTCAAGTACACAAATGACAACATTGCCTTCCCTTGGTGGCATTTTATTACTACACGTTCATTAGAGATAACAGAGCGGGGGTGACGGGGGACATTTTATTCGCATAATAACTACGGCTGTTTCCATTGCAGTAATGCAGATTTTTTGCTGTTAAAGCCTTGACCGAAACTTTTGTCAACCTCGAACGAGGGGTGCGACCTCTCTCAACCATCCCCGTGCTGCCTAGACTTCGGGGCCGCCGCCGCCTCGGCCGCCGCCTGCGCAGACGCCGCTGACGCAGCCTTCTCTTTGTGGCGCTGCACCGGGCGCCCCGGCCCCTGCGTCAAGTTCCTCCCGCATGCAGGGCCGATGCAGCGACGGCGCGACGGGTTGCGATGTGGCGCGGTGTGGCACGGCGTGGCGTGGCGCGCACGGCGGGGCGTAAAACCGACGCTGCCTTCGCCGCTGGCGCCATCGACAGAGAGAACGGCGCACAGTGTAACCTTTTACGCGTGTAGGAGGGGTAAAATGATTTTTGCTGAGGTGTTCTCACTACATTACAAGGTTACCAATATTCGTTAGGAATTTCGTTGATTTTTTTGTTTGATTGATTGATTATCTTGTTCTTCCGATCGAATTAACTGGTATGCGAACTAGTCTTGTACTTGTAGTGCATGTTATATCCCGTGAGGAGGCGATGTTACGTTCCCAATGACTAGAACTGATTGAACCAATAACTAGAACTGAAGAAAACAGGGATGTGGCCTGAATGTAGCACGAGAAACACATTCACCACAATCTCGCAGGGCTTGTTAGCATTCGACGCCTCTGGTTATCAGCCATATTAAGTGTGTAAACCAGTGCAGAAAGAAATCAACGAAAGTAATTAAATCATAGTTTTGAAAATGCACCAAACCTATTAAAAACATTGGCTTAAAATCATCTTTAAAGGCATTTAATTGTTAGTCGGCAGTAAAGGCATTAAATGTTCAATCGCACTCTGATTTATTGAGGGAAAAAGTAACTTTATCTGTTTATGGCATTTTTATATTTCTACCATAAATTATGTCTTTCCAGAGCGAGTATGTGAGTCAATCACGATCTTATTTAAAGGTAGGAATTGGGAGTGTCGGAGTAAACATCGAGGTAAAAAGAACTTCTAGGAAACTACAATACATTTTGATTTTATATAAAATGCTTCAGACGTGGTTCCGAAACAACAAACAGAAACAAAACGCACCCAGCGGCGAGTCAACCCGGTGAAATGTGGGTTTCTGTCCTCTTAGATCGACAAAAGTTGGCATTGTATGCTGCGGAGTGTCACGCGTGTCGTGCGGACAGCGTTTCCGTGTCGGCCGAATGCTTGTGATTGATGGGCCAGCCGTGCACCGGCGACGCCTATGGACGTGTGAACAAGTAGTCGGCCGATTTGGGAACAGCCTACCCTCGCGAAACCTCTAGCCACAACCTGGCAACCTCCATTTTCGCCCAGAAGGTGTCTAGAGCGAAAACGCCTTACGATATAATAACATAGTTTCGAAAATAGCCGACAAACAATACTGTTCCAGTCGTAGTAGTTTTCAAGTTAAAACAGCTCAATGTAATTACAATAAAATCATATTTCTGTGTATGAAAAATAATAATTAGAGTAAGAATAATAATAATAATAATTTGAACGATTTGTACGATTCTATCCCTTAAAACAAATTGTCAAAATTAGTCACTCACGCCATTGATCATTCCATTTTACTTTCAAAATTAACTTCATATGGAATTCGCTGTACTTCTCTACATTAGTTATGTTCGTATCTTAAACAAAGATCTCAGAGAGTAGAAAAACCATACTGAAATAACGTAACATGATATATTCTCCTTTCCGATTCATTACCACTTGTGCATGGAGTTCCGCAGGGCAAGATTCTTCTCACTGTACGTAAGCGATAAGTCCTCGACGATTCGAAACGGATGAATCGCTCTCTTTGCGGATGCTCTGAATATTCTTTTCCATAAAGAAACTCATTAATAATAATTAAGACATTATCAGATGTTTGAAATTGGTTCCGTAATAACAAATTAATAGCAAACGAAGAGTAATCAGTTTCAATGCAGTTTTCCATTTCAAATAAACAATTGTATACTGATGTTAAGGGAACAAGGTATCGGACGAACTACTCAACAGGGGAACCTCAACGCGGCGACGAGTGTAGTAGTGACGAGCGGTGCAGTGACGAGTGGTGCGGCGACGAGTGGGTCCCTGACGAGAGGAACGGTGACAAGAGAGGATGGCGACGAGTGGGGCGGCGGCGAGCGGGGTGGCGGGGAGGGAGGCGGCAGGGAGGGGGCGGCAGGGAGGGGGGCGGCAGGGAGGGGGGCGGCGGGGAGGGGGGCGGCGGGGAGGGGGGCGGCGGGGAGGGGGGCGGCGGGGAGGGGGGCGGCGGGGAGGGGGGCGGCGGGGAGGGGGCGGCGGGGAGGGGGCGGCGGGGAGGGGGGCGGCGGGGAGGGGGGCGGCGGGGGGCGGCGGGGAGGGGGGCGGCGGCGAGTGTGGTGGTGACGAGCGGCGATGAGTGGGTGGCTGACGAGAGGAGCGGTGACGAGCGGGACGGCGGCGAGCGGGACGGGGGCGAGTGGGGTGGGGGCAGGACAGTGAGAGACGGGAAGTGACGGGGTGGCACGAAGGGGCCGGAGCGGACGTGGCTGGCCCGCAGGGCAGGGGTTATCGTCGGCCTGCCGCCGGATTAGGCTGAGGCTGGCGCTTCACATGCTCTCTCCGCGTGGCTGAGAGGGCGGCCGGCGCGGGGTCCAGGCCCAGGGCCCACGCTCACGCCGCAGGCCGCAGGCCGCGACGTCGCCCCCCTTTGTGGCGAACGTGGAAATGGCCCCTGGATTCTGACATTGCCTTTTGGTAACGCAGCTTGGAGAGACACATTCTCACTGGTCGTTCGTATGGTGGTAATATTTCCATAAGAAAAGCTTGGAACTGTGCGGAAAAATAGTTACCGCGAAAATCTCGAGCGGTTAGACTCCTCCCCGTTAACCGATCAAATGTCGGGCACTGCTATTGTAAGACATAGTGAGTCGTGGAGTCGCTAAAACATATTTCAATGTAGTAGAACATATTTTAGAATGCTTCATTTTATACTTGTGACTCGATATTCTTAAAAGTCAATGCCTTCACCACTTGCTCCACTTTGACTGATATCGGGACGGCCACAATAGCAGCCGTATTCACTGGTCCTCATAGGTCGCTCAGGGCATTAATATTTGTCACTTCAGTGCCTCTGAGCGGGAGGTTCTCGGGTTCGCGCCCTGACACTTACATACACTACACATGCCGGGAGACCAGTCGAGACTTACAGCTTTTGCCGGCTGGGGCAGAACCCCGCTGGTGGGAGGAAAACCCCGCTAGCCGTCGTGTACGGCGTCGACGGATCTTGTCATCAAGCGTCGGAAAACCACCGTCATCTCCTGAGAGAAAACTCACTTTACCTACGGGAGTTACGACCTTAGCAGTTGACGCATCTGGATATATAAAATAATCAATGAACCATAGTTAAAGATAAATATGGAGCGAGTTGTGTGTTAGAAGGGAGTCAGAAAGTTGGGTGTTTAATGACAGAAAATATCATCAATGTATATTAAAAGATTTTTTCCTTTTTTTATTTAGACAAACATTATCTTCCTGTTCAACATACATGTTTTTCTGGGTCGAGAATATGTAGATAAATAGTTTTTGGTTTATTTCCTAACGAAGGGTGCCTGCTTGAGTGCGTTAGAGTTTTTTTGATTTGTTTTAATAAATGATGTTTTTGGGAAGTGAATTTAAACTAAAAAAAATGTTAGATGTAATTATTCGCTTGAGGCCATATCATTTGAGACGGATTTGCTGCAATATTATGGTGGTCTGTATCAGTCTTTAAAACGGAGGGTAAAACGGAGGTGTAGGGGGACGATGGGGGAAAAACTCTTCGGACAGTTTGGTAGTGCGTTCTTTTATGCTAGGTATTTGCAGTTCGTGATGGATTTGCTTGTTCGAAATGAGCGATTGAGCTTTTATAATAATTCTTATCCCTTCATTTTGTATAGTTTGCAGAATGCTCATATTAGATTAGGCGGCATTTCCTCATATCGGACATGCGTACGTCAATCTTGATCTATTTATAGATTTGTAAATTAGCGTTATCTATTTTAAAGGAGTTTTTTTGTTAATTAGTACATAAAGTTGCAGTATTTTTGCTTGTGTTTTTGTTCCTGTAAATGTGTGTTGTACAATTTAGTTTTGTATTTAGTTGTGTTCCTAGATACATGGCTGTTGTTCGATGTGGTACCTAGGGGATATTTTCATAGCGCATAATTAACTGGTATTTAGAAGATTTAAGGAGGAAATGTACGGACACACTTTGTAAGCCGAAACTGAAAAGTAACTGTAAACCTGAATCTTGAAGTCAAGAAAAAATGAACGATCTTCAAAGTCGAGATACATATTTGAGATGTTATAAGAGTGCACTGGTTGTTTACAAAGTAAGCAAATTTCAAGTAAATTACGTCTGTATGCATGAAACGAATCCGATGAAAGACGTGTTATGTATCCTTCTACTTCTTATTCCAGTGGAGACGCTTGGAGAGTTTGGGACAATGCGCGGGGAAAGAAAATTTCTTCTCCACTTCTCGTCCAATCATTGAAAAGATTTTCTTCATTACCGTGAAGAAAGTTTTTTTAAAGAAACATCGCAATTAATCCAGCAAGTAAGTTTACGCTCAATTCTTAATTAAATAACTTGCTTTCCGGTTCGATTGTTCACTTGTTGACTTCGAGACTTCAATTAAATCCAACGGCGCTTGTTTCTTTATCCCCTTTGCCGTCTTTTTTTGTAGAAATAACTCGCCGTCATTTAGAAGAGGATATAAAAAACATCTTCAAATCAAAATCTGTTTGCGAAAACTTTTTTTGCAAAACACGATACGCCTACATTTAATAATTCATTCTGAGTAGCATTTCTTCTTTAAATATTTAAAACTTAGATCACGCTCTGATCATAGGTGATGTGGCAGATTTAACGTGCAGAATGAACGTGTTTAAATATAGAAATATGTACCGTGTACGTAAGCAAGATGGATGAAATATGATTTGAAATGAATAATGCCTGTATTTCGGAATATATTCATGAAATGTATTAATTGATTCTATTTCCGATTTTCCCCAGAAAAAAGTCGTGTATTCATTGAATGTTTTTGAAAGCAAAAAAATGTGGGTGATTTTATGTGACGCTTTTTAGTAAATTGCATAAACGACAAAAACTGCAGAATTCAAAAGTAATTCAGGTCAGTTTCACAATTTTCCCAGTAAAAATCTATAACTTTGCTAACGCAAAAGGAGGACACCCAATGTGATCCATTCTGCATCTTTTATAATCCAATTTCATTTATTATTGATACTTCCATATGCTTCCATTAGATGCTTTGTTTTCCCATTCTACTTGTCGGAAATGACCTGATTCCATTTAATACCGGATAGCCAGCTTCTTCCAATATTTAAAATAATAAACTAAATTATGTTAGCACAAGAGATAAATATTACATTTTATAACAAGTACTGTTAAAATATATAAAAGTTAATGCATTTTATTTTCACGCCTACGTCGCAAGAAGAGAAAGTGTTGGAATCGTGCGCGGGAAATTACCGATTTTTCGACAGGAAAACTCTCAACGCTTGGCCCTGATAGCAAAAAAGTGGATAAAACTTGCCTTCCTACATACAGAAAATTACTTCCTCTAACACGTGTAGTCAGAATACGTGTTTTGTGGGATCACGATACCGAAAATTCGGTTGACGGCAAAGCGTTTATCTGTCCTTTCGTTCGTCCACCCATTCGAAAATATTTTTTTTCAAAAACAATGCAATTAGAACTTGGTAAACGCCACGCTGCAGCGCGCAAGGTCAGCTGACTTTGCTGACATCGTATACGTGAGTCGACGCACCTTGTAACTGCAAAAACACGAATAAAGTGAGGAGAAAACTGTTTCCAAATTCACAGCACAAAATTCCGGAGCATCCCACACCACACGTTTAGCTTCACCTCCGTTCGTGTTCTTCCCGGATTCAGTGCGGATTCTCCTTCGCCCAATGGTGTGCATTTCTTAAGTTCACTCGGCCACAATTTGTAAATTTGCCTCGTCAGTGAACAGGATTTTGTTTCGAAATGGTCTGTCGTCGCGAAGTGACATCGAAGCAAATCTACAGAATTGTTACAAAATGATTAAATAGAAGAAAATAAATGTACTCTGATTTCTCCTCAGTGTACACGTGTTTTTTTCTTTTTTCCTGGAATACGATAGGATCCCCAAATTTAAATTTAGTGAAGGTATTTAGATACACATCTCCGCTCAATGTGATTTCGAACTCCTTCCCTTCCTTGCGCATGCAGAACTTCAAGAGGCACAAATAGCATCTCGATACCTCAAACCGTTTTCAAGATATTTGCCGTGGCCAACTTAGGTGGTCCATCCTGTACATGTTATACATACTCTCCTACACATGTTATACATTCTTTCCTATACATGTTAGAGGAAGTAATATACTACATATTAAAACAAGATTTATACACTTTTTCGTTAGTAGGTCCCGGTAACAATACTTTTTCTCTAAAAAATTGTCGTTTTCCCCACGGCATTACAATACTTTCTATATACTGCGTAAACCGTAGCGAGAAAATAAAAATAGTCTGAATTATTGATGAAATTATTGATTGAATCACGTACATAATTTGAAACTCTTCCAAGTTAATAGTAAAACTATTGGCTGAGATCTCAAATTTAATCTGAAAACGATTAACTACATTAAGTAGATTTTGTAATCTACGCTACGGACCATAGCACCTGAATAGATACATGTTTTTTTACATTAACAGACATAATATCTCCTTTAATTGATTGATTAGTGTTTCTGGGCGCGTCAACAGCTACATTCGTTCGTCCCGTAAGTATAGTGTGTTTTATCGCGGGAAGTGGCGGTGATTTTATGGTAGACGGCACAATCCTACACGTCGAGTTGCGGGGTCTTCCCGAACCAGGTATCTCCTACCAGCGAGGTACTGCCCCAGCCGGAACAACCTCTAAGCTCCTGAGTGGTATCCCAACATATGTAGGAATATAGTGCATGTAAATATAAGTGTTTGTAAGTGGTGACGATAGAACAGGGTAGAAGAAGGAAAGATCGCGTGCAGTCTGTGTTCCGTTTGTAGATTATTGCTCCGGAATTCGTCTGATATTGATCGGAGAAACCACAGAAAACTTCTGATCAGAGCAGTCAGCCGTTAGAATTCTCCTCCAGACAGCGGCTAAAATGGACATAGCTATCTAGCTTGTGTCGAAAATCCTGCCTCCGTTAGGACACGCACCGACACCGCCGTGACATCTGTTGTTGCCCTGAGCCACCTAAGCTTGCTTGGGGATGGAATCATTATAACATGGAGTGTTTTCCCACACAAGACACGCGAAAGACTAGGATTGTAATTTATGATCACAGCCAGATTTGAATCCACGATTTCTGGGACACAAGTTTTATAAGGCATTTGCTGGTCGGATTATTTCAATTGTTTTTACATTTCGCATTATAATTACGTAGAATCCAATGAATGTCTTGTGATGTAACCAAGGGAGCGCGTATGCGGAATTGTACTGATAAGTCTTCCGCTGATATGACGTTCTTTAATCAATGCGCACTCCGCGCCTTCTTTGATGGGAATCAAGAAGTTACTAAAAAGAGGTACATTGTCCACTGGTTTGTGTTCTGTTTATTTCTCCAAATATACATATATTTATTAATTTGTTTCCAAATATGTTATCTGAAATTAATCTACTACTTCTAACTCTATTAGTGAATACAGAATGTAAACGAGTGTTGATACTTTTTTTTATATTTTTGGGTATTATTACTTCGTGGATCCTAAATATTTGAACATTTGTGCTTAATGCGTTGTATCCCTTAAATCTTATCAAAAAGTGCCTGACATTCTATTTCAGAGATTCAGTTATAATTACATTATTTGAGATTATTGTATTCCATCCACAGCTTCGGAAAAGAAATGAATATTGATTTTGTCACTCAATCCATTAAACGAGAATCCATTTCACAATTTGAGGTACGTAGTACCAAATTATTCTAAAAGGGAATCATTAATGTGTTCCTATTTCGTGGGCAAAACACACGATGAATCAAACTGTATGTTTAATTGGGAAGGAAAAAAGGAAGTTTTGCATTTGTAATGTGATTTAGGGGACACGAGACAACAGTGAACAAAGTAGTCCATACACTTCATAGTTCTTCTTTTCGTTGAAGTTCGAATCGAAAATTTCTCTTAAATTTTCGTCTTTGATCTTCAATTTAGAGCTTAATCAGGGAAAACGAAGTTCTTTCAGAATTCAGAGCTTGTACTCACACAGCACATCGTCAAGGTATAGACGTCACTCGCCAATAAATGAGATTAAACAAAACAGAGATCATTCATCGCAGTTTGCAAACGTTGTTACGAGTATGCACGACTCAATTTTGTACACCTCTTACTCTGTCACATCCCATTGAGCTGAGGGTAGTGACTGACGTAGTTACTGCCTGTGTTTTTGGGGGGACATAATATGAAGCAAGGGGTACTGAAGAGCGGATCGCCCTGTCAACAGTGAATCGATTGCGCAACGATTTTATTTATGCAATGCATCC